>CM046861.1:22664733-23877585 GCA_025617745.1 Heliocidaris erythrogramma | reverse complement strand
GCCCCTGAGGATGTTCCTTTTCTTCAATAAAGGAGAAAAGTTCTCAGCTTTTCATCTGGTCGATTAAAGTGATTGTAGTTGGTGGATAAAAACTATAACAATGACTACCCTAGAATGTAGCGGGGGGGGGGGGGGGGGGTACGCCCTCCTCACTTAATACTGGGTTGCCAATCTCTATTATAACAGAGGGATGCTTTTGTGGAAATATTGCATTCTAACCTGAATACAGCAAGACTTATTTATAGCCAGAATGATATTATCATTTTAAGACATGACTGTTTTAATCATTCATGTGATTTGTCATTGTTTTGACGTAAAGTTTCAGGTACTGCAGTCTCATATAGAATGATTATAAGTTAAACATTTTCATTTTCTATGCCGTGAGAAAAACATCCGGGAGCAACTAAAGATCACACAACATGCACTGAAATATAATGATGATAAAACACGGTTATAGAAAATGAAATTATTTTTTTACTTTAAGGTCTGATTTAAAGTGCACACGAGACAGGTGGTATATTATTCTCAGCGAAACCGTGTACACTTTTAAAACGCATTACATAGCATTACTTCATTTTATTTCTCACGCACTTTTGATTAATGATTTTGACCTGACTGCTAATTAAGAAAGCATGTATATGCTTGTAAGTAAGCAACCAGGGGACCGACGGCTCTCCGAGGGATTTGGTAGTGAGGATTAATGCCTCACCAAAGGGCACTAGCGCATCACTTGGTTTTGAACCCGGGTCCTCATGCTACGACACCATGCACTGCTCTACACATGAGCCATCGCGCCTCCTCGAGATTTTACAGATGTCATATGATATAAACCTTCTTAATGATATCAAATTTTATTTCACTTTCACTGACTCTCATGAAAAAAAGAAAGATACAAAAACAAACAAAACTTAATGTCATTTAGGTTCAAACTATCAGTCTATATAATAATGAAATAGTCATAAACACCGTCAGTTCTGGGTACAAATCAATTTATGTTCTTCGTTGTGTCGATAAGGTTGTAAATGATTAGTAAATAATTGTATTGTGTAGTTATTATTATAATAATACTACTAATAATAATAGCTACATTTATTTTGCGCATGTATCCACCCCAGAGGATGCTCAAAGACGCCTACAAAGGAGTATTATTACCCTGGCTTTATTACCCTGGCTTATAACACCTGGGTGGTGAGTGGCAAATGTATAATGGCTTGCCAAAGGACATTAGTGCCGCGGCGGGACTCGAACCACGAACCATGAGATCCACAGTCCGGTGACGTATCCACTAGACCACGACACCTCTATTATTAACTTAATTGACATTGTACATACATATTTGTTGTACAAAAAAGTATAAAGGATATGAATAATCATTTCATAAAAATGTGTACAAACAATATGAATAACGAAATACTTGACAATGACCGCTATGAAATCCACGGAAGTAAAGTGTTCATCTTTTCAGACCATCCACTGAAATCTCGGAGACATCATGGAGAATGAATCATTATCTGGAATTAGCTTGAAATATTTTTTATGACGTGCAAGTTCTTCGAAATGAATAAACTATGGGTCTTTTATTTGGAGCTCTAAATCTGCGATAATATATATATATAGATATACTCCCCTGTCCCTCGAAGAAAAGGAATAAAATTAACTGCGAAGGGTTGCAGGGGTGCCTGTCGGTGTAGCCGAAAACCACTCAACCCGCCTCCGTGGTCTAGTGGTTAAGGCGTTTGGCGTACACTGCCAAAGACCCTTGTTCGACTCCCTACGGAGACAGTTTTTGCAAACCCTGCAGTTATTTCCACAGAAAGGAAGTCAGTAAGGAGGAACAATGAATTTAGCTACGCAAATTATTTCTCTCAATCAATTCAATTGATTTCTCACATATATATATATATAAGATTTTGGGGGTATAAGTATTTTATGAATCCTTTAAATTCCTAATAATCATAATAATAGACGTATACTGAGCAACCCCCTTCAAATAAGATTCGGGCATCTCACGAAGGAGCTTCTGATGAAACGCTCTGCATGTTTTCTTTCTTTATCAACATGTTTCCGGAGCACCAATAAATTGAGAAAATATTAAAGGATTAATATATTATTATGACTTCAAGGAAACTAAATCATCAAATAAATCCGAAAAATCGACCAACTCGACGGTAAAAAGGCCAGTGACAATGAGTATAACGCAACAGTGATACGAAAATAATGCAATAGTTAAAAGAAAACGTCAAAATTAAGCTAAGAAATACAGCCATGGAAAAAATTATTAGACCAAGAATGGTTACTGATTTTTGTGGAAAGAAGGAAAGAAAATATCATAAAAGCAAGGTATAATAGTTGGAATTTGGTATTCCTTCAATGAAATGCAAAGAAAAATCACTTTTATAATTTTGTTTGCATATTATAGTACCCTTATTACAGAAGCTTGGTCTAATAATTTTTCCAGGGCTGTATATGCACCAGGCATTTTAGGAACCACTTATAATATAGGCGCTGCATGACTTAATTTATTTAAAGGAGGATTTACACTTTATAAATACAATTAATAGAGATGGGCGTGACTTCGGGTTTAAAACATTAAAAAATGTATAATGCATAAATATCTAAATTAAAGGTTTACATAATTTCGTGATTACAGATTCTTTCCAAATCTGTTGAAAAACGTGACCTGTCTGTATTATGAATGTCATTTAAATGCTTTCAGTTCATTGTGTATAATATTAAGTAAATCGTTATAAATCTACACCCATTGTATTTTACATAAAGTAATTCTAAATACAGCTGATATCTATAACTCCCCACATAATAAAATACTTAATTTGGTAAAATATGAATTATTTTCATAACAACTTTAGTAGATCCCTGGCTATACGGATAATTTGCTTTTCCCCCATATTCCCCTTGTTTCTTATTTTGTCAATTGCTTTAGTTAAACACCATAATACATCACTACTTTGATGAAAACTTCTCACGCGAAATTCAAAGTTAGATTTGTCATCTTCTGGTTGGTGCTGACTTGGGATGTAAATTTATAAGTTTGTACCACCATGGCGAATCGACTCATATCATCGTAATGTACATCAATACTTATCATGCATGATCAGAAATCTATTTGTATAGCGGTATGAGTAACAACAACATATCGGCATGTTCAAGAACTTGAGAGATGTCGTAAACTGCACGATCCTATAGATACCAAAGGTCGCCCGCCCTATTGAACCTCAACAAAATACACAAATGTTTATCGCGCCGAAAGAAGAACTTAAAGATTATCCATTGGTTTGGGTATAATATATTGTCTATATATACAGGCATTGTGGTATAGCGGTATGGTATCGATATGTACATCAGTGGTTACGATTATGTTTGACTTAGGGCCTAATGAACTTATGACTTTGTTTGGGGGGGGGGGTTGGGAAAACGAGCGAAAAGCTCATGGTTTAGGACTTTAGGCTCATACATCAGAAACATACACCCGTGTATGTTTTTTTTTCATACAAATATAAAGTCAAACAACATTCTCTAATAAAATTTAAAGAAAAAATATGCAATTATGCTTATGGCATGCACCTATTAAATACTTACCACATAAACCCGTAAAATCGGGGGGGGGGGTTCATTCTCAATTTGTGTCTGTAAGTATAAGAGCGATATTTTATTGCATACAAATTTGATGTTTTCCTGATGGCTACTAGTTATTATTATATATTTTTCGTTGAGAAGACCTTCGTGTGTGTGAATAGGAAACAACAAATCCAAATTTTAAAAAGATCATTCAAAACTGAACTTATTTAATTCGAACACTGATAGATGATATATAGTATTGACATTGACAACGATATGAGTATAATCTGCATAAGGGAATCATTTTTTCTCGAAGAAAGATTGGAGAAATGATATAGGAGCTATTTAAAATGAAATGTTATTACAAATTTAAGTCAGTTATACTACAAAAATAATAGTCCTAATGTGTATATGTATATATGTATCACTAAATGGAGATCCATGAACAGAAAAAAATCATACAGAACATTTTCCTGGCCTTGATCGAGTACTATGATACGAAATTCTAGATAAAATGAGGATTTCTCACATTATGGGGTTTTCAAGAGTTCAAAGCGTAGACATACGTCTTAAATGTATTACACGTATCTGATTTGAAGGGAAATACATTTAAATTATCTCCAATATTGTAATATCATGATAAGGACATATTAAGTGAACACATAAATGTGATAAAAGAGAGCTTAGCCTGAAGAAGACAACATATCCCGTTTTTCTGTTTTTCCTTTCTTTGCAGGTAGCATCTCAACGGGAACTACGCGCGCTACCCGCCCTGTGTATCGGCTAAACTCTTCACGCACCTCTCGCTCACCTACGCCCGGTCAACAGTCAACGGAGGCTAACAAACGAGCAATCGAGTAGTCACGACCCTGTATAAATCCTTCCTTTATCATTTTTTGTGGTCATCTTTGTGTCAGTTCTTCTTTTAATTTCTTCTTCATGTTATTCCTGCTAATGCACTTTGAACCTGCTTAAAGATTACAAGTCTATACAGTAAAGTTCTTTAGAAGAATATGTTTCTAGGCCAACAAACTCAAATCTCTTAAAATTCCCAAAACATCAAATTACATTGCAATCAAATTAATGTAGCACGTTATTGCAATTTCTCTTAATAAAGGGCCCCTGCAACCCAAATGCAAGTTTATTGCTGTTGATGTGCAGGGATGCATACCACTAATATTCTGTTATTAAAACATCTAGATATGTTTCATAGATTTTTTTGATGTTTTTACTTTTCCCAACCTCCTAAGCTCCAGATCCCATTCCTGCAATGACATCATCTGTCAATCTTCAGTCAGCTCCACTAACATTCTACAATAGTGGAATGTAACTTCTGTTCTTGTAGCCACATGCAAAACCGATTCATTCTTCACTGATCAACATGTTCCTATCTATTTTCTTAAAGCAAATGCTTGTACAGTAGTTATCACCCATTCAGTGTCCTTCAGGGGCGTATCAAGAATTCGAGAGAGAGAGGGAGAGAGAGAGAGAGAGAGGGCATGAGTGTTCCCCAAAAAAGTTGCCCATGGAGGCAAGAGGAGGGGTGGGGGCATTTTTCTTCCATCATGACTCTTTTTCTTAAAGGGGGTTAGTCCAATGATTAGTTCAACCCCGAAATTCATCTAACCCGTTGTCATAAGCCTGCTTCATCATGCATGAGAGAATACCTATAGTTTTTGACAATATACACTCTAAATTAGAGTTAATTAAATTTACAGCTAGGTTAAATTTTGTCTTTGCCGAATAAATAATAATAATGATACTTGTACCTAATATTCGGTCAAAAAAGGGGGACATTCATGTTTGCTGAGTAAAATTTTTCATGATTTTCCACAACTTATAGGATTTTCCTGTAAATTTAGCGGAGCTTCAATATCAACTTTAATAGAATCAATTTATTTTAATAATCTGCATAATAATCTGCATTTATATGGCGCCTTTCCAGTTAGTAACAGCTCAAAGCGCTTTACAGTGTATTATTACCCCGGTTATTGGATCCTATTACGATTCTGCACTTATAGTGCACATTCTCGACTCCACAAGGGAGCATTCCAGTCTGGCTGCCATTTTGAAATACTTTTCCCAACCTCCTATAGCTCCACCCTAAGAAAAAGCTCCAGATCCCATTCCTTATAGTGCACATTCTCGATTCCACAAGGGAGCATTCCAGTATGGCTGCCATTTCGCAGGCGCACATATACTATTCCAGTCACAGTGACATTCGCATCCTACCGGGTACCCATTTAACAAATGACGATTAAAAGAGTACTCCGGCCTGAAATTAATATGAATTGAATAAATAGAGTAAAATTAAACAAACAAATCACTGAAAATTTCATCGAAATCAGATGAAAAATAATGAAGTTATGGAATTTTTAATTTTGCATTATTTTGGTAAAACAGTTATATGCACGTCATCATGAATATGCAGTGAGTGAGCTGATGATGTAATATCCCCACTTTTTCTTTTGTATTTCATTATATGAAATTGCAATTATTCAAATTTTCTGCTCCAAGCCTATAACTAAAAGGACTGACTCCTTATTTAATGTGTAAGTTCATCATTGCTGTAACTTATTTTGTTACAAGGGAGATATTTTTATAGACATGTATGAAAAAATGAAATAATGAAGATTTCATATAATATAGTTAAAAAAGGAAAGTGGGGACGTGACATCATCAGCTCACTCATTACATATTCATGATGACATGCATAGAACTGTTTCCCCAAATAATGCAAAACTTAAAAATTCAATAAGTTCGTTATTTTTTATCGGATTTCAATGAAATTTTCAGTGTTTTGCTTGTTTAATTTTACTCTATTCATTTAATTAATATTATTTTCAGGCCGGAGTTCCCCTTTAATGTCTTGCAAAAGGACATTAGTGCCGAGGTGGGACTTGAACCGCGAACCATGTGATCCACAGTCCGGTGACATATCCACTACATATCCACTACACCACGACACCTCTATACGGTCCTTATGAATAGTATAGTAAATAGTATAGTGAATAGTAAATAAATAATTATACTGTCATGAAAGGGTCTGGTTGGAATGATCGCGAGTCGATTTTTTTTTTTGGGGGGGGGGGGGGGCGGGAAAACGAATTGTTCATTTATTTATGCTGACGTCATCGAATAGTTCATTTTTTCCCGTCTGATGATGGGAAAAAATGAACTATTCGATGACGTCAGCAGGAAAAATGAACTGGACGGCAGGAAATGACTTTTCTAGTAAAACTATTCATTTTCTTGTTGTGTACACTCCTAATGCAACAATTTTACGATGAGGGATATAATTATGAATAGTGGTTCTTGTGAATAGAGGTCCTTATGAGTAGCGAGGTAATTTGTCTATGGTTTGCTCGCTATTTAGAAGGACCGCTATTCATTTAGTCACGCGTTATGGATAGCGGTCCTTATGGCTAGCGATGTTACCCCGACAATTCTGCCGCATGCTTTGCTTTTTGAATGAACAAGTTTCGTTTAATATATCTTCGGTAATATTAACAAGTGTCAGGGGAACTTACTTGTTTTGGTTGAGTATATTTCTCTCAGTAAATCTCATTTCTCTCCTTATTTTTGTATTTCCCCAAATTTCAAATCCTAGTTCTTTGTCTCTCTCTGTAATGACAGTTCAATGTTTTATGACATTTCCAAGCTAGAAGTGTTATTTATTGGGTGATTTAGAGCACAAAGTCCTTGCAGCTGGCCCAGAATCTACCCTCCCTCAGATCATGTTCAAAGGGCTCTTATATGACGCATTGATAACTGTATATAGGAACACATTATTATACCAGACTAACAGAAGCATGTGACAAATTTCACCAAGTTAAGATAATTTCTTTGAGAAAAGGACACAGAATAACTGGCCATCAATCTATGCTTTTATCCATTGTATAAATATGATCATGACTTTCTCAATAATCACAAAACACACCTTTATTTCATCATACATGTATTTGTTTCTTTTCAGGTATTTCGGATGCCACTGTCTTTGTTTGTTTCCTCATTGTATTATTTTACATGTCAGTAATAGCAAACGTAATTCGGTAAGTATGATTTAGCCTTGCAGGATAAAATGAGAATACAAAGTGCTGAAAAGATTATGTTGAAAGTTACTATCTAACGGGCTATCTAACTTTTAAAAACACATAATGAAAACATTATTCGAAAATTCTATGTGAAGCAGGATTATATGGGTGGTTATACACGAAGTCCTAAATGTAAACTTGTTATCACTATTCAAAGAAAATACCCATTAAAAAATCAGAAAAAGCAGATCATTTGGTGCTTGTTCCTATAAATCTCGCATTTACATTTTGAGAAACCAACTGGCAAGACTGTTTTCTGTCAACCTTGATAGATATTCATTGTATTGGGATTATTTTGTTTATAATATAACGAGCCTATATATAGATGACAACAAGGTTTAATTTAATTCAGTGGCACCAAATAGGCATCGTATTTTGGCCTTTTATAATGTGGGGGCGGGGTCATTGTACATTATGCTTATGTGTATATAATATTGCGTATAGCATGAATAAAAACAGATAACGCTAAACAAATTGTGTTCTTGTCCTTATTTTATCAGTAGGTGATCTGATCCTAATCGTATTAAATGACTCTAATTCATGAGAATATAGAAAAATATGGTAACTCAAGATTCAACTCTATATACATCGCACAAACGAATGTGAGCTTGGTTGGGTCTTTGCCCACCTGGTCAAATTCGTGCTTATACTTAAAGAGAAATTTTTAAAAAAGTGAAAGCTTTAAATAATAATCGTGGAGAAATCTCATTTATTAATTAATCTATTAAAGTTTTGAAATAACTTGAAGTTCACTCTTTGGCTTTATACCCCATCATGCTGTTGTACTCTAAATAAAAAGTCTCTCCAAATAAATATTTCCAAATATTTTAAGGAAATATTCATACCTGTGGATTGCTTAGGGTCTCATCTATCAAACGGCACAGCACACACCAAAAATGGCGATATCATACGTTCGAGTGACCAAAAGCCAATTATGTTAAAGGGTGCAAATCCAGATAATTATGACAAAAATACGTATCGTCTCTGGCTGCTGTCATCAAAGTTGAGTCATGAAAAGGCTTTAAAATGTCCATATTCTCATCAATAAAAGACAATTCATGGAATATCATATTTGTTCTCTGTATATCCCGACTCTGACCTGATATACATGTATCTCATCAATGTTTTATACTTGAGTGAGCAATTAACGCATTACTTTTTTTGAGTGTGATGAAATATTACTTTTTTTTTTTTTTAAATTTAAGCTGGCTTGCTCACTCAACCATAAAGTTTTGATGGGCTATATGCTCTGAAAAATTTATTTGGGGAGACTTTTTTCCAATTGTTATTTGGGGGACGAACTGTACAATAACAATTACACCTATGATTATAGCGTCGGAAAGGGAAAGAGGTGTAGAATGTTCATATTTTTTTAATAAGGGAAGGCATTAATGGATTGCGACAGGAGAGAGAAAGGGAGAGAGAGAGAGAGAGAAAGAGAGGAAAAGCTTTTACATTTGTGGGCAAAATGTTTGCACTTGCAGGTGACATTTTATGACATTTGAGGTTATTTTGACATTTGCGTATGCAATGTTTTTACATTTGTAGGCTCTACAGGGGTCAGGGGAGAGGGAGGGACAGAAGGAGGAGAATGATAAAGAGGAGGAGAAGGAGAAGAGAGAGAGAGGGGGCGGGAGAGAATAGCCCATTAGCTGCGAATACCGCCACGTTGTTCCGTTCATATATATTTACATATATATATATATATGCATCATCACCATTGGGGTATTTACTTCGCTCAATGGATACTGCCGTGCATAATTTGTGGCAACCACAAATTCATTGTGTATAATTTTTGAGGAATAGTGAGAACGGGGAGAGAATGCAAGAGAAAAATTAAGCAACTGTCTATGAGAGAGACAGAGAGAGAGAGAGGCAGATGAAAGATGATGTGTGAATAATCCAATTCAAATTCTGTTAATGTGAAAAAAAGAGAAAAAGAAATGAATGAAAATTCAAACAAGTCATTTGTTCTCAAAGACCTTTAAATAAGAATAAATAGAACAATGAATGCAATAACATCGTTTAAAGTTTGCTCTTTAATGATCGTTACAAGCATAATAGCCGGGATAATCAATTCCTTTGCCATTTTTTACATATATGAATCAACTTTTCTTTAATACTGACAGGGATGTAGAACTGTCGAAAATCCATAACATGAATATAGTTATTAATATCATCTTTCCACATTTTAATTTTGATGGTTTCTCTTTGCAATCAGATGTAATAACATGGGCAAACAACAGAAAACAAAAAAGTATATCAATTCACATATGAATGGAACTAGGACTACATCTAACTCGTTCAAAGAAGCTGCATGATTCCACTCAGGTCAAAAAATAAACTGTACAATTTAGCATAAAAACTATCCATCATAATTATTCAGGTTTGGTATATTTCATAAAATCCATTTTATGGGATCTGCATTATTACCAGCAGCACTTGATATACAATATTGCTTACAGCAGATAAATGAAACATAAAACATGTGAATGGCTCACAAAGATGAAGACAGATTTACACACACTTGACAAAGAATGATACATGTGTCATATTTCACACAGAGGCAAACAATTTTATATCGCCACTCCAATGCAAATTGTA
Organism: Heliocidaris erythrogramma; assembly: GCA_025617745.1. Taxonomy (NCBI): domain Eukaryota; kingdom Metazoa; phylum Echinodermata; class Echinoidea; order Camarodonta; family Echinometridae; genus Heliocidaris; species Heliocidaris erythrogramma. The sequence continues at coordinate 23,867,311 of CM046861.1, read as the reverse complement.
CATAAAGGCGACATTCAGAAATAGAAACAAAATGACGGAAATTGAACAATGATAGGTGAACAATAACATGCATATGAATAGAACATGATACTGTTGTAGTTGTACCTCTTTTTCGCTAATAATACAATGTCTGAACAACCCTATACATGTAGCAATAAATTTAGAAATGCACGACAAAACCTCAGATGCATGTTAACAAGTATTTATTCAAAAATTGTGAGAGAACATTCCATTTATTTCTTCCTTTATGAACTCTTTAACTTCTTTACTGCCATGCTATGTAAAACTTGCTACATATTAGGTTATTATGACATTCATTTCAAAGACAAAATACTGTATAATTGTACATGAATTACATGACAAGCCTCCCTTGCAATGTGTCTAAACTTTAATATTCATGCACACTTGATAGTCAAACCTCATATATTTTAAACAACAAAGCTACAAAATCAACAAATCAATTCACACTAGCCCATGACATGATAGGATTATATATAACCTTACCCAATAATATTCTGGTTCAACAAAATATACAATATATTTCTTGTGCGATCAACAGATTTGTCAAAGATCTTCAGAATATAAATGAATAAACAATATGTGCTATATATAACAGTTACCCTAGATAGATCTAGAAAAAAAAAATCAAATTCGGAGCAAAGCCAAACTCAGGGACGGGATAGGGAGGGTGATTAAAAGGTGAATATCAATTGCAAATATATAATCACAATCACTGCATACCTAGATAAAAAGCTAGATTAGAAGTCAAACCTGCCTTAGTGACCACCTGTACAGAAAGACCACAATTTTTGTTTCCCTTGAAAAAATTGTTTCTTATTCAAACATATATTAAAGGAACCCTTCTATAAAGACGACCTGCTCATAAAGACCACTTTTCTCCCTTGAGTGGTCTTTATAGACAGGTTTCACGGTACATTGTACTTTGGTAATGATAATTGATTGGTAATGCCCAAATTGTAGCCCAATCAATAGTTTTGGTAACGGCAAAAATTTGGCCGCTGTAATAAACTACATTAATTGATGCTCAACAACCCAGAATTTTCGAGATAAAAGGCAGAACGACTTCTATACTAAATAGCACACATGGAAATTCTCACTCCAAACTAAATGTAAAACTAAATGTCATTGTTCAGGTGCCTGCCAGAAATTTGTTTACACTTGGTGCACACTGAGCAAATTGGCCTTGGAAGCATCGCAGGGGGGTATTTGAAGCCTCAAAGTATGCATCAACATATTTATTACCTTTGTCGGTATAATTTTCTGTAACCTTGTTGGGGAGGATTTACCCTTGGCATTCTCTCTCTGAAGTCCTTCATACCACAGGTGTTAGCATAGTGAGCATCAACCATTTTCAGCAAAAAACAAGATGAATGCGACTGCGTCTCCTATATGCCTCCGCCTAAATTCAGTTGATGGCTCAAACTGTTCTAGAAATATTTGATAACGAGGCTAAAAACCAGTAATTTCATGTAATTTCATGTAAATTGACCTGTGACCTCTGACCTTTGACCTACTTACCCCAAAATCTAATCAGTTCATCTTTCTATGGGGATGCATACTGGTACCAAGTTTGAAGTTCTCACCTCAGATAGTTCTTGAGATATCGCGGTAACGGTGCTAAAAACCAAGAATTTCATGTAATTTCATGTAAATTGACCTCTGTGACCTCTGACCTTTGACCTCCTTACCCCAAAATCTAATCAGTTCATCTTCGTATAGGGAAACATACTAGTACCAAGTTTGAAGTTCTTACCTCAAACAGTTCTTGAGATATCGCGGTAACGGTGCTAAAAACCAAGAATTTCATGTAATTTCACGTAAATTGACCTCTGTGACCTCTGACCTTTGACCTCCTTACCCCAAAATCTAATCAGTTCATCTTCGTATAGGGAAACATACTAGTACCAAGTTTGAAGTTCTTACCTCAAACAGTTCTTGAGATATCGCGGTAACGGTGCTAAAAACCAAGAATTTCATGTAATTTCATGTAAATTGACCTCTGTGACCTCTGACCTTTGACCTACTTACCCCAAAATCTAATCAGTTCATCTTCGTATGGGGATACATACTAGTACCAAGTTTGAAGTTCTTACCTCAAACAGTTCTTGAGATATCGCGGTAACGGTGCTAAAAACCAAGAATTTCATGTAATTTCATGTAAATTGACCTCTGTGACCTCTGACCTTTGACCTACTTACCCCAAAATCTAATCAGTTCATCTTCGTATGGGGATACATACTAGTACCAAGTTTGAGGTTCCTACCTCAAATGATTCTTCAGATATCGCGGTAACGAGAAGTGGGACGGACGGACGGACGGACAACCCGAAAACATAATGCCTCCAGCACCCACCATCGGTGGGCGGAGGCATAAAAACCCCTACATAATCATCTTTGATACAGTAATCGTGCTAATGTTTCTTCCCTTTCCCTGGCCAACTCTTTCATTTGGTCATGTTCTTCTATCTACTTCATATATTTGAGTCAAACATAGGATCAACAAAACCATCTTCAGAGGCAGTATGAATGCACAATAAACATTCATAAAAAAACAAAAACAAACTATGATGTTAGTAAGAGTGAATCTTTAAAAAAAGAGAAACCTGGTTAAATGTTTAGATAAGCTAAAAGAACAATTGAAATAGCGGTTGATTGCAACTTTGGATGAATGAATACCACATTTACTTTCAGCATATGTTACACAAGGATACAAACAAGAATTTCAGTGGGGCAAGAGAAAAATATTGAAACCGGGGATAAGAAGGAGGCTATTTTAAAGGTGGAGAAGACTCAAATATTATGTCACAATTGTTTCCCATTTCTCTAGAAGATCCTTTGGAACAGTGGCATTATTTCACCAAGTTTCCCCTCTCAGCTTGGTCCATTTCAATGGCCTCAAACAAGGACTTAAAATTGCCAGCACCAAATCCCTACAGAAAAAAATGTAATACATGAAAAGAAAAGGATCAATTTACACTTTCATTCAATATGTATTATTATTGTTGTTACTATCATCATCATCATCATCATTAATATTATAATAAAAATTATTATCATTATCTTCATTATTATTAATAATTATTAATTATTATCAACCAGACAGGGATTTAAAAATGAGTTTTCCTTCTATAAAATGGCTACACTGCTATCATTCTTTCAGTCATGTTTCTGAAAAATGGGACAAATGGTATAGTTGTCCCAATTACGCCAACATCGAAAAACAAATTCACCAATTTGAGATTCAAGTATATCTAATGATTTCAGCTTTCAAACATTCAAAACTTTCTGATCATTGACCTTTTTCTTTCAAAATTTTCACCAATCAGTTTTTCAGATTTTTCTGCTTTCATACAATTCAACTTGTTTCAAAGGCTGAGTTGCAGTTTAAACCACTCAAGTATGATACCTCTCCAAACTAAAGAAAAAAAACATACTCCTTTAACAAAAGATGGGTCTTGATGACCACAAAGCTTGCCAGAGGCTAGCTCAACATACCAATGACCAATGCATGCAAAGTGGATTCAATCAATAAAAATGTAAGCATACATAAATGCATACAATATGTAAATTAGGTACAAAAGTATTCTGGGAAGAAACATCAATGTGTGAACATGAATGGGAATGGGTCTATTCTAAAAGCTAGAAAAAAAGAAGAAACAAGAATTACCTGGTGATTCTTTCGCTGAATGGCCTCAAGGAAGAGGGTTGGACGATCTTCGACTGGTTTGGTGAAGATCTGGAGTAGGTAGCCATTGTCATCATAATCAATCAAAATCTGAAGCTTCTGCAGCTGTAAGGAAAAAAAAAACAGAGCAGAATTATTAAGACTTGTTAGGTGTAAATCCCTATTACACAAATAACATATTTCTCCAAATGCATAAGATGATAACAAATCATGAGTGTAACTTTGGAATTGTCTAGCTGGAGGGCAGTAGGTTTTTAACTATTCTGAAGTAATGGAGTATTTTCATGCACAAGCTAAGAGCTGCATGTAAGTGTGATATGTTATATGAAATTAAAATATGGGAATCTTTGTCATTTGATACATGTAAAATAGCAAATAAGCTCCTCCTGCTTATATTTTGTACATCCAAAGGGACCAAATCTCTATCTATAGCAAATTTCAACATGTTATGTGTCTTGAAAGGCTTGACAGGTGAAGAATTACAAGAGATTAATTTGACAGTACTTACTCTGTCGCTGAAAGAACTAATCAACACAAGAGAAACATTATGAATAAAATCTCTTTTGGTCCAAGGTAGCATCATGATGTATATTCTGCATCAATTAATGTTGATATCAGGGGTGGTATTTTTTAAAACGATGTTTTTTTCTTTCTGTTGGTGAAATGATGTTTATTGCCACAAATGTAAACAAGGACAAGTCATTGTGCGCCCTGAGCACTCCACAGAGTGGATTGGGCGCTATATAAGTTACATTTATTATTATTATTATTATTGGTTAATGTCTGTGCAAATCTGGCTGCGTACAGGAATAGTTAAAAGAGACATCTGTGCCAGCACCAACAATAGGTGTTTATTTATTCCACGAATGTCAATTTGTTATGGCATGACTTTTCACTATCACGAGAGGACATCTATGAGGTATCACCATGAGACTCACTGTATCAACATCTTCTGTGACGATGACCTTAGAGGTCTTCAGCCTCTCCTTTAGGTTGGTGTAGTAGCTATCAGGGATGCTTAGGAATTGCATGCCCCTGGCCTTCAGTGCACCGATGGTCTCAATGATGTTAGACGTGTTGAGGGCAATGTGCTGCACCCCAGCACTACCGTAGTATTCAACATATTCCTGCAACAACAAGTACACAAATCCAAGAGGATCATCATTTCACACGTGCATTTAATTGAATTAAGTTTGGTTATGACTACTGCAAAGTTCTGGGCTTATAACGGTACTAAAGAAGGACAGTCCCTTAACTTTCATTATCTCTGTGCACAGAAGCAATAACAATATGCTGGGAACTTGAAAGTCAACATTTATTATATTTTTATTGTTTATATTTTTTCATGAGAATTCTGTGCATTTCTCTGTAAACGAACACTAAGCTGAATGTGGCAAACTACAAACTCTAGCTGGCATAACTAGCAACCCAAATGGAATTTTCACAAGAGCCCTGTCCCATTATATTTTTTCTATATAATATAATTTCTACAAATCTGCAGTTAGGTGCTGTTTGTTGAGGTAGGGTTCAGCATAGGTTTCCTTGGATGCCAAGGTATACCATGCATTGATAATTGCATTGATATATATTTATACATATTCAATTTTCAAGATCCATATCATAAGCCACAGTGGTATATTTTGCATTTCAAGATTAGTTCTGTCTTTCTTGAAATGTTCTTGAGCTTTCGTTTTGGACAGCTTTTCTTCTTCCAGATAATTCTACCATGTAATAAAACTATGACTAATAATATGGTCTCATTAATACAGGGTAGACTGTAGGTATTACTACTGCTCTTCCTGAGGACCCTGCTATTACTGTTATCCCAGCATTGCCAGGTGCCCACTCTATACACCTGGGTCGAGAGGGGCAAATGTGGGTAAAACATCTTGTACGCAGCAAGCAAGGATCAAACCCAGAACCTCTTGTATGAGAGCCTTCATCAATATACCATGGATCCATCAAATCAAGTGAAAAAACAAATCTGTAGTGTCCATTAACCCTTTCAAGACAATCGACCACATTTTGTGGTTTGGCTCAATAACTTTTGATTTAGAGCACTAAAAAAATAAACCTGATGCATGAGTAGAAAGAGCACAGTTTCTGCATAAACCACGTACATGTTCATCGCATGACCATATTTGTGTTTAAGGCCAGGAATTATAAAAACATGAATAAGCTTTACAATCCTTAAATTGGCAACACATGGAGCGGTTAAAAATCATTGCTTTTTATAAAATTGGCAATTTTTTCAACATTTCGACAAAATATTACACCTTATTAGAACAATGGAGACACTAGAAGAAAAATATTATTGTTGCCAATTTGAAGAACAAAATGTGATCAATTTAGCCCTTAAATAATTCCTGTCCTGATCTGAAAGGGTTAAAACTAAACAAGAGCCCCAGGGGGCACGACGCTCACCTGATGTGGATCAATTCACATCTGGTGCATGTTCTCTCTAGCACATGAACAACTTTCATTCTTCATCTATAGAGGTATCTCTATACACAATACCAAGTCTGAGCTTCCTACCAAGTTCGGTTAAATTCCAATCATGGGTTTTGGAGAAGAAGCTGAAAATGTAAAAGTTTATGGATGGCGGACAACTTGCCCCCCCTCCCCCCAGTATGTTACCCCCACAGACCCCCTATAGGCCACCCAGAAAAAAATCTCCATACACAATACCAAGTCTGAGCTATTCCTGGTTCTGGAGAAGATGTTTGAAATTTACATAGCTTTTACACTTGGGGGCCACATGTACCATGTACCACATGGATCCCCTACCCCTAAGGATGATTCCTACCAAGTTTGGTTGAATTCCGATCATGTGTTTTGGAGAAGATCAGAATGTACATTTTGCCTGGCAGCGCCCCCCCCCCCCCCCTCCAGTATGTTACCCCCACAGGGCCCCTACAGGGCCACTCAGAGAAATTTCATGAACAACATTCATTCTTCATCTATAGAGGTATCTCCATACACAATACCAAGTCTGAGCTATGCCTGGTTCTGGAGAAGAAGATGTTTGAAATTTACATAGCTTTTACAATTGGGGCCCTCCCCCTGGGCCCCCCTAGGGGCCACATGTACCATTTTAGCAACTCTGGGTCCCCTACCCCTAAGGATGATTCCTACCAAGTTTGGTTGAATTACGATCATGTGATTTGGAGAAGATCAGAATGTACATTTTGCCTGGCAGCGCCCCCCCCCCTCCAGTATGTTACCCCCCCACAGGGCCCCTACAGGGCCACTCAGAGAAATTTCATGAACAACATTCATTCTTCATCAATAGAGGTATCTCCATACAAAATACCAAGTCTGAGCTATGCCTGGTTCTGGAGAAGAAGATGTTTGAAATTTACATAGCTTTTACAATTGGGGGCCCTCCCCCTGGGCCCCCCTGGGGGCCACATGTACCATTTTAGCAACTTTGGGTCCCCTACCCCTAAGGATGATTCCTACCAAGTTTGGTTGAATTCCGATCATGGGTTTTGGAGAAGAAGATGAAAATGTAAAAAGTTAACGGACGACGCACGACGCACGACGCACGCCGCACGACGCACGACGCACGACGCACGACGCACGACGGACGACGGACAAATTTCCATCGCAATAGCTCACTCGAGCCATAGGCTCAGGTGAGCTAAAAAAAGATACCTGAATCTGGCTTTTTCTCTTCCCATCGGCAGGTTCGTTGATAGGCATCTTGATTGTCTCCTCATAGTTGGTCACCACGATAGACCTGAGGGCGCTATACTGGGTGTTGATCTGGGAGTCATCAACGGACCAGAAGCGGTGGAACATCAGATTCTTCTCATACCTTGGCATGAAAAAAATATGAGTTAAAGCATTTCATGGGGATGTGCGTAGGAATGTTGAGAAAATAGGGGGCTAATTTTTTAGAATATTACATGAAGAGGATCTATGTAAGTGGGCTAAGTGTACATGTAGTTCTACAAATTGCATGAAAGAGCCAAAAAGATCTATAAATGTACAAGTCTAACTCTACCAAATAAAATTAGCATGGGTATAATAAAAATAGACCTGTTTACTAAGTGATTCAAATTTATGGATGTTTCTTTCCTGGGGACCTAGTAACGAGGTATTCCATTAACCTGTTATTAATGAATGAACTACAATACTTGGAATCCAGTTTGCACACATTACTTGTTGCTATGTCTGACAAGCCTCTGGCAAGCTTTCAGGTTGTCAAGAACAACCTTTGTTTCAAAAGTATGCATAAAATTTGAATAACTTTAGTAAACAGGTCTATTCGACAAACACTAAATGGGTAATATCAGCCAGAAACATATCACTTTGATGAAAACCACAACAATCATAGAAAGTAAAGTTTATTTAGAAAAAATGGACAATGATAAATGAAATCTGAATGTATTAAGATATTATTTCAAGAGAGACCACTTACATACTTGGCCATGTGATGTCAGGACTTTGATATTCTATATTTTGTTTTGTAAATAAATGATCTTACGTGTCCTCTTTATAATGTTTATGAAAGAATGCCAAATATGGGCACAGGTATAAGGGAAATATTTCTTTGAAAAAGAGGAAAGTTGTGAAATTTCCTCTTCAAATCAAATGGAATGTACATGTAACAAGGGCATAATATAATTTTTAACTGATCCAGCTGTGATTTTGCATTAAACTGATCCCAATCTCAAAATTGATAACAAAAAAAATGTCTGATTTTCAAAATTGATCTGTTGCTTTTACTATTTTCAAATCTCTGTTTTCAATAGGATGTTGACTACTGTTGGAAGGATTTCATTTCAAAATATACTTTCAAGGGTTAGTTCTGAAAGGTGTTTTTTATCGATTTTTTTGAAAATAAGTTTTCTTTTGTGGTTAGGAACCATCATAATTAAAACAAAATCTCCCTGAATATCATAATACTGAAATGCATTACACACATATATGGACATACTGTAAGGGACTTCACAGGCATGTGGCCCAAAAGTCTAGGGCCTAGCCTATCCAAATTAAATAAAAGCATCAAGGTGGCCAATTTATAGGATGAAAACTGATTCAATTTACTTATATCCTTAATTCTAACATATTCTCACCATTCTGCTGTGTTGACCATCTCCTGATCAGGTTGATTGCCTACTATATGATCAATGAAGTCCAGTTTTGCAGCCGGGCTGAAAAAGATATGAAAACAACAATATTACTTTATTCTTCTATCTCTTTGCATCCAACAATATATGAGCCAAAATCATTAGTTGCATTATGTATTAACACAAAATATGCATGCACGCATCATACATTAATCTTGGATTGCAAATAGATAACATACAATATCAAATGACCATAGAAAATGGTCTCTACATGATACTAGTCTGCCTGTCATCGGTGTTAGGGTCAGTCAAAATAAAAGTGAAGATCATATCGTCTGTTAAGCACCAGAAGGACACTAACACAGTTAAAGGTCGTGAGTTAGCGTCCTTCTGGTTCAAAGTAGTGTGCCTGTCATCGGTGTTAGGTTCACTCAGAATAAAAGTGAAGATCATATCGTCTGTTAAGCGCCAAAAGGACACTAACACAGTTAAAGGGTGTGAGTTAACGTCCTTCTGGTTCTAAGAAGACAATATGGTCTCACAATTAAAGTAGAACACTGATGATTTTAAATATTGGCTTAATACTTATTATTGCATAGATGGCATAAATTAAACAAGGTTATCCAAATTTAAAGCTTGGAAACATTTGAATTAATGATTATTATCAATTATAAAACGGTAAAATACAGCCCCCGATATAGCAGCTGAAAAGCTCCTTGAACGCTGCTGAGATGTGTGACGACACAAGAGGGGCGAGTCCTGTCTAAGCAGACGATGTCCCATAACATTATACACATTTTTCAGTGCCTGTTTTGTCATCTCCTCTTCACTTATTTCTCTTACTTGACTAGCGTCAGTCTTAATGTTAGTCTGTTGCCTCACTCTTAACTTCGTGTATGGTATTATTTTGATGAAAAATGCAGCGTTAAAAAAATAAAGGAATCAGTCACTTGTAAACAAAATAAGACGCCATTGTATTTTCAGCTGCTTGCACCGCGGCATGTTCGGCGTTTCAAGAGGGAACGAATACCATCCAGCTATTATTCGCAGGGCTTTTCAATTTGAAAATGGGGTTTATTTCATTGATCATTGACCCTTCTCCTGTGTATTTACAATCAAACGGTTTTAGTTATCAGAATCAGTTCACTTTCTCTTTTAGAATGGTGTGAAATAAGGTCATGTTTAAATGTACCAAACTCTTTATAATTTGATAAATAATTGCATTGCAATTACGTTCATTCATTATAGGACGTCGTCTGCTTAAGCAGGATCGATCCCTCGTATGACGACATCAAAACATCGCTATATTTCTGGCGAATCCTCGGATATTCCACATGCTGAGAAGAGCTTTTATTTATGTTGTTTTTATAATCATCATATACGCAGTTGACATAAAACTTATACGATTGCCATCTGTAAGCTTCCCAATTTCTAGTGATACATTAATTGCCATATTTGTGATTTTCTTGAGTGTTCTACTTTAAGCCTGAGTCAGATCGAATATTTCATAAACCGGGATTCGACGGCTTTGATTCGATCGAATACCGGTTAATCGATAAATGATGTGCGGTGAAAACAGAGTTGCACACAGTTGCACGCAGTGCATGCACCATGCACCGGTGACCGGTCCGCTGGCATCGCGGGCATATGTATGGGCTCTCGCTGCTCGAAATTAACGATAGCCCGCTAGCCAATGGCTAGTAAAACTCACAGCGGACGAGCCAAAATCTTAAGTTTCTAGTCCGTATGGCTAGCCAAAATGTCACTAGTGTCGCAAGAAGCGATGCTCATTGTCGACACACCCGACAATGATTCAAATTCAAAGAATTAATAATCTTACTTTGTCTTTGGAGAGCTGAATGGAACACGTTTGTTCGATGCCAAAAAAAAAACAATACGAAATAAACTTTTCGCTCAATATAGACTCGACTTCATTCAGCTTCAGAGATCATTCAGAAGTAATTGCCAATTTGATGAGAGTGTGATATTAGTTATTGCGAATTAAGTAGGAACACTCGTACTCATGCCCGTATTTATAATGTTCAATTATACAATTGTCAAATTGACAAAGCAGAGAGAGTGCAAGAAAATTATCGTAAACTTCAGTTCGTAACGACGAAACGATTTTTCCATAGAGAAAGCACAGGTCAAGCGCGACGTCCTCAGCGAGCGAATTAGCGAAAGTTAGCCAACAGTTTGAACTTTGAAGTCGCCTTCACGTTCTCTGCTAGTATATATGCTGTACGTTACGGAGTTTCTTTTTTTATTTGCTTTTTTCATGGTGGCTACGGTAGTCAAAAATCTGGCGGACTACAAATCGATGCACCGAATTTGCCAAAATGTATTCGGGATTCGATGTCTTCGAACCAATCGATTCGACTCAGGCTTACTCACAATATTATCTTCAAAGGGAGTTTATTCAAGCTACATCAATAAATGAAACTTGATGCACATCTTCTATATGAGAATCTTAGACCATGGTTTTAGGATCAAAAGGGTTTAGAGTACTTTCCAAATATGTAAATCAAACAGCAGTATTCCCCCTAGTGTAGCACCACAGAAGTCAAAAATTAAATGTCACAGAAATTAAACTTTTCATACAAATGAGAACAGATATGCAAAGCACTATGCCACAGGTAAATATATTATTAGTACATGTACATAAGAAAGACACAGGGTGGAGTGCACAGAACCTCAACTTTTTTGTTTCTATAGTTAAATAAAACACATGTGAGCACTCAGGAGGAGGGGGTTTATGTAATGGTTTAAACTTCTTTTGTGAATTCGGGCCTAAATTGTCTTTTTCGAGAAGTAGAAAATAATTGTCTTTCTCGTACCAGTTAAATGTTTCAGATGTGGAATATAAAGCAAATAATCAGCTTTTGGGTTCACGCGAAGAAACGTTTTATCACTTCCTCGGCGATCTGAATGTATCTTTCCTCAGCTTCTCTTTGGAAAGATAGCTACCGGTACATCCAGATTGCCTCGAAAGTGATAGTTTGTCCCATCACCTTCACCAACGGTAATTATTTGCTGACTATCTGAAAGTGTTTTTGGAAAGCTTGCATTTCCAAAGACATTTATGCTCCTTGTCATATTTCTGCATTTTGCATTTTTCTTTAGTCATTAGGGTCACCTATAGATTCTTTTGCAAACAAGAGCCCCAGGGAGCACGACGCTCACCTGAGGTCGATCAATTCACATCTGGTGCATGTTCTCTCTAGCACATGAACAACTTTCATTCTTCATCTATAGAAGTATCTCTATACACAATACCAAGTCTGAGCTTCCTACCAAGTTCGGTTAAATTCCAATCATGGGTTTTGGAGAAGCTGAAAATGTAAAAAGTTTATGGATGGCGGACAACTTGCCCCAGCCCCCCCCCCCTCTAGTATGTTACCCCCACAGACCCCCTATAGGGCCACCCAGAAAAAAATCTCCATACACAATACCAAGTCTGAGCTATTCCTGGTTCTGGAGAAGATGTTTGAAATTTACATAGCTTTTACACTTGGGGGCTCTCCCCCTGGGCCCCCCTGGGCCCCCCCCCCCCCCCTGGGGGCCACATGTACCATTTTAGCACCTTTGGATCCCCTACCCCTAAGGATGATTCCTACCAAGTTTGGTTGAATTCCGATCATGTGTTTTGGAGAAGATCAGAATGTACATTTTGCCTGGCAGCGCCCCCCCCTCCAGTATGTTACCCCCACAGGGCCCCTATAGGGCCACTCAGAGAAATTTCATGAACAACATTCATTCTTCATCTATAGAGGTATCTCCATACACAATACCAAGTATGAGCTATGCCTGGTTCTGGAGAAGAAGATGTTTGAAATTTACATAGCTTTTACAATTGGGGGCCTTCCCCCTGGGCCCCCCTGGGGGCCACATGTACCATTTTAGCACCTTTGGGTCCCCTACCCCTAAGGATGATTCCTACCAAGTTTGGTTGAATTCCGATCATGTGTTTTGGAGAAGAAGATTAGAATGTACATTTTGCCTGGCAGCGCCCCCCCCCCCCCTCCAGTATGTTACCCCCACAGGGCCCCTATAGGGCCACTCAGAGAAATTTCATGAACAACATTCATTCTTCATCTATAGAGGTATCACCATACAAAATACCAAGTCTGAGCTATGCCTGGTTCTGGAGAAGAAGATGTTTGAAATTTACATAGCTTTTACAATTGGGGGCCCTCCCCCTGGGCCCCCCTGGGGCCACATGTACCATTTTAGCAACTTTGGGTCCCCTACCCCTAAGGATGATTCCTACCAAGTTTGGTTGAATTCCGATCATGGGTTTTGGAGAAGAAGATGAAAATGTAAAAAGTTAACGGACGACGGACGACGCACGACGCACGACGCACGACGCACGACGGACGACGGACGACGGACGACGGACGACGGACGACGGACAAATTTCCCTCGCAATAGCTCACTCGAGCCATAGGCTCAGGTGAGCTAAAAATGTATGTGCCAGAAAATGAGGAATTAAGATATATTAAAGGGCAGGAATTTAATGAGTGCTCCTCCAAATAAAGATTTCTAATATAGAGTTTTCTTTTTCATATGATCAGAGTACATGTATACTTTTACACAGGCTACTCAAATCTTGCACTCATCAGCCTAATGAAATAAGCATAGGTACATTTATATATGTACTGTAAATGTGTTGAACAGACATGTAGGGCCATTACTATCCATATGCCTATATGAGAAGTCTTATTTTTCAATCGCCATTCACAGGCTTTTCCATAACAGAATACCTACCAACCAGCATAATGTACATAAGAATTTTTAATCCCACAAAATATTTCTCGAGATAATAAAACCATACCAAGACATACCAATATTTCCGCTAAACCTACCAGCAGCTTAATTGGGGTAGAAAGTAAGTACCTTACACTGGAAAATTTTCTTGTCAAATGTTTGTAGCTTGCTGGCATGTAAATCATAAGCCTGCTCTAAGGTGCAATGCTCTTAATGAAGGTCTTATTGGACTGCATTGGTATATCGGAATTAAAGAGCAAAAACTTACAAAATGTGGGCTCTTTGAACAATAAAGGTCTGAAGAAACACTCTTGTATTTCAAAATGGGCAGTTTTGAAAACGTCCGAAGAAGCGCACTTGTATTTTAAAAGAATGGACAGATTTGAAATGACCAATATTGTGATGTACAGTGTACTACATGCTCAAAACCATAATTACATTATGCATACAGTATCAGAATAAAAAGAGTCTACTAACGAAACTGATAAAAAAGAGCTGAAAACTATACGGTCGACTATGATCCGATTTTGGAAATAAATTGCAATATCATTAAATATTGGCATTTTAACAAATTAAGTATACCTAATTCAGGTTCTGAACAATAATATGAACACTAGACATAGGGTTTGGGTTCACTGTCAGCCTTATACTCTGAATATGGGCCAAATCAGTTTCAAATCATAGATAATCGCAGGACTACTCTCACGTCACTACGATTTGGAGCCGATTTAGCCTTTCCTCTGACTAGAATTCTCATAATTTTGCGATTTTTACTATCTATGTAACTCTTCAGAACCTCAATCAAACGTATTTTAGGTGTTAAACTGTTTATATCTAATGCTATAACATTTCAGAACCTCAATCAAACATGTCAGATCGTAGACCGATCGTTTATTTTGCGGTGGGCTTTAGGCACTATATAAGTCCAGAATTTTATTATTATCATTATTTGAGAGAAGATTATCTTTGTACTCACAGTGAGGCTAGGAGAGGGTCTTCATAAAGTGGTTTCTTGTATCCTGGCAAGAAGAGTCCATTGAAAGAACGTCTCTCAACAAAAGTATGTACAGTGTCACCATACTGTCAAAGACAAGACAGAAGGAAATGTGAAGTACATGTGTAATATAAAATTTAAAAGCAACATACTGTGCAAGGAAAAAAAAAGAGGAAATTTCAAACATTTAGGCATCGTTACAACATTAAGATTTTCAAACGTGTGTATTCGTTCGAAATTTTTTTAATAATCAATAAATCATTCTTTATCTATTTATTTATATATGTTGTTCTTGTTTATTCATTTATTTCATTATTTACTTAATACTTATTTATTCATGGATGAGAGGCAAGAAAAGGAAAAGGAAAGACACACCTTGATTTTTCGATCAAGACAAAAACAGGAAGAGACAGAAAGAAAAAGAGAGAGAGAGAGAGAGAGAGAGAGAGAGAGAAAGAAAGAAAGAAAGTGAATTAGTCAGAGGAAGACAGGGATAACAATTCTTTCCATTAAAACTCACCGTACGTATTTGAGCAAATCTGACTGTCCCACATTCATCGGACTCTTCCCATGGCTCTTTCAGCAGGCAAGCCCCTCTTTTAACAGCAGTCTGTAACACAAAAACAAGTTTCAACTAGAAATGTCCATTGCCGCGCAATGCGAATGTATCTCCCGGCACTGGCAGCGATTCGAAGGAGGGACAAAGAACCTCCCCCCTCCCCTCCCTCAAACAAAAGGATGGCGTAGAGATTACCGCCAGTGGCCCGGACTATTGTCAACACTAGGAGCAGCATCACCAAAACAATGTGTGTAGATTAGAGTACAATGCGTGTAGATTAGAGAATAATGCATCTCTATAGAAAATTCAAAAGAAATCTGTCAAGAAATGTGACCTCAGAGCGCACACAAGATATCCACTAAAATATGACCTTTGACCCTATGAAAGACGGAACACTGGGGGGCAGCAAAACCAAAAACTGTAGAGGTCTAGAGTAATTTATGATGGACCTCCATACAAAATCTGAAAGAAATCAGTCAACAAATGTGTCCTCCGGAATGCATGCAACCAAACTATGACATTTGACCCTATAAAAAGTGGAACACTGGGGGCAGCATCAGCAAACACTAAAGATGTGTAGATTTCACTAAGACACACCTCCATATAAATTTTGAAAGATATCCATCAAGAAATGTGGAAGTTAGAGCGCACAAAAAAAACATATGACCTTTGACGGAACGGAACAATGAGGGCAGCATCACCAACAAGTAAATATGCGTAGACTCTACTAAGTTACATCTCCACGGAAAATTTGAAAGAAATCCATCGAGAAATGTGGCCGACAGAGTGCACTCACACAATGTGTGTAGATTAGGGTACAATGCGTGTAGATTAGAGTATAATGCATCTCGAAAGAAAATTCAAAAGAAATCAGTCAAGAAATGTGACCTCAGAGCGCACACAAGTTATCCACTAAAATTTGACTTTTGACCCTATGAAAGACAGAACACTGGGGGCAGCATCACCAAAAACTGTCGAGGTCTAGAGTAATCTATGATGGACCTCCATACAAAATCTGAAAGAAATCAGTCAACAAATGTGTCCTCCAGAATGCATGCAACCAAACTATAAAAAGCAGAACACTGGGGGCAGCATCAGCAAACACTAAAGATGTGTAGATTATACCAAGATACATCTCCATACAAAATTTGAAATGTGGCCTGCAGAGTGCACTAACGCCATCCCCTCAAGTATGACCTTTGACCCTATAAAAGACGGGACACTGGTAGCAGCAGCGCCAAAAACTACAGGTTTTTAGATTACACCAAGAGACACCTTCATGCAAAATTTGAACGAAAATCTGTCAAGAAATGCAGAAGTAAATGTGCACGAAATGGACAAATGACCTTTGACCCTATAAAGGACGGAACAATGAGGGCAGCATCACCAAAAACTAAAGATGTGTGGATTATAACAAGATACATCTCCATACAAAATTTGAAAGAAATCCATCCAGAAATGTGGCCTGCAGAGTGCACTCACGCCATGCACTGAAGTATGACCTTTGACCCTATAAAAGACGGGATACTGGTGGCAGCATCACCAAAAACTAAAGATGTGTGGATTATACCAAGATACATCTCCATACAAAATTTGAACGAAATCCGTTGAGAAATGTGACCGCCAGAGCGCACACAAGAGTGCACACAAGACATCAAAATATGACCTTTGACCCTATAAAAGACGGAACAATGAGGGCAGCATCACCAAAAACTAAAGATGTGTGGATTATACCAAGATACATCTCCATACAAAATTTGAACGAAATCCGTTGAGAAATGTGACCGCTAGAGCGCACACAAACTATCCCCCAAAATATGGCCTTTTACCATATAAAAGACGGAACACTGGGGGCAGCATCACCAGAAATTATAAGTTTCCAGATTTTACCAAGATACACCTACATACAAAGTTTGAAAGAAATCCGTCGAGAAATGTGACCGCTAGAGCGCACACAAGAATGTGACGTGGCGGCGGTGGCGGAACGCTGCTGAATCCAAAGTATCCTCCGGCATTCTGCCGGGGGATACAAATTTACATGATATTGATTCTCAAATTGAATTTACACTGCTTCAAAGAAACAATAAGGAGCTCTAGGGATTCTTGAAAACCTGGCAGATATACATGTATGCCTTTCTCTTTCAAAACTGACAAAACTGAATTATGTATTTCAACTATTACTATATTACTAAAAGAACGAAAATAACCGGTTTCTTTAATCAATCTTCAGATAGTGAACTCAAATCAAGAGGTGTCTATTGATATAGAGATTTACTATGTTAATTCATGAACAGAACATATAAACTGTAAATTTTCATAGGAATAATGATTTTGAACAAATCAACATACTGGTAATTTATAGATGTTACTTATTTCCTTTTAAAATTCATAGTGTCAAACCATTCCTGGTATTGCGATAAAATGGAAAAAGATTTTGCAAAAATTTGTATTCTTTCTGCTCATGCATACATCTTTTAAGCATGTGAATACAGGATTTAATATTGTTCCATAACCTGATTGGGGGATTTCATAATTAGTTGGTTAAATCATTACCTTCACAATGCCATCCAAATCTTCCACTTCAAAGGCAATATCCTTCACTCCATCGCCATGGATTTGCATGTGTTTTCCCATTTCTACAATCAAAACACGGCAGAGAATTTTATTAGACGTATACATATACATACATTTACTCTACAAATAAAGTATACACTAATATTAGCATGTCGTTATTTGCAAGTTGATTGCGTAGTCATGAACTTTAGCCACAGCTAAGTTTATGATGTTCAAAAATACTGGTATGGCTAAAGCCCACCGCACACTATACGATCAGTCTACAATCTGAATTTGAAAGAAATTGTTATAGCATTAGATATAAACAGTTAAACACATAAAATATGTTTTATTGAGGTTCTGAATAGTTAGATAGTAAAATCAAAATTACGGCCTATTACGAGCTTTCTAGTCAGAGGAAAGGCCAAATCGCCTCTGAATCGTAGTGATGTCAGAGCAGTCCTGCGATTATCTACGATTTGAAACTGATTTGACCATTATTTTGTATATAAGGCTGACATCGCACTATTAAAATTCCTAAGTTGAGTATTCATATTGTTGTTCAGAACCTGAATCAGGTAGCTTTCACTTATTAAACTGCCTATATTTAATGATATGCGATTTATTTCGAAAATCAGATCGTAGACTGATCGTATAGTGTATACAAAGGGGCAATGCCTCTACATGTAGATATCACAGAAAATTCCCAGAATATATGGCAAAAAAGAAAACACAACAACAACAAACTAACAAATTATACAATATACACTTACATGTACTGTGACTGCTTATAAATGATCAAATGTCCACTTGTAAATCTTTGTTTCATTGTTACAACAGGCTTTAAAAATATCTTTAATAGACCGCTTCTGTAATCACTAATGTATACAAATTTATGCACATATATTCTTTGAGCACCTAGTGACGAGCTATTCCATGAACCTGCCTTTTATAAATGAGCCTCAATGCTTGGAATCGAGTATGCATATATTTGTAGCTAGGTCCGGCAAGCTTTCAGGTTGTCAAGAACAACCTTTCTTTGAAAGGTATGCATAAAATTTGCATACATTACCGAAGCAGTCTATGGAAACAAGCTACATGGTGTCACCAGCTCCTACTTCAGAAGGTAATATACATGTATTCTATTAGCTGACACATAGTGCACCATTGTAATTCTTGCGTGTAACGTTAAAAAAGAGGTTGAACTTTGCACATCAGCCCTCAAATTATTTTTTTTTTCTACGGGGTGCTCTTAAGAAATATTTCCTCCCAAAAGGAGTTCCCGAAGTAAAATTTTGGAGGGCTATATGCCTATTACCTGGTCTCTGGGGGCTTCACTTAACATGCTGTCCACTTTTATTAATGACTTACCATTCTTCAGTCAGTCATCATAGCAATTTGTTTATAAGCAATGAGCAACAGACCATTAATTCACAAATTATAAATCATTCATCATTTCATTTCACAAAACATATATATGCAATCAAACGTTTTTTCGAGGTATGGCTTAACTTTACAGGGGGGGGGGGGGTGACATTTTCATATTATTTTTCAAAACAGTTCCCCTCATAAATTCATTCATGTTTTCTTTCTTCAGTACTTCAGGAGGCAACTTAACCCCTAGAAGTACTGAAAAATTGGATAGGTCCACACACCCGGTACCTAACAACAGAACAAACAGATACATTTACATGAGCCACTGCAATAATGTAATCAAATAAATTACCCTCGGTGACTTTGCCAGTAGGATTCAATGGCGAATGAAGAGCAAACATGATCTATAAATGAGACAAGAAAAAATGTACATGAATAAGAGAAGAGAACATTAAGATTTTTTTTTTTCAAGGGGGGGGAGGGGGTTAACCCTCTCAGTTCCCTAGGTGCAAGAATACGTATTACCTCAATGGGGTTTTTATGGCTTGGGACTGGGAGGGTTAAAGGTAATCTGGAGTTTTGGTTAGGACAGAAAATAAAATTCTCACATAATCTAATCAGATTTACAACAAATAAATATTACTTTTCAAACAAACTTGGTAGAAAATGCATTTACTGGTGGGTAAATGATAAAAAATATGAACAGCTCAGGTTGATAAACAGACAAAACTGGAACATCCCTGTAGACTGCAAGCCCACGAGACTGATAATGTCTGTCTTGTGAGCCCTTAGGAAAGTTGTCAGAAGACGGAACATGTTGGTCTTGTGGGAAGTAGCCAGACAAAACAAACTGTCCATTACATGTATATCCATGTGTATGTTCGTGCTAGGTAGCACAATTCACAGCACTTAATCCAGCTGCACTAAAAATATGGCTTCAGATCTTACTAAATTAACAAGATGCAAAAAATTTCAATCTTCTTATCTGAATATGCTTCCACTTTATAGAGCTCATGTTTCAAATGTTAGATATGTTTGTTGTGACACAAAATGAAGAATTTCTGACATCTTCAACTGAAAATCAAATCAATTCAACTTGAGTTTCTGGTGTAACAATTACCTTCAAAAGAAAAAAATATGATGCCCCTATTACAGACCAAAACAAATCATGAACAGTGTCTTGCACAAAGTTAACAAATATTTTGGTAGGGTGGAAAAAGACAGAACACAGAACAGAAAGAAAGAACGGATGTGCCTACCTTCCCCTGGCGGATGACATGGGTACAGATTTGGCGACTTCCAGTTTGCAAACCCCTATATGCGTAGGGTTCAAAACCCATGCGCACACAGTAGTAGGTTGCAGCCTAAATAAAAATATTGAAGAATAATATTTGTTTCAAACTCAAATTAGAATCCAGAATTAGATTCAGATTAGATTCAAAATCCCTAGCGAAGGAGTGAAGCATTAATTTTCAAGAACAACATCAAACAATGAAGAAAAAACAATGTACCATTACATGTAGTAACAGACTACCAGAAGTTGGGAGTTTATAAAAATATCATAACAATCTAATCAATAGTATATATCACATATAATCAATAGTGTACATCATCCGCATAAATCACTTTCTGAAAAGCACCCTAAACGGGGAGTGCAATGGGAGTAGTTTTGATACCCTGAACAGGGAAACCCGTCTGACATCTTTGATATTTATACCCTTAAGGCTTAACGGTGATTTTATATCTTGCATGGTCTTTTACATCCTATTTGAGGATTACATCATCATAGACCTTTTTTAGCCAAAAAGGAACCGTAAAAGAAAACAACCCAATTTGGAACACAATCATACCAAACTATAGCTGATCTTCTAATCACCTCTGAATTTGATACCCTAAATGTCTAACCCAGGTTAGGCGCCTGATGCACAAAAAGTACCCTTTTTATCCGTTTTCATGTACACGGATGAGGTACAGGCAATGAGACATGCCCCCCCCCCCCCCCCCCCCCCCCCCCCCGGCCACTGGGTAGCAAAAGGTTGTACAAAATGTGTTGTACATAAAATCACCTTATGCACACAAATTGCAATTTGTCAAAAACTGAAAATCTAGAAAATCAAGAAATATTTTGAAAATGTTACATCACTAACTAGTGCAGGCTCTAAAATCCACCCCATGCTGAAGTTCCAGGAGGCATAGAAATTTAAATAGCCTTCAACATCCAAAATGTGCAATTTCATAAAATGAGCCAAGCTTTATAAACTTTTGTTTATAGTTAGTACCATTCAAATGAGTAAATTCTTTTATTTTGTATTTGTTTTGGTTGTTTACTTTGTTTTATCTTTTGAAATCCAAGCAGATCTACTCAAGGTTTACTATAAAGGATTACATGAAGGATGTTATGCAATAATGCCATGTCTATGACGGCTGCCACACACAATGACACACTTTGGCCAAGCCCCCAGACACACCACTGCATTCATCCAATCACAATGCGGGCCAGCAGTGTGCATGTGACCATCTGTGTCGATGTATCGACACGCTGTCCGTAAGTCGCATTTTTTAGAGCAAGTTCGCCAGATACATAACATTTTGAAACTTACTTGAAGGGCATTACCGACCCACAGAGAGATGTGATCAAATGCAACGAATCGGCCAGCCTCAGGCTGCAAGGATAACAAAAAAACAAAACACAAAAACGAAATCAATAACTGATCTGGTATTAATTTACAGATCTAACTGTTAAATAAAAAAAAATTCTCGCATGCACAACACACAACCGACTGTGTGCACGGTACGACACCGGCATGACCGGTGATGATACGCAGCAATGCACTTCGTTTGCAAAAAGAGTACCGGTAACTAAAACATCGCAGGAAAAGAGTAACCAAAATTCACATTTCTTACCTTCGCTCCTTTGTCTGTGTAGGTTGTCTGGAAAATAAAATAAAAGAGAAACAAAAGCATGTTAATAACAATTCAACAAGGGAACAATATAGCAGGAAATAAGAGAAATAAATATTACCATTTTTGCAGTGATCGAAA
The DNA here is from genome assembly GCA_025617745.1 of Heliocidaris erythrogramma. NCBI lineage: Eukaryota > Metazoa > Echinodermata > Echinoidea > Camarodonta > Echinometridae > Heliocidaris > Heliocidaris erythrogramma. The sequence goes on along the minus strand of CM046861.1, from coordinate 23,845,239 downwards.
ATCGCAAGCACTCTCGTCGTGGCAGATTTCAGAATTAGCACTGCGTCACGGAAGTGCGATACACACGTATGTACCGCATAGCCACTGACCTCTAGCTCTACCAGCATACGGCATAAATATTATGCAGCGCACGCAAGGCTCAATCCATGAAATTAAGTGAAAACAACGCAAGTGAAAACAACGCAAAAACAAAATCATTTGAGTCTTTTGGAGTTCCTGAAGTGTGTCGATACATATAAAAGGATATAGTTAACTAGCTACAGTGTAATTTTGTAGTATTACCTTTGACACGTATATTATTTTGCTTATGTATAGGTGTATTTGCTTCTAAACAGGAAAAGAAAAAAAAAAAGAAAGAAAAAAAAAAGAAAGAGAAAAGAAATAGAATTACATTTCCCTCTAATATCATATTACGGTACATGCAGCATGAAGTGTTACAAAATGATAATATAGTCGTTTTCAATATATAAAAGCAAAACAAATATTAAATAGATAACAGGCCTGTAACTAGGATTTTTGCGGGGGGGGGGGGGTTCAACTTTGGAAAATGTGGACCTATCTGAGGGAGCGAAGCGACCGAGTAGGGGTGTCGGGTCGGTTACAGCCCTATAGCTAGAAGGTCCGATAGTTAGCGGGCCCGATAGACCGACACCCAATAGATAGAAGGTTCGATAGACCGAATGTACGACAGGGTCCAATAGACAGACGGTTCTATAGACCGAATCGGCGGAGGGTCCGATAGTCCGAAGGTTCTATAGATCGAATGTCCAACGGGGTCCGATAGTCAGAAGGTCCGATAGACAAGGTTCTATAGACCGAATCGGCAAAAGGGTCCGATAGTCCGAAGGTTCAGTAGGGGTCCGATAGTTAGAAGGTCCGATAGACCGACAATAACGTAAAAACGGTAAAATAAGTGAATACAATAAGTTTTTTAATGCCTTATCTTTTTCTACGTGTATTATAATAAACCGATGCATTAGGTCTGTAGGCCCACCCTCCTCCCCCCCCCCAAAAAAAAATAAATGGGGAACTTATTTTCAAGTTTTGTTTTGTTTTATAAATTTTCAACATGTTAAAAGTATTTTTAACAGAGCATCATCATCATCACCGTGGGGCGGGGGTGGTCCACCCATGCAGCTCAGCCCCCTGGTTAATTTTGCCACTAAACCGATGCATTGGCAATGGGGAACGCTGACCATTGTTTGAAACATGGAAATCTAATTATATGGTACACACTAAAGCCCCGAGGCCCATCATGCCCGAAGCATTTTTTTTTCTAGTGGAGCAAGCTTAGGAAAGGGCGTCCCCTTCAAACACAAGTGTTATTTTAATTTTAAACAAAGAAATTTTATGGGGGCACACTTTATAGTTGAATTTTCATTAAATGTAACAAAAGATAAGATTCTAACAAAAGATTCTGCCCGATAAAAATGAAATTGTTTCCATTAGGCCCTACCACCTTGGGAGGGGGAGATTTCCATTTTTTTTTTTTTTTATTTATTTATTTATTTATTTTTTTTTTTGGGGGGGGGGGTTTCAGGTGATATTTTCCTACCAGCTATGATGTCAGCTTTTATACTTTTTTGAATGTTCACCGACTACACCCATACTACTATCTTGTGGCAGATTTTAGTATGTGGACTCTGTCAGGTAAATTATACCATTTTGGGGGGAGGGGGGTGGGGGAATTCGAGAATAGTGGGATACCTCACTGCCCGAATATTATGATATTCGGGCTTCTTGTTGCTGCAGGACGTAAGAGGTGCTTGCTGCAAGAAACAATCTAGGTCTAGTTTCTTGATTGTATGAGCGAGCAAAGCGAGCGAACGAGAGAGAGAGAGAGAAAAAAAATAATTTTGTATCCTGAGAATAGGTTCTAGCGTATTGTTATTCCGTTCTCATAATCTGTGTAACATGTTATCGGCATCTTTCGTTCTCATATTGGGAAGAGACTATTGGTCACATGCCATTATTTCTGAAAATTCATCTCTTTAGCCTCTTTAGGTCAACTTGCCGCTCGATTCTTTTCAGTTATGTTGCTAACATTCTTTGATTAGTAAAATAGCATAACATTCGCTAGAGATTCAAGATGCAAACCAAATAACTTCCATAAGAATATGACTTATTAATATAATTTCATTGGTTTATATACATAAATATGGCGATTATATTAATAAATAATTAATATCAATAATGAAAATATAATGGGCATTGGTAAATAACCCTAATAATGCTAGTGAGCGACGTTTTTATTTTTTTGTTTTCTCTTTCCTTTCTGATTTCTTCTTTTATATTAATTTCTCTTCTTTTCATTTCTGTTCTTCTTTCCTTTTCAACCTATTCCTTTTTTCTTTTTCTTTGGTTGGAACGCCCCCACTTATTTTAACCACATATTTTACCCACTTATCATTTTATCCACTATTTTACCCTTTTTACGTATTTATTGTCGGTCTATCGGACCTTCTAACTATTGGACCCCTACTGAACCTTCGGACTATCGGACCCTTTTGCCGATTCGGTCTATAGAACCTTCTGTCTATTGCAACCCTCTCGTACATTCGGTCTATCGAACCTTCTATCTATCGGACCTTCTGACTATCGGAACCGTTGGTCATTCGATCTATAGAACCTTCGGACTATCGGACCCTCCTGCCGATTCGGTCTATAGAACCTTCTGTCTACTGGACCCTCTCGTACATTCGGTCTATGGAACCTTCTATCTATTGGGTGTCGGTCTATCGGACCCGCTAACTTTCGGACCTTCTAGCTATAGGGATGACCCCGTCGGGTCAGGGGGTGTGCCCCTACAAGGGTATGGGCATGAGCGTAGTTAGAATTATTTGACAGCGGGTGGGTCAAAATAATGTGAAGCCTGAACATATACTACCACTGTGTAGGATTGCAAATACTGCGAGCGAGCAAAGCGAGCGAGAGAAAAATAAAAATGTACTTTTAAATGGCAAATCATTAGTCACCAATAGGTGAAATGTAAAGCTATAATTTTATCTCCGGTCATCTAGCTGCCATATGCAGTAATCATTCATATTAATAAAGTTTTTAGGAAGTGAAGCGAACAGGGGGGGGGGGCACTTTGCTGTTGTTCTTGTATAGAAAGGTGACCCTAATATCTGGGCGCCATGGCGATAGGGCAGTGACGTGCCGAAAATTCTCATAACGTTGAATATTTATGGACCTCGTTGCATGAAACATATCGTTTATAAGGTTTGCGAGCGAGCGAAGCGAGTGAGGAAAAATGCAGTTTACTTTGCTGTTGCGCATTTCAATATAGAAAGTGGACCTAACAAGTATTCAGGTGCCATGGCGATAGGGCAGCGACGTGCCTGAATATTGCAATAACATCCTATATGAAAATATTCATGGACCTCGGTGCCTAAAACTATCTCATTTCTAAGATTTGCGAGCGAGCGAAGCAAAATGCACTTTAATTTGTTGTTGCTCATTTCAATATAGAAAGTGAGGTAACTCTAATTTCTCGGCGCCATGGCGCGATAAGGCAGTGACGTGCCCGAAAATTGTCATAACATTGAATATTCATTGACATATTTATGGAAATATTCTCGCTGCCTGAACTATCTCGTTTCAGATTTTTTGAATGTGCGAAGCGAGCGACGGAAAACGCACTTTTTTAGTTTAGTTTTAGTTTTAGTTTTTATTTTTTCATTTCCAACAAAAGAGAAATATACAATTCACGTAAATATCATTAAATCAACAAAGTAGGATACACGCAATACAAAACATAAATATAACATAATTTTACTATCTCCCAAATGTTTCCAAAACACCCCAACTTGAGAGCGGGAAAATTTTCCATTTTAAAGTGAACAATACAGACACATTAAATACCCCTCTCTCTTTTCCAGTAATATTTTGGAATCCTACACAGTGGTAGTATAATATGTTCCCTTGGGAGGGGCACACCCCTGACCGGACACCCCTTCTCGGTCGCTTCGCTCCCTCATGCAGAAAGGACCACTTTTTCCAATGTCTCTATATTTCACTTTTATATTCCATTACCATAGATTTCATTTGAGTCTTCTCATGCTTATAACTGCTTATCTTCCCACGTTATCTTTGTATAAGCAATCTATCTCCTTATATTGTCAGGATTTCCTGTCCAATCTAACACTTCTCAAAGATCAAAACTTCGTCTTATAGGCTGATAGGAATCAATAATCATCCAAATGTCAGATGTCAAAGATGTCAAAATTTTATCATCAAATCCATCTTTGGGAAGTCGATTTCAAGAAATTGTCATTCGAATTCGTCACATAGACAGACCTTACAACGAGCTGGTGACGATTTTTAATAACTCTTTGAACTCTTCCAGTCTTTGACAAAATCGATAGCAAAATGAAAAATAAATTCCGAAAATGAATGGCCAAAGACGTATATTGACTAGGCCTTATTATTAAGTTGCGGGACAAAAAAAAAAAAAAAAAAAAAAAAACCAACCCTATTATCTCACATTATATTCCACTTTCCTTCATCTCTCCCCTTTCACGTGACCCCTTGTGCGCCCCTCCCCTATCTAAGCCAGTTGGTATGGAATGGTATGGAATAAAAGTTTAACCTAAAAATCACTATTCTGATGTTACTTTGGATAATTTTTCGCCTTATGATTCTCTTTTGTTGTTGTTCAAGCAGATTTCTGCTCGCCAGCTTGGGGCGTACTATAAACGTATTTGAATAATTCTTTGAATGACGCTTTGAAAAAAATCGATTGCAACATGGCATAATGTACAAATTCGAAAATGAATGGTGAAAGACGACATTGATTAATTATAGATTTGCCAGATTAGGAAGTTACGGGACAAAATCAAAATAAAATGTATCAAAATAGACAGAAAGACCGATATTTTATCACGTTAATTTCCCTTTCCATCATCTCTCCCTTCGCTTTTTTTATTTATCTTTTTTTTTTAAACGGGAGGGGGGGGGGGGGGTTCGTTCGAAACTCCTCGCTGCTGAACTACCATGCGTGCCCCCCCCCCCCAAAAAAAAAAGTCGAATAAGGGTCAGACGTCTTTTTTTTAATTTTCCAGTACTGCAACAGTGACGGCTCATTCAGTTGTATGATTTAAAATATGTCATGCAATTTAATGCTGTACGGCATCTTTGTCCATTTACACCATTTGGGGTACATTTTATACACTGTATGTTTTACATTGTTCTACGCCATTTATGTCGTTTACATTGTTATAACGCCATTTACGCCATATAGGTGTAGAATTTGCCAGGTGGAGCCACTCAATGTGACTTAGGGACCGCATGACCGTTACCAAAATCGCAGGAACGTCCGCGGACATTATAATTTCAAGGAACGTCCGCGGATATTCCTCGAAATGTAGAAAATAGGGGTGCGCAGGTGTCCTCGAAATTGATAAAATAGGGGTCAGGAAAAGGGAAGAAAACCGCGGAAGAAAACCGGGGAAGAAAAATCCCGGAAAATATCTCAATAATATTCCGCTTGTGTCTAAGCGCTTTACAGATATATTTTAACCCCGGTCATCGGATTCTGGCATGCCCGCACACAATGTATGCACGTTATCCGCTCCCTGGGGAGTATTCCAGCAATGGGCATTACAGTGACGCTCAAATTGCTAAACAAACGACATTAACTTTCGCATCCTACCGGGTACCATTTAACACCTGGGTGGAGAGTGGCAAATGTAGATCAACATCTTGCCAAATGACGCTAGTGCTGCGCTGCGGTGGGATTCGAACTCCGGACGGTAAATTAATTGTTCATATTGTCTTGGACAAATTTATTGTGCCTTACGGGGGACTTACGGAGCAACAGATATGCGTTACCGAGTTCGTATGTACTGAAAAAGGACTGAACTTAATATAGTGAACTAATAGTGAACTGAATATTACTTGTGTGTGAACTTGTAATACGAGGAATCGGGTCTTGGACACCTTTATGTTGATGAAAAGGGTATAAATATCTTGTCCTTGAAATATGGTAAAATAGGGGTAAGTTTGCGAAAATGTCCTTACAATCTTGTAAATAGGTGTATTTCAAAGTACCATTTTGTCCTTGTTTTGACGTAAAAAGGGAGTTAAATTTCACAAAATGTCCTTGAAATTGACTGCAAAAGGGGGTTATTTGCATTTGTGGTAACGGTCACATGGGTACCACTTCAGTCTGCGAGTGACCCCCTCTGCCCCCTAATACAATTTTCGTCCCGGAGAGAAATAAGCATTTTTCAAAGGCTAACATTTCAAAAGAAATCACAACATTCAATTGCTTTTCTAGATTCCCAGCTCCCATGCATTTCTTTAGAGTTTTAGTTAAATTTGTGCCCCAAATATAGCCAGAAGTTTGGAGAATAATGTTTTTTTTTTAATATTCGAAATTAGAAAGAAACTCAAAAGCTTGGATTATGTGTCTTCCCAGTTTGTTAATTTTTCCTAAATGAAAAATGCATATAGATGTGTTTATGAAGAGTGAAAATCCTTTACTCCATCGCTTATTCAAATTTGGCTCCCAATCGCTGTGTCAAAAATATAATTATATATATATATATATATATATATATAGTGTGTGTGTGGGGGGGGGGTGAGGGTGTGTAAACATGTATATGGTTTTGCTCTTACATAATTATCCAAGATACAACTTTAGCATCATGCTTTGCAATTTTGTATGATTTGAATATTGAGCGAGCAAGCAAACAATAGAAAAACAATGAATATTTATTTAATAAGCTATACATTTAATACGAGCGAGCGTAGCGAGCGAGCATTTAGGAATACTGGCTCTAATTGGGTGTTGCAAGAAAGTTGCAATCAATTTCAAATCTCCCATTTGCAATCGATTGCAAATATGATCATGTACATGTATTTTAAATGGAGCTTGCAATCAATTATTGCAAGACTATAGCGACTGATTTGGGGGATTTGCAATTGATCGCAACTTTCTTGCAACACCCCAAAGTCACTTTGGATTGGGGGCACATGTTATGGAAAAGGGAAACGTGGTACTTATTATGGGGAAAAGGACACTTCAATTGTTAGAAAAAATAAATGAATGTGTAGAAAAGGTAGAAAAGGCAGTTCATCACAGGTGAAAAGGGGCACTGTATCGATAACACCTGAAAAAGGGGCATTTATAAGAACGGGAAAATGCTCTTATATAAAGTAGAAAAATTAAATCAGTGTCTATATTATTACAAAGGAAAAAAATGACTTGTTACATTAAAAGGAATAAAAGGGATTAAAAGGGGGAAATGCTCTCGTTGAAATAGGAGCATTTATCAAAGGTAAGGTGAGGGATGAGGTGTAATTATCAAAATGGGCACTTATAACAATATTGAACTGGGACTTACTCGAAAGAAATATGGGGGTACTTATCTGAAGTTAATGGGAAAAGAAGGGGCACTGTGCCCACAATCATGCAACGCCCGGAGCGGTGCTTCTGACCGGGCCTACATGGTATGACTGTCATTTCTTCTATGTATATAGTTGGGTGATGATGACCTGTGTCATCCGCAATAAATATTGGGTGTGATGTATTCCCTTTTTCTCCACCACATTTCATTTCAGTTTTGCAGAATTGCATTATAAAGGAAAGTTACCGACTGAAACCTCTAAATCCAGAATAATTACATGTACTTTTAATCTAAATAATTTTTGTGCATTGTGTCTTCGAAAAAAGAAAATCACCTCTAAATATATTTGGGGACGGTAACACATGCAGGCCAACACCCCCAGCTTCATTAAAAAAGAAATATATATACCTCCATATCACTCCCAAATCAACACCCATGTTGTATAATTTGAAGTAGATGGTTTTCACTTTCTAGTGGTGTAAAAATATATCGGGAAAAATCAGAAGCCACGACAGCATTGTAGATAAATATTAATAAATTCATACAATTCCACAATATTGTACACTGATATATATCATTTATACTGAAATAAAGAATAGATGAATATTAATTATTAAATTAATAGATATAATATATCAAATTATATTTATTTACAACATAATATAGAAATGTATATTTTCCACCACTTTTTTTTTTTTTTTTTGTTTTTTTTTTTGGGGGGGGGGTTGAAACCTGGGGGGGGGGATGTTTGTACACACCATCCCCCTCACCCGAAATGTTGGGGGATGCATATACCTCCCATCCCCCCGCTATCTACGCCCCTGCTTTCACCTGCATCTGTAAACTAATTTTGACAATAATGGTTCGCGAATTACATGCAACTCATATCAGTTATAGAGTTTGCAGATTGTACTGGTTGATGTTCATACAGTTTTCTTGTCTTTTACGATCTTTGTTAAAATCATGTTATAAAAATAACGTAAAAGTTTGAAAGGATTTTTTCACTTTCTATACGTTTGAAGTGGAATATTTTGAGCAAATAATGAAACCCGGAGTCTGTGAGCCGTTGCCCCTCCAAATCACTCTGTAAAACACTTACGGCGTTTGACTTTATCAAACTTGAGACAAAATTCGACAGATTTCTTTTTATTTGTTAAAGTTTCTGTTTCTTGATGACGTTTTATTGGAATTGAACTCATACACATATACGAAAAATGCGATACAGTTTGCATAAAATAAGAACAGCAATGATAAAAGCGAATGAGCAAATTATGGAATTAGGCGAAAGCAGCGAATTACAAAGAACAAACGATATGGGCTATTGATTGAAAATGTACAATAAATTTGGTTACCTTTGGTTACATTTATATAAAAGATTATACCTTCACGAAATATTTCATTTTGAAGTGTCTAATCTCTAGCCGAGTGTTAAGACCTTTAGTAAGGAAGAACTATCATTTTGTAAACATAATTGATATTGAACTGAATTGAATTGAAATTAACATTAATTTCGTTTTCATCGGTACAATGTGAAAAACGAGGAATACATATGCAACAATGCGGTGAACATAATAGAGTACAATACAGTAAAAAAATTCAGAAAATAGAAGGAGGCGAAAACCCGGAAAGCAAAGCTTGTGTTGGAAACGCCCATCAATAATTAAACACAACTTATTGAAAGAACATAAGAAAACGAGGTAAAATACTTCACTTGCATCCAAGAACCGGCAGGAATTTGTGATATGACAATTTATGATAGAACACTCTCCATTCCAAAGAATCAAAGGTGTGCATATAGTATATAATGGAAAATAAACTGAATTATTATAAGCTCTATGGGTACCAGGTAGGAAGAAAGTCCTTGAATGCTTGAGCGCCTTATCATGCATGTCGCTCGGCTAAAGCCGGGGTAATAATTGCAGGGCCCTCAGGGAGAACAGTATATAATACTCATAATAATATATTACATTTATGTAGCGCATTATGTGAATACTTCAATGCGCTTTACAATGATATTTATTTTTATCCCTGGTCATAGGATGTAGGCCTATAGGGCAATGGCAAAAACAGTCACAATGACTTTCGGCAATCCGCAAAGGTACCCATTATCTCCTGGGTAAGAGTGGCAATGTAGATTAATGTCTTGCCAAAGGACGGTAGTGTCGCTGATGGACTCGAACCGCGAACCATGTGATCCACAGTCCGGTGACGTATCCGCTAGACTATACCTTAGCTTTCTCTCAAATTTGCTAAAAACGTACGTCAAAGCTTCGCGCAGGAAGAGGGAAACTCTCCCCATACATGCACACACTATCCACGCAGTTAATGCATTGTAGCCAGTAATTATGCATCTGCATCGTCCTTGCCATGAAGAAGAAAGCTTGTTCCAACAATTTGACAAATTAATACAGAATTAAAGTTGAACAACAATGCATTACAAATGTCATCATTGTTTTCATCTACATGCTCGTTTGGATGCTTCACATCCCCCACCCTTCCATTAACCCTCCACGGCCACTGAATTTACGTAGAAACTTTGAAAGCGATAAAAATTTTACGCTATTAAATTCCTATGAAACATCGAATTTCATTTCTATTTCCCTAGAAACAATCAAGAGAAAGGAGGAAATACCCCTAAATGGAGCAACATTGTTGATTTGCAAAATTACGTCGTTTTGAATGTTTTCCTCCAGAAAGTTGAAGTTCAGCTACGTCCTTGTCTCTCGTCTCATCAATCCTCAAACTACAATTTACCGAGACGCCGTCGAAATGTTTAAGTTGGGTATCCTCACATCTCTATAATCCTAACCATTCATCACTTAATTAGCTGAAATAGTTGGGTTGTTATTATTTGTTTCTGGTTAATGTTAAATTATCTAATTCATAGATACATTTTTCTTAATTCCATGCCATATTTATGATGAAGGAGTACTTAATTGAGGTAACCTCGCTAGTTATATAAGGACCGCTTTTCATAAGGACCACAATTCATAAGACTGCTATCCATAACGCGTGACTATAATATTATGAATAGCGATTTTGTATGAATAGCGGTCCTTCTAAATAGCGAGCAAACCATAGACAAATTACCTCGCTATTCATAAGGACCTCCATTCATAAGGACCACTATTCATATTAAAGGACCACTTATTCATAAGGACCGCTATCCATAACGCGTGACTATATGAATAGCGATTTTGCATGAATAGCGGTCCTTCTAAATAGCGAGCAAACCATAGACAAATTACCTCGCTATTCATAAGGACCTCCATTTATAAGGACCACTATTCATAACTATTCATAAGGACCGCTATTCATAACGCTTGTTTAATGAATAGCGGTGCTTATGAATAGCGAGCGGACTCTTTTTTTTGAAGGAGATGTGGAGAGAAGAGGATGGATTTGGTACTAACAATCCTCGGTTCTTTGCATATTATCATATACAATTCTTAAGCTATCTAATCATTGGTGCTGTAACTAAATATGTAAAGAGCATTATCGTCATCACCTCTTTATTTATTTATTTAAAAAAAAAATTTATTTATATATTTTTTCCCCATTTATTTTATTGATTGATTGATTTTATTTATTTATTTATTTTTATTTATTTATTTAGTTATTTATTTATTTATTTATTTATTTATTTATTTATTTATCTATTAATTATTATTTATTTATTTATTTATTTATTATTATTATTATTATTATTATTATTGTTTTTTTTTTTTGGGGGGGGCATTATGCCACTCTTGCCTCCAGCTCCGCTGCTGCCTTAAATAAAGTTGAGTAATATGGGAACTTGTTACTACAAGAAAGCTGCACCGATTCTTTGAAGCTAGACTATGGCTCTTTTTGTCTAGGTAAAGGGGAGCACTTATCAGAAGAGGAAGGGCGCTTATCAGAGGGGGAAACGGACACTTATAAGAGATGAAAAGGGGCACATATGATAAGAGAAAAGTAGCACATATTAATATTAAAAGGTTTTTTTTCAGAAGTAAAAAGGGGGCACTGATCTCAGATTTGAAATGGGGCATTTATCAGAAGGGGAAAGGGGGCACATCAGAAGTAAAAATGCACTTATGAAGGGAGAAAAGAGCACATATTACAGAGAAAAGGGGGAAAATATTAGATTTGAAAAGGGCACTTATTAGAAAGAAAAGAGGGAACCTATTGGAAGTAAAATTGCACTTTTTAGAAGGAGAAAATGGCACTTATTAGAGAGAAAATGTGGCCATTATCAGATTTCAGAGATAAAAAGGGCACGTTTTGGGTAATTGAAAGAGTGGGGGCACTGTACCCCCTGCCCCCGGATTAGGCTCTATCCCAAAATAATGAAACCCGGAGTCTGTGAGCCGTTGCCCCTCCAAATCACTCTGTAAAACACTTACGGCGTTTGACTTTATCAAACTTGAGACAAAATTCGACAGATTTCTTTTTATTTGTTAAAGTTTCTGTTTCTTGATGACGTTTTATTGGAATTGAACTCATACACATATACGAAAAATGCGATACAGTTTGCATAAAATAAGAACAGCAATGATAAAAGCGAATGAGCAAATTATGGAATTAGGCGAAAGCAGCGAATTACAAAGAACAAACGATATGGGCTATTGATTGAAAATGTACAATAAATTTGGTTACCTTTGGTTACATTTATATAAAAGATTATACCTTCACGAAATATTTCATTTTGAAGTGTCTAATCTCTAGCCGAGTGTTAAGACCTTTAGTAAGGAAGAACTATCATTTTGTAAACATAATTGATATTGAACTGAATTGAATTGAAATTAACATTAATTTCGTTTTCATCGGTACAATGTGAAAAACGAGGAATACATATGCAACAATGCGGTGAACATAATAGAGTACAATACAGTAAAAAAATTCAGAAAATAGAAGGAGGCGAAAACCCGGAAAGCAAAGCTTGTGTTGGAAACGCCCATCAATAATTAAACACAACTTATTGAAAGAACATAAGAAAACGAGGTAAAATACTTCACTTGCATCCAAGAACCGGCAGGAATTTGTGATATGACAATTTATGATAGAACACTCTCCATTCCGAAGAATCAAAGGTGTGCATATAGTATAATGGAAAATAAACTGAATTATTATAAGCTCTATGGGTACCAGGTAGGAAGAAAGTCCTTGAATGCTTGAGCGCCTTATCATGCATGTCGCTCGGCTAAAGCCGGGGTAATAATTGCAGGGCCCTCAGGGAGAACAGTATATAATACTCATAATAATATATTACATTTATGTAGCGCATTATGTGAATACTTCAATGCGCTTTACAATGATATTTATTTTTATCCCTGGTCATAGGATGTAGGCCTATATAGGGCAATGGCAAAAACAGTCACAATGACTTTCGGCAATCCGCAAAGGTACCCATTATCTCCTGGGTAAGAGTGGCAATGTAGATTAATGTCTTGCCAAAGGACGGTAGTGTCGCTGATGGACTCGAACCGCGAACCATGTGATCCACAGTCCGGTGACGTATCCGCTAGACTATATACCTTAGCTTTCTCTCAAATTTGCTAAAAACGTACGTCAAAGCTTCGCGCAGGAAGAGGGGAAACTCTCCCCATACATGCACACACTATCCACGCAGTTAATGCATTGTAGCCAGTAATTATGCATCTGCATCGTCCTTGCCATGAAGAAGAAAGCTTGTTCCAACAATTTATTTATTATTATTATTATTATTATTATTATTGTTTTTTTTTTGGGGGGGGGGCATTATGCCACTCTTGCCTCCAGCTCCGCTGCTGCCTTAAATAAAGTTGAGTAATATGGGAACTTGTTACTACAAGAAAGCTGCACCGATTCTTTGAAGCTAGACTATGGCTCTTTTTGTCTAGGTAAAGGGGAGCACTTATCAGAAGAGGAAGGGCGCTTATCAGAGGGGAAACGGACACTTATAAGAGATGAAAAGGGGCACATATGATAAGAGAAAAGTAGCACATATTAATATTAAAAGGTTTTTTTTCAGAAGTAAAAAGGGGGCACTGATCTCAGATTTGAAATGGGGCATTTATCAGAAGGGGAAAGGGGGCACATCAGAAGTAAAAATGCACTTATGAAGGGAGAAAAGAGCACATATTACAGAGAAAAGGGGGAAAATATTAGATTTGAAAAGGGCACTTATTAGAAAGAAAAGAGGGAACCTATTGGAAGTAAAATTGCACTTTTTAGAAGGAGAAAATGGCACTTATTAGAGAGAAAATGTGGCCATTATCAGATTTCAGAGATAAAAAGGGCACGTTTTGGGTAATTGAAAGAGTGGGGGCACTGTACCCCCTGCCCCCGGATTAGGCTCTATCCCAAAATAATGAAACCCGGAGTCTGTGAGCCGTTGCCCCTCCAAATCACTCTGTAAAACACTTACGGCGTTTGACTTTATCAAACTTGAGACAAAATTCGACAGATTTCTTTTTATTTGTTAAAGTTTCTGTTTCTTGATGACGTTTTATTGGAATTGAACTCATACACATATACGAAAAATGCGATACAGTTTGCATAAAATAAGAACAGCAATGATAAAAGCGAATGAGCAAATTATGGAATTAGGCGAAAGCAGCGAATTACAAAGAACAAACGATATGGGCTATTGATTGAAAATGTACAATAAATTTGGTTACCTTTGGTTACATTTATATAAAAGATTATACCTTCACGAAATATTTCATTTTGAAGTGTCTAATCTCTAGCCGAGTGTTAAGACCTTTAGTAAGGAAGAACTATCATTTTGTAAACATAATTGATATTGAACTGAATTGAATTGAAATTAACATTAATTTCGTTTTCATCGGTACAATGTGAAAAACGAGGAATACATATGCAACAATGCGGTGAACATAATAGAGTACAATACAGTAAAAAAATTCAGAAAATAGAAGGAGGCGAAAACCCGGAAAGCAAAGCTTGTGTTGGAAACGCCCATCAATAATTAAACACAACTTATTGAAAGAACATAAGAAAACGAGGTAAAATACTTCACTTGCATCCAAGAACCGGCAGGAATTTGTGATATGACAATTTATGATAGAACACTCTCCATTCCAAAGAATCAAAGGTGTGCATATAGTATAATGGAAAATAAACTGAATTATTATAAGCTCTATGGGTACCAGGTAGGAAGAAAGTCCTTGAATGCTTGAGCGCCTTATCATGCATGTCGCTCGGCTAAAGCCGGGGTAATAATTGCAGGGCCCTCAGGGAGAACAGTATATAATACTCATAATAATATATTACATTTATGTAGCGCATTATGTGAATACTTCAATGCGCTTTACAATGATATTTATTTTTATCCCTGGTCATAGGATGTAGGCCTATATAGGGCAATGGCAAAAACAGTCACAATGACTTTCGGCAATCCGCAAAGGTACCCATTATCTCCTGGGTAAGAGTGGCAATGTAGATTAATGTCTTGCCAAAGGACGGTAGTGTCGCTGATGGACTCGAACCGCGAACCATGTGATCCACAGTCCGGTGACGTATCCGCTAGACTATACCTTAGCTTTCTCTCAAATTTGCTAAAAACGTACGTCAAAGCTTCGCGCAGGAAGAGGGGAAACTCTCCCCATACATGCACACACTATCCACGCAGTTAATGCATTGTAGCCAGTAATTATGCATCTGCATCGTCCTTGCCATGAAGAAGAAAGCTTGTTCCAACAATTTGACAAATTAATACAGAATTAAAGTTGAACAACAATGCATTACAAATGTCATCATTGTTTTCATCTACATGCTCGTTTGGATGCTTCACATCCCCCACCCTTCCATTAACCCTCCACGGCCACTGAATTTACGTAGAAACTTTGAAAGCGATAAAAATTTTACGCTATTAAATTCCTATGAAACATCGAATTTCATTTCTATTTCCCTAGAAACAATCAAGAGAAAGGAGGAAATACCCCTAAATGGAGCAACATTGTTGATTTGCAAAATTACGTCGTTTTGAATGTTTTCCTCCAGAAAGTTGAAGTTCAGCTACGTCCTTGTCTCTCGTCTCATCAATCCTCAAACTACAATTTACCGAGACGCCGTCGAAATGTTTAAGTTGGGTATCCTCACATCTCTATAATCCTAACCATTCATCACTTAATTAGCTGAAATAGTTGGGTTGTTATTATTTGTTTCTGGTTAATGTTAAATTATCTAATTCATAGATACATTTTTCTTAATTCCATGCCATATTTATGATGAAGGAGTACTTAATTGAGGTAACCTCGCTAGTTATATAAGGACCGCTTTTCATAAGGACCACAATTCATAAGACTGCTATCCATAACGCGTGACTATAATATTATGAATAGCGATTTTGTATGAATAGCGGTCCTTCTAAATAGCGAGCAAACCATAGACAAATTACCTCGCTATTCATAAGGACCTCCATTCATAAGGACCACTATTCATATTAAAGGACCACTTATTCATAAGGACCGCTATCCATAACGCGTGACTATATGAATAGCGATTTTGCATGAATAGCGGTCCTTCTAAATAGCGAGCAAACCATAGACAAATTACCTCGCTATTCATAAGGACCTCCATTTATAAGGACCACTATTCATAACTATTCATAAGGACCGCTATTCATAACGCTTGTTTAATGAATAGCGGTGCTTATGAATAGCGAGCGGACTCTTTTTTTTGAAGGAGATGTGGAGAGAAGAGGATGGATTTGGTACTAACAATCCTCGGTTCTTTGCATATTATCATATACAATTCTTAAGCTATCTAATCATTGGTGCTGTAACTAAATATGTAAAGAGCATTATCGTCATCACCTCTTTATTTATTTATTTAAAAAAAAATTTATTTATATATTTTTTCCCCATTTATTTTATTGATTGATTGATTTTATTTATTTATTTATTTTTATTTATTTATTTAGTTATTTATTTATTTATTTATTTATCTATTAATTATTATTTATTTATTTATTTATTTATTATTATTATTATTATTATTATTATTGTTTTTTTTTGGGGGGGGGGCATTATGCCACTCTTGCCTCCAGCTCCGCTGCTGCCTTAAATAAAGTTGAGTAATATGGGAACTTGTTACTACAAGAAAGCTGCACCGATTCTTTGAAGCTAGACTATGGCTCTTTTTGTCTAGGTAAAGGGGAGCACTTATCAGAAGAGGAAGGGCGCTTATCAGAGGGGGAAACGGACACTTATAAGAGATGAAAAGGGCACATATGATAAGAGAAAAGTAGCACATATTAATATTAAAAGGTTTTTTTTCAGAAGTAAAAAGGGGGCACTGATCTCAGATTTGAAATGGGGCATTTATCAGAAGGGGAAAGGGGGCACATCAGAAGTAAAAATGCACTTATGAAGGGAGAAAAGAGCACATATTACAGAGAAAAGGGGGAAAATATTAGATTTGAAAAGGGCACTTATTAGAAAGAAAAGAGGGAACCTATTGGAAGTAAAATTGCACTTTTTAGAAGGAGAAAATGGCACTTATTAGAGAGAAAATGTGGCCATTATCAGATTTCAGAGATAAAAAGGGCACGTTTTGGGTAATTGAAAGAGTGGGGGCACTGTACCCCCTGCCCCCGGATTAGGCTCTATCCCAAATTGTTGAACGAATCGAAATCATTTTGATTTAGAAGTCTAACTATTTTGTCACTACTGTAGTTTATATTGATACTTACTCATGCTGATCATTAACTGGGCGTTGTGGCGTGCGCCTGTAATCCAGCTACCAGTGGAAGTTATAAACTGATTCAGCGGACCCAGGTTTGAGACTGAGTCACGTCTTTCGGATGGTGCCGTTAAAGGTCGGTCCCAGACGTAAATAATCATATCTGATTGATACACGTCTGTAAAAACCCAATTACACACATTATTATTGGATATTGACCGGATATTCTTTTTAATGTAAAAGAATCTCAGTTCAGCTTTTAGCTTCATTGATTTTTATTTTCAATAAACCATGTCAATTCAATTCAATTCAATTATTACACGCCCATGTATTTTATCAATCGAAGCGCTTCATGAAAGTGCCGCGTCGAATGCGTTAAATGCGCGAAAATATACAGTGACCGCGCGCGCGCCCCAGCATGGCAACAATTTTGTAAACAAACCCCATTCTCTTTGCAACTTTGCTATTCTGAGAACCTACTGCCAAATTGTTGACAGTTTTTTGACTATTTTGGTTGCATTCTAAAGCCCTCATTTCGAATCGCCAGGTCAGTACCTTATGCTTACACATTGTTGCATAATTTAAGGAAGTTTGGAGTCAAATGGAAGAATATTCGAAAAGTAATGAGAGAAACAAAAATGTTTCGTTTCCGTTGATCCTATTTGGAACACACACACTGGATGGAACTTCCACCTTAGACATATATTCGTGCGAAACAGGGGAAGGTGGGGGGGGGGGGGGGGTGAGGGGTGTTAAATTGTGTCAGTATATTAGGAAGTGAGGTGGTCTGTTACAGGTCATCATTAATATTTTGGTTGCCTTCTCACTTCAAAAGTGCCTGATTTTTACCCCCTGACTACGCACGCCCTGCAGCTACCCCAGTATCCCGGCTCTCAGTCCCAGCCCAGGTCCATGCCCAGTCCAGATCCATGCCATATGATATGAGTTATAGGTCTTGATACTGCAACGTCTATATTTCTACTTCATTTCCTTTCTCCCTATTCTCCTTCTCTCCTCCTCCTCCTCTCTCTTTCCATTTATAGATCATAGTTTCTCTCTTCTATTATTTGGGAAAACCCTATGTTTTGCGTTGGAAGAATCCGTTCCCCACACCCCTGGGTCCTGGGAAGACCGATACCCTGCATCGGGTCATCTAATCATCCTGTTGCCATCAAACCAGCGATGGCTAACTCACTGGATGTAAGCAAAACACAAACAAACACAAATAAAAGGAAAGTAGAAGACAAATAATCCCCCCAAAATTTAAATAGGCCTAGTCGAAAACACTAAAAATTATCATTTTTTAAAAAATACATGTAATTTGAAAGAAAATAAGTATGATTAATATGGGGAAGTCAACGACTTAATTATTATATGGTAAAAATAGATATAGGACATTGTTAAATTAGTTAAATAGGCCTACATGACTACTAGTACATCGTTGTCTCTTATATTTAATGGAAAAATCCTATCAAAGTAACACAACTGAAATCAAATCACCTATATCTATCGAAAAGTAGACGATTTATTATGTTTTTCTTAACCCAATAAAAACAGGAGCTGTGTTGGTCTTACCAAGATCCAACATTCTCCCCATCGACCATCTCGCCCCCATCAGCTAGCCAACTGTCTGGGAAGCTGCTGCTGAAATGCCTGCACGATTCTCGGGAAAAAGAACAACTCCGGGAAGACCTTGCTGTAAGATCCCATCTCATTTCCAACCCTTTAATAAATGTAGATCTAGTAGATAGGTCTTATCTTATTTTTGGACCTTGTAAATATATTAATGATAACAAAACTAGTGTTGATGAGGAGAATAATCATTATTATTATTATTTTATTTTTCAAATCAACACAAAAGTGTTTGACGGGAGCTGAAAAGTGAATCCAATGTAACATTGCCCTCAGGAATTCAGCTCCCTCAGTAGCACATATCGATATTAATAATAATTCAAAAATTATCCGAAAAATGATACTTAATGATTCATTTGAGTGTAATGTGTTTTTTTTTCTTTTTCCTTTTCTTTTTTAATTTTTGGCTTGTAGTATAATATTTTCCACAGTATATTTCGTGCTGCATCTCCATTTACTGTTACAAAGTAATAACGACAGATATTGGTGACTGTATAAAAAGCATAATAAGATATTATTAAGTGCACGATATTTCGATAGGAAAATGTTGTGTCAAGAGTCATCAATAATAATTTTTAAAAAATAGCAGCAGAGATGGCAACTGATGATTAGATAACAACACGAATAAGATCAAAGCTGATGTTCAATTATTGCTTTGTTTTATGATAGCGCCTGGCATCCCAGCTCGGCGTTCGATCTGATGGGGACGATAAAGACCTCCTTACCAACATCGGCTCTCGGGTTGCAGAATCAGAGAGGAAGAGGGAGTCTGCGGAAAGGAGGGCAAACACCATCCAGGACAAGTACTTGGACCAGGCCATGAAGATCCAGGTCTTGCAGTTGGAGCTGGCTCAGGCCAGACAACAGAGGGACACCGCTCTGAAAAATCTCCAAGTAAAACCACCTTATTTTATCTTATTTCATTTTTATTCTATTATATATTATGTTGTAGTTTTATAATTATAATCTCTTTCCATACGTTACTGACATTTTTTTTTACTATAGTGTCATTTCATGAAGTTTTAATGATTATTATTTTAATTGTCTTTTTAGGACCTGACTTGGCAGCCAGCCCTTGTCTCCAACCCTCGTGCCTCTTGGTAAATATTTATAGACATTCCACACTGAAAATAAATTATTACTAAACATGCTTCTTAAAATAGATTAATATTAATACTCATTCCCAACTTTGTAAAGAACATGTCAGTGCACATCTTTAGACATTCTCACATACAAATAACTCAGGAATTTTTACATTGTCGTTGTGTTGTCCCTTAGGTGTTCTGGAAGTAACCCTCGAACACCCTCTACAGCACCCATGGACAATCCATCTACACCAGACACAGCACCATACCATCCATCTACACCAAGCACAGCACCATACCACCCATCTACACCAAGCACAGCACCATACAACCCATCTACACCAAGCACAGCACCATACAACCCATCTACACCAGACACAGCACCATACAACCCATCTACACCAGGCACAGCACCATACAACCCATCTACACCAGACACAGCACCATACAACCCATCTACACCAGACACAGCACCATACAACCCATCTACACCAGACACAGCACCATACAACCCATCTACACCAGGCACAGCACCATACCATTCATCTACCCCAGACACAGCCCCCATCGACACCATCCCATTGCCCTTGATGTAAGAAAAGTTCCCTTTCGTTATTATCAAAAAATAATTGAAACATGTGTACACCTCTCTCTGTTATAACTGTTATAAGAACGTTTCCAAACTATGGTATTAAATCTAGATGGAAATATGACAGGTCATTTTATGAATGGTGAATCGCTGCTCCAAATCGATTATTTAAATAAAAAAAAGATCGGAAAGTTGAATCTAAATTGTCAGCCTTTTACCTTAATCACACTACACTCATAATTGCAACATGTATATCGATCTTGTAAAAAGTAAACATGCATAGGGGATAGGACATTACGATTTCTCCTTTTTTCTGTTGTTAGACCAACCCACCCCAGCCCTCGCACACATGCTAGTGGTTTTGGAGCTGCAGTAGGTACCCCTCCAACAGTTCCCCTGTCTGCTCAAGCCCCTGTGGTTCACCATCGTTCACCTAGCACTTCACGGTACACCAAAATGTTCCTTTTTCATTTTTTGTGTTGCTGGATATTTTGTTTTCTAAGTCATGGAATTTTAGAACTTTACCACTAAATCCGAATTTCCGAGGAACTTTTCATGGGACATTGAAAATTTTATTGTGATCTTCTTTCTTTAGTCCTCTTCTTATTCAGAATCTTCAGAAACTTGATGGAAGTCTTGTTTGAACATTTGATCTGACCTCCTTTGTCGTATCGATGATCCTTGTGGAATAGGTTTGCTCCTTCTGTTGGTCAATTATTAAATCGAAAGCACTCTGTTTCCATTTTACATCTCCCTCTTTTCTTTCTAGATCTCCATCAGTGAGTACTGCTGTTGGTGAAACCACCTCGTCTTCAAGCAGAGCAGCTGCCCCAGCCCTGGCCCCATCAGCATCCTCCTTCGTCTGGGGGATGGCTGATCTGACGTCGTTTCACCAAGGCGGTGGCGACGTCGTCCTGGGCAGCGGGGTTAACGGAACTGTTAGCCTCTTCAGGCATCGCGTCACCGACCTCCCCATTGCCCTGAAAACCTTCATTCTCCCAAACGACATCGACAGGATGACATCGAAGGTTAGTTTCAGATTTTGCGATAGCACAGGTGTATTCTAAAACCAATGTACTTTCAGGAGACATGTGCCCAATTTTCGACTACAAAAGCACTTGATAATCTGATAAACTTTCCTCTCTCGCTCTCTCTCTCTCTCATTTTTGTTGTTAAGATTAATACTTTACACCAGGGATACTTGTGGCGACAGACCAATGAAAGATGAGAAAGAATCATTAGATCATTATATCAAATCTAAGACTTTCGTAACTTGTATTAACTGACAGGTGAACGCCATCGAAGCAGAAGCTTTCATCCTTGACGTTCTCGGCAGGGAGGATTGCTTCCCTACTTTCCTTGGGTGCTTGGAGATCAGCCCAGGAACCATAGGGCTCGCAATGGAGTTCATCGGTGACACGGGTAAGGGTGAGTCCTGGACATTGAGCCGTGGCATGCGAGAGCTAGCCCTGAGTCAACATGACTGGTGAGTACAGAGAATTTCTTCTAGACACTTGAAAGAAGTCTTTATGTTTTGTGCTCTTGTATCTATTTCTAATAAAAACCGTCCTTTCCTTTTAAACAGGTTTTCTCTGGCTCTCGACATTGCCAAGTCCCTCCGTCGTATTCATGAGAAAGGATTTCTCATGAACGATCTGAAGGAGGACAACTGCTTGCTCCGCAAGACACCAACTGGTCGATGGCAAGCAGTTATCGTGGACTTCGGGCTCGCTTGTTCTCGAACTGCACCTTACTCCTACTGCTTTTCCAGTGAGGACAAGGAGAAGTATCGGAGGAGGGTATGTTGATGATAATTATAATATTATGACAATAGCTAAACTACTATAAAAAAGATGCTTGGTGGTGGTAGAAGGGGGCGTTGGGGCATTAGCGGCTCAAATGAATAAGCCATTCATCAAATTGGATGGTGTCAACAACAACAAAATCCAAAATTATATACCCTAATCAATTTTGGGGGCATGCCCCCTCTCTTTTTGGAACAGTCTCATTTTATTTTGTATTGACTTTTGTGCCAATGTAATGAATTCATTATTTTCTTTCTTATTTTAACAGGAGGTATATGTACACATCGCCCCTGAATGTGCCCTCGATGACATGGTCACCTCTGTCTCGAGTGACGTTTTCCAGCTCGGACGACTTCTCACCTTGATGGGAGATGCTACGACCAACGCCGATCTCACCGCCATTGGCAACATCTGTCGACAGAACTCCCACCTCTGTCGACCTAGCATCGACGAAGTCGTAGATGAGCTGGAGAGGGTGATGTAGACAAACACTGTATTCGAAAATATATCATATCACATTTTTATTCATAGAAACTTTATGATGAAATTTCGAACTTCACTCACAACACATTTCAAGTAACGTGAATAATTTGCAGTGAAACCAAATTATACTAAAAGCGGTATATCAAATATGTTTTTGTCCAGATTGGAGTTTGACTGTAACTCATGTCAAATTTCAAATAATCTACAATGAAAACAATGATAGCAAAATCGGTATATCCCACATGTTTTTGTAATTGGAGGTTGAATGTAACTCCTGGTACATGTCAAATAATTTGCAATGAAAACAAATGATACCAAAATCGGCATTACGCAAAATTCATTTTGTTTAACGGTTGGTATAATCAAGAGAAAATGACTGAATAAAAGATATATAGAAACAAACATAAACAAAGCACAGTAATTACCATTAAAAAGGTAACTATCTGGTATATTCGTATTACAAAGCAATTAGATCTTAAAATGATCCAGTGCATATAAAAACAGAAGCATTCCATATACGGTTTTTAGTTATCATAAATTGAATGATATGATATGTTTTTGAAGTACAGTGTCAGGGTAAGTATTGTAAATATTTCTATTCATTTTACATTCCAATTTTTCAAATGGTATATCTGATAATAGAGCTAATGTGTACTAGTATTACGGCTGAAGAATGCCAGTAGCGAAGAATAACTTGCAAGCATTTCTAGATAAACATATGAAATGAGAAAATAACTTCCGAATCGAGCAAGGAAGTTTACCAAAATAATTTGTTTTAACCTGAATTTGGTGCAATATAATGTTAAAGCAACAAAATGCCAAAACAAGATAAAACAAAACAAAACCAAACAACAACTTCGGAATACTTCTGAATCAATGACAACTTTTTTTTCTTCACCGTTTACTTTATGCGACAAAAACCTACAAGATCAACGGGCAAAAAAAAATGAAAGTCATTTGGACAAACAAACTATATTGACGTCTATTTCAAATCGTAATCTGTCGATTTTTGTGTATAAGTGATGTCTTTGAAATGCAAATTCTGGATTATGCTAAATTAAAAAAGGTCAATGAAAAAAAATTGGCCATGTGAAATAATTAGATCTATAACAAAATCGAAAATCATAACAATATTGTTGCATTATTTTCCTGCAACTTTTCTAACACAATGGTAACCTTGGTAAAATCCCTTATTCGGAGATGGAAAAATCGGTAACTAAAACCGAAGGTAGTCCATCACGGTGCAGAGCGGGGTGGGGCTCTGTACATTATAGGGATAGCTGTATAATTGATTTTGACTAATAGAATTGACGCAAATGATCATGGCAAGGAACCCATATACATGTAATTCATTACATTGAACAACTGCCTTTGGATATGCTGGATGAAGAGTCAAAATTTAAATATTTTGATTTATTTCAGGTATTTTTCAATGAAGAGAAAGATATACGAAAGGTGATATACCCGATGTGGTTTGTATATGTTTCTATTATCAAAAGAGAGGAGTTTTACAACAACAATATTGAAGTAGAATAGAAGGTATAGTCAAATACAACACCACCACTATTGTTCGTTTTGCTAGCAAGCGAATGAAACTCTCTCGCACAGCAAAGCAGACTCTACTCTGAATAAAACGGAAACGAACAAAATTGTAAGTATATAGGGACGAACCAAGAAGCCGATGACATTCGCTTCTTGGATTTATATAATGAATGGTATATAATATTTTTTTTTTCGAAATACAGTGTTCATGGTAAGTATTGTACACATTCGTATTCATTTGCGATTCTATCTCTCCCAGATGGAAAACGAAAAGTAGCACCTATAGTCCTATACATTCGACCTGAAGAATTTCTATAGACGAATGCATTTCTTTCCAGATGGAATTTGAAGCATATGAAACAATAGATAAAAACTATAAGCATTTCGAACAAAATTACAACATCTCGGTGTTTTCATTAAAGTGGTGATGTATATGATGAATGTAGCATGTTTAACAAAGCAACATGTACCGACTTGGCATTCGTAAGGCATTTTCTTCTGCAATTACACTAAACAAAAATTTCGTGCCATGTTCATGGCTGTCGTTTTCATAATTCATCTATCAAATAAAGCAATTACATTTTGCAATGACAAATATTGCATGATGAATTATGATGCTTAAAATGCTCATGACTATAGACGTAATATTTAGTAAAATTTAATGAGACGAATGAACCAATTTATAGACGCAATCATTAAAAAATATGCAAAAAAACCCCAGAATTTGTAAAAACGGTTTTCCACCTTTTCTACAACTTATGTCAACTTGTTAAAGTTCTTGAACATTCGGAGATGGAATAATCGGGGAACCGAAGGTAGTCCATCACGGTGCAGAGCGGGGTGGGGCTCTGTAATAATGAGTGTATTATTATTATTATTATTATTATTATTATATATTAGTATTATTATCATTAAACAACATATACTCATGTTTAGCTTGAAGGGTATAACTTATACCGTATAATAAAACCATAATAATCTATTTTGTATAGTAAAATGCCTTGTATGCGTGATATGGTGCTCGACAAAATTGATCCGAGCTTTATTTCGTCAAAGACTGGGTTAGGGTTGCAGTAGAGTGTTAGGTTACGTTTAGGGTTAGGGTTAGTATTTAGTATTCGGTTATATAGCATTGACACGGAGCAAATGTCGCTGGGTCATATTGTCATACAACCACGGCTTGATATCACACTGATAATGCCCCTGTCAACTGAAAATGAGAGGGAGAGAGAGAGAAAGAGAGAGAGAGGGAAAAAAAGAAAATAACTATAGAGTATAATACTGTAATTATCAAGTAAGGAAACAACTTATTTGCCAATTCAACTCTTCATTCATCATCTTTACAAGATAGGCAAATATAGGAAACTCAAACTGGAACACAATTTCAGAAAAGGGATAAGAAACGACGCTTTATATAGCGTGGAGATGGAAACATCAAAGTAGATTCACTCTGATTTGCCGTTATAATGATATTTTTTAAGTGCTGTGCATAATATTACAGTCATGACAGCAGAATGGGATCAAAGGACATTATGAAATAATTTTGTTTCGATTGGTATAATTATGCCTGAGTAATACCGAGTGCATGCATAGTATAGTATGGATTATAAAAATCGACTATTGATTTCATATTTACTTTGCTATTAATTTGACAAATTGCTATCAAGGGAATATCCTATCAGTCACGTTTACTTTTCACAGTTTTCTTTCGACAGCAACACCATCTCACAGAACGTTTGATGATCAAGAATAGAATAACAACGACTGATATAATGAATGCAGTGACATCAAATAGATAGATTTGGAAGAATGATAGCTTATGAGTAAGTGGGTGGAGGTGATCACTGCCATGTTTGATCACGTGTTCAACCCAGAACGCAGCGGTATCAGCTGGCGTCATCGGGCGATCGCGAAAAATAGCAGAAAGACGCTTGGCGTTTGCTGTATAGCTTGGGTTCTCAAGAACTTCGTTGAGTTGTTGGTAAATGTAGTCTGCACTCAATCGGTCTTTGTCGATCTTGGTACCAAGTCCATGGGCTAGAACTCTCGCGGTAACATCATATTGATCAGCACCCAGAGGCATGACGACCAGGGGAACACCATGGTATAATGCCTCCAAAAAACCGTTGTTGCCGCCATGATAGAGCACCGCTCGCGTCTGAGGATGCCCAAGCAGATCGTTCAGTGGTAACCATTTCATAGCTTTGATGTTATCAGGTAGTTTGTATGGAGGGAGCACCCTCAACTGAAGAAGAACCTTGTGAGGGATTCTACTGAAAGCATCGATAAACATGCGAATGATGTCAGGATGCTTCTTAGTTATTGAGGCAAAATAGGTACCAAGAGAGAACAGAACGACTCCATGGTTGCCTGATGATTGCATGAAGTGCTCCAACTCACTTTCAAGGGATTCGGCTGGTCTGGTCGTAAGTCCACCAACTGGAATGATGTTCGGCATCAGAGGAAAGGGAAACTCGGTAGAAAAATCGACGTTGATGAGATAAAGATCAACATGATTGCTGATGGTTGATTTCAGCCGAGGATCTAGATCATATTGATCCACGAGACCGGTGAAAGATCCAGCGAACGCCATTTTATCGCCTATCAAAACAAGGAAGACATATGTGATGGTATTCAAGAGTCTTTGTTGAAACGTCATGTCAGATGTAAATGCCGTCATTGGTACCGGTTGGTAGGAGGGAGTAAACGGAGAGCCAGCTTCTTGAAAAATGTAAGGAAGGGGCGTCATGGGTGCCAGTACTATGGTATTAATGTTCTTGGCACCATTTTGCCTAGTGAGAAAGGACTTGGCATACACACCACACGTCCATATCACATCGACCACAAAGGCATCGAATGTTGCTAACCGGTCTAGCAAACTTTGGTCCTTGAAGACAGCTTCACAAGCTTCCTTGTTTACAGAAGTGAACAAATCCCTCATTTCATACATACGCCTCATCTTGTCTTTGGCAAATGTGAGTTCCGCAGTTTTGTTAAATATATCGTCCATCCTGTTTTTCAGATCTGGAAGATGGAACGTTTCGAAGTTGAAGATCGTCGCGTGTTCGGGATCTTTTAACACGCGGTCGGAATAATCGTCTGAAATGAGAAAGGTCACATTATGACCTCTTTTCACAAGACTGTTTCCGATCGGAACCATCGTGAAATAATGGCTGCCGTCACCGAATACACCACTGAGAAGAATGTTTGCTGATTCCACATTGCTCAGTGACAAGAGTAAACCCACGGCCACCAGAATATGTTGGACTCTCAAAGAAAACATGGTTGTCAAATCTCACAAAGCACTCTGTACGTGCGATAATATTTATGCGACTCTCTAGTCCGACGTGCCATGCATGCATGCATAATTGACAATGGTAATATAATTATGCATGCAGTGTCGTGACAATGTTAAACTGTTAAAGGGACCAAAGGATTGAAGGTCAAATTATATTCAATTCAACATCGCCATGATCGCGGACTTTAATCCTTAAACATCAATGCGAACAAAATATCGGTTTTCCCGGCCAATTTATTTATTTTATTTATTTATTATAATATCGTCAAAATAGCAGGTCCATTAATATGTCAGTGCAGTTCGAGTGTTTTTTGTACTGCCTGCTGTTCTTACCAGGGGCGTAGATAGCTGGGGGATGGGGGGGGGGGGTATGCAACTTTTCAGGTGGGGGATGTTGTGTACAAATATCCCCAAGGTTTCACCCCACCCCCCCAAAAAAAAAAAAAAAAAAAAAAATGGTGGAAAATATACATTTCTATTATATGTTGTAGATAAATGTAATTTGATATATTATATTTATTAATATTATTCAAATTTATATATTCTTTATTTCAATAAAGATATGATTTAATTATATTGTAGATTTATATGAATTTATTATTATTTATCTACAATTCTGTCGTTGCTTCTGATTTTTCCCGATATATTTTACACTACTAGAAAGTGCAAACCATCTACTTCAAATTATTCGAATCCTGTGTTTACCATCCCCCAATATATTTTGAGGTGATTTTTTAAATTATACAACATGGGTGTTGATCTGGGAGGGATATGGAGGTATAAATTTAAAAAAAATTGAAGTGGGGGGGGGGGGGCTGTGTTACCATCCCCCATTCTCGCCACCTTCAACTCGCCGTGCGCAATGACGAAGAACTCAACAAGAAGCTTCTACAAGTCCAATCACTTAGACCAGTGAAAACCAGTATAACCAGTTGAACTATTTGACCCTGGTATTTTAGTTAATAAGATTTGGAGGTACCATTTTTCAAAGCCATAATGCCGGAAAATTAGTTAGATTAAAAGTACATGTAATTATTCTCGATTTAGAGGGTTCAGTTGGTAACTTTCCTTTATAATGCAATTTTGCCACGCTCAAGTTATTAGTAATACACTATAACAATTTTCAAAACTGAAATGAAAATATTATAATCACATGAATCGAATGTGGTGGGGAAAGAGGGAATACATCACCCCCAATGTTTATCGAGGATGATGACCTATGCCCGGGGGGGGGGGGAGGGTTTGTTTTCAGCGACGTTTTCCTTTAAAAAAGGGTGTTTCACTGAGCTTCAATCGTCGTTAACAAATTCGGTCTTCAGGCTCTTCGACATTTAGGGTATAAATTACATGTTATGATAACCCTTAAATTCTGTTTTTCATATGTTTCTACGATGGTTAATTCTCATTTTACTTTCTACCAATTTCAGTGAAGATCGACTCACAAATAATGATTAATGCCATTTCGAGCTCACTCCACCCCCTGCGCGAAATCGAAAGCCCCAGAAATGGAGCAGTGATCTTGATATGAATAACACCAATTGGCGATTTGGATTGTTTGCATACAAAATTAATTATAATATCACTAATAGTTTATCTGTTTGTACTCGAAAAGCGTTATTTTGTTGTTTTCCTGCTTAATAAGGGTATCGTACTTGGTACCATAATAATTTATACGCCACTTATGGTATTTTTGGGTGGCGTGATGACCCTGTTGACGCCATTTAGGATATGTTTTTCTGATGGGACGCCGTATAGGTGTGCAAATTAGACCTCGTGCAATACGCCATTTAGGGTCCATTTTTGAAGGGTGTGGACGCGCTCGGGTAGCGCATTGTCTGAGAGTGACCCCCGGGGACCTGTGTCATCATCAGCCAACCATACATAGAAGAATGATGAAATAACAATCATAACATGTAGATCCGGCCAGAAGAACCGCTCCGGGGGTTGCATGTGGGCAAAGTGCCCCTACTTTTCCCTTTAACTTCAGATAAGTACCCCCATTTTTCTTTCGAATAATTTCCCGTGCCATCGCCTTACCTTTTATAAATGCTCCTATTTCAACGAGAGCATGTCCCTTTTAATCCCTTTTATCCCTTTTAATGTAACAAATCATTTTTGTCTTTGTATTATAGGCACTGATTTAATTTTCTACTTTATAAGAAAATTTTGTCCGTTGTTATAAATCCCCCTTTCAGGTGTGATTAGTGCGCCTTTTCTGATAATTGCCTTTTCTACCTTTTCTACGCATTCGTTTATTTTTCTAATAAGTGTCAAATAAGAGTTTGGTTTAACAAACCCCGAGATCTCGACCGTCGACCGCGCGATCGCGCCGAAAATGGCACGCACGTCGTCCACAACGTAATCTACAAAACTGTATAGTTAAATGCTCCGGAAAAAAAAATCACATTAATTAATTATGCAAATTTATGCATCAAATAAAAAAATTGCTCTACATCATTAAATAAAGCTCAAAAAATGCTATTTTTTGTCTAGACACTCTTTCCAGCATTCTTAGCAAATATACTTTAAAAAATTCGGTATCAAATTTGATTTCTTATGTATATTATTGTATTTAAAATTTCTTATGTATTTCTTTGTTTTTTATTGTTTTTTGGATGAAATTTGTCAGGGACACTTTCGCGAACATAAACAGCATAAAATAAATTAATATTAATCAGCAAATGTAAAAATATTCGTAGATTTCTAAATTTTGGCTGAAAACCCATTTTGTATTGAAATTATACATGAAATCACGTTTTTAAGCAATTTTTGGTCTGACGTACGAAATTTTGAGTAACTTCGGAACCGCATGCCCGGACATCGGGAATTTGGTCTCAAAAAATGCGTGAGATTCGAAAGGAAAAAGTCATGAAACGCCGCGGCGACTGCTTTGCGCGTTGCGGACATATCGCGAGAAACGTCTAGGGGTGGAGGGGGTAGGGTTAAGCCGTGATCATATTTTGCCAGATAACGATAACGATAACGATAATGAGATTAAAGTTTAATTACTGAAAGGTACACCCTATACTACAAACAGACTCAAGAATATACTCACTTCAGTGCGTCCTCCAAAACGTGAACAGCCAGAAAAAGTCTCCCCAAATAAATATTTCAAAATATTTGTGTCGGAAAGTTTTATATGTGTGGATAGCTTCTCTTCTATCAAATGACACCAAAAAACCTGGCGATATTTTAAACTCGAGTGAGCAAAAGCGACTTTTGCGAAAGGGTGCAAAATCCAGACTCGACGAGTATTGGCATTTTGTTCTGGCTTATATTAACAAATTTTGAGAACCGTTAAAAGTTGACAGCAGGAAAAAATTCTCTCCACATGAACATTTCAAAATATATTCACGGAATATTTATACCTATGGATAACTTAGGGTCTCTGCTACACTGTAAAAAAAATTGTTGAAATTACTCCAAAAAAATCGTCAACGGATTGCCTTGATTATTTTAAGTATTTGTAACAGGGAATTTTTAAGTAGAATTTACTTATTTTGCTTAATAAACTTATTTAAATTGAGTTACATTAACGTAAATAATTTAAGTATTGTAATCATCATAGATAACAATTACAAAAAAATTATGACATGATTATACTTGTATTCATCTAACATTCACTGACACTCTTTCAATTTAGGATTTGTAGGATTTAAACAAATATCTACCACCATCACCAACAAACACTATTACATAGGTTTTAGTTGACAACTACTGAAAGGGCTCCGAATTTATATATACTTGATCGTAGCATCTTAAAAAGAAAAATCTTCTTATGTTTGCTTAAATGAATAAGGAAATATTTTAAACTCCTTAAATTTTAAACTCCTTAAATTCACAAAATAAAAAGAATTGCTTAATTCTAAAAAAGAGATTAACTTGGTTTTAATGAATATTCATGATTATGTAAATTCTTATATTACGCACTGCATCAGTCTTTACTTTAAAAAATAAGTAAAATCAACATAAATTGTTTGAGTATAATACGTACACTTTCTTACTTTGAGTTAACAATACTAAATTAATACAAGTTGAAATAACTTAAATGTTCTTTTGTATATTTAATTTTACTGAAAATTTTCACGTATATTCTACTAAATTGAAAAATTGAGTTATTAGGACTTAAATCGTGTGCGTAAGTGGCAAAACTTATGTTTTTAAGTAAATTCTACATGGGGAAAAATAAGTAAAAGTTACTAATACCATTTTTTACAGCGTATCACATGGCACCAAAACATCGAACAATATTTTACGCTAGAGTGAGCAAAAGCCATTGTTGTGAAATGGTGGAAAATCCATGATTGATAACAAAATTGTATTGGTTATCGCTGGTATTTTTATGAGCAAAGTTGAGAGTCTTGATAAGGCTTAGAAATGAGAAATGTTCATATTCTGATTATTAAGAGGAAATTTATGAAAGGATAGGCTTTATTTTCTGTATGTCCTGACAAATCCCGGCTGACCAAGGAGGTTCAAACAGATGGAGTCTCAACTAACGATAATTAATGCAAACACCTGGCAGATTATAAAGGATGTCCAACTGAATTAATAAACTGCATTGAGTCTTTGAAGCGTGTGTCGATGCCACCAAAGTAAACGGGAAAGATTTAGAGATGTTTTGACATTTGAATGTTTACGATGCGCAGTTAAATTCATAAATCGACAAACACAGAAAGTGAATGTGCAGTTTTAATGTAAATAATTTCGATTTCTTTGAGATATAGCCTTAAAAACGTGTCACAAATGTATGCCTCTTTAAGGGCAATTTTAACACCTTTTCCACTTAATTCCGATTATTAGATTTCATATATTACCATCCAAGGCCGTACGCAGAAATTTTTTCCTGGGGGGGGGGGGGGGGGGGGGCAAGATGATCGCTTTCAAAGGAACCCATAACTTGAAGTCTAAAACCCAATTAAAAAAAAGTATGATTTTGAAATTTCTGGGGGGCAACTGCCCCCCCCTGCCCCTCCCCCCGCTGCGTACGGCCTTGTTACCATCGTGAAAGGTGGCTCTAGGAAATATAGCCAACCAAAATAGTGGGCACACGCGCCCAATCAAGAAATTGTCATCGCAAATCTAGTATTTTTGGCACTAAATAATGTCCGCTTGAACCTTCTTAAAGTAGAACTCTGATGATTTTAAATATTGGCTTAATACTTATTATTGCATAGATGGCATAAATTAAACAAGGTTATCCAAATTTAAAGCTTGGAAACATTTGAATTAATGATTATTATCAATTATAAAACGGTAAAATACAGCCCCCGATATAGCAGCTGAAAAGCTCCTTGAACGCTGCTGAGATGTGTGACGACACAAGAGGGGCGAGTCCTGTCTAAGCAGACGATGTCCCATAACATTATACACATTTTCAGTGCCTGTTTTGTCATCTCCTCTTCACTTATTTCTCTTACTTGACTAGCGTCAGTCTTAATGTTAGTCTGTTGCCTCACTCTTAACTTCGTGTATGGTATTATTTTGATGAAAAATGCAGCGTTAAAAAAATAAAGGAATCAGTCACTTGTAAACAAAATAAGACGCCATTGTATTTTCAGCTGCTTGCACCGGGCCATGTTCGGCGTTTCAAGAGGGAACGAATACCATCCAGCTATTATTCGCAGGGCTTTTCAATTTGAAAATGGGGTTTATTTCATTGATCATTGACCCTTCTCCTGTGTATTTACAATCAAACGGTTTTAGTTATCAGAATCGGTTCACTTTCCCTTTTAGAATGGTGTGAAATAAGGTCATGTTTAAATGTACCAAACTCTTTATAATTTGATAAATAATTGCATTGCAATTACGTTCATTCATTATAGGACGTCGTCTGCTTTTTAAAAGCAGGATCGATCCCTCGTATGACGACATCAAAACATCGCTATATTTCTGGCGAATCCTCGGATATTCCACATGCTGAGAAGAGCTTTTATTTATGCTGTTTTTATAATCATCATATACGCAGTTGACATAAAACTTATACGATTGCCATCTGTAAGCTTCCCAATTTCTAGTGATACATTAATTGCCATATTTGTGATTTTCTTGAGTGTTCTACTTTAAACATTGATCAGTGTATATAGTCGATACCGAGAGAGGGGGAATAAAGAGACAGCGGCGTGACCAGTATATTTTCAGTAGGGGGCACTGGACTCGGGGGGGGGGGGGGGGGCACATGAGGCGGTTTTGTTGTCCTGTTTTGCTGCATGATGTGGAGGGGTGGGTATTGTGACATCGTCATCGTAGTTCGTGGGGGGGGGGGGGGGGAATTAATTTTCATCCTTTTGTTTTGTCACTGGGGGATAATGGGTCAGTAAATGGGGCACTTATCACCAAATTACTGATGGGTCTCAATTTTTCGGGGGGGGGGGGGGTTGGGCACTTGGGGTGCACAGGAAGTTTTTGAGTGGACACGTGCCCCCAGGCTCCCCCGGCCCCCGGTGGGTCTAGACAGAGAGGCGGGAGAGCAAGACCGAAGAGAACGAAGGAAAGTGAGACAAGGTAAGAAAAAGAAGAGAGAGAGAGAATAAAACAAAATATACAATTCCAAAAGCGCGGAGATGAAAGTGCTTAAGTTATGAAGGCCGGATTTGATAATTTTTATACACTTTCTCGAATCGAACCACTCCGTATACGCGACCACTGGCCCCTGGCGGATCGAGGGGGGGGGGGGGGGGGGCATCAGCGCGCGGCCCAGTTTGAAGACTATACTATAAGTTTTAATTTGTCTATGACTATACCCACACCCACACCCACCCCCTCCACCGTTTTCAGGTGATGTTTTTTTTTTTTTGTTTTTTTTTTTGTTTTGCTTGCTTGGCTGTATGCATGATTGTGCCCCGGCCTGAAATCCTGGATCCGCGCCTCTTGAAGACGATGACGAAGCGAAAAAGCCCTGAGCTGTGGCAACTATCAGATACAGGTATCCATGCATATCTCATCACCACGATCGTCGTAAATGTATTTTTGCGGACCGTTGCAAACTGACTGCTAAAGTTCTATCGTTCTATGAGTAATCTACACAACGATTATTTATTTCCGTACTTTTCTAGCTAAATTCGGATAGAAATAATACAATCTCTTGTGCATGTGCAGTGTTTAGACTTTAGGTTGAGTATTAATTAGAAAATGAAGACAGTTCTCGTTACAGGGGCAAGCAGGGGTATCGGTTTGGAGTTTGTACGCCAGCTGGCCCGGCGTCAACCAAGCCCAACGTTCGTCTTCGCTTCTTGCCGGTCTCCTGATCGTGCCAAGGTATTATATCCAGGATGATGGTATATCATGTAATATATCCGAGACTTGGTCTTTCTGCCAAAAAGTTTGTTAGTTACTTAGTTTACATAATATTTAAGAGGCTTGCGTGTGTGTGTTATAGGAAGGAGAGGAATAAAGAACGATCATGTGAATATAGCCTGTTGTACATATATTTATAGCCTTTTATTTTAGAGGGCCTTGCCCTTGGTTATAATAGACTACCATCTCCCTGATATTTACTGCAGTTGAATAATGATGGTGATGATAATTATGAAAATAGAGCCTTATAATGAATTGAATGAATGAATGAATGAATTTATTGATCTTCCTTTGCTTTACATGTACATAATCAATATATTCGTAACATACCAATTACAAAAGCAAACATATCAAATAAAGTTAAACAAACTGAAGTAATATATCAAATAAAGTTAAACGAACTAAAGTAATATGGCTATTATAGCTAATATGCCCAGTAATCCTCAAATTGGCCAGAATCCTACCTAGGATATAAAAAAAACCAGCAGAATGGAGGTATAGATAAGATTTGTATGGAGCGGAGGTATATAGTCAGTGCAGCAAGAACAGATTCGCTGTCAATTGCTCATGGTCTAGTGGTAAAGGCGTCTGGTCAGAGTATTCTCTTTCTACACTGCACTTGCGTTTAAGGTCCCGGGTTCGAATCCCGCTCTTTCTTGCTGATAAATTTTTCAGTTATGAATTGATAACGATAGCGTTTATTCCGTTATAAATAACTGAATTTCAACAATGAAAACCAAGAAATTTGACTAATTATTCACTTGTTCAGGCCGATTTAATGGCCGCTGGGCATAATAACCACTTTGACCAGTAATATAATGAGGAAGACGAGGAGACCTTTAAAAGCTGGGCTTGTAAATTAGGTCCCTCAATATTAAAACAAAATATAACAATGTTTGTAAACAATGAATGGTAAAAACAACTTGATTCCAGCTAATCTGGAAACTGTCTAATACTGTGCTAACTAAACAAATTTGTAACTGTAAGGTTATAGAAAATAACTATTTACACAAAAAATGGATAGGCTAAAGGTTGGAGGTGAAGATAGAGAGAGAGGGGAGCATGAAATTAAGAAAGAACATTTTGTAGATAAAGTCATATTGCATAATTGATGAAAATGATAAACTATTTTTTATTATTATTAGAGGTCTAATTGGTAGTAGTAGTAGTATTAGGTGGTCTGGTGGCTCGCCTTTTAATTATATTAGTAGTAGTAGTAGTCGTAGTAGATCTATAATATTAGGCCTATTATTACCACGCAGTATCATTATTATTATAATTTTTTTTTCTTCATATGTTTTCATTATCATCAGCATCACTGTTATCAGTGGCGGATCCAGGCAGGGGTGCCAAGGGCACGCCCCCTTTAATTTTTCTGTTTTGTGATTTTTACCATCGGAGGGGGATACACCCTCTGCTTCCTCGCCACTGGCGCCCCCCCCCCCCTACTTCAAATTCCTGGATCCGCCACTGCTATTATTGCCATACTATGATTGCAGATGACTTGGTAGGTCCACAGTATGACAGCACTCTTGCATGAGCAGCATGTGTATCTTCCCCAGGAGAAATTTATTTAGATCTATATAGATCTATAATCCTTGAGTTTGTTCAATAAATCAAACAAATACCAAATTAGTTTGTCAGGCAATATGTAGAATACATGTATTTGTATAATTGATTGCCTTTTAGTAACAATGGATGAAACACCACACAACACCAAATGAGTAAAGGTGTGAACTATTGTGGAATGTCGATATCTTACTTTTTCAATTTATTGCATCTTCTTCACTTTGACAGGATTTGCAAGCTGTAGCATCAACTCACACAAATGTCAAGATCTTAGAAATAGGTAATGATGCTCTTTAATTCTTCCTCTTTATTTCTATATTTTGTGAAAGGTAATGTACAGTTTTGGTTAAATAAATAAACATTTACATTGCTAGTTTAAAATAGTTTCAGTTGAATTATCCCAGGCTCTGTAATCACAATTGTGGTAGCATATGAAAGGGGATAGATTCCTGTTTTTTTATGATGTTACAATAAATCAAGTGATGTTAATTGGAGGAAATGTAGCCTTTTTAAAGAAACACACAAATTTGACCAAAATTTTTGATTTTCAGTTTTTGGTAACATGATAGAGAATTAAAAGGCCATTTGATTGATATGCTTCTCAACTCATATAATGTCTTAATTGTTACGTAATACCAAAAAATGAAAATGGCGCGGGCAGTCAAATACAAAAATCCTTCCTGGCAGAAGGGCGCGAATGCCTGTGCGCGCGGAAAACAGTTTCGAGAAAAACGTGATTGATGATTATGCTTCATTTTGCAGCCGCATTCTGATAAATAAAACATTCTCTAAATTTCACCAAATGATAAAATAACACTTCAAGAATCATCAGTGTAAATATTGTTACCAATGGTGCTAAACTTTTAAAGATATGAATACACTTTCCGTTCACGACCTTCTGCTTGGAACAAATTACGTGAAATCAATGTTTTTCTTCCCGGCAGAAGGGCGCGAACAATGTTCCGTTGTTTGCGCCCTTTTGCCGGGAAGAAAAACACTGATTACGCGTAATTTCTTCCCAGCAGAAGATTGTGAACGGAAAATGTGTTCATACTAAAAATTTAGAACCATTGGTAATAAAATTTACAATGATTATTTTAGAAGTGTTATTTTATCATTTGGTGAAATTTAGAAGATGTTCGAAATTTGAAAAATGACTGGTAAGCATCTAAATATATGTATTTTGAGTTTCCTGATCGATTGAAAACAAAATCTGGGTCATTTGAAGTCACGGTCATGTTAAAAAATGGCCGTTACTATGGAAACGGTACCATAAAAAGTGGATATTTTGGAAAAATATCTAAACTTATCAGTATAAAATAGAGAGGTGTCTACACAATCTTAAGATTATATTTTTCTATTAGCAAGGACCCTCAGCTATCATAATCTACCTATTTTCCATAGAGTTCATGGTGGGTGTGGCCGCTGGGGCCGTTACCATGGTAACACAAAATACCGTATATTTGTCATTTAACAGCATACAATATATGGTAAGGCCTGTAATATACATGTATGTATTTCAAGCTGCCCCACTGATTCCAACCATAATCAGAGTCATTTGAAGTCATGGGCGTGTTAAAAAAGGCCGTTGCTATGGAAACGGTCCAACAAAAAAAAATCTATAACTAACCATTACAAAATAGAAAAAGGTGTCTGCACAGTCTTTGATAATGTTATTATTAGTTATGACCCTCAGCTATCATAATTAACATTTCAATAACCATAACTAAAATTATTTCATTAAGGTAAACATGTATGTCTTCAGAGATTTCTTGAAATTGTGAACAGATGGTGCATCCCGGAGCTGGAAAGGAAGAGAGTTCCAAAGTGTCGGCGCAGCGTTGCTGAAAGCCCGGTCCCCGTAGAATTTAGTCCTAACCTTGGGAGTCTGGAGGAGGTTCATGTCCGTGGATCGAAGGTTTCTGGTAGGGTATATTCACTGATGATATTTGATATGTAGGACGGGGCAGTACCATTTAAGGCTTTGTACACCATCAGCAGGATCTTAAATTGGATGCGATGGTGGACTGGAAGCCAGTGTAATTGCAGAAGAAGAGGTGTGATATGTTCATGTTTGCGTGTCCTTGTTACGATTCTCGCTGCAATGTTCTGGATGCGTTGTAATTTCTTGATCTCCACGTCTGGCAGGTTTCCGAGAAGAGCATTACAGGTTTCAAGCCTAGAGGTGACAAACGCGTGAACTAGCATTTGTGTTGTATGCTGGTCCAAATAATCTCGAATGTGACCTATTTTGCGTATTGCCCCCATTGCTGATCGACAGGTCTTTTTTACGTGAGACTTCATTGTGAGGTGTTGGTCCATCATGGCTCCAAGGTTGCGAACAACCTCAGAAGTTGTTACAACTTGCCTTCCCATACATATCTTGATGTCAGGGCTACATCTCGGCAGAAACTTCGACGTGAAATGGACCACCTCTGTCTTGGTGTCATTTAAGGTGAGTCTGTTCCTTGTAGCCCAGATTCGGATGTCTCGGAGGCATTTGTTTACGTTTCTGATGGCATTGTCACGGTCGGCGCTGTTGAAGATGGTGTAGACTTGTGTATCGTCGGCATAGAGCATTGCACCTAGATCGTGGGCTCGGATGATGTCCTGCATTGGTGTAACGTAGAGCGTGTAGAGAAGGGGTCCTATTACTGACCCTTGAGGGACTCCGCAGACATCATTAACAGGCTTAGACACAGAATTGCCGATATGCACCACGTGGCTGCGACCATGTAGATAAGAGTTAATCCAGTTAAGAACATTGCCAGCGAATCCAAACCGTTCAGATAATCGCTCGATGAGGATGGAGTGGTCAATGGTATCGAAGGCAGATGAGAAATCCAGAAGAACAAGTATAGCTTCTTTCCGTTGATCGAGCGACAGGAGAATGTCATTCTGTAATCGGACAAGGGCTGTTTCAACGCTATGATGCCGTCGATAAGCAGACTGTGTCTCAGCATACAGGTCATGTTCCATGAGATGGTCTTGAACCTGGGAGATGACTGCCCGTTCGACTACTTTGCATAGGTGTGGAATATTTGAGATTGGTCGGTAGCTGGAGGGTACCTGGCATGGTAAGTCCCGTTTCTTCAGCCGTGGAGTCATGATGGATTTCTTCATCTCTACTGGGACGACACCTGTCTGGAGGCTTAAGTTCACTATCGTTGTGATGGCGGGAATGAGCTCAGGAAGACATTTCTTGAGGATCGGGGTAGGTAGGGCATCAAGTTCACAGGATGATGACGAAGTGGAAAATATCTATGATTTATCAATACAAAATAGAAAACATCTGTCTGCAAATATCAGCATTTTGTGGGACTGTTTCCATAGCAACGGCCTTTTTTGACACGCCCTTTTTTGACACGCCCATGACTTTAAATGGCTCAGATTGTGATTGCAATCTATCAGCTTGAAATACACATAATGGGATACTTAACATATATTTTATAGCTATTGAATTACAAAGATACAGTATTTTCTAAGAATCCAGTATTTTTGGTGTGTTACCATAGTAACGGTCCTAGAGGCCACACCCACCACCAACTGTAAATCAAATTATTATGATAGCTGAGGGTCCT
Organism: Heliocidaris erythrogramma; assembly: GCA_025617745.1. Taxonomy (NCBI): domain Eukaryota; kingdom Metazoa; phylum Echinodermata; class Echinoidea; order Camarodonta; family Echinometridae; genus Heliocidaris; species Heliocidaris erythrogramma. The sequence goes on along the minus strand of CM046861.1, from coordinate 23,805,338 downwards.
AGCTAATAGAAAAACATACTTTAGGCTTGTGCATACACCTTTTTGGCTATTTCATATTTATAAGTTTAGAAAGTTGTCAAAAATACCCGCTTTTTATGGTACCGTTTCCATAGTAACGGCCATTTTTTGACATGATCTTGACTTTAAATGACTCTGATTATGGTTGCAATCGATTGGGCACCTTAAAATACATATATTAGGATGCTTACCAAGTATTTTTAGATTCGTGAATTGGAATTATATGACTTTTCCTACAAGAGGTACAGTATTAAGTTTTGATCATTGCTTGGTGCGGACATCCTTGGACAAGGTGTTTCACCCATGTTTTTCTTTCTCAAATGAGGTGTAAAATGGGTACCTGGCAACATGCTGGGTAATAACATTTGCAGGGCCCTCAGGATCAGCAGTGTTCATACTGATGAGTCTATCCTGGATAAATAGGACCATATTATTGTTCTCCCTACAGATGTGCAAAATGAATCTACATATGGGCCAGCAGTAGAGACTGTGTCTAAACTTGTAGGAGAGAGTGGCCTCAGCGTCCTGATCAACAATGCTGGTACCTTTTCTAGAGATAGCTATGAGACGGTCAGCAGGGACATGCTGACCAATATATTGGACATCAATGTCATAGGTCCTATGCGCCTCACACAGGTAATTATAATAATGATATTCCTTTTCTAGATTTATATATAGTGCTTTCTCCAAATGGTATCACTTCATACTGACTTTGTGTTTGCATGATATTCATTTGTGTGAAAATATGTAATTTGGGGTTAACATTTGCGAACATTGTGATGTTCACAAATTTGAAAAGAAAGGTTGCTTGAAAGAGCAAGAAAATTTCACAAAAAGGGTTATATTTTCATGATGTTCGCAAACACGTAAATGCATATGTAACTGGTTTTGTAAAAATAGGATAGTTCCTGTGAATATGTACTCAGTGAGCTAAAGATACGGTTATATAATTATATACAGCCCATTTTGTACCTGTTTCTACCCCAAAAAGGTGTCATATTATGTGGAATATGTTCTGGAAAGCATGCAAAATAGGGGGTCATGCTAACGATCATACGTTACACCTTTGAATATGAAGTGACACCACCGGGTGCTTCTTACATCTACGTGTCTCTAAAGCCCCGTCTTAACAGACACTTTTTAAAACGCCTCGACCGGGTGATACCGGGTTAGATTTCTTTACCCCTTCCTGTTAAGGCGCTCCTACTGAGGTGTTGACCGGAATCTACCCGGTATAGTTTTGCCAAAATTTGACTAGGTCCAACGAGGGTAAAATCACGACTCTACCCCTGCTAATTCGGGGTAGTTTCTGACCGGACAGCTCGACATTGCGCAGTGACTCATCGCGGGAAGCCATGCAGTTCTATACGTTACTATGGGAACCTACATGTACCCGGTTAGGTTTTCAGCGAACGGCTGTTGAGACGGCGCGCCGGGGTGGACCACCCGTGGTTTTATCACCTGCTGCCCCGCTTTTTTAACCGGCATCAGTCCCGACTTCGTCCGGACGCGGTCTATTAAAACGGGGCTTAAGTAAGAACCCAGGTAAAGGGAAGAACCAGTAGATACCATGGAAAGGTGATCATGAGATGTTCTGAATATAAATAAGAAGTTAACAATGGAACCATGTAAAATAGAAATGAGATGAAATGGAATTGGAATGGAAAGAAATAGGCATGACAGCAGCAGTGGGAGTGCTTTATGGAGAGGAATGGAATACGTAATGTCCAGTGGTGTCACTTCATATTCAATGGTGTAACACATGATCATTCGCCAAGTAGAAAATGACTCCTTATTTTGCATATTCAACAAAATTTTCCACTAAATATGACCCCTATCTGTGTAAATCAGGTACAAAATGGGCTCTAAATGCGACCCTGTTTGGGTCATATTGAGTATACATTCACAAAAAGTACAATATTTTTGCAAACACAGGTACATATGGCTTCACATGTTATTAAGCTCTTTTTCATAAAATTTCTTTCTCTTTTATACAAAATATACCCTTTATTAAAAAATCAACGAACATCCCTGAAAATCTCTACTTTTTACGTGAAATCTCCAATTGCTAGTATTATACTACACAAATTAATTATGAAGTGACCCCACTTGGGCTCGAAGCTAAGATATAAATGAGATGTTAGAGGTGTTACACCATGAACACGATGACAAAGAGAGCGGACAAAATATACAGCTCCTCATTGTACCCTCCACAATTGCTCTGGTAGACAAAAGAACATCCCTTCATTACTATTATGTAAAATAAGCAGAACAGGTGAATATGCATGTGACACCTGTTCTACATATTTTTACATAATAGCAATGAAGGGATGTTCTTTTGTCTACCAGGGCAATTGTGGAAGGTACAATGAGGAGCTGTATATTTTGTCCGCTTCTTTGTTCGCCATGTTCATAGTGTTAATAGACCTGTTTACTAATTTTATGCATACTTTGTGAACAAAGGTTTCTCCTGACTCAAAAGCTTGCCAGATGCTTGCCCGACAAAGCAACAACTAATGTATGCAAAATGGATTCCATCTATAGAGATACCATTATGCATAATAGGTGCACAAAATAGTTGGTAACTAAGGATTCTGGAGAGAAACATGCATAAATTTAAATATATTAGTAAACAGATCTATTGTAGAGTATAGGAAGTAAGAGTGGAAAACTATCAAATGGATAGTAAACACTAAATATACCATCTCTTACCACCATGTCTTTAGGCCTTCCTACCACTCCTGAGACTAGGGGCACGAAGCAGCGGAGTGGGAAGTTTTGGTATAGAAAGGGGAGCTGTGATCAATATCACATCAGGATTAGGTAGCATAGCTTCCAACCAAGACAGCGGGTATGCTGGCTACAGAGAGAGCAAGGTGAGGAAATACTCTGACGACCCTGCTTTATTTATATTTAAAAAAAAATAAACTTGAACGGAAATACAATTTTGAAAGTGAAATTATAACCTCTGATGTTGAAAATTTATGTGTAGTTTCTGGACAGTGGAGGGGTGACAACAGATCAGATAAACACATGAATTGATGCCATGGTGCTATGGTATAATACAAAGAATTTTCTGATATGTGATGTATGTTTTTCTAAAAATGTCATAGTCAATATTTGAATGTCGCCCTGTGATCTGTTATCACACTTTATGTTATGCTTTAAGAATACAACCACATGAAGTCCTCATAGAACTACAATACTTTCCTGCAATAGCATGGTGTTTCTTCAATATTAATACCTGGCAGTTGTCGTGTGAAACGTCTTCAGTCATTAAACATCTCAAGCCCGACGCACACTATACGATCCGACTGCGACCCGATTTTCGAACAAATTGCAGTTTGCATTAAATGTGAAAGTTTAAAAAAGTGAAATTATCTCATTTGAAGTACGGAATAATGATACGAATACTAATATCAAAATTTTGGTTAACTGCTATTCTTCTGGTTAGAGTAAAGGCCAAATCGGCTTCAAATCTTAGTCGATCGCTAGATTGGTATGACGTCACTACGATTTGGAATTGAATCCGCTTTTATTCCTACACGGGGGCTTGCAGTAACCTGGAATTTCGATTTTAGTATTCATACTACTATTCGGAACTTTGATCACGAAGATTTTACATGTCTGAAGGTTCATATTAAATTTTGTAACAACTTTTCCCAAAATCGCATCGTAGTCAGATCGTGCAGTGTGCGCCGGGCCTCTATCTCCCTCCCTTACCCTCTATCTCCCTCCCTTACTCTCTATCTCCCTCCCTTACTCTCTATCTCCCTCCCTTACTCTCTATCTCCCTCCCTTACTCTCTATCTCCCTCCCTTGCTCTCTATCTCCCTCCCTTACTCTCTATCTCCCTCCCTTACCCTCTATCTCCCTCCCTTACCCTCTATCTCCCTCCCTTACCCTCTATCTCCCTCCCTTACTCTCTATCTCCCTCCCTTACTCTCTATCTCCCTCCCTTACCCTCTATCTCCCTCCCTTACCCTCTATCTCCCTCCCTTACTCTCTATCTCCCTCCCTTACTCTCTATCTCCCTCCCTTACTCTCTATCTCCCTCCCTTACCCTCTATCTCCCTCCCTTACCCTCTATCTCCCTCCCTTACTCTCTATCTCCCCTCCCTTACCCTCTATCTCCCTCCCTTACTCTCTATCTCCCTCCCTTACCCTCTATCTCCCTCCCTTACCCTCTATCTCCCTCCCTTACTCTCTATCTCCCTCCCTTACTCTCTATCTCCCTCCCTTACCCTCTATCTCCCTCCCTTACTCTCTATCTCCCTCCCTTACTCTCTATCTCCCCTCCCTTGCCCTCTATCTCCCTCCCTTACTCTCTATCTCCCTCCCTTGCCCTCTATCTCCCTCCCTTACCCTCTATCTCCCTCCCTTACCCTCTATCTCCCTCCCTTACCCTCTATCTCCCTCCCTTACTCTCTATCTCCCTCCCTTACTCTCTATCTCCCTCCCTTACCCTCTATCTCCCTCCCTTACCCTCTATCTCCCTCCCTTACTCTCTATCTCCCTCCCTTACCCTCTATCTCCCTCCCTTACCCTCTATCTCCCTCCCTTACCCTCTATCTCCCTCCCTTACCCTCTATCTCCCTCCCTTACTCTCTATCTCCCTCCCTTACTCTCTATCTCCCTCCCTTACCCTCTATCTCCCTCCCTTACCCTCTATCTCCCTCCCTTACTCTCTATCTCCCTCCCTTACCCTCTATCTCCCTCCCTTACCCTCTATCTCCCTCCCTTACCCTCTATCTCCCTCCCTTACCCTCTATCTCCCTCCCTTACCCTCTATCTCCCCTCCCTTACCCTCTATCTCCCCTCCCTTACTCTCTATCTCCCCTCCCTTACCCTCTATCTCCCCTCCCTTACTCTCTATCTCCCTCCCTTACTCTCTATCTCCCCTCCCTTACTCTCTATCTCCCTCCCTTACTCTCTATCTCCCTCCCTTACCCTCTATCTCCCTCCCTTACCCTCTATCTCCCTCCCTTACCCTCTATCTCCCTCCCTTACCCTCTATCTCCCTCCCTTACTCTCTATCTCCCTCCCTTACTCTCTATCTCCCTCCCTTACTCTCTATCTCCCCTCCCTTGCCCTCTATCTCTATCATTCTTTTGCACTCCTTCTCATTCTCTTTCTCTTTCTACTCCTCACATTCACACACCCTGTCTCTCCCTATCTTTAAATTTCTTTCTCACTGTCTTTTGTTGTCTCTTGACCAATATAGGCTGCCCTTAACATGTTCACAAAAAGTCTAAGCCTAGACCTGAAAGCAGACAAGATCCTGGTCCTATCCCAGTGCCCAGGCTGGGTCTCCACAGACATGGGTGGACCTCAAGCCTCCAGAACGCCGGAGGCTTCCGTGTCTGGCATGCTTCAGATATTCTCCATGCTAACTGAGGAGCACAATGGTGGCTTTCTTGCCAATCGTACCCCTCTGCAGTTCAACCAATTTTAGATGCATTTTAAAACAGCTAACTCTGTTTAAAAAAAAAGCTCATTATTCAGCTTACCACATGAAAGGGCAAGATCTGACCTTTTCACCCACATTTCAGTTTCACAAACATATTGGACCATGAATTTAGGTCTGAAGATGACATTTTTTCGTTTTTTTTATTTTTTTATTTTTTTCTCTTCATTTTATTGCGTTTCATAAACAAAGTTGGGGAAATTGCAAAAATTGATAACAGATCATTTTTTTTAAAACAAATTAATTCACTCAATATTTCTTTTTATTGGTTAGCTTGATTTCAAAGTCTTCAGATGGATATTATTTCACTATACCGTACAATGTTAAATAGCCTGTACAGCTCTAGATAAGAGAATAACTCGCAGCAAGAATTGTGCAAAATATCCAGACAACTTGAGAGCAGTATTTTTCGTCATGTTCCTCTAAATCTCATTTTATTACGAGTCATACTACTTCTTACCTGAGTTTTTATTAGAATTTCAATATAAGGCTCTTTAGATCAGTGTATCTACATTTGTTAGCTGCATGGTAGACAATTATTGAACTTCATCTTCAGGAATTGATGTAGTCGGTATTTATCATTGCTGACCAATTTTCCATGTTTCCATGCCAAAATATTGCAAAAATATTTGCATATGTAGTCACATTTGTTCAACAGATTGCTTGAAAATGAACCTGTTTAATAATTTAATTTTTTTTTTGTGATTTATTTGATAAGTGATTTGTTCCTATGCTAAAAGTGATCAAATTTATTTCAACATACTGTATATTCAAATTAGGTGTTAATTTTATTGATTTAGTGAGTTTAAGGATAATATTATGTTTGCAGTAATGTTTGAAAAATGTTTCATCACAGCAATTGGTACCATCTTTTGTTACCCATTCATCGGCAGGGTTGTGTAAAGGGCTCCATATGTTTGTTTTTTTGTTTGTTTGTGTACAAGATAACTAGAGAACGGGTGAACGGATTTGCACCAAATTTTCAGGGAATGTTTGGATAGTGACAGGAAAGAATTGATTAGATTTTGGTGATGATCGGTTGACCCCTACAAATTCTGTGTGACCTTGAAGTTTTGACCCCAACTTCAGTTCGGATAGTGACAGGGAAGAATCGATTAAAAAAAGAATCAATTAAATTTTGGTGATGATCAGTTATAGGAACTTCAGTTCGGATATTTTTTTTTTGTTTTTAAGAATATTTTATTACTTCCTTTTTCAAAATAACATTTTTCACATTAATCAAGGTAAAATACACAAACAAATATATTCACATGCAGTATCATTGTGCCAAATTACATAATAATAACAATAAGTAACCATAATATTTTACATGCATGTATTAAATAGTAGATTATGCCAAATCTGGAAGCCTTTATTGCGATAAAAAAAAGGAGAAAAATATAACATATAAAATATAGTGACAGGAAAGAATAGGTTAGGGAGAGAATGCAATTACACTGTAGTGCCGCTAAGGCGTGGGTCTGCCGCCTTTGACGGCCTTTCTAGTTTATTTTTGATTTGCTTTGAAGTCCCAAAACAAAGAAGTTCCAAAGCAAGTATTTTTTCTATAGAAATCATTTGATATTCAGAAAATTCTCTCTAACCATGAATTAAATCGCTCAACTGTGCAAGGTAAATTTTTATTGTCCGTACAATGGGATTTGGGGATTGGAAACACAGACAATGTCAGGATATGACCCGACGTACCTATGGAAATCTTTTGTCGATTATTGGTAATCTGTGCAAAGCTTTGTTAAGTATTTTCTGAGTATGATTGTTATTCCAGACCATGCATATGTGAAATAAAGGGAATTGATTTGGTCTTTTTTCCTGGCAATAGACATTACCTTGAATATTAAGTAATCTCGATATATGAGAACATTTGAGATGTTTTAGTCATAAGTTTACTTTAAAAAGATGCTTTTCAAAATGTTTGTGTCATATATAGTACGCCTGTTTTGTTACAATTAATCCTCTTTCCATGTAGTTCTCAAAGTTGGGATCAAATTTGACAGAGTGAGAGAAAGAGAGAGGAGGGAGAGAAAGAGAGGAGGGAGAGAAAGAGAGGAGGGAGAGAAAGAGAGGAGGGAGAGAAAGAAGAGAGAGGAGGGAGAGAAGAGAGAGGAGGGAGAGAAAGAGAGGAGGGAGAGAGGAGGGAGAGAAAGAGAGAGGAGGGAGAGAGAGAGGAGGGAGAGAAAGAGGAGGGAGAGGAAGAGAGAGGAGGGAGAGGAAGAGAGAGGAAGAGAGAGGAGGGAGAGAAAGAGAGAGGAGGGAGAGAAAGAGAGGAGGGAGAGGAAGAGAGAGGAGGGAGAGGAAGAGAGAGGAGGGAGAGGAGGGAGAGAAAGAGAGAGGAGGGAAAGAAGAGAGAGGAGGGAGAGAAGAGAGAGAGAGGAGGGAGAGAAGAGAGGAGGGAGAGAAAGAGGAGGGAGAGAAAGAGAGGAGGGAGAGAAAGAGAGGAGGGAGAGAAAGAGAGGAGGGAGAGGAAGAGAGAAAGGAGAGAAAGAAGAGAGAGGAGGGAGAGAGGAGGGAGAGAAAGAGAGAGAGTGCAATAAGGTATCTAATCAACTGGGTACATTTTTCTTCATCAAAGAAAGGAAATCGTCACAATTGAATAATGTGAATATTCAGGCCATTCTTTGGAAAGAGAACTGCAAGTCGCACACGTGACAATACCTATCTTTTTTTACATATGTTGCGAAAATGTCGGAAGTAAAAATGTCTGAGCTTAAGAAGTCAAGGTAAAAACGTCAATTGTAGATTTACCTTTGACATTTTCACCCACATATTTTTGACATGCATAAGAATCCTTTATAAGCTACAGTGAGTGGAGAGAAAAAGAGAGAAAAATAGGGGGGGGTTGACAGAAAAAGTATTTGACAATGTAGCACTTTAAAAATCATTTCAACCTTATATGCAGACTTAAAAAAAAAACTATTGGCAAGATAGGTGCCTTTGAATCTATCCATTAGAATTATGGCACCATTCAAATACTGTAAAAACAATTACTTTTCTTCCAATGAAAATTAAAAATTGTGGCGGCGTTCCACCTCTCTCTCTATATTTTTTCCCCTCTCTTTCCCCTTTTCTCTAACATACTCTCCATTGTGTATGACGTACACTATGAACATGGCAAACAAAGAAGCGGACAAAATATACAGCTCCTCATTGTACCTTCCACACTGGTTTTGGTAGACAAAAGAACATCCCTTCATTGCTATTATGTAAAAATATGTAGAACAGGTGTCACATGCATATTCACCTGTTCTACTGATTTTACATAATAGCAATGAAGGGATGTTCTTTTGTCTACCAGAACAATTGTGGAGGGTACAATGAGGAGCTGTATATTTTGTCAGCGTGTTCATAGTGTTACTGAGAATAGTTAAACAAGAAAACAACAGAAAATATCTGTTTTTAGAACATCCTCTCTCCATCAATATATCTTTAATCTACATTCATATATCATGATGGCAAGAATAATATATACAAACTAACAATATCTGCATGAAATAGGCATCAAACTTCTGATGATTTGTACATGTAAAGTTCATTAACATAATTATATCTATACACATGTATATTGTAGTCTACAAAGTCAAATTCATTCAAACTTTCAAGTTGAAATAAATTGATACTAGAGGAATTTTTAGCCTAATGGTAGTACAGTGAAACCTGTCTATAAAGACCACTCATGGGAGACAAGAAAAGCGGTCTTTATGAGCAGGTGGTCTTTATGTACAGGTTCCTTTAATACACATTTCAATGAGAAACACTTTTCATGGGAAACAAAAATTGTGGTCTTTATAGACAGGTGGTCTTTCTATACAGGTGGTCGCTAAAGCAGGTTTGACTGTATCTCTATGTTTGGAAGGTAATAAGTAATAATAATGTATGAGGCGAAATTGCTATCATTAATCCATACTAAGACCCATGTATCTCAAGCTGACATCGATGGAAAATAATATTCCGTTCTTGTATAGTGCATATCACATTATGATATAACGTCTCTATGCGCTTCCAAAGGATTTGGATATTATTACCCTGGTTTTAGCTCCGGCAACCGTAGCGCTCAGTGCATTCAAGGAATAAATCCCACCAGGTACCCACTTACTACACCTGGGTTGAGTGTGGCAAATGTAGATTAATGTATTGCCAAAGGACGTTGGTGCTGCGGCAGGGATTCAAACCCTGTACCTTGTGGTTCATAGTCCGGAGACTTATCCACTGGACCACAACACCTCTATAAAGTCAAATTCATTCAAACTTCAAGTTGAAATAAATTGATAATAGAGGAATTTTTCGCATCCTGTGGGTTAAAGAAGCCACATACTGTGTACAGTTTTACAATATGTGACTTCATGTAAGTGCATCAAGGAAGCGCAACAAAACTTTTCATAGATGTTTGTTGGGTTATGCTAGAAAGGTATAGTTCCTCTATGGCTCAGTGGTTGAGCAGTGGTCTTGTAACAAGGAGGTCCTGGGTTCAAATCCAAATTATGCTATTGCCCTTTGGTAAGGCATTACCAGTAATCCTTATTACAAAGTCCCTCAGATAGGACTAAACTGAAATGCTGTAGATCCCTTCATTGATTGCTAACAAACATAAACATGAAAAGGTGGCCCAGTGTTATTTATCCTGGCTAAGAATTATACTGATTATTATTATTACTAGGGAAGTTACAATTCCCTGTTATCACAGAGGTATAATATTGGGAACTCTCTTTCAAAACATTTGTTTGTAATCCCCAAATACTAAAATACACCTTGTTGTATATACTAATTGCTCACATAGAAATAGAATAATTCACCCAGAATAGTATTTAATAGAACATATGTCATCCTAACACACTTGGACACAGACATCAACTCTCCTTTGCATTTTTCAAGATTTTAAACAAAATTTGGTAAAGCTGACTATTCAAATGCTTACATCTCTTTAAAGTCATCGCATATGACACAAATGTAAATTTTGAGAAGGAAATCTTATGCCCTTTTCTAAGATACTAGACATTTAAATTAGTCCATTATATGAGTACAGAAATGTAATTATTTATCTTTGGTCCTATACATTATATCTTTGTTTTAATTTATTAAAAATAAACATTTAGAAAATGCCACAACAATATTTTTGAACTGTCGCTTTCATTTTCCAATGTAGTATGATAAGCAAAATAAAACAGACTAGTATGCCTTCACTTGCTCAACAGTGAGACTTTCATTTCATCCATATTGTAAATATTGTGGTACTTATCACTTGATTGCTATCATATATTGTAAAGGAAGTGATAATGATAATTGGATCCAGATTTCAAAGATCACTTTATCTTGTTGGTACAAAATGCAGAATATGAGAAGTATCCAAGCTCAAGCTAAGCTGTTGTGCTATTGGTTCTTTTGCGTTCAAGGAATTTCTTCTTTCTAGGTACCCGTTACTACACATGGGTAAAGCCCCTTTCAGACACAATAGGGTAAACTACCACAAAATTGAAATTGAAATTGAAAACCTGGGGTATCACTTAGCATTATATCCGTCATTAATGGATAATGCCGATGCCAATGAAGAAAAATGTGCTATAGCTTGACATCATTCATGGTATAGTGCACTATACCATGAATTTTGTCACACATATACGATCGATCAGTGGTTTTTCATTGATAACTTGTGAAAAGTGCTATCAGTATCGGCCTCGGCCTCATAGACCATTGTGTAAACTGCGGTACATTTGTATCATTATTTTTTTCATGATTCGTTGGAGGGATATAAAACAAATATATCAGGCACTGTTTCGAGCCACTAGTGAAATTATGAAAAATAGTGCCATTCCTGCCACCTCGGAATCCATAATTTCAACTAGAGCCTCTCAGTGCATGGTATATTTGTTTACTATTTGTCATCATGAAAAAAATAGCATCTTAATCAATCCAACGACTTGTCTTATATTTAATAGATAGAAGAGATGCAACATATCCAGCTTTTTAACATGCAGACTACATGCATGTAACATGCATATGAAAGGAACAACATGGCTTCCAGTTTTATTACATGGTAATCAAATTATGGAAATGTTTTTGAGAGAACTGTTCATTGGTTTCCATGACGATTCATTCCCAGCTCTTGATGACAGCATCATACTCATCATGGTCTATGAATGGCTTGTCAATCGACCTACAGCCGAGGAAAGAAAGAAGAATAGCATATGGAATTCTATTTAAACAATCAAAGTTCATCATGGAGGCAAGTGCATCTAACAAATAACAATTTACAGCAGAAAGCACTTGTCCGCTGGCGATTCTCGACAAAAAATGTGAAAATCTGCATAATTTGAGTAAAACATTAACAGATGTAGGTCACAGGAGAGATTACATGTAATTCTTTGGAACATGCAGTGCACTGCCCTAGTTGACTTTTGTCACACATACAGTGTTTATGGAACATTTTATATCACAAAGTGAAATTGAAATGCCTTATTTGATGGTGACATTGATTTTTTCATCAATATGTGGAATATTCATCACAATTCATCACAATTCCTTCCATCCATGGACTCACCTAATCATTATCTCTCCACAGTAGACACACTCCCCGGCCACGATGTCGTCAAGTTCGTTTCGTAACCTGTCCATCTCCTCCCTCTTGGTGGTGCCCTCCGTGGATGCAGATGAACTCTGAGGGCGCTGTCCGTGTAAGGTAGTTAGCTGTGATTGGATCTCACTGATGCGTATTCTCTTTGATGGCGTCAAGTGAGGTTGGACCTGAAAGAAAACAGACCACTTTTCAGCCAACTCATGTACATCTTCTCCACTAAAATGAATTCACATATACTAGTAATATATAACTCTGTCCTTACAGAAGATTTTATTCTTCTTCCTGCCGTTTCCAACGCAAGCTCCACTTTTCCGGTATTCATCTCCTTCTTAACGATGTTTACTGTATTGATTTCTATTGTCAAACACACTATTCCATATTTTGTCCAGAGGAAATAAATGCGAATTTCAATTTTTAAAAATACTTCAATCAAAATGTAGAGGCAACTATGGCACATTGGCAACAAAGAAGCAGAAAGAAATATAACTATTTACAGTGATACAAAATTAAGCCTGCATGAACAATTTGAAATGCGAGATGACAAAAAAAATCTGGGTTTACAGAGTTCCCTTGCACATAGAAAGTGATTATTATCAGAGTCTACCGCTGAGATATCTTCTCTGATGTCTGATGTGTGGTTCAAATTTTAAGCAATGTATTCAAAAGCAACATATTTACAAATTTACAATCTTTTGATCGGGAAGTGAGAGCTTTTAACAAGTTAAGCTCATACAGGATTTATACCGGTGATTGTCAGTCCCCCCCCCCCCCCCCCCCGGCCTTTTTCAAGCCACCCTGTGACAGTGCTCTTTCAAGAATTTGCTGTAATGCTCCCATACAGACAAGTTGCAGGGTTCAAAGTCAAGAGGGTTCAAAGTCAAGAGGATTTATCATTTTATTCAGCTAGTACCCACACATCCAAACCCCTCATCTAAATGTAACCATTAGACCTCTAAATGAGATGAACAGCTCAAACAAAAACCTAAGATAACGGGTCTGCGAACTAATGAAGAAGTTTCTAATACAATGAAATTTGACTAAGTAACCAGCTGTCTATAAAGGTCATATTTCATATTTCACTTGAGCAGTCCTTCTCATTGAAATCTGTCCTCAAGGAACCTATAATAAAAAGACCGCTTGCTAATAACGACCGCTTGCTAATAAGGACCTCTTCCCTTGTCTTCCGTGTCTTCATATACAGGTTTGAGAGTACCCTCCCATGCTGTAGGCAGCAGATCCCACCCAAACATTTGTGTGTTGGACAATGTTTTCTGACTATGCATGGATGTGTTTATCTTCTGAAGACAAAAAGATGTATCCTCAATGTGTAGTTTATTCCCATTTGGCAAATTTAAATGCTTCACCATAACTTTCTCCACTACTGACTGAAGAAGTTAGACATACCTCTGTAATAAGACAGTCTGCATGGAACATGTGCTCACAAGGAAACAGGTAGAATGACCGGGTCAACAGAGGGTAATCACACGATGCACATTTCTGCTGGCCACTCACAATGCCATACCTAGGTGAACAGTCGAGAAGAAGGTATATAATATGAGCGACAAAAGGAAGTAATGGTCACCCAAGTTTACGATTTCTCTCAAAATATGCAATTAATCTCAGCTTTTAGAAGACCTGCAGAATACCCCGTAACACAAGTAACTTTGACCCTAATCCTAACCCTAATGCAATGTACTGATGCATGGTGGGGTATTCTGCATTTAAGCTATCTTTTTACATCCATCGCTCAATAAACAAGCTAAATATATAAAATCTAGATAATAAGTAAATACCGAGAGAGAAAAGCAATCTTTGAAAGAATTCTGATTTTGAATTGAAAGGAAATTAATAGAATTGAATGTAAATAAAAAGAGTATTGTATTGAATTGAAATGTTTAGGATGTACAAAGTCTTATTGAACTCAAAGTAAAATGAACTGGACAGAACAGAACTGAATGGAAGTACGACGATCTGGAATAACAAAGTTATTACTGACTTGTTCCTAGTCTCCTGGATATCAGCTCTTAGTGCCTTGGCGCTCTCTGAGGCATCTTCCATGTCAGCTTTAAGTGCTTCTATGTGCTGATTGTAGTCTGCTAGAGAGCTACAAATGGCATCCTACAGGGGTGATACAGAATGAAAAATAACAAATTCAATACAATGATGAATAACAGGGTATACAGTGTAAGACACACATGGTCATGCGACAATTGCCCTGCTGTTGACATCCTAATCTAACCAGGCGAGCGTTTCATCAAGCGTTTTGTCGGTGATATTTACTGACAAATTTGCTCTCAGCCAATCAGATGCAAGGATTTCAGTAGCTTATAACAGTTGTCGGTAAAAATCACTGCCAAGCGTTTTGTCAGTGATTTTTACTGACAAATTTGCTCTCAGCCAATCAGATGCAAGGATTTCAGTAGCTTATAACAGTTGTCGGTAAAAATAACTGACAAAACGCTTGATGAAACGCTCCCCAGGTTCCCAACTTCAACCCTGGACCAAACATCTACTCCTAAACCTAACCTAACCTAAAACCCAATTGCAACCTCAACCCTCACCCTATATCCTTGATGAAATAAAGCTCAGAGAAAATGGCAAAGCACCAAACAACATGATGATTCGATTTGCTATATTCTTGTAGTCAGCTGGAGAGCTATGAATGGCATCGTACAGGGTTGATACAGGATAACAAATAACTAGTTTAATATAATGTAAGTGATCAATAACAACACAATGCTACAATAAGCACAGGATGGGTTAATAGAGAACTTTCATTAGCTGGTTTCAGTCAGCTGGAGAGCTACAGATGGCACTCTATGAAATTGATAAAGGAAAGGTTAAAAATAAAATCAAATTTATAGACATAACTTCTCACATGAGCTATTCGTAGGGGGATTATTTTGCCTTCTTACTGCTATGTACCTTCAGGGATCAACTAAAAGAAAGAAAGATTTTTGTGAGGCTGGGCTTCTGTGCTAAACTGGGAGTTGGCCTAACGCGAACAATCACAATCTTCTACTTCTACATGTATATTTATTGAACCTTCCCTTAATAACCCCTTACCCAAAACATTGCAAAACATTCAAAACTTGTCCCCAAATCCCAATCTCCACTTCATTCTACACTCATTTCCATCTTTTTCCTCATTAAAGTCGCTTTCATGCTTCCTGCACGTATGCTCCAGGCCTGTTTCTCCATATTTGTATTGATGTTTATTTTTAAAATAAAGATCTCCAAGCTGGAAGACTGCTGTAAAATGAGGTTACTATGAACAACTGGGTAAATAGGCATAAAATTTGGAAGGGGTTATGCAGAGCCTTTTCTTAAATTCCTTTATTAAAAGCAAGAAGATCTACTTCATTAAGGGAAAAAAAACATTGTGTCAGGATTCAGGAAGCTTTTCAAATTCTTGTTCCTTTATTCAGCCTATTTTATGGTACCCTTTCAACTGAGCATATGCCCTTATAACAGCAATCAAACGCCCCATTTCATCACATTCAATCAATTATTACCTTGAAATGGTCAATGGTTACAAAGTCCGGAAAGAAGGGTAGGATGTCCTCTATCTTCAGAAGGGGGCATTCATGCAGCACAGCCATGGCTTTCTTGATGTCGTTCTTCTCAGAGACAACATGTTTGGCGATCCGCAGCCAGAGTTTACGTCTCAGCGCTTCATCATCTTCAGGCTTCTCTGCACTCTGTTTGGCCAGATCTACATCCACCTGGTTCAATAAACATATAGGTAAGCAATAGCAGCTATTGAGAAAGGCAAACTAACTTTAGTCCAGGTTTAAGTGGGTCAATTTAATCCACTGATTTTCAGAGGGCCACGTGTCAACGTCTTCACGTAAAAATTATCATGATTCTGGAACTAAATGAACAAAGTCATGTCAACATGAAATCAATTTCTATCTTCATTCCATGGATGGATTCATTTGTTTATTCATTTTGTCACATAATTACAGTAAGTTGCACAGAATTAAAAGCTTCACACTTAGCGCTCCATGAATCATTAGACTAAGTTAAACCAGGGCCCTGTTTCATAAAACTTGTTATCAATAACATGTTACAATAATTGTTATAAGCTACTGAAATCCTTGAAACTGATTGGCTGAGAAGGAATTGTCATAAAAATGAGGCAGTTGTTATTGATAACAAGTTTTATGAAACGGGGCCCAGGTCAGCCTTTATGATTACGAGTCAATAATTCCAGGTTTATACTTATTCACAGAGCTTGTCCAAAGCCTGAAGAATAATTCAAACATAATTCTAACCATGAATATAATTCCTCCAGACAGAATCCATGTTTTATGCTGAAATAAATGTCAATATAGACCACCTACAAGTTGTGTTCTACTTGCTTACTACTACTCCCCTTAAATGTCTGACATCATACAAATGTGTTTTGGATCGCCGTATATTTTACAGAAACATAAAACCAATAATTCTATCCTTTTTATATTAAAGCATAATGCACATCATCTGGCAATCAAAATTATCATTTGCACTCATAAGACAGAGAAATATTACAGTTTTGAGCCCGTTTACTCCCATTTAGAATCCAGATAGGAGCAAAAATATTTGAATTCACAAGCTACAACAGTCAATAAACAATCTTCAACAATCTGCCATGATCTTTCGCAATCTTCACAGAACTTTTGCAATCTTAAACCATCTCTGTTGTATCCCTTAAGCTACCATATACCACTTTGTTTTTACCTGCAATGCTAGGTCTACAGCTTCCTCATAGAGTCCCATTGTTGTGTAGATATGAACACAGGCCTTGTAGTGCTTGCGCTCAGCACACAGTCTCAAGGCATACTTCATGTCATAGTTCACACTGTCTGCAACCTGCAACCACAAAGCACAGGACATTGATGAATAAATACATTTTTAAAAGGAGATTTCTATACATGATCTTTTCTCACTTTGACATCAAACAAGAGTAAACCAATGAGAAAGAGAACATTAAAGGCCACGTCCACCCTAACAAAAAGTTGATTTGAATAAATAGAGAAAATTCCAACAAGCATAACACTGAAAATTTCATCAAAATAGGATGTAAAGTAAGAAAGTTATGGTATTTTAAAGTTTCACGTAATTTCGCAAAACAGTTATACATGTATGCACATCCTGCTCAGTATGCCAATGAGGGAACTAGTGAGTGACGTCACCCACTCACTATTTCTTTTGTATTTTATTACATGAAATACGAAATATTTTAATTTTTCCTTGTTATAATGTGAAACAAGGTTTGATTCCTCGCTGAACATGTGTACATGTAATTGCCATTGTTGCAACCTATACAAAATTCAATGAGAGCTTCCTAATTGTGGAATCTGCAGAAATTAAAATATTCTATATTTCACATAATGAAATACAAAAGAAATAGTGAGTGGGTGACGTCACTGGTTCCCTTATTTGCATACTGAGCAGGATGTACATACAACTGTTTTGCGAAATTAAGCATAACTTTAAAATACCATAACTTTCTTATTTTACACCCTATTTTGATGAAATTTTCAGGGTTATGCTTGCTGGATTTTTCTCTATTTATTCAAATCAACTTTCTGTTAGGGTGGACTTGGCCTTTAAGGACTAAAACAAACTCATTTGTATTTTACAAGTAGAAATATTTGATATCATTAGAAGGGTAATAAATTTCCTATCACTTCTTTACAAAACAATTTGTATTAAAAAACGATCAATGTTTATGTTTTGGTAAATCTCAGAATAAGCAAAATCCCTTGGCATATAATAATAATAATAATAATAATATTGGGTATTTTTATAGCGCTCATATCCACCACATATACGGTGCTCAAGGTGCTCCAATATTACCCTGGCTCTAGCTAGGCTACCAAATTCGGTGCTCACAGCATTCAAGGAATTCCTTCCCACCGGTACCCATTTTAACACCTGGGTTGAGAGTGCCAAATGTAGATTAATGTCTTGCCACTGCCTATGGGGACCAAGTGGTCCTTGTAATAAGCCTATGGAGTTAGAAAATTCAGTAGTCTACGGGTTAATAGTCTGGGTATGAATGGATGAATACCTCTCCTTGAGCTGCCAGGTATCCCATCAGGTTGGAGGGTTGATGTTGACAGTAGAGAGACAAGAGATAGTTGTGGATGGCTTGCTCTTTGTTTCCCAGCTTCTTGATACAGAACTCAAGATAGCGGATGGCTTCATGCACCTACCAAGGACAAGAACGATATTTATCGGTACAGGTACAGAGCAAGATATCAATGATCAATGATAACTAATGGCTTCTTTTATTGCGCTCATGTCCGTCACACCATGACGCTCCTGAGGATCTAATACCATTAACCTGGTCATAGCCAAGTGGCTAAATATGTAGCGCTCTAGAGCATAACTCGTACCCATTAACACCTGGGTGGAGAGTAGCAGTAGTGGAATGATACCTTGCCAAGGATGTTTATTAGTGTCCAGTTGGGATTTGAACACTCAACCTCTTGACTGAAAGTCAGTGAATGCACCACTACACCCCCTTTCTTAAAGTGCGGCCCATGGGTCACTTGTGGCCCGTGAGAAGATTGCATGTGGCCTGCCAAAATATTTAGTTTTAAAAAATATAATAATTTATTGTTTGATGTAATGTGGATACATAATACATTATCCTAACTATTGTTAAGAATAAAAGTATCAACATTTTAGCTCGCTCGCATCGCTCGATCACAAATAGCATATCATAATCAACTGTTCCCGACCAGGCCAGTTTGAAGAAAAAAAATCAAACAGAAAAAGTAAGGGTAGTAATTATTCATGATATAAAATGGGAGGGATATTCGAAAATTGAACCACCATCCTTAGATGGGCCATTTGGGTCTAGGCTTATGAGGCAGGGATGCAATATGTTCATCATCATGTACGTATGTGTGTTGTGTAAGTTAGTCTCAGCTGGAGACTATGCGCAATCACTTTTCTCCAATAAATTTTCACCCCACTCTTTCTCACCACCCTTTACGTGAACTGAACCTCTAAAATTCACCATCATCTACATCTGCAAATTCCTTTCTATCCCCATGGCAACAGACCACATCCCCTCATCACCTGCATCTCCGATGGCCCACTGCCACACTGCAACAGGATGGGATGCGTTTCTTAGCCTCCAGAGCCATCATCATCATCATCATCATCATCATTATCGTCTTATTTACAATCTCATCACCAGGATCTCCACCAATATATAAAATCCCTTTTCTCTAACAATGTTTTTATGCTGCCATTTTTATCACCACCTTACTAAAAACCAGCCCTTAAATATCACCCACGTCATCTCATCATCACCTGCATCTCCGATGGCCCACTGTCGCACTGCACAAGGGATGGGATGAGTTTCTTGGCCTCCAGACCCTTGCCCTGTTCAATCCATGCTGACACTAGGTCATGGGGGATGTGCTGCATCAGCACCGGTGAGAACTTGTAGAAAAGAACAGCGCTGTTAGATGGTTTCCTCAGGACACCAAGCACCGCTGTGTAGTCCTCATTTTGAATGTGATGTCTAATCACCCTCTCATAGTCTGTGTACGGATCAAAGAACGTGGTGACAAAATGGTATGTAAAGGAGATATCCAGAAAAGTCCACAGAGAGGCCCTGTCATACAGCTCCACTAATTTTACAGACATTTATCCTTACTGAGATTTCATGACACAAGTTTATAATCAAAGTTTGCTTTTTCATTGTTATAATTTTAATAAAAACAAGAGTATATCATGGTTATTTAAGTCCACAATTTCCAAGCACATATCTAATAAAAAAAGACAAAATAAGCTTTCCATGGAAGTAAAGGAAGCATTAGATACATTGTATTGTAGAATTTGATGGTTAAATGTTGCCTTCAGGGGAGTGTTTCATCCGTGTTTTGTCAGTGATTTTTACCGACAACTGTTATAAGCTATTGAAATTCTTGCATCTGATTGGCTGGGAGCAAATTTGTCAGTAAAAATCACCGACAAGGCACTTGATGAAATGCTTCCCGGAAATGCAAGGGTAACCAAGTCAGGATAAGCATCATCATGAAACAATAATGCTATCAAAAATATCTGGAGGATGTTTGACCATTAGGATAGTGGTTATTTTTATCAAAAAATGTAATGTAATGCAATGCAAATTTTCTGTGATCTTCAGTTAAAGATAAATAATTTGAGTATATTTGAGAGACTGCATTTAACAAGGTCGGAACATAATTCTTTATATTACTAACATTCTTAAAGGCCAAGTCCACCTCAATATCAAGTTGATTTGAATAAACAGAGCAAAATTAAACAAGCATAACAGTAAAAATTTGACTGAAATCGGATGTAAAATAAGAAAGTTATGGCATTTTGAAGTTTTGCATTATTTCATGAAACAGTGATATGCATATTGGGCGGTATGCAAATGAGTGAACCGATGATGTCACACACTCACTTTTCCTTATGTATTTTATTATACGAAATGTCAAATATTTCAATTTTTATAGATGTTATAATAAAGAATCCCTTCCTTGTATGAAAATATTAAAGTTACAATAATGATGATTTTACATGTTCCATATGGAGTCAAACCATGTTTAACATTATTGAAGCAGAAAAATGAAATATATGATATTTCATATAATAAAATACATAAGGAAAAGCGAGTGCATGACATCATCGGTTCACTCATTTGCATACCGCCCATGTTATGCATATCACTGTTTCATGAAATAATGCAAAACTTCAAAATGCCATAACTTTCTTATTTTACATCCAATTTCAATAAAGTTTTCACTGTAATGCTTGTTTAAATTTACTCTGTTTATTCAAATCAACTTGATATTAGGGTGGACTTGGCCTTTAAAAAAGGATATCTTACCTTGCATAAGCATTGCAAAGTACACCATGTTCTCTACATCTCCATGGCTTGCTATCAGGTCATAGACAGTGTTTACATTGCTGCTAAGACAATCCTGTAACAGTTCACAAAGTGGTGCATAAGGTAGCTTAGCCAAACAGTGTGGCACAACACAACAGGCAAAATGGTTGGTGATAGTGGTGAATTGAAAGTTTATAATTTGACATACAGCATGAATGGCAATTTGGGGAATATTAAAGGGAATCTTGAGTTCTGGGAAAAGTGAAAATAATTTGTGAGCTTTCTCATTCCTTTTATGTCAGTTTGGAAGAACATCATAGTAGAAACATCCCCTGAAAAGGATTGCTCTTCAAATGCTCTTATATTCGAAATATGACTAGAAATAACTGAAATGTTCGGGCGGAACATTCCTTCCACTTGTGTGTATCCCATATACCCATTTCTGTGTGCAGTACATGTACATGTGCTTTACAGTGAGATTGGGTCAATTTCTTATCTATTTTGATGATTCCAAAACAACACAGTATCAAACAATTCTTATGTAGACATGATCAACCTTTCCCATTTCCTTTGAGACAGTTTCTTTCACAATGTAATTGCATGACCAGAACCCTACTTCATCTTTAATGCAATAAAATTATGATTTTCAACCATTTGCATTTTGCATTCCGGACACGTCTCTTCGTATCACTATATTTCGCTATTAAAGCTACCTTACTACAATGCATATACATAAAGTATATAGCATTCAACAATTCAATAATGAATCATGTCCTGTATTCTTTACATTCTGTCCATTCCTTTGTACAGGTGGAAGTATTCCTTTCAAAGAAGGGAACAACAACTAGTCAAGGAGAACCTCCTTCACTGAGAGAGAACCGAGTGAGAACTTTTGATTGTTCACAAATCAGGATCATTTGGGAATAATCTAAAGCAGTACAGGATAAAATAAACTAAGCTTACATATATACAGTATATTTTTTAACATAACAATTACAGAGTATTACATACCATGACCCTGGTGGTAGCGAGAAACTTCTGGAATTCTGTTTGCTGTTCCTGAAACCTAACCTGCTGATCAGCTTTTCCCCTAGCTGCTCCGAGCTGGTTGAGATTAAGCTCAATCAACCACATCACTAGCATTGTTAGCTGAGTCTTGTCCTTGGGAGAAATGAGAGAAGAGAGGGTTACAACTACGATTGAAGTTTTGTTTTATCAGCCTTCCTGCGGCATTTGTAGATAATCCTAGACGGTTATAATGAAATATTAGGGACGACATCACTAGCATTGTTAGCTGGATCTTATCCTTCTTCCTTTACCAAAGGGAACTAGTGTATGATCAACTTGATTTCAGACCATGGACACTGCTCTACCATTATAGCCATCATATCTCTTTGTAAAATCTGTCTATAAACCTACAGCATAGTTCCTTAAATAGTCTCACTTAACAAAAACATAACATTCATCTAGAACGTGGCCATAGACACATGGGACTTGTACATCAATTTATGTCTGATTGGCAGACAAATGTGAGGTCTTTTGCAGCTGGAATTCATCCTCTAATGGTTAGAATATATTGTAAATACATTTTTATCCAAAATTTCAAATGTTGTGTTCTGACACATGTAAATCGCCTCAAACTGTAGCAGCAGAATAATAACCTCTTTACATTTAAATGAATGCCAATGCTCTAAGGAAGGGAAAAAATGCACGTAACAAAAAATGCACGTAACACACACACCCCTCTCCATACTCAATGTACATGTATACGTATGTCATGTGCAGGCTTATCTCATATTATTTTGCCAAGCAAACATTTTTTTTTTCTGTGGTTAACTGCCTCATGAGGGAGAAGGGTTGAAGCAGGGAAGGTATTTTCAATTATCTGAATTTTCACACAAATATGAAAATCACTGAAACAAATTTTACATGCACTCTACAAGACAACGGGAATGCAATAAATGGTATATACAAGAACATAAGTTTGACATCAACATACCTCAGCCTTGAGTGAACCCAGCTTCTTCATAAGGAAGACCTTGAGTGCATCTGTCTGCTTTGCCTCAATGAACTTGAGGGAGATCTCTTCGAAGGATTTCTCTGTCATGGCATAATAGATGGCGCTTTTCTCATACCTGCGGAGTAAAAATCAAAACACACTGTATCAAACCAAAAGACAGGAAAATAATTTTAGAGGCAGTATACATGTAGCTCAATGGATTGAACCAAGGCAGCCTACAACCCTGTAACTAAGCAAGTGCACTACTACCATCAGGTATGTAGGGCAAGAATCTTTGACTACCTAGTCCCACACATAGGGTTTCACGTTGCATGTTCCCTGCAGTGTACTTACCAGCATACACTGGCTTTCTAAGCACTTGGGTAAAATAAAACAATCAAGTCAAGTCAAAATGAAATACTTGTTGTTTGATTGAAATTTAGGTTTACCTCCAAACTACAAGTACATCTTAGTATTTATCCAAAGCTACAAGAAGAAAATTTCCAATTATCGAAGAAAAGTGACTGGAATGAATACAGCTGCATTTATTCACACATGACTTCATTCATGTGCGGAAACAGAAATGTCAGGGTGCAATTGGTATTTCCCCTCAGAATGAGTAACGATCTTCTGGGAATACTCCCATCTGAATTAAATTACCTTTATTGTGCATAGTAAGTGTCGCTTAAAGGGTGAAATGATGTACACGTAACAGTAGTTCTAAACCTGGTGAAATACACATGCAGCGTATAACAGTGGGCATTAACAACACTGAATAAATAATTTTTAGTTTTTAGTCTATGAAACTTGACACATGAAACAAATTTTCAGTGCCTTCTTCATGAAATTCATTGGTAAGCAGAGCTAAATTACTCTTTATCACAACACAATGACAATTCAACAAGTTGTAACAGCAAACATCTTGGGAGCTATCATGGTTAGCATAATATGATGATTACTCCAATTATCATTCCCATCTTCATCATCATCATCACCATCATTATCATCACCATCACAATCATTATCATCATCATCATCATCACCATCATTATCATCATCATCATCATTATCATCATCATCACCATCAACATCATCACCATCATAATCATCATCATCACCATCATTATCATCATCATCATTATCATCATCATCACCATCATCATCACCATAATGGTCACAGCTGTCATAGCTATCAATTCTATAACGTTTCAAAACTTTATTTATTAGCAGGACGATAACGTTATATGTGTTCAAAGTAAAATCATCTAAACTGCTTTAATAGTTACTTCTTGTTTTCAAAGAAGTGTTCAGCCTGTCTGCTCATGACCTGATCTAGGTGTGCAGGGTTATCCTGGACAAATTCCTTGGCTCTATCAAAGTCACCCTTATCCAGATAGATCCTCCAGACATCCCTGAAATAAAAATGGATAATAATGATAATAATGACGGCTGCATATATTTTGTAAATATATGCTAAAATCATCTAAGGAATAGTTTCTTACCAGGTAACCATTTACTACACCTGGGTGGAGAGTGGCTGTCAAATGTCTGTCACATGTAAAAATTTCTGGGCTGTTCATTCACTACACTGAGGTTTCCATTTCTTACATTTCTTTGCTAATTACTCAAATATATACATTTTGTACCACATTTGTTAGGGCAGATATCATGTACTTGTAGTACTGAAATTTTGGTTTGATACCACCCCTGGAACCAGCAAAGTGACCTTAAGTTGCTATATCAGGAATCTTGTTATATGGGAGCTCTTATAACAAGTTTCCAGTGTATTGAAGACTAAGTCCGAGATAAAACGGGCTGGACTCAATGGAAAATGCAATGTTATACTGTGTTTAATGCCAGGAAATTTAAAAACAAGAAATAAGCTTCAAAATCCTTAAATTGGCAACACACTGAGAGGTTCAAAATCATTGTTTTCTATAAAAATTTGCAGTTTTTTTCAACATTTACACAAAATCCCCAACCACGCACATTGTTTTCAAATATATTGCACCTTATTAGAACAATGTAGCACTAAAAGAAAAATATTATTGTTGCCAATTAGAAAGAACAAAATGTGATCAATTTAGCCCTTATATAATTCCTGTCCTGAAAGGGTTAAAAGTTTATTTATGACACTTGTTCAAAATATGTGGCGAAAAAGAAGGGGTCACTCATGTTACCTTGCTTCTTTGACTATCTTATACGAGAAGACTGATTGATCTGTGAAGGCCCATATTGTACCCTTGATCCTATCTCTGCACAGCCCCATTAGACGTCCAAACTTCTGCAAGAAAAGAAACATTGGCAACATTGATATTTATGAATGTGGCAATATCAATCATGATCATCTTATCAATATAAATATATTTCTATTAAGCTAATATTCCTCCTCCACCTCCTCCCCACCACTACTCTCTCTACTACTACTACTACTACCACCACTACTACCACTTATACTCCTACTACTATTACCACTACCCCTACTACTACTACTACTACTACTGCTGCTACTACTACTATTACCATTACCACTACCACTTCTACTCCTACTACTACTTAAGTACTACTACTACTACTACTACTACTACTACTACTACTACTACTACTACTACTACTACCATTACCATTACCATTACCACTACCACTACCACTCCTACAACTACTACCACTACCACTACCACTACCACTCCCACTCCCACTCCCACTCCCACTACTACTACAACTAATTTGCATATTAAAGGGGCCGGTAATGGGAGGTCGGTAACGGAAGGACATCAAAATACAATTTTGATGTCCTTCTGTTACCGACCTCATTAATACGCAAATTTCATTACTGCTTGGCAATAACAGAATCTTTTATTTTTAAATCAAAGGCAGTTTATCTAATTTTACATCTCTGATGTTTTAAATGTCGTACTATTACTAAAAAAAATTGCAGTTATGGTTTGAAGTTGGTAAAATGTGTCTGAATGTCCTTCCATTACCTTGGAATTGCCCTACTACAACCATTTTTTTTTGCCATCACTACTACTGCTAACTAGGAACTGGTATTACCATTACTATTCCAAGTCTTCTGCTATCACTACTAAACATCAACTGCAACTATGTAAATTTAAAAGTCACTTGACATGATTAGTGAAATAATAAAGTAGACTGTATTACAATGTTGTTTCTTTCAACTTTGTTCTGATCTTTGTTGTATTTATAAGTTATTTGACTTCCTTCCAAGTTTGCTGCGCCCTCTTATAATTTCTCATTGAATTTGATTTCTTAGCATATATCAGATGTATACATACCGTCTGAATGACATCTTCATCAATGAGTTGTTCATTTAAGACACACAGGATCTTCACTCTGTGATATGAAATGAATAATGAATCATAAAACCGTAATATGAATTAAGACCACATTACTATAACATAAAACATAACGATATTCAATAAAAACATCCATTCTGCACACTATTGGCTTGAGACAACTTTTTATCGAATGTGCTTATGATCAGGAATGTATATCCATCATCAAAATCAGATTTGAGTTCCATCTACGTAAACGATGTAGTTAACAAAAAGCGAGACACCTCTCTTGAAATAAGCAAGAAGAAAGTCAGGGATGAGGAATTACCACAAATTAATTCCTCCCATTTCTTGAATCTCCAATACAAACAATCAAGAGATGTTTTAGCTTTTTATGTACCAAGGAATTCCGGTTATATTGTGCCACCTATGCTTTTATTATCTCTCACTCCCTCTCTCCCTCCTCCTTCTTTCCCTCCCCCTCTCTCTATCTATTCTTCTCCCTCTCTCAAAAGCAAAATATAAAACTTGTGAATTTATAATGGTTATTAAAAGCTGGACATGGATACAAAAACTCTGAATTGGATGATAAATGGACATTTGGAACTGAGATTGGAAGAATAATGATATTTCTATGAAAGCAAAAAAAACCCAGACACCAACATAAAGAGATCGATAATTTGCATAGATGAAGCAAAACTGGACAACATACCTGTCTTGGAAGAGCAAAAGGACATGGAACTCGGTGAGGACAACTGAGACGGGTCTAAGGAAGCTCTCTTGGTCCCTAGTTGGGTAGGGAAGCAGGTGGCTATCACAGGTCAAGTTGTCTCTAGACTGGCTGCTGAAATCAAAACTACCAAAATACACTCCAGGACCTAGATATTAGAGGAAGAGAGAAAGAAAGAAAGGGAGGGAGAGAGGAAGAGAGGGGGGGGGGGGGGGGGGGGAGAGAGAGGGGGGGGGGAGAGAGATAAGAGAAATACAACATGGAAGATAGTGAGCAAGAGGAAAGAGAGATAGAGAGAGGAAAAGACAGAGGGAGAAAGAGAGAGGGGGAGAAAGGGTAATGAGAAACAGAAGCAAGGAGAGAAGAACAGAGAGTGGGAAAAGGAGAGAGAGAGAGACTGTGAAACCCTCTGAGACTGTTTCAATGCTAATCTGTAATTGTAATTGGTTTGAGTCTGTGTATTACTGGAAGTCGTGGTCTCTAATTGGTTCAACCAGTAGGCAAAACATTTTATCATTCCAGTCAAACTAGAGAGGGAAAGGTCTTCCCAGTATTTTTCTGCACAGACCTTATGTAAAATTATGAGGATATACATACAATATTCAAGATCACTTTTAATCATCGCAAATCTATCCAAATATGAACTAATTAGCATTCATGCATGTCTAAAAAAAAAAAAAAATTAATATATCGTGTAAAGACAAAGGGCATGTTAATTAGCAAAATTATAGTGAAACATCTCCATGAATAAATGGGTCACTACTTCAACTTAATCACTTAGCCAACATCATAAAATTGTTTATCACAAAATAACTTAGAAATAAGTCCTTTAATATAACAAATATAAGTATCACATTTTGGAAGTACCATACCTGTCATCCATGCAAATGTCTTGGGTAATCCTCTTGCCTTAGGACAGTACTGCTCGAGCTTACTGTAACCAAAGTTGCCTGGTAACTCCAAGAAACTGGCTGTAATTAAGAAAAGAAGTAGGAATTTACCTTTGATATATCTGTTGCAGCAATCAACAATGTGTAAATTTTTTAAATAGAAAAGACGCAGAGCACTTCTGAATAATATAGAGTCCCTGTTGATACGCACAAAATCAATGGCACAATGGTTGTTCCTTGTTTTTTTGCTAACAAGGAATGAAAAAAGGAATAGCATGTACAAATTTATACATGAAACAGACAAGGAGTCAAAAAGCCTTATAAAATACTTTTCCAATATCAAGATTTGAACCAGTGTTTCCAAGACAGCTCTAATCCGGTTGTACCCTCCATTCCTATTTATGGAATTGCTTCATTTAATCGAGGCCTGACTTGACTCTACAACACATGGTTGGGTGACAATTGCTCTGCAGTTCGTTTCCTACACTAATCCAATTCCAATCCTCAACCCTGAAGATAATACTATACCTATACCAAGACCCTAATCCTAGACCTAGCCTGAAACCTAACTCCAACCCTACCCCTAAGCCTATCTGACAAAATAAATCCAGGAGCAATTGGCTTCATAATCAGGCTTCATATTTATTCAATTCAATTCCATCTTTAACAACAATAAAATTATAAAATACATTGAATAAAAACATGCAATTCCATATAATATACATGTATATCATATTTCATTTCAAATCGCAAAATAAAAATATATTAAATGGTGATGAAACTAAACTGGGCATAGCTGATAGAAAACCAAAAAGGTTTTGTCAGGACAGCTTCCCAAATGATATATAATTTGGTAAACTAAATGGCGGAAAACAAATAGCAAGTAAAGTAACAACAAAATAATTTACGAACTGCACCTTGCACCAACACAAGCCCAGAATACAACATGGTGGGATAGGAAAGGAGATACACAGAAAAACAGAGAAAAAGGAAGAGAGGGAGGAAATGGAAGAAAATCTTATATATTCATACAGTGAAAATCACGTACAATCAAATACTCTTTTAGTTTACGTTTAAAAGTCTTATAAAAAGAAACTGAAGTTATATTTGTTGGAAGCGTGTTCCAAATTACAGGTACATTGTTGCTAGGGCAAATGTCAGAACTCCTTTGACTTACGCGTGATGTCTTCATACTTCTGAAAGACATTCAGAAAGATGGGTGTATCCGCCTGAGCTGGTATGCTTCCTACAAACTGGTACAAACGCCTGTACAAAGAGGAAAATGTAGCGACTGAAAATGACATGGACAATATTGTTTCAATTATCTAGACTTTCTACCCTTTTGTATCCATCTGACAGATTTATCATTTCAAAAGCAAAGAAAGGAAAACATAAATGCTCCAGTTTTCACAACACTTTTCTTTGAATAAACCTGTTCTGGTTCATACAGCTATGACACCTTTGTCCTTTGGTATAACGTAAATCTCCTATTGCTATATGTATTCTATGCCTGGAAAGTGATAGGGTCCTGGAAAATATGCTCAAGCCTCTGCGGATAAATATACTGAATCTCTTCATTTATCTAGCACACAAAGGGCAAGACGTGTTTTCCAGTGAGTAGGGGAGTTACAAGATTTTGAAATCACACGGTCTATCATAATACTGTACAGCACCTTCGTTTGATAGGGTTCGAAATTGCAAAGGACACTATAATTATTACAACTATTATTGATGAATGAATGCACTTGTAACAGGATTCACCCCTTAATATTAAAGGGATATGCCACCATGCGGCCGTGGGAAAAGTCAGGATTGCGTAAGCCCCATTCACTCGTACACAAAGTTTGTGCGTTGAACCTGTCCGTCGGACTACTGGGATTACATTTCGGACTGCACGAAGCCGACCGAACCTTGCACGAGAGCTCAAACTCAGGCGGTACGTGCATGTTGCGCGGCAACCAGTCTGTCCGAAGTTTGCGCCCCGTAAGGCAAGGCATGATCACGGTGCCCTCTCGCGGCATAAAAACGTCCACAATCTGCGGATTAGTATTCCTTTAAAGGTACTATTTGTCATTTGAGCATGCTCAATTACTCCTATAGTATAAGAGGGAAAAAAAAGTATCCCTGAAACTTTGAAGAATAATGGTCCATGTAAGGATAATAATATGAAGTCTGTTTGTGCTGCAGTAGAAATAAAATAAATTTGTAGATGTCATTATAACTACAGGATAGAGTTCAAACTCAAAGTTGGAAAAAAGTGCCTCTAACTACTTCAGCTACCGGTATTTCTATTTCAATCTATTTCAATCTATTTGTAATATCATATCAAAGATTAATAAATTTACCCTGGTGTGGTTGCCATGACGAAGAATCTAGCCTTCTCTCCCGGTTTGGATGAAGGGATACGTTCTACTTCAATGGCTGTCACTGGAACTGTACCTTCTTTACCAAGACTGAAAACCTAAAACAAAGAAAATTCAAGATTGGCAGCATTTATGTTCCTCCATTTTAGACCCATTTGTAATTTAATTCATTTGTCAACTGCGTGAGT
Source organism: Heliocidaris erythrogramma (assembly GCA_025617745.1). Taxonomy (NCBI): domain Eukaryota; kingdom Metazoa; phylum Echinodermata; class Echinoidea; order Camarodonta; family Echinometridae; genus Heliocidaris; species Heliocidaris erythrogramma. The sequence goes on along the minus strand of CM046861.1, from coordinate 23,774,938 downwards.
CTGCATATGCTCTCCCAAGTTGGGAGGAAAGGCCTGGTGGTCATGGTGATTGAAATTGCTTTTTTCCTTCTAGGCAGCTTGAAGAGCATACTTACTCATGAACACATATGAACTTATAGTTTTGTGTTATCTGTTATAGTTATTACTATTACACAATTTTCATTGTCAATTATAATATATGTAAATGGATTTGCCAAATAAAATAGTAATAATTATCTCTTACCTTTCAATCCCTTACATATAGCTTATTTTGTACATGTGTGTACCGTAACAATAAGAAGGAAGATTTAAAGTGCAATCATTAAAAATGTGATTGGCGATTGGCAGAGAAACAAGGTCATGCACACTGCATTTCTCTATCATCTTCCAATCATAAATCGATTAAATAAAACACACAGGAAAAAAAAAAGACATCTTTCTCCTCTGTTAAGATTTTTAGGTTAAAAATATTAATCCCCAGTCCCCCCAAAGTCTCATTCTAAATCACCCAAAATACATATTTGAAAGATAATGACAAGTCTAATTTAGGATTAGATTGAATGATAATAAACATACCTGTTTACAACAGAACAAAAACTGATTTGATTCAAAGTAATTTTTTTTTTCTTAATTTCACTATTTGCTCTGTTGCTGAGTTTGCAATTAACCCTTAATCTGCCCCCATGTACCAACCCCAGTGCCACAGTGCTAATCCCTATTGTGCCAAACACTAATCCCCCTCCCGGGTGCTGGCTTTAGTTTTGGGGTGCTTACAAGCAAACAAACAATGTGACTTAACATGTACTTGGCACTGCTACAGAGGCTACTATACAAGGTTGTGGCGTGGGAGCACAGGGCAAGTGCACATGTACACGGCACTGCTACGCAGATCAGTACACAAGGTTGTGGCATCGTATGGGTTAACCAGTAGTTTCGAGTCAAATTCATTTCTTTGCAAGTCTACATGGGAGATACATATCGTCTGTTTGGAACCAGAAGGGAGTAAACTCATATACTTTAAGACAGAGTTAACGCCCTTCTGGCTCTCAACAGACGATATGAGGTATCCTTACCTGTTTGAAATACTGATCAAAGCTCTGTTGAAAGAATCTGCTGTCTTCTCCAGCTTGGATTTCAGCTTCATAAATCAAACCTTAAGTAAAACAAAACAAAGCAAGTGCTACTCCACCCATGAATAATCAACTTCACCACCATCACCATCACCATCCTCATCAACATCATTACCAACATCATCACCATCACCATTTCCATCACCATCATCATCATCATCGCCATCACCATCACCATCACCAACACCATCATCACCATCCTCATCAACATCATTACCAACATCACCATTTCCATCACCATCATCATCATCATCACCATTTCCATCACCATCATCATCATCGCCATCACCATCACCATCACCATCATCATCACCATCACCAGCACCATCACCATCATCATCAACATCATCACCATCATCACCATTTCCATCACCATCATCATCACCATCACCATCACCATCACCATCACCATCACCATCACCATCACCATCACCATCACCATCACCATCACCATCACCATCACCAACACCATCATCATCAACATCATTACCAACATCACCATTTCCATCACCATCATCATCATCATCACCATCACCAAAACCAAAACCACCATCACCATCACCAACACCATCATCACCTTCACCATCACCATCACCATCAGAGCATATCTGAATGGCCTACTGCAGGAATAACCTTCTCAACTCAACTTCCGTTTTTCGCTAGAATATCACTGAACGTGATTACTACCCCCGCCCCAATGTGTGTGTCAATTTAACTGAGCATTGCTCCAAAAATGAGGAAGTGGTTTGATCTGCAATATTTTCCTGTTTTATTGCCATATGTTGTTACCATGGCAATGCATTTTGCCACACATTGAAACAACGTCTTGCACATCTTTACCACAAGAACAATGTGTGTGCCTAATTTCATGAGCATTGCTCGAAAATTGAGGAAGTAGTTCGATCCGCAAGATTTCCCACTAATTTATTGCAATATGCTGTTGCCATGCTGTTACCATGGCAACGCAGATTCCGACACATTCAAAAATATGTCTTGCACATCTCCATCCCAAGACAAAAGTGTGTGCCACATTTCACGAGCAATGCTCAAAAAATGAGGAAGTAGTTTGATGCGCAAGATTTGCAACAGACCGACCGCCCGCCCGACCGACCGTACGCTGATTCCCATATACCCCCTTCAAACTTCGTTTGGCGGGAGTATAATAATTCAGAAACTCAATATATGAGGTAGATTACCTTGACTGGTGCCAAGAAGGATTTCAGAAGTTGAAGTATCACTGGTGTTAGACTTGTTCCAACCTACTGAATCAATCAAATGACCCTGCAAGAAAATATCAAAGGACAGACTAAAATTCCATTTCACGTGAACCAGAAACACGTTTATGACGTCATTATAAATGCATTTATGCTTCCCCAGAAACCGCCTTTTTGGAGAAACGCCGATTCAAAAAGCACCTTTTTGTGAGTTTACGATTGGCGCTTTAAATCGGCGATTATAAAAAAATGAGTAAGGACTCAACCGTGCTTTGAACTAAACGCCTTTCAAAATGCTCATTCTGGCCTGAAAAATGTGAGCATAATCATGGCACTATGTCTCCCTATTTTGCTTGTTGGTAAACTCTGCAAGTGAGAAACATAACACCAAATGATTTTCTATACTTTATACTATACTGGAAAATGCATTTCCTATACTTCTGTAGAGAAGGAACACAAAGAGTGTACCTTGAACTTTGCTAGGTTCTTGCATTTCTTGCTATTCCTTGATAGATAGAAGACTTCCTGACCCTCGGTGCTGATCAGTAGGTGGCGTCCTGTTGGATCCAGGAAGAGACGATGGACTGGATCATCTCCTACTTTCACCTCTGTAAAGTAACAAAAAGTATGTTATAGTTCTATCGAATCAATCAAATACAGTCAAACCTGTCTATAGCGGCCACCGAAGGGAAACGGCAAAAGTAGCCGCTATAGACAGGTCGGCAGCCATTTTTTTTTTGCACATACACGCAACAACATCAAGTGTACATGCATCCATATCACTTAGGAATATAGGCTATAGATCTACAGATTTGTATAACATTTCATATAAAATATAAGATGCCAAAATAATGTGCTTTGTTGTCAATAAATGAGAAAAACAATAGATATACGAGGAATCTGTGTAAAATGGATTTTCCCTCAAATTACCACGTATGTACCGCCCACGGTAGACTGCTGTTCTTGATTTTTATAGTCTAAAAACGATATCATAACGGGTGGCCGCCGGCCGCGTTAGGCAGGTGACCGCTATATGCAGGGTCTAAAACACAGTAATTTCCTGCGGGGGATTTTTTGGTGGCCGCTAAGACAGGTTTGACTGTAGCAATAGAGTCTTCAATTTTTGTACATAATTTGACCCTTTCTGTACTTGGGGTGGGGGATACAACTTCAGGTTTGATTGTGACCCGCACCTTACAGACAAGTTTTGCTCTCGGCAGTCTTGTTTTCATTTTAGTTCTCATAAATAAGCAGAGTATTTTCAAGCTTGTTTATAATAAAGCAAATAAAGCAAATTAAGAAATTTAATGTGAATATCAAACAATACATATCCTGAAAAATAACCAGATCTCTTCCTGACACCTCACCTGATTTCATTTGTTTATTTTATGCCAAACTTTGTATCATAGAAATATAAGAACTGGGCTAGATAAAGACATACATTGTAAGCCTTCATGCATGTTTGGCTTAGTGAAAAATTACACAAGACAGAGGGGAGCAATTTAGCTCTGGAAAGCTGAAAAATTGCTCAGATTGAAAAAACAAATGATAAAATACATACAATATTCTGCATGAAAACCTTACTTTTACAAATTAAAGCAAATCCCAAAAGAACTTCTGTGAATAAAAAGTAAAAAAAACAACAAACAAATAATGTGAGTATACACATATATATAGTAAAGAAAAATAACAAAGCTGGGTATATAACTAGATTAATTAAAAAAAAAAATGTTCTTACCATCAGGTTGTTCTGGATGTTCTCTATCAATCCTAAGCAGTTGATGATCTCTCATGGCAATGATAAGGATATTATTATTTACCACCATGTGTGTTATGGCTTTAGGAGGGCTAAAGATAAATGAATAATATTCAATGTAGAACAAATTTACTTTAAAGACAGTCATACTTATTGCACTTTACAAGGACAGTCCCAAACAATACAAAATATATACATCTCCTAAAGTATACTATTCTATTGAAATTGGAGGGGAAAAATATTGACATCAAAATTTGAGATGCATAATTCAAAAGAAAACAAAATGAATGCGACTGCATCTCCTACATGTATATGCCTCTGCCCAAATTCAGTTGATGGCTCAAACAACATGAAAAACCTCTAATTACATGTTGATTGACCTCTTTGACATTTGAACTTAACCCTTATAACCCAAAAGTCTGATCACTTTATCTCCTCTTAGTCATGAATACAAAATAGTTGAGATATGGTGATAACAAAGGTAAAAAAACCCCATTATTTTCACATACACCTGTATAATGACCTCTATGACCTGTCACCTTTGACCTACATGTACGTGAACAAAAATCTAATCAGTTCGTCTCACTATGGTGATGCATACTAGTGAACCAAGTTTGAAGTTAATGGATCAGATGGTTCTTGAGATATCAAGTTTACAAGTTTACAGAATTGACCTCTATGACCTTTGACCTATGTATCCTAAAATATAATCAGATCGTCTTTCTATGGTGACACATACTAGTACCAAATTTGAAGTTCATATCTCAAATGGTTCTTGAGATATCGCCAGAACAAGGCCAACACCTGAAATTTCAGAAATTTCAGAAATTGGCCTCTGTGACCTTTGACCTTTGACCTACGTACCCCAAAATCTAATAAGATCGTTTTTCTATGGTGATACATACTAGCACCAAGTTTAAAGTTCATACCTCAAATGGTTCTGGAGTTATTGCAAGAACGAGGCTAACACCTGCAATTTCAGAAATTGACCTCTGTGACCTTTAACCTACGTACCCCAAAATCTAATCAGATCGTCTTCCTATGGTGATACATACAGTACTAGCACCAAGTTTGAAGTTCATACCTCATGTGGTTCTTGAGTTATCGCAAGAACGAGAAAGCGGGACGGACAGACAGACGGACAACCTGAAAACATAATGCCTCCGGCACCACCTTCGGTGGGCGGAGGCATAAAAGCCCACCACTTTCTGACTTTCCCAAATGCAAATCAGACTGCTATAATGCTGATGAAGGCTACAAGCTTTCTTGGAGTCAGTTTTGGAACAATACTTCAAAAGAAATGCCTCATATAAAGTTTAGAAATTACATGGGTCAATCCACATCAAATCAACGGATTTTCAGACAAGTTGTCACCCGACCCCCTTTGATTTTCTTTAAACTCGCACCAAATGTTCCCCCAAGTGTCTGACGAAAAACCCCAAAATATTTTGCCCCAAGGTCAAACGGTTGCTAAGATATGGCCTCGCCTAGCAACCAATGCACAGACAAAGCAATAAGGCTAATTAAATTTATGCATTTTTGATTGACAACTGTAGCCAAAATTCTTCACACAGAGAGCTCATTGTCTGGATATTGTGAGAACTTTATGCCCTTTACAAAAAAAAAAAATCATGACACAAATACGATTCTCCGTTTTCGTGTACAAGGTCACCGAAAATGGCGTGAACTGTAAAATTTGTGATTTCAAGTGTATGTTTGGAGGTTCATAGCTTCAAAATCAAATAAGCTTAGGACCCAATATTTTGTACATTTGAACACTTTTAGTAATTGAACAAACCTAAAAAAAAATCAGAACGTTTGTCCAAGCGGTTTTGCTAAAGAGCGCCCTCAAATTTGGGATATTTTCAAAATAAGCCAAGTTCAAGGTCATGGATCACCCTTAGTCCAATCTCGGAACACCACCAATTCTTGTGTATGGATAGGCATTTACCTATATTTTAACGAGTTACCAAAGAAATTTTGCGTCCGGAACGTTCAATGGCCAATGTACACTGTCAAAAATGGTCATAAACGCATCAAAATCAAAGAAAATTGACATATGGGCTTAAGATCATATTTCAAATGTTAATTTCTTCAAGATAAAAAGGCCAAGCACAGTGATATTAACAGTGCTGGTAGTATGTTATAGGTACTAAAAGAAAATATACTACTGTAAGTTTATAGGAGAATGACCTTGAAATCGCTTCTCAAAGTCAACAAAAAACAATTATACACTTAAAATATGCTAATTTCTGGTCACGTGTGACCTTTAGAGCATATTCCATAATTGATTTTCTCACAAATGCAAAAGCCTGATCATAGTGCTATTTACAATATTGATAGTTTCAAATGAGTAATTGAAGAATATATCACATTTGTACACTCTAATTTGACTATGACCTGGAAATGGTTCCCCCAAAAGGTCCAAAATCATTAAATAATGCTAATTTGCCCCCACGTGTGAATTTTATACACTCTTAAAATTTATTGTCTCACAAACCCAAAGCCTGATAATGATGATATTTTCAATATTGATAGCTTTCAATGAGTACTTGAAGAATATGTTACATTTGTACACTCTAATTTGACTATGACCTTGAAATGGTGCCCCAAAAATGGGCCCTAATTGTTAAATATGCTAATTCGCGCTCACATACAACAAAATTCAAAATAGATTTTCTCACAAACGCAATGCCTGAGCATGATGATATTTGCAAGAGAAGATTGCAAAAACTCTGAATGTGGACCAGGAATCTTTGTCACTAGATCAATCAGAGACAAAATGCACAAAATGTGCAGATCTAGATGAGATGGTGAAAAATATGAAGGAAAAAAAGAGCAAAAGAAGCTTCAGATGTTAACTATGACGCCACCAAGTTTGAGTGTACCAAAAACAATGGATGAGTTTGGTGTTTCTGACTACTCAGTCAGGAAAGAAAGAAAGCTGAAGGCTGATGAAGGAATATTTGCTATGCCTCAGCATAATGATTTCGGCCCCATTTTGGGCCACCATTGCTAAGTCATAGTTAAATAAGAGTGTACAAATGTGACATATTCGTCAAGTACCCATTAAAACCTATCAATATTGTAAATATCTTCATGATCAGACTTTGGGTTTGTGAGATAATCAATTTTGAATTATGCTATAAAAGTCACATGTGAGCGCGAATTACCATATTTTAATGATTTTGGACCCTTTTGGGGGCACCATTTCAAGATCATAGTCAGATTAGAGTGTACAAATGTGACATATTCTTCAAGTACTCATTAGAAACTACCATTTTAGTAATATATCAACATGCCCAAATTTTAGGGTCTGTGAGAAAATCAATTATGAAATATGCTATAAAGGTCACACGTGACCAGAAATTAGCATATTTTAAGTGTATAATTGTTTTTTGTTGACTTTGAGAAGCGATTTCAAGGTCATTCCCTATAAAACAAACTTACAGTAGTATATTTTCTTTTAGTACCTATAACATACTACCAGCACTGTTAATATCACTGTGCTTGGCCTTTTTATCTTGAAGAAATTAACATTTGAAATATGATCTTAAGCCCATATGTCAATTTTCTTTGATTTTGATGCGTTTATGACCATTTTCGACATTGTACATTGGCCATTGAACGTTCCGGACGCAAAATTTCGGTGACCTTGTACACGAAAACGGAGAATCGTATTTGTGTCATGTAAAGGGCATAAAGTTCTCACAATATCCAGACAATGAGCTCTCTGTGTGAAGAATTTTGGCTACAGTTGTCAATCAAAAATGCATAAATTTAATTAGCCCTATTGGTTTGTCCGTGCATTGGTTGCTAGGCGAGGCCATATCTTAGCAACCGTTTGACCTTGGGGCAAAATATTTTGGAGTTTTCTGAATTTCCGTCAGACACTTGGGGGAACATTTTGTGCGAGTTTAAAGAAAATCGAAGGGGGTCGGGTGACACCCATCCGTTGATTTGACGTGGATTGACCCAGATATCTTTCTCATTTTTTTTCAAATCAAAGTCATAAAATATGTCCTCATTGGTAAATAAACCAAAACACAACAATATCCTTTAGACACTCAGAAATCCTACTTAGCACCAATATCTGATACAAATTATCTCAATGCTTAAAGAAATTTAAGATAGAGTTTCTTACGTAAAGTTTATCCTATTCCTTGAGAAAATGCGAACATCTTCCTCCAAAGATGCTGAAACATAACCTGATGAGATCTAGATAAAAGTAAACAAAAGAAAAATATTAACGTCACTGTTCAGTAATGCCCAAGAAGCAAACTATGGATTGAGAAATCTTGAAGATACATCATTCATAAAATGAAGGCTATAACATTTCAAGCTTAAAGAAAAAAAATTAGACAAGCACACTATGGATTGAGAAAACTTCTATACATCATTCATAAAATGAAGGTTATAAAATTTCGAGCTTAAGGGGAAAACAAATCAGACAGGAGATGGTAACTTTGGGAACATCTTCTCAAATATCTGTAAAAGTTAAAACCTTTCTTTAACTGACTTTCAACAGAGATGTTGATCTAAACATGTAATGTGTTATACCAGTATTAATGACAAAATATTTTGATTAACAACAAAAATGACGGATCTTAGTGTGCTTTGAGTAATTACCGAGATTCATGATAATTTTTGCTGCTTATTCGCATCTCAAGGCTGCAAACGGGAGGGGAGATGGGGGTGCTCTGAACCTCCACCCCTTCCCAATTCGGGAGGAGCTCAATACAGTACGGTACAGAAAAGGTTAAGGATAAATGTTGCTTGTGGCAGCCTAAAAATGCTTGTCTGTCATACAAGCATTTAACATGCACACAAGATGCTTCTTGATAAAATTTTAAACTAAATTATTTAAATAAACTTTGTCCCCATGCACTTCCTTTAAAAAAAAAATACGATACTTTTATTTTGACCTGAAATTGAGTTCAATCTTGATGAGGGAGTCTGGACAATAAAGTGATAATTATCATGAATAAGGTGCAATTTGTACTTGTTTTAAGCCACTAGAGAGCATGGAGATATCAAATATCATAAAATGTCAACATTGGACCAATTTACCAACTGAAAAACCTTTAGTAGGCAGCTTTCTTGAAACAACATCAAATAGCAAATATTCAATAATGCATATTTCCACACTCCCCCCTTTTATGTTGGGAAATATATCTGGAAAAGTCTTGGACTTGGGCACAGGCCCTATATTTGGTGAGCATGTATGGATGCATTGACTATTCCACTCATGTCACATTTGCATTTATTGATAGCGTAATATGTAAACTTCTGATATCTCTTGATAGAAGTATTATTTGAAACACATATTTTGAATACAGTATAGCGACATGGAACCGCTAACATGCAGAACAAAATATTTTGGGGTGATTGGTAGCGTTTATTAACTCTTTCAGTGCCGATGGCACGTATATGTGACAGATAGACTTGTCATTTTCATTCACCAATTGCTCGACCACAGGAAAGGTATATGGTGGTCAATGTATATCTACATTTTTAGCATAAATCAAGCATTCTAAATATATAATTATAATTATATGCTACCATAGAAATTTTCAGAGAAAATTGCAGAATTATAAAAAGATATTACCTTATTTCAACATTACACAATAGTAAACAAATGAGAAACCAAAAAATAATGGACAGAAAAGAAACTTAAATGTAATTTTCAATAATTCTAACATAAAGTTGGGTAAATTAATAATGTTTGGTATCATAAGAAATGGTAATAAATTTCCTACAAGTTATGTACACAATATTTTGTGAAATAATCGATGGTTAATGAAGTGGAGACATTTGAAAAGTAAGCATTGATCACATTTTGACAAAACTTTGAAGAGAGCTAAAACCCTTGGCACAGTAAGAGTTAACTCACCGGAGCAGTTGAAGACTCTCTTGGCATAGGATGAGGGACACTGGAAGCAGCTCTGGCTGTAGCCTGCTCATACTGATCAAACAGAGATGACATGGTGAGCGGCGACACCAAGTCAACCACTGTGAATAAAATATCAACATAAAGAAAGATACGGAAATGTAAAGCTTGGTGCAAATTCCTGAATTGTTTAATTACAGCACAACTAACATAGAGACAATGCCACCAGGTAATTAATCAAGCAAGAGAAACAAGTATAAAGATCCAGACGTTGAAATCCACCAGCAAAGTTTCGAGAAGAAGTCAAGTGAATGTATACCATACATGTACATGTACATACATGCATGTAGAGACAAAACAACATTTTACCAAAAACTGAACCAAGTTAAACTGTCAGTAGGTGATTTTTAATGTGATGAAAGTGTAAGATTTGAGTATTAATTTGAAAGAGGATGACTTAAAGACAATCACTACAAAGAACAAATACTTTTGAAATAAAGTAGAAATTAAAACCTTAGCCTTAGGTTAAGTTTTTGGAACAGAATTTAACTTAATTGACCTCAACTGACCTTTGACCATGACTTTTGACCTAAAATTTGTTCCACATTATTTGTGATACTCTACAACCCTTGTGTGCAATTTCATGGAAATTGAACATATACATTTGAAAATTTTAGAGCATTTCCAAAATTCCAAAAACTGACAGTAAATTACGGATTTTATTTTTGGAATTAACTTTTCCAGTATCGGTGAGTTGAATTAATTGTATGCACGAAGTCCAGAAAAGTCGCTATGTGTGGTTTCCAATATGGGTGACTGTCTCCCAAATACGAAACAAAATAAAACAACCCCTGGCTAAACAGTTGTGTAAAAAAACTAGAAATATCACTGAAGATTATGATTAATACCCCCGCCCCGTGACAACAGCCTTTCTCGACTTTTGGTCAAAAACTGAGGAAGTAGTTCGATCCCCCCTGATTTTCCCCTGATTTACTGCCATAGATATGCCGTTTCCATGGCAACGCAGCTTCCGACACATCCAAAAAATATGTCTTGCACATCTTCCCACCAAGACCAATGTGTGTACCAAATTTCATGAGCTTTGGTCGAAAACTGAGAAAGTAGTTCGATCCGCAAGATTTGCAACAGACCTACCGATTCGCAAGATTTGCAACAGACCGACCGCCCGACTGACCGACCTCCCAACCGTTGACTGATTCCTATATACCCCCTTCAAACCTCGTTTGGCGGGGGTATAAATATCCACACACTGTGCCAGCTACGCTAACTCGACACTAGGGAAAAATCAGCACTCCCCGAGATTGAGGCCGAGTTAGTCCGGAGGGTTTGCATCGATCACGACATACCAATGTGTAAGGTTTTATTTTGATTACTGAATACTAGCTAAGAATACATTTTTTAACCCTTCTTATAATTGTATGTAAAACTTACTTTAAAGATAATTTTGCAATCTGGTGAATGAGTCTAAGTCCTAAGTGAAAACTCACAATCACCAGCAGCGCTATGTGCACGAACAGTACAACCAGGAAGATGACAGAATAGGACACAAATAAATACATATTGGGAGACTGAAGTTCTAATTTGAATGTTTGCACTAATGAAACAAGTAAAAATGATGAAAACAATAGAACATAAAAGGATTTATTATACACGCTATAACGTAGGAAAACACAGGCCAACCAAAATGACACCCACTTATACATATCTGTAAAGCATGATAAAACTTTACATTACATTGTAAATCAGTCAATGGGAGATTGAAATTCTAATTTGAATGTTTGCACTAATGAAACGAGTAAAAATGATGAAAACAATAGAACATTAAAAGGATTTATTATACACGCTATAAAGTAACAAAACACAGGCCAACCAAGATGACATCCCTTTATACACAACTTTGTAGCGTGTTAAAATTTCATGTTACATGTACATCGCAAATCTGCAAATGGGATATTAAAGTTTTTTTTTAATGTTGCATCTAATGAAACAATTAAAAATGATCAAAATAAAAGAACATGAAAGGATTTATCATACGCGCTATAATGTAGGAACACACAGGAGGCCAACAAAAAAAGACACCCCCTTATAAAAAGCATGATAAAACTTCACATTACATTGTATATCATGATGACAGAATAGGAAACACAAATAAATACATAAAACAGTCAATGGGAGATTTTTTGTTCATTCTATTTTTTAAATATTAGGTACATGTAGGTCCTATATGTTTTGTTATATATTTTGTAGTATTGCAAAGTCAAGAGCAGTATCTAATAAAGATGTTTCAGTAACAGTGGAAGTGGAAGCGGACCCAGGTTCGAGGCCGAGTCACGTCTTTCAGACGGTGACCCAGACGTAAATAATCATATCTGATTGATACCCAATTACACACACACATACTCTATGCTCATTGCCTGACGAAGACTAGCAGTAGCAGTCGAAACGTCATACATGTAGCTTTCCTCGTTTGCACATCGTGAGACAACTGATCAACTCTTCGTCTTCATCTTTCACCACGATGAACCTCTTCCAAACCAGTGATACTTCCACTTTTTCACTTACTCATAATCAAAGGCTCATTCTTTTGAGACATTTCTTCTTCTCTTCACACTTTGAATCCAGCCCAACTGCTTCCAATTTCACTTAATTATAATGATGCCTGCATCGTTACACAGCTTTTCCAAGTAGTCAAACTTCAAAGGACATCTTGAGCACACCACGAATAGTGGTCATATTGACCATTACGAATACAACATGCAAAAATAGTTGGTATTTTCTGTCGCGTGTAGTAAAGGTATGGGGGGGAAATAAGATAAATATTTTAAATACTTGCTTTCAAATTCAGCCCTTAAAAATCTCACTCCTACCTCAAATGGCCGTTAGGAAGAACTTTTGATATTTTCAGCAAAATCTAAAGTCAAGATCTTGTCCAAAACCGGAGAAATCCCTGCCGATTTGTTTCGCGATCGCGTGTTGTTTACATACTGCCGATGTCTTAGACTAAAATCGGCCAATAAAATTTTTGTCCACGAAAAACTCGGGATCGCAAGCGCACATCGATCTTTACGATCGCGCACACAGAAAATCGGGACTTTTCCGCGTACGCCATATAGGGACCGAATTTTTAAGGACAAAACTCTTTTGGGGAGATGTCAGCGCCCGCGGCATCAAGGAAATGTACACAATGACTCCGATAGCTCGTTTCGCGAGAATCAACAGTAAATTACGGATTTCATTTTTGGAAATATCTTTTCCAACATCGGTGAGTTGAATTTATTGTATTTCTTGAATATCTTGGGGTCGGTTTTTGCAAATTAAATGCCGATTTTGAGTGAATGTTGGTGACTTTTGTGCAGTGGTGTTTTAAAAAGTTGAGGTGTATGACTGCCTACATTATACACACGAAGTATAGGAATGTAGCTATGAGTGGTCTCGATAGCAGTTATCGACAAAAAGGACCCAAAATTTCAGGAAACCCTCTTCAAAGGTCACAAAACAACCTGGTAAGTTTTAATCATCTATTATTCAACATAAGTATTTGGATTTAAGTAAACTGCAATATATGAGTTTCAATTAAATATAGCCAAAAATGCAGTGTGATGCAGTTTAGGTATGGGATGTGTGTTGGCTGCGTATAATACTCTAACGTACATGCGCATTGAGTCGCCACCCAACGGCCTTAAACTTCCTATACTGCTAAATTAAACTTTATTCTTGCCAAAATCTTGATTTAATATGAAAACATCAATGTATCCCCTAAAATATCTCAAAAGCATGATTCATGAAAATGCTCCATTTTAAAGAGAATGACGTCACTATATACGTACTTCCGGGATGGCGACTCAATAGGTGGCTGCTGTTGAGTCGCGCCCATCGATCTCTACCTGTAGTTACAAATCCAATACTGCGCGCATGCGCACACCACACAGGCACGTCATACATACACACAACACGCGCGCCGGATCTACGTGGACTCGCCACCTTCTTGTAGAGAGTTCTACGTTAAAGCGCCACCCCCTTCTATTTTTTTAGATCACACCACCCCCTATTTTAAAATGGTACCAGCTTGATCAGTATATTTTAATCTTCATCTCGATAGCAAATTTTGTCAACTTACGTCATCATATTGGGCTGCAACTATTGTTGAGTAGGGACCTCTCGTCTTTGTCGCCCGAGCTCCACCCACCGGCTATCGCAGGAGTGTGTGTGCTAGTTATACTTTGATCGCACCCAACTCTTATTCATGTGCTGGATCTTACAAGAGACTTCCAACGGCGGAAGGATATATTTTGACCTATTCACAGTAGCCACTAGCCCCGGGACGCTGCCACGAAGTGGCAGCGTCCTGAGTGAAACCAGTACGATTCGGTGGGTCTCACAATCTACCAATGTTCAAATGACCATTTAAAAAATGGCCATGTAATTATTATTTTTTAATTAAATTTAAAGTATCATATATACGATGCCACTTACCTAAACAGACTTTACGCAAATCAGCTTTTCCTAAAAAATGTGTAGAATCGATGAATGTCACTTTTTACTCTCAATTTTCGAAACCAGTCCCATTCGCCATGTTGTTAAAGCCAAATTGAAAATAGGCACTTGCGCATGCGCCTATGAATGTTTATTACAATGACGGCATAGTTTTCGTCAATGGAATAATGAATATTCATATACCCACTGTAATCCGCCGATCGCTAGCGTATAGATCTAGCGCTCTCGCTCAAGCTCGTCTAATGAATATTCATAATCCTCCCTTCTTGTCTGTATTATAATTGGAGCTGCTGACGCATGCGCATTGCAAGCAAAACACCGACCTTCGGAAGTTTTTACTACAGGCTCTTGGAGATAAATATGCCTTTTTTGTATCATCCTCATTGAAAAGAAAGACGACAGTCAATCGTAAAGTATTGTAAGTACCTAAAATAGCCTAAAATCAACTGATTTCATGTTTCATGGCTATCATTTTGACAAACGACCTTGTAATTATGTGACATCCATGCGATCAAAGGACTGCGAAGCGCAGCCCGAACACTACGTGTTCGGGCTGCCGCAGTAAAGTAGCCACAAACAAAGTCTGAAGCGATGCAGATAATTTTTAGAGGACAGTTCGGACAGTGAGTGACAGGTGAGTGGCGAGTTAACAACAGTGGCGACTCAATGCGCAAGGACGTTACACAGTCGGCAATGGCGTGTACCTTTGAGTGCTCTGGAGTGAAAATAAAGATTATATCCACTCACGGGTACATTTCTGTAAAATAGTTGGTATTTTCTGTCGCATGTACTAAAGGTATGGGGGAAAAAATAAGATAAATATTTTAAATACTTGCTTTCAAATTCAGCCCTTAAAAATCTCACTCCTACCTCAAATGGCCGTTAGGAAGAACTTTTGATATTTTCAGCAAAATCCAAAGTCAAAATCTTGTCCAAAACCGGAGAAATCCCCGCCGATTTGTTTCGCGATCGCGTGTTGTTTACAAAAACTGCCGATGTCTTAGACTAAAATCGGCCAATACAATTTTTGTCCACGAAGAAACTCGGGATCGCAAGCGCACATCGATCTTTACGATCGCGCACACAGAAAATCGGAACTTTTCCGTGTATGCCATAGGGACCGAATTTTTGAGGACAAAACTCTTTTGGGGAGATGTCAGCGCCCGCGGCGACCAGGAAATGTACACAATGACTCCGATAGCTCGTTTCGCGAGAATCAACAGTAAATTACGGATTTGATTTTTGAAAATATCTTTTCCAACATTGGTGAGTTGAATTTATTGTATTTCTTGGATATTTTGGGGTCGGTTTTTGAAAATTAAATGCCGACTTTGAGTGAATATTGGTGACTTTTGTGCAGTGGTGTTTTAAAAAGATGAGGTGTACGACTGCCTACATTATACACACGAAGTATAGGAATGTAGCTATGAGTGATTATATCCTAAAAGTTTAAGTGCAAGCTTAACAGCGCATGCACAATACACATTCATAGTATGCATTCTCATGAATATTGATGCGATTCCGCCATTGTCATTTTGGTTGGTCTCTTGTCTACCGTATGAACACTGATGATATATAGTATTATTGATTATTATAGGCCTAACTCGACACAAATTTCAACATGTGGGACTTAACGAAGTTAAATGAGCTGATTCAATTTGTACAGGTAAAATTTTGTTAAATTTAGAATATATCTGGCTACAAATTATTTCCTGATGATATCGAGGAGATTCGAAAATAAACAAAATGAGGTGTACAGTACCTTTACCTTAACCCGCACAAATACAAATATTTTCGTGAGAAATACGCCCAATACTGCTATGCTGAACCTGCAAACCATATCTTTAGGGTGTCGCCGAAACGTCCAATGGAAAAAGGATTTTTTTTTTTTCATAAACTTTTCATTAACTAATTTGGGGATGTATATTATGTAGGCGTATAAAAGTCTAAATGTATGACTTCGTTCCACCATGGGTCCTATGGGGTATACTGATGGTATTTCAAAGCAAGAAAGAATGAAATCGCTGGCAGCGTACTGAAGCGAAGTACCGATATTTTAGTCTTGAACTTGAACTTGAACTTGAACTTTATTTCTATCGACCCCTTTCGGAGTAAGAGAAAAATACAATAAATAGCACATGGTATTATATAAATAACACGATTACTAATAAATAAGATGGCAATAAAGGTGCATGTAAAGAATTATATGTGAATTCGTAGTTTACATAATACATGTGAATGAGTTTTTAATAAACATGCGGTTATTACTTATTATCTATCGTGCAAACATTATTATCTAACATATAACCTCGCAGGACATCTCTACCCACTTTTTTCTCTCATGATATTATGAACTAAAGTCACTCATGTATACAGTTGAGAGTTGCACTGAAAGAAGTTAATGAGATCTAGTTTCTCTTGTAATTAGATTCGAGTATACAAGTATTTTGATGATGAAGGACCTATACTATACCAAGAGGCTCGAGGTATAAGTTGATTTTATGCCCCCCAAAATCACTGTACTGATAAATATACCTTCTCCTTACCCTAACCATAAATAGTTGCTATTTTTTTCCTACGACTGGGTATACGGGTGAAAATATACGGCAATGGTATAATAGTTGGGTAATAAGTATTGTGATAATGGGGCGATAATGGTAATGGCGTTGATATTAATGAGTGCAGTGATTATTTTGAAAGTAAAGTTGATGATTTGGGCAATGATGGCGATAATAGGGGTGAAAATATTTGCAGTGTTGATAGATATAGGGATAGTGATATATGGGGCTTGAATGGCAGTGATTATGATTACGATGACGATGGTAAATTGGTAATAATATCAATAAATACGATGATGATAATGATGATATTGGGGGTGATAATGGTTACGATCATGGTGGTAATAATGTAGGGGTGATAAAGATCACTGTGATGGTAATAATGGATTGATAATGACTACGGTGAATTGATGGGAACAATGGGGTGATAATGCGGTGATGGTAATAACGGGGGTGATCATGATTACGGCGATCAGGGGTCTCGATCTGTGTTCATGACTGGGGGAGGGGGGGGGGGGGGGGTAGGATGACCGGCGAAGGAGCAAATCCAGTGGCGTATCTATAGGGATTATGGCGCCTGGGGCAAACAATGAAGTGACCCCTCCCCTAACTGCGGATTTGGGGCGCAAAATCGGTAAGGATTATGAATTTTTAAAAATTTCCCCGGTTTTTCTTTCTCTCCTTTGTGTTTTTTGCACCCTCTCCAAGTGCCGCCCGGGGCACGTCCCCTCTGCCCCTTAAATACGCCACTGAGCGAGGCGACCGAGCGGAGGGAGGGTGTGGGAGGGGGTATCCCCCTCCCACACCAGCGACTTTAAAAAAAAAAAAGCTGTCTAGAAAACTTGCATTTTAGAGATTCGCAAAATTGTTATTAGTGAAAAGAAGGAATGCACGGATCTACGACAATGGACGGAACCCCTTAATTGAGAATAACAATGCGAGCGAACAAATTTTCTTCGATATATTTGCATTGAAATTATGGCAATTCTTATTTCTGTACTTCTGATCATTAAAGAATGTGATGATATTTCAAGATCAAACATAATGATTTCGGATAATTATTATTTCTTATTTATTTTATCCAAAAATATTGGGGGATGATAATACAGGCCATTCCCCACCTCAATTTATTTATCTATTTATTAATTTTTTTTTTTTTTTTTTTTTTTTTTTTTTTTGGGGGGGGGGGGTGGATATATACCCCATCCCCTGGGATAATGATTACGTTGACGGTAATATTTGGGGTAATTATGAATACGCATGGCCGTCGCCAAGGGGGGTGCGGAGGGTGCGAACCACAGAACTCCAACGGTTCTGTGGTGCGAACGCACCTCCCTCCAGACCAACAACAACAAACATTTTTTTTTTGCTTGTCAGGGAATTATGGAGGGAAACTGGACCCCATAAACCCCCCCCCCCCCCCCCCCCCCCCACTGAGCGAATTTTGAAGGTCTGGCGAATTTTTTTTTTGCCACCCCACTGAGCGACTTTTAGAGAAGCTGGCGAGACCAAAAAAATACGGGTCTACCTTTTTACAAACCTTCATTTGTGTGCCCCCTCTTAGTTGGTAAGTTTTGTCTTTTTTCCAAAAGGCACCCCCCTTGAAAAAAGCTGGTGACGGCACTGGATTACGATGATGATAGTAATAATGGGGGTGCCGAAAATGATTATGATGATGATGATATGGGGGTGATAATGCCGATGATGATGGTATAATGATGACGAAGATATTAATGAGTGCAGTCATCAATCTTGTTTTCATTATTATGGAAAATCAAATTTAACCATAGAGTTGTTATCTCCGGGAGGCGCGGGATCTTTAAATACCTTTGATTTTTTCCCCTTTGACATTTTTTGTTTTCCTTCGTCACTTTTAAATCTGATACTCATTTTTTTAAACCTCTGCAGGCACTTTTACCAATGGCACTTTTACCTCTGACACCGTTTTCCTCTGACATTCTATCCGTGACATTAATTTTACCTCACCAATTTTACTTCTGGTATTTTTACATCTGACATTTTTACCTCTGAAAGTTTACCTCTGATGAATGAGTCTGAGACACTTTAATCAAATCACAGTCGCGCTCATGCTCAGTGATTATGCCGTTTGACTGTTCGAAGCTGGGTTATTAGAAAATCATGTGACCAAAGGCCTTAAAGCAGTAAAATCTAGACATCTTTCCCAGGTACGTGGCACATATTATGAGAAAACTGAATGTCTAATCTTTAAAATGGTAATATCAGTTAAGATTTCAAAAATGTTGACGAAGTTTTGAAAGACGTTTCATTTGGCTTTTTTATATCGCGTCTAGAACTGTAATACGTTTAAAAATAGCCCAACGTAATTACCTCAAATGGACACGTCAGTGGCGTCGACGTCGGGCTCGGAAGTGGGGTGGGGGGGGGGGGGGTGTGCCCTCCCACTTCCATTGTCCGAGCCCGACGTTCCGACGCCACTGCGGTAGTTTACGTGAGTGAGTTAATATTTAAATGGATCTTATAACACGTCATCTGACCTTTACTACAAGAAAATTTAAAATGATTCTTAATTCTCATGATGATAAAGTAGAAAAGGAGTTTTAAGAAATGATTGAGAGATGCATTTTCACATCGCCTCAATTATTATACGCCTATTCTTGACCAGTGCGCGTGCCAAACAGGAATTTATGGTGTCGATATCTTTTTCCTGTAGTATTGTCTCTTTTGAGGATACCGACGAAATTCGGGGAAGCGAGCTGAGCTGAGAGAGTGAGCTGAGACAGACGGACTCGCTTGAAATTAAACTTAAAGAACCACAGAAATGGCTATGTCATATGAGGTAATATCATGTTTTTCCGAATACACTTGATTCCTAGGTTTCTCCTAAAATTCCCTCTTTATTGGAAATTTGATATTAGGCGGGTCGTGGTGGTAGATTAGTCTAATTTCGATGGCAGCCGCCAGTTGGTCTTGGCCGCGGCCTCGCGCTCGCCGGCGTTTGGTAACTCGGGCTCAACTATGCGCTGGATATCGGCCGCCTTTGGCGACGGCGCTCCCTGGAGTTACCGCCAGGCCAAGCAGACGAAGTATGCAAAGCCAAAGCCATGAAAGCCAAGGCGAGGGAAGCAGTAGTTCAGATCTAAACGATTTAATTTTTCTAAGAGCAATTTACCCAATATACGCGATATCCAGATTCCCATCTACTGCTGCCAGGCTGAGAGATTTGTACATGCGAATTTATTTTTAATTTTATCATTATCATGATTATGCCATCCTCGGCCTGGCACTGCCATGACTGCCACTGGCACTGGGCTGGCAGCAAATTCATGGTAAAAACTAATTGGTAGACCGAAATTTTCTGTCTCCAGTACGTTAGCCTCTTATTTGGGTAGGGTCGGCTATAGACCGAAAGCTTCAGTCTCTGTTCGTCGGGTGTTCCACTGGACTACGTCTTGCTTCACTACACCTCCTTACATAGACTGAAGTTCGTCTCTCACTCTGTACCAGGGACTAAGGACGAATTTTCATTTTCCAATAAATACATTATTTTATTAAAATAAACAACTCAGAATGAGAACAACGGTAATATAATATGCTTGAATAAATTTCTTACCCCAAATTCCTCGTCTGGTACACGAATCTGATCATTTGAAGCATGGAAGTTGCACGTCAGTAGCGAGTCGCTGACAGCCATTCTTGGTTATAATCACATGACCCGGAAGTAGGCCTAGTCGGAAGCGTATAGAGATTGTGTAGTAAAACGCAGCGAATACTCAGTCAGTCAGTGCGAAGGGAGTTCAAACCAGAGTAAGTCCGAAATTTTGTTAATTATCTGTATATTTTTCGGGTTTTTTATGATGTATTGAAATATGAGAACCCTAGCACCATCTATGTGAAATTTTAGAGAAAGGGGATGGCTTATAGGGATGGAAAATCAGATCCCCCTTTTTGGGGGGATTTCCTCATAGGCCATGTATTGTAAGATCCCCTTATCTACCGCGAAGGTTGGGTAGCCGTCTGTGTAGGAGGAGAAGGTAAAAATAGAAAATGTTAAAGACTCCTCCGAAACAGACGGTTTTCAGCTGTCTAGGTCGGCTACTACTTGGAGACAGAAGCCGGCCTATCAGTCACTTTGCTGTGCAAAATTTGTCTATGGCGTTGTGCCGTTCTAACTTCTAGTCTCGTACAAGGCAAAATGATTATGAAGGAAAACATACGATAAATTCATTACGAACTCGTGCACATTGATTTCAAAACGGTTATTTCTTTAACATTAAATATGTTTGTTTAGTGTTAAAGAAATAACCGTTTTGAAATCAATGTGCACGAGTTCGTAATGAATTTATCGTATTTTTTCCTTCATAATCATTTTGCCTTGTACGAGACTAGAAGCTCGGGTAACGGTTTGAATACGGCTGCAGGATTTTCGACCGGAGAAGACCTTGGACCCTGAATTACATGAAAAAGGAGCATTAAATGCACTCATAGCTACATTCCTATACTTCGTGTGTATAATTTAGGCAGTCATACACCTCAACTTTTTAAAACACCACTGCACAAAAGTCACAAACATTCACTCAAAATCGGCATTTAGTTTACAAAAACCGACAACAAAATATCCAAGAAATACAATAAATTCAACTCACCGATGTTGGAAAAGATATTTCCAAAAATCAAATCCGTAATTTACTGTTGATTCTCGCGAAACGAGCTATCGGAGTCATTGTGTACATTTTCTGGTCGCCGCGGGCGCTGACATCTCCCCAAAAGAGTTTTGTCCTCAAAAATTCGGTCCCTATGGCGTACACGGAAAAGTTCAGATTTTCTGTGTGCGCGATCGTAAAGATCGATGTGCGCTTGCGATCCCGAGTTTCTTCGTGGACAAAAATTGTATTGGCCGATTTTAGTCTAAGACATCGGCAGTTTGTAAACAACACGCGATCGCGAAACAAATCGGCGGGGATTTCTCCGGTTTTGGACAAGATTTTGACTTTGGATTTTGCTGAAAATATCAAAAGTTCTTCCTAACGGCCATTTGAGGTAGGAGTGAGATTTTTAAGGGCTGAATTTGAAAGCAAGTATTTAAAATATTTATCTTATTTTTTCCCCCATACCACTCATAGCTACATTCCTATACTTCGTGTGTATAATGTAGGCAGTCATACACCTCAACTTTTTAAAACACCACTGCACAAAAGTCACAAACATTCACTCAAAATCGGCATTTAATTTACAAAAACCGACAACAAAATATCCAAGAAATACAATAAATTCAACTCACCGATGTTGGAAAAGATATTTCCAAAAATCAAATCCGTAATTTACTGTTGATTCTCGCGAAACGAGCTATCGGAGTCAATGTGTACATTTCCTGGTCGCCGCGGGCGCTGACATCTCCCCAAAAGCGTTTTGTCCTTAAAAATTCGGTCCCTGTGGCATACACGGAAAAGTCCCGATTTTCTGTGTGCGCGATCGTAAAGATCGATGTGCGCTTGCGATCCCGAGTTTCTTCGTGGACAAAAATTTTATTGGCCGATTTTAGTCTAAGACATCGGCAGTATGTAAACAACACGCGATCGCGAAACAAATCGGCGGGGATTTCTCCGGTTTTGGACAAGATTTTGACTTTGGATTTTGCTGAAAATATCAAAAGTTCTTCCTAACGGCCATTTGAGGTAGGAGTGAGATTTTTAATGCCTGAATTTGAAAGCAAGTATTTAAAATATTTATCTTATTTTTCCCCCCATACCTTTACTACACGCGACAGAAAATACGAACTATTTTTGCATTTTGTATTCGTAGTGGTCAATATGACCACTATGCGTGGTGTGCCCCATACCTTTAGTACATGCGACAGAAAATACCAACTATTTTACAGAAATGTACCCGTGAGTGATTAAATGGATCATTTGGTCACATTGGTATGTTGAACAGATTAAGTATATGAATCAGAGCCTAGGCCTTATGATTATTTAAAAAAAAATACAGAGGAAAAATGATTTTTTTCCTACTGTTCCAGCAGGCACAACGCCATAGACAAATTTTGCACAGCAAAGTGATAGGACGGCTTCTGTCTCCAAGTAGTAGCCGACCCTATCCAAATAAGAGGCTAACGTACTGGAGACAGAAAATTTCGGTCTAGGTAATTGGTAGACAGAAATAACCGTCTGTTATGGGGAAATCTTTAATATTTCTGACATTTCCCAACCTTCCCCATAGACGGACGGTACACCCGTATATCACCAACCAGGTGTACGAACAGCCGACCTGAGCCTTAGGTCGCGTTGTTGCCGTTACGTACTATACTGCACGGGTACGCCACTGAATACATGCTACACACACAAACACACATACAAATAATTAAAATACACTTCCGGTTCCGGATATGACCGTCCACACATTGCGCGATATGTGATCATTCAGTCTCTATGTACGGAGGTCTAGTGGAGCCAGATGAAGTCTCAGCGGAACAACCTACGATACAGAGAGACTGAAGCTTTTGGTCCAGGTAATTGGGAGATCGCGTAATGAGGGAATTGTTCAGAATCTGACTGAACTAGGGAAGCAGTGGCTGAGATCCACGCACAGACACAGGTGTAGCTGTACTACATGTAGACAGTAGAGGCACCTGGCCGATATGGGAGACTGTTTCCTATTTGGGAGACTATCTCTATTATCACACTCAGTGACTCACACTTATCATGCTTTTCTTATGCAAGGTTATTGGAGATACCTTGCAGTTGCACACTGTACCTTCGTACCGCGAGGAAATGCCTCCATAGCGATTGTGTGATCTCTAGCCCACAATACGCCTGACGGTGGACTGTACTGCAACTGAAGAAGAACTGAAGAAGTGTGCTGGAAAGGAGCAAGATGTCCGGCCAAAAACAGCCTGAAAAATTCACTTGATCAAGATGATAAAGATTCTGTTGAAGAATCTGGGGCTTAACTATAGAATACCATACCACATAGACTTATGTGCATAAACGACCAACACATAGGGTTAGGGTTGTGGTTAGGGTTATGTTTAAACTTAAAGTTAGGATTATGTTTATTTATGGTTAGAATTACGATTTACGGTAGATAAAAAACTTAAGTCTTTGGATTTAGCTTCATTAGAGAAGCGTTGGTCAACTAATGGACATGTGGTCAACTTTTGTGGTGGGTTATTCTATAGTTGCTCCGAATCTGGCATGAAATCAGATATTCTATCATCCTAAAATGTACAAGGAAGTATTTTCTCAAATTTTGCTGATTTTATTGGTGTTTTTTACCTCTTCAACTGAGAGGTTGTGACTGCCGCCGAAATTGACACAGCCCCATATAGTGATGGTTCCATGAGTGCTATTATCAGAGACTTATGTTAACATTTTCGATAGCCTGTTTGGGAGACAGTCTCCCTTTTAGGAGACCAATTTTCTTTGTTTACATTTGCGGCAAAGGAATTACCTTGGCTCAAAATGAAAATGTGATAAGCAGATTCCTCATGAAAGAGTACCTCTTCTGACCGTCTACTTTAAAAATCGACTGTTTACTTTAGTTTTCATAACATTTTTTGTTATGATCCACACACAAAACAAATGGGCTTCTGATTTCTGAGGAGAAAAATTTGGCAGAGAAAAAGTGCCTTGTTGATGTTGTTTCTATTTTCCTCTTGTTAGCAAAGTCTCCAATATCAGAGACTGTCTCCCAAATTGGCTGTGTGCCTCTACTGGTAGAGTTTCGTGGCTTATCAATCTGGTAATGGCCAACAGAGCTGTACATGGCCATGGGATGCATACATGTATATGGTGTGTGGAGAAGGATATCAACAAAAAAATCTTGATTTACATATCACCCATTCCCACGTACTGTGAGCCAAAATTACCACCTTTGGAGTTTGCTAAAGGGTATTCCTTTCAGGCTCTACTAAAATTGAAAAAAATTGAATGAATAAAAAAGGGAAAAAAAATTAAAAATTGGCAGGTGTGATCAGGTTTTTCTTAACTTGCACGTGTATACGGACTAGAAAATAGAAATCTTTATAGAAACCATTTACAAAGATATTTTAACTATTTGTTTCCTATAAACTGCATGCTTGTCATTATGATACAAGAAATAAAATGTGATTTATAAGTTCAATTTGGTAGCACTTCATTTTCATGCTAATTGATCAGATATGAAAGACCCTCATATGAACTACTTTGAAATTATCTTTGCTGTTTAACGAACCTGTATGAATACACAACAGGTGGCTTGTTCATGAAAATATGATAAAGAGGATTTTCCACTACTGATTAATGTTATATAATACAAACAAATGATCAGTAGCACAATTATTTGGTAATCACATTTTTTCTTCAATGTAAGCTGTTCAAATTGGATCTGTTTTAATGGTTAAAAATGTCACTGGAAATTGTCAAGAATAGTATTTTATCTACCGGTATCTCGCCTATAGCCGGAGAATGTTTTCAATTCTTATCATATGTTGCTCTCCATATATGTAGGAAGAGATTCTGAAGGAGAAGAAGCAGCTTCACATGTCTGTGTTTGCCCAATGCATTTCGCCAGATGGCAAGTACCTCCTAGCTGGCAACAACTATGGAACAATTGCAGTTTTCAGGTAGACTACTTTTCTCTCTATAATATGATAAATTCTCTATAATACTCATGACAAAATTTAGATTCCTTAAGTATGGCAAGAAGGCAACTGCCTCCTTGTTAATTGAACAAAAGCCAGGTGTATAAATTCTCTCTA
Source organism: Heliocidaris erythrogramma (assembly GCA_025617745.1). Lineage (NCBI taxonomy): Eukaryota > Metazoa > Echinodermata > Echinoidea > Camarodonta > Echinometridae > Heliocidaris > Heliocidaris erythrogramma. Next base: position 23,749,180 of record CM046861.1, on the reverse strand, counting down.
ATACTCATGGCAAAATTTAGTTTCTTGAAGTCTCATGAGATGGCAAGTGCCTCCGTGTATTTTAATTGAAAAAATGCAGGTAGATTACTTACTTTGTATAAATTTTCTATAATACTCATGGCAAAATTTAGTTTCTTGAAGTCTCACACGATGGCGATTGCCTCCTTGTTAATTGAACGAAATTCAGGTACTGGTAGATTATTTTGTATAAATTCTCTGTAATGATCATGTAAAAATGTTCTTGAAGTCTTTCTAGTTTCTTGAAGTCTTGTGAGATCGCTTGTGCTTCCTAGTTAAATGAACAATTTCAGTTTTCGGGTAGATGACTCTGTAAAATTCTCATTGATTCTCACAAGAAGGTTTTGTATAATTCTTGAAGTTGCACAAGATAGCAAGTTCCTCCTAGCTGTTTACATTAATGGAAAATAACTGTCTTTATGTTTGATAATTATTAGAATATTTGAAATGTGTCGAGTACTAATGATTAAAAACAAAATTGTGTATTAAACATTCTTGAAATGATGAAATCAGTATCAAAAACATATATTGTTTTAAGAGTTTAACTGAACTGCATGAGCTTGAAAGATGGGATTTGTTGGTGTTAAAAAGACACACTTTTCTCTTTATCATACATAACAACAACACTTTGTTGAGAGGATACTTCTTAAAAAATCATATTTTTTAAAGTTTCCTACATCATCATGCCTGAAATTAGTATCACTGAAAATGCCTGTTTATTCTCCTTTACAATGATGCACCATTTGTACTGATTATGTTATTATGAAATGAGCAGTGCACCTGTTGGGGCCAAGTCAAAAGTAAAATGTTGCAAAATGCATCAATAGACCTGTTTACTAATGTACAGTATTTCAATTTATGTTTCTCTCCAGAATCCTTAGTTACCAACTATTTAGTGCACCTGGTATGCGTAATGGCATCCCTATGGATGGAATCCATTTTGCATACATTAGTAATTGATATGTCGGGCAAGCTTTTGAGTCGTCAAAAGCAACTTTTGTCCAGGAAGTATGCATAAAATTAGTAAACAGGTCTATTGTGAATTGTATCCCCCGGCACTTTGGATACTTTGGATTCAGCAGCGTTCTGCCGCCGCACATTCTTGTTTGTGCTCTAGCGGTCACATTTCTTGACGGATTTCTTTCAAACTTTGTATGGAGGTGTATCTTGGTAAAATCTAGACACGCAAAGTACAAGTAAAGTTTCTCTGAAACTCCCCCATTCTGACTTGAAGTACTCTTGGGGGATCAATAAATACAAATAAAATAGTTTACATTATTACTTTCAATTAATATCTCAATTCCTTCAATATTTGTTTTGGTATAATTAGGGAAATTCAGTGTAAAAAAAATAATTTTAGAGGTACACTTTTAACTTTGTCATATTTTATATTATTTACTGTACATGATCTGTGTTTGATGGACTGATATTCTTTCTGTTTTTTTGTTGGTGTAGTATGCGAAATGCACTTGCATCAGATGCAAATGAGAACAGCAGAAAACCCATCTTCACATTCAAAGGTAATTCTATGTGAGGTCTAGCACCTTATCTTTAATTCTTTGTTTATGTGTGAGCACTTCAATGACAAACAAGAACTTTAAAAAAAATATATATATATATCTCTCGTTGAAATGTTATCATAGATTCTGAGTCACTGTTGCAAATTTCTTTTTGAAATTGAGATTTTGAAATTATAGAGAAATGCTTCAGAAGTGTGCAGATACCAAAATGTTTGGATTAGACACTATATTTTTGTCAAAGATATAACATGTTAGGAGTAACTGTAAATATCCCAGATATATCAATTTTTCTTGACATATTCATTGTACTGTATGATTCATTCTCCCATTTTGTTTTTCTCTCATCCTTTTTTTTTCTTCAGCCTTTGATGGTGCTATATTTGCTCTGCTATCAACAGAAAACTTTTTGATATGGTAAGAACTCCAAGAACTCCAAGAACTCCAATTGGCCAAATTATTGAGTAAAAAAACCCATTGGTTATGAGAACTGGGTCATGGTTACTGTACTAAGCCTATGATAATGAGAAAATTGAAGTGTACCAATCACCTCAAAAAATAATTTGTGTACAGCTAGAATGTGTAAAATCAACATTAAAAAAACAACTATATGTGGTATTGGTTAGGTTAAACGGTTAAGAAGTATAAAGAAAATATAAAGGATCACAAACATGTATAATCTGATGTACGAAACCCAATTAGGACTTGGGTTAGGTGCGTGCCCTATTTCTCTCTGTCTTTCTCTCTTTTCTTGTGTTTTCTCCTGTCTCTTCATGTTTCATCTTAAATGAATCTGCTTTTACAATGTGGATGCTGTAATGTACCACAGATTGCTAGATCTTTAATCTCTTCTCACTGTCTCTTTCTCTCTGTGTTTTCAGTGGAGGAAGTGGAGATATTAAAGCCTGGAAGTGGAAGGATATTCAACAGAAGGTCAGAGTTTCAACATTACCCGCATTCACTCCATCTTCCAATGCCTGTATAATTATGAAATATTCATTCAGATGTTTTTAGTTCTTTCTAAAAAATTCAGTTAGGGTCAGTATTTAGGCTTTGTTCTTTCAGAGAATGTATCTTTTGTAGATTTGAGGTGGTTTCTCTTATGTAATTAAAGTATGACAAACTCTCATATTGAACTAATTTAAGAAAGAAAAAATTCATGGCAACCTTTTTTCAAGCCATTACTAAAAGTTTGCTTCATGGCTTTATAATTGAGCTTTTTTTTTGTCTCTAATTCTGACTTTTTTTAAATTCTGGTTTTAAGGGGAGGCAAGGTGCAATAGACCGCTTTGGTAATGTATGCAAATTTTATACATACCTTTCAAACAAAGGTTGTTCTTGACAACCTGAAAGCTTGCCGGACATAGCAACAAATAATGTAAGCAAACTGGATTCCAAGCATTGAGACTCATTTATAAACAGCAGGTTAATGGAATAGCTCGTCACTAGGTGCTCAGAGAATATATGTGCATAAATTTGTATACATTACAGAAGCGGTCTATTCTTAAGAGCTTATTTTGAATCATGATTGAAATGTAAGGTGTGATTGTTGTCTACTTACAGGCACCAAGGGTAGCATGGTCACTCGCTGTGCCTCACTCAGCAAACTTTGGAGCTGTGGAAACAAACGGACTTGCTTATAGCCGTCAGGTAAGATCATATAGACCTTTTACAATGATACTACAGTCAAACCTGCTTTAGCGACCACCTGTATAGAAAGTCCACCTGTCTATAAAGACCATAATTTTTGTTTCCCTTGAAAAGTGTTTCTCATTGAAACGTGTATTAAAGGAACCTGTACATTAAGACCACCTGCTCCTAAAGACCGCTTTTCTTGTCTCCCTTGAGCGGTCTTTATAGACAGGTTTCAGTGTATAAAGTGTATTAACGCTGCTCTTGCCAAGCGTCCGGCAGTTATTGTATCCCCCGGCAGTATGCCGGAGGATACTTTGGATTCAGCAGCGTTTCGCCGCCGCCGCCCCCGCCGCGTCACATTCTTGTGTGCGCTCTAGCGGTCACATTTCTCGACAAATTTTTTTCAGACTTCCTGTGGACGTGTATCTTGGTAAAATCTGGACCCCTATAGTTTCTGGTGATGCTGCCCCCAGTGTTCCGTCTTTTATAGGGTAAAAGGCCATATTTGGGGGATAGTTTGTGTGCGCTCTAGCGGTCACATTTCTCAACGGATTTTGTTCAAATTTTGTATGAAGGTGTCTCTTGGTAAAATCTGGAACCCTATAGATTTTGGTGATGCTGCCCCCAGTGTTCCGTCTTTTATAGGGTCAAAGGTCATATTTTGATAGATGTCTTGTGTGTACTCTTGTGTGCGCTCTGGCGGTCACATTTCTCAACGGATTTCGTTCAAATTTTGCATGAAGGTGTCTCTTGGTGTAATTTAAAAACCTATAGTGTTTGGTGATGCTGCCACCAGTGTTCTGTCTTTTATAGGGTCAAAGGTCATACTTCAGGGCATGGCGTGAGTGCACTCTGCAGGCCACATTTCTCACCGGATTTTGTTCAAATTTTGTATGGAGATGTATCTTGGTATAATCTACACATGTTTAATTTTTGGTGATGCTGCCCTCATTGTTCCGTCCTTTATAGGGTCAAAGGTCATTTTTCCATTTCTTGCAGTCTTACTTCTGCATTTCTCGACGGATTTCGTTCAAATTTTGCATGAAGGTGTCCCTTGGTGTAATCTAAAAATCTGTACTTTTTGGTGATGCTGCCACCAGTGTCCCGTCTTTTATAGGGTCAAAGGTCATACTTCAAGGGATGGCGTGAGTTCACTCTGCAGGCCACATTTCTTGATGGATTTCTTTCAAATTTTGTATGGAGATGTATCTTGGTATAATCTACACATCTTTACTGTTTGGTGATGCTGCCCTCATTGTTCCGTCCTTTATAAGGTCTCTCAACACATTTCTTTCAAATTTTATATGAAGATGTGTCTTAGTGAAACCTACACATCTAATTTCTACACCATCCTTTTGTTTGAGGGAGGGGATGGGGGAGGGTCTTTGTCCCTCCTTCAAATCGCTGCCAGTGCCGGGGGATACATTTAGCATTGCGCGGCCCCAGCAATGCACATTTCTAGTTATTATTCCTTCCGCATTGCCAGGTACGCAGTTTAATATACCTGGGTCGAGAGAGAGAAATGTGGGTAAATCACCTTGTCCCAAGGGCATAGCAATGAACAAGGATTGGACCCAGTACCTCTTTAATGTGAAAGGGTCTTCACCAGTATGTCACAGATCACAGTGCTCCTACATTGATCTCCTCTTCACACTTTTAATACTGTTGATATCAACTCGTCAAATTGTTGGAGTTGTGATTGAATGGTCTGTTTTAGTTCTGGGTCCAATTGGATGAATGATCAGTTTCTAAATCAACTATACTAATACTATATTTATTATATTTTTTTCAGATAAGGGTATGTAGCAAGTATATTACGGCAGACATTATTCCTACTCTATATCAGCTTATTGATGTGTATTCCAACATGTGAACATGTCTCCTAATGAATTAAACATAAATATTTATCTCTGTGCAGGGCCTTTAAAAAAAAAAAAATAATAATAATCTACTTTTTTCTACATTACATTTATTTTTAGATACGAAAATCATTTAATTGAAAAAAAAACAAGTTTTCGAAGAAATTGTTAAAAATTCATAACTATGTACTGCATATAATCATTTATTACATTGTAATGTTAACCCCTACCAAGCCGTGGGCAGCAAATCACGCCCAAACATTTGAATGTTGAACATTTCGTTTAGGCTCAGAATGGTTTGAAAATACATCCTCATACAGAAACGTGTGCCTTCAATATAATGTTTATTCCTATGGAATATATCTTTGCCCAGTTTGCTCAAGAAAAAACCCATTAAAAGTTAACAGTTAACTCTTGAAAATTTATTTTTGACCATTGCTCAAAAAAATCTGGTGGCATGGAAGGGGTTAACACTGCAAAAATGTGGAATATCATTTTGATGATGCATGTATTAATTAATCTATGATTTTTCTGAACAGGATAATACTTTGTATTCGGGCGGAGGTGACAGTGAACTACATGTATGGGACTTAGAGTCTGGTACATGCAAGGTGAGTAATGTGGTGGTTATGTTAGGTTGTTTAAAGGAATCTTGAGTTCTGGGAAAAGTGAAAAATAATTTGTGAGCTTTCTCATTCATTTTGTGTCACTTTGGAAGAACATCAAAGTAGAAACATCCCCTGAAAAAGGATTGCTTTTCATATGCTGTTATATTGGAAGTATGACAGGAAATAGCTGAAATGTTCGGGCAGAACATTTATGCCACTTGTGTGTGTAGTCCCATATACCCATTTCTGTGTGCAGTACATGTGCTTTTCAGCGAGATTGGGTCAGTTTCTTATCTATTTTGATGATTCCAAAACAACATGTAGACATGGTGAACCTTTCCCAATTCCTTTGAGACTGTTTCTTTCACAATATAATTGCATGGTCAGAACTCTACTTTATCTTTAATGCCTATTTGGTTAACATTGGCTTAGAAATGCCCATCTCTCTAAACACTCCATATTTACCATTTTTCCTTCAGTGTCCTGTATAGAAAGTTTGATTTTTTGTCTCGTATGTATGTAACATCATCATTATTGCTTCAGATAATAAAGCAGCCAGACCAAAGTTTACATTCTCATTCACATAGTGAGATGCAGGCGAGACAATGCTCAATGTTTGCCTTGTATTTGTTTTTCATTGTAAAATGACTCTGAGACAGTTTTATGTAAATAATTATAATATTTGTGTATAGCAATCCTCTACAAATCACAGTGATTACATCCATGATGCAGCATTGTTTTAACACATCAGCACAAAAGTGTTAGAATGAGCATATCTAGTAAAATTTTGCCCATCTGTCTTGTACAATCCATTTTTACCATTTCATCTTTGTGCAGCATTCATATACAGATCACACTGACTACGTCCATGCTGTAGCATTGTTTAATACATCAGCACAGGTTGCATCAGGCTCAGAAGATGGCACAGTCAGGATATGGGGTCAGTCAAAGAAAATGAATATTATGAGGACATGATATTATTTTAAATTATTTACTTTCAGAATTATGATCATTCTTATAAGATTGAATTGAATTAAACTGGATTGTAATGGTTTATTAAAAAACAAGACTTGCAGCGAAAGAGCTGATAATGTTTGTTTTTACAATGTTTTTTAAACAAAGTTAATCACATCATAATGAAAACATCAAGAAACAAAAGTAACATAGTAAATAATATCATCATAGCAAAGAAACATTGGTTTAACAAGTTTCTGAAAGCCAAATTCATCACAAATGCCTCATTAACATTAAATACTTTGTAAACAAATCTTTCGGCATATTACTCCCAGTGTTAAAGATCGTATGCTCGATCTATAATGAAAAACACAAGTCAGAAAAAATTGACTTGTGTTTTTCATTATAGATCGAGCATACGATCTTTAACACTGGGAGTAATATGCCGAAAGATTTGTTTACAAATTAAAAATTCCTCCCCAGTCAAGCTTCTTCGTTTACTAACATTAAATACTTGAATACTTATTGTAGCCATTGGAAATAAGTATAGATGCTGATGCATAAATTGATAAAATACACTATAATAAGTGTATGTGTGACCAAGCATTTGCGCCGTACAATTCAGATAAAAATATTCATCAAAAAGTTCTGAAAATAGATAAGATGAAGGCTGTATAAAAATGTTAATCAATGAACCAGCATAAAGAGAGAAACCGGACTAACAGTGATCATAGTCATGGATTAATCATTGAAAAGACAGAGGATAGAAAGATGAAGAAGTTGGCTTGGTGCTTCATAAATCAGTGGACAAAGTCACCTACTTAGTTAGGATTTAGTCTTCTGACAATCAGTATTTGATTAGAAAACATGCAAACTTTGACATGCAATTAAAGCCAAGCCATTGGCACCAGAGGAGTTAAGGACTTGTACCAAAATGCTGTCTATTAAATTCAACTCAAGGGAGAAGTTAATTTTGAAATATTCCTTTTATTTTCATCAGATACAAGGACATCAGGAGAACCTGTAGCCATATTAGAACCAAGCAAACATGAGGTGAGTTGGATCTGTGTCTTAAAGGAGAATTAACCCCTGAGTACAAATTTACTTATATTGAAAGGTGTAGTATATTCCTACTTATTGGCCTAAATCATTTTCCAATAAGATATCAGAAAAGGGTATAATAAAGATATTCCAACACCCGGTATCGTCTACTACTCATTTACATGGGGGCTGCCATTTTCTTGCTGATTTGGATTTGTACATGAACCATTGAGAAATGTTCCGGTCAGGAAGATATTTTGAATCCAAGACCTAAATTGATTTTCTTCATTACCTAAAATCCCATATGTGACGAAAAATATAAAGTGGGTGTTTACATGATTTATAAAAATTAAATCTTTATAATGATACTTTTAAATTGTCTGGTTTTGCTTAACAAAAATCTATTTTCTTGGGTTTGCCAAACAGAGCAGAGCATAATATATGCAGCATGCATTCTGACTTTTCAAGTCCCATTATCCGAAAGCAGGTGAGTGCATAGTTTGCCGCTATAGATGCTCAGGGAAGAAGCATCCATAAAATTTGAATTAATTTGCTCCGTCCATTGCGTCACAGTATCTAGAAAATAGATTTATATTAAGCGAATATCGATTTTCAACAGAAATATATAAGGAAATCTTCAGTTTAAAAATAAATTGACATATCTATTCTATATTTTAAATCTCAAATGGGTTTTTAATTTTGAAAAAGGCAATTGGGCATTTGGATTAAGAAAATCTTCTTGTACACATAAAAAAAATGGCAGCCCCCATGTATTGCTAGCAGACGATACATATTGCTAGCAGATGATAAATTTTGCTCAGAAAATCTTGATTCGTATCGATCTCGTATATTTTGACGCGAAGCCATATAGTCTAACAAGTAGGAATAAATAACACCTTTGAACACTATCGTCTTTATTGTTTGAGGTTAATTCTCCTTTAATTTCTTTTCTCTGCATCATTGTCTGTTGTTTTCTATTTATCACAGACCTTTTTTCTTAAACTGGCATGAATAGCATAATGGCTGGTCTCCTTTAGAGGATTTTTAATAATAATAATAATAATAATAGCTGTTTCTTATAAAGCGCCTTACCAGTTGCAATGTAACCGACCAAAGCGCTTACAGTATTATTAACCCAGTCACTAATAGACCGCTTCTGTAATGTATACAAATTTATTCACTTATATTCTCTGAGCACCTGGTGACGAGCTATTCCATGAGCCTGCTTTTTATAAATGAGCCTCAATGCTTGGAATCCAGTTTGCATGCATTATTTGTTGCTATGTCCGGCAAACTACAGGCAAGCTTTCAGGTTGTCAAGAACCTTTGTTTGAAAGGTATGCATAAACTTGCATAAACTTGCATACATTACCGAAGCGGTCTATGGAAAAGATTCTACAATCATCTAATGGAATAGACCTGTTTACTAATTTTATGCATACTTTGTGAACAAAGGTTTCTCCTGACGACTCAAAAGCTTGCCAGAGGCTTGCCCGACATAGCAACAACTAATGTATGCAAAATGGATTCCATCCATAGAGATACCATTATGCATAATAGGTGCACTAAATAGTTGGTAACTAAGGATTCTGGAGAGAAACATGCATAAATTTAAATACATTAATAAACAGGTTTATTGACAGGATTACACACGATATAGTCCACTCTCTATAATTATACAAGCCATGTTCGAAGTTTAGTTGTTGTTCAACATATGAAGATGACTAAAATGTGTTACTCGATTGTTATCAATGAAGCTGCAAAAATTATGTGAGTATTGATTAGATCAGTGAGATATAATGTGATACATAGTTCACTGTCTATCCCTGTATAAGCTTAATTTTCCCCAGCGGGATTCGAACCTGTCATCTACTGCTTGCTGGGCAGCGACTTAACATGACTTACTCTTCTCGATTCCAAGACAGAAATACGTGAAACTGTTGTTTCGCGTGCTGTCTTTGATGATCTGTGCTCAAACACCGAAGGAACGGCATGTTCTTTCAAGATTTTCCTTGGCTTCGAGCCGGTTAGCTTTGCACGCATGTCCACTTCCCAGTCATCTTCCGTGAAATGATCACTACAAAGCACGTCATTCCTGTTGAATTTGTACTTAGTTTTTAGGAATTTTTCCACCTTCATGGCTGCAGCCCACTTTCTGAACAATTCTGGTTTCTTCTTGTTCGGAATTGATTGGAACGACTTTTCGAGGCCTTTACCGGAGGCATTTTGGCACCCGTAAGCCTGGCAGTACACCATGATTACATGCCGTCTACACGCGATCACACACGTAAACAAAGCGTGCGTGTTGTGAGCATCCGGGCACTTTATTGTGCAGTACTCCGCAGAAACGTCACAACTTCGCAGAGGGGGCTCTGATTTGGCCGTGAAAATGGCGATCTCTATCGTGGTTTACAAGCAGACGACGTATGCACATTCGTTTTTGAATATTGCGACTTTTAATAGGTCTAAACCAGTGTTTTTTCTTCTGATATGTGTTTATACATCACTCCCAACATAAATAGCAGGCTTAATCGCCTGAATTTCGTTCCCCTTTAAGTGCAAACCTTTAGCATTTCAACATTCCCTCGCAAGACAAAAAGAGAGAAAGAAAAAAAAAAGAAAGTAGATTACGTGAAATGAATTTGATCTTTGACCGTGTATAATAAGCTTATTTTGTTCTAAGATGAAAATTTTCAACAATAATAAATAAAATGTGCTTGCTCATTCACAGATTGATGGTCGCAGTGTTTATTGTACTCTTTATATCATATCTAATACCCTGCAGGCTCCCCAAGTGGTAGGACGGGGCAGGTACCTCTGAAGTATAACAATTTACGAAACATATTTTAGCCCTCTAAGATACACAATTTCAATTACACAACATTCATAATCTCTAAAATTTCTCACTCGATCGCTACGCTCCCTCGTATACTGACAGATGCAGTTTTTCTTAGGCCTGTGGAAAAGCTAGGAAACCGTTCTACATGCAAGGAACTGTTGGGCAGGATTACCTCAATTTTTAATAAATTTTTTAATAAATAGCATTTCAATTCCAATTCAACTGGTATGTCATATGTGCATTATTATCTACCATGGCAAAGATTGTTATATTTGATCTCCCTCTGTCCCCTCTCTCTCTCTCTCTCTCTCTCTCTCTCTCTTTCTTTCTCTCTATCCCTCTCTCTCTCTTTACATACAATCTGCATTTGGATCTGTTGTGATGAACTTCTACAAATAAGCAGAACTTGAATGTATTTTTTCATCAATATTTTGCAGGAATGCATCACTAACCCAAGAGATAAATGGATCAGTTGTGTAGCAGTGGATCCAGCAGATGATTGGCTGGTAAGTTTGTCTTTTCAAATTGCACGTCAGGCTTCTTCACATCTTTCCCTTGAGGCAGCAGAGTCTTAAAATAGAAATATGATGTACCTAGCATAATTAATATAATATCTGTGACAGTCATGGAATACAAGGAAACCTAAGCCCTATCAGAAAAGAAGGGGTAAAAAAAATGTATCCGTCGCAAAAAGAAGAAAACAGGCATGATCTGAGCAGTAGCACAACAGTTGTAGATTTTATACATGGCATTAGAGTTAAAGGTTAACTGAAAATTGAAGGTTATTTTTTTTCGAAATAACCCAAATGATACAGCACGACTATCTGGAGATCTGTCATATTGATTGTGTTAATTGTGCATTCTAGTGATGATGGTGGTGGTGGTGATGATAGAAGTGGTTATGATGATGATGATGTTGGTGGTAATAAGTATAATAATAATAATAATAATAATAATAATAATACCTGGCATTTATAAAGCGCCTTTCCCAAACTGGCCCAAAGCGCTAGATATATATCATTACCCCGGTCATTGGATTCTGGCACGCCCGCACACAATGTATGCACATTCTCCACTCCCTGGGGAACATTCCAGCAATAATGGTGGTGGTTAAGATGAAGATGGTGGTGGGGATGACTGGTATTCATGGTTGGGGTTGCTATGAAGGTGGTTAGTATTGAGGGTAGGGATAATGATGATGATGATGATGATGATGATGATGATGATAATGTTAATGATGATGATGATGATGATAATGTTGATGATGATGATGATGATGATGATGATAATAATGATGATTATGATGATGATGATGATGATAATAATGATGGTGATGATTATGATAATGATGATAATGATGATGATAATGTTGATGATAATGATGATGATGATAATGATGATGATGATGATGATGATGATGATGATGATGACTGATGACTAGGAGGAGGAAGAGAAGCATAGTGGTGATGATGGTGGTGGTAATGTGGTTATGATTGTCATGGATAATGATCTTAATGTTGATGATGTTTTTATAGTTTATTTTATAATGGCTATAATCCTTACCTGGATGTTTTTCTTCCCATAGATCTGTGGTGGTGGACCGTCACTAAGTCTCTGGCATCTGAGATCCCTCTCTCCCACCACTGTCTTTGAGGCACCGAAATGTCAGCCACATGTTGTACTATATCATGATGATGCTGTAAGTCAAATATTACTTGTAATGATAGGCTTAAAATAGACTTATAATAGGCTTAAAATATGGCACAACACAAGTATGTTACCTCATTCTTACAGATTTAGAAATACAATTCATATATCATCATTTGCTTTCAAAAATTGAAAAGCTATATAGAAGACTCTAATTATATGTCGTACCATGCATTACATGTAAATGGTTCATCCAAACAGTATAAAACATACTTTCTGAGGTTTTACTTCAAACTTTCATAGGTCTCTATACAATATTCTTTCAAAACAATTGTTATCATTACAGGAATGTCGGATCAGAGGTTTGAGTGTCAGGTCTCAAGTGACTGGTTTTTTTAAATTTCCCTCTTCCCAACCTTTGCACTTTGTGATTACTTTCCTTATAGTAAAAACACTTGAGATGGTTTTCATACACTGCTTCCAAGACACTATCTTCAAAGTAACATAATTGTCCTTTGCTCAGTGCTTAAATCCTTGGACAAGGTGTTTCACCTACATTTGCCCCCCTTGATCCAGGTGTATAAAATAAGTACATGGTAATGCTTGGGTAATAACAATTGCATAGCTAGCCCTCCAGAAGAGCAGTATTAATACTGTTGAGGCTACCCTGAGTAAATAAGACCATATCAAGAGTATATATTGCATATTTCATCTGCATTTTCCTGTGATCATGTTGGTTTTTTGTAATTCAGGTCATTTCAGCAGGGACATCCCCTAACATCTACCACTGGCATGTGAATGGTGATTCTAAACTGACCACACCATGTACAGCCATGGATGTCTACAGTGTAGTCATCAACACCGAGTCTGAGGCGAACAAGGTAAGGCAGCTCACTTTAAGGGTAATGACAAACGTGAGTGAGCTCTTTGTTTATGCACAATTTAAAAAGATGCTTACTTTCAAACAGATTTCTCTGTCAGTTATGAAATTGCAACTAAGTTTACAAAAGAAAATTTCTTCACTTTTAATTTCATTTAGTTTATTTGTTATTATCATAATCATTTTAACTCTCCGACATGGTTTCCCTTATCTTTACTGCCATATCTATTTATGTATACATAATTACATAGCTTGTAATTCTCTTTAACTGGGGAACCTAGTTTTAACAAGCTGTGCTATTCCTTAGGTTCTCCCATGATACTGCCTTTTCTATTGACTAATGTAATTTTCACTCTTGATGACATATCTGTATTAGATATTTGAGCTACATATACTTTCAATTGTAATGTTCATGGCAGATTTCTGCAGTATTCATTGATTCACTCACTCATATCTGCAGGTGCTGTGTTCCTCAGGGGCAAGTTCCAAGATCGATGTCTACACAAACTTTGGCTACAAGGCATTCTCCCTAGACTTCTGCTGATACAACCATTCTAAACACCATACCTACCCTCTGTCGGCACTCAGTTCTGGGGAGCGTTTCATCAAACGTTTTGTCCGTGATTTTTACTGACAAATTTGCTCTCGGCCAATCAGATGCAAGGATTTCAGTAGCTTTTAACAGTTGTCGGTAAAAATCACTGACAAAACGCTTGATGAAACGCTCCCCTGGGGTTGTTACATGTTTCTACAACCTATTTCTCCATAGTCAGTTTTTTGTCTCCATTTATTAATACTTGCATTCAACCCTGAACCCAATTCTACCTAATGTAGCTTAGCAAAACAGGGTGTGGAACAAAACAACACGTCCAGACCGCAAATGGCAACATTGTAGGTGATTTTTGATGATTGTTTTGATAGTATTAAGCCTCATTAAGGTAGTAGAAGTATTTTTGTCCGATCTACGGCTTAAGGAAGTGTTTTGACCTTATTGCAATAAAATTATGATTTTCAACGCTCTGCATTGCGCGTTCCGGATGTGTCTTTTCACGCCACTAAATTTCTGTAAGCTACGTAAACCCAATCCTTATCCTAAACCTAACCTAGAACTCAAGTGCAACCAAAACCCTACATCACTCAGAAAAATAAAGACAAGAACAGATTTCGTATCACCACTGTTACAACTATTCCTAACCCTACTATCATTTCTGGTCTTTAGGTATAGAATGAAAATCTCATTGGCTGAAAGTCAGGATTATATTTCTTAAGCTTCCCATGTTCAGTTGTCTCTACCATGCAGTAGCAGTACACTATAAACCTTCATATCATTGTTATTGTTATTGCTATTGTTGTGATCAATTATTTGGTAGCAAAATAAACAAACCAAAATTTTATTTGTGGCAATATTTATACTGTGAGCAAATTGTAATACAATTTGGAATCAAGAGGCAGTGCTGGACATCGTGTCTATGGTGTAACCAGTAGTCGAATGAAAAGGATTTCTCTCATATGATTCTTTACAGGATGCTAGTACATAACATCCATCAGAATTCATCTGTATTGTGATATTGATCATATAAGAAAACACATTTTTCGATATTTAGATTTCATTCATCTGATTCTAAATTTCGAGTCATTATTAGTATTAAAGTCCCGTTTGCTAATATGAGAAACCGTAATTGATGTAATTTCTTTAGTTTACAACTTTGGACAAACATAAATGAGAGTTGTTTATGCATGACATTTTATTTTGTGCTGATCAGCCCAGAATCAAGCTCCAAAATAGAGAGGCAATTGCAGAGGCTTTGCTCAGATATTTTGGTTCTGGTTTTGAATTCATTTAGTTGGAATGACAGATGCACGATATCTTCAAGATAAAGTGGAGTGCTGGTCATGCGATTACATTGTGAAAGAAACTGTCTCAAAGCAATTGGGAAAGGTTGATCGTGTCTTCATAAGAATTGGTGCATACTGTGAGGTTTTGGAATCATCAAAATGATAACAAAATTTGCCTTATCTTGCTGAAAAGCACATGCACTGCACACAGAAATGGGTAGATGGGACTGCACTCACACATGTGGCATGAATGTTCGGCCAGAAGACTTCAGCTATGTCCCGTCATATTTTGAATATGAGGAGGCAATTAAAGAGCAATCCTATTCAAAGAACATTTCTTATATGATATTCTTCCAAACTGACATAAAAACTGAAAAAGTTCACAAATTAGTTTTCACCTTTCCCAGAACTCAACCTTCCCTTTAGAAGGTACCGTATGTCACGTTTTGACATGGTGATGAAATCAATTGATTTGTCTATTAATTGACCCATTGTCTATGGGAACCGGATGGTTCCTGTAGGTTAATTTGGTTTGAAATATATTAAATTTACCCTGAACATTTCAAGAATATGAATTATTAGTAAGGGGGCTAAGAATTACTTTTCACATTTCTTGAGAATAATGAGATTTCTAGCATGAACAATCCTTCAGTCATAGGTGAAACAACACGAGATTTTAAACAAATACCAATGTCCCTTCCATGTAATCTTGTTCCTATTACCCTTCCGACCAATGTTGAATCTCTTTTTTGGTCAAAAGTTATACAGTGCCTTTAACACTGATCAGAAGATATGTCCCTCCAGTGGATATATGTATCGATTCATAAGCTTTTCACTACACAAGCAGGGATTGGAATATTCTGCCTAACCTGCTTTACTCTTGAGCGGGAACTTGAAAAAATGCATTTAAATCGAATGCATTTCATTCCATTTGAAAAGAAAATTGATTGAAAGAAAATCCATTAAAATATGTCTTTGAAGCATGCTTTCAAAACACCATTTCCACCCCCATCTACTGTGTATAGTAACCTGTGACAGTTGCCATATTTAAAATGCCAGACAGTATCCCGATGCCTAAAGAAAGTTTGAAATAAATCGGCAAACATGTTTATGACGTACATAGACCCATGATTGTGAAGTCCTGAAACTTTGCATTTTGTAATAATGGATAAAAACAAAAACAAGACTTTCTCATATATATATTTGTTTGCAACTGAAGTGTGCATTTCATCACTGAAAAAGAAGAAGCAAAAGATGGAGGCTAAAGATGGGAGGCTAAAGATGTTGATGTCTTATTGGGTGTAGTGAGTTCCATGGATGAAACCTCAGCTTTGGGGATATAGTTCCCTGTCATGAATATTGTTGTATATTGTTGTAATATCATTGTATGTCTGCGATGGGTGTGAATTATTGAAAGTGAATACAACAGTCATGTTCTAAATTGTTTTCCTATATTTCTTTCTCTCCCTCTCTTATACTTTGATACATTTCCTTTTCTCATTGTCAATTTCTTTGCTGTCTTCCTTTCTTCTTCCACTCCGAATCTTCTCTCTTCCATTTTCTTTTCCTCCTATTCATCTGCTGGCTTGTGTCTTTTGGTCTCTTTCATTTTCTTGCATTCATCAACTCCTCTTCACTGTTGCATTGATAATATGACTACATGTACTAGTTTGAAATGTATAGGAGAAAGGAAAAAAGAGGTTTGACGCCAAACCCACAGTAAGCTAGTCCAAGACGGGACAAGAACGAGAGAGAGAGAAAGAAAGAAATGGATGGGGAAGAAGGAGAGAACTAGATGGGAAGAACACAAAGAGTATGACAAGCATGAGTGATGCTTGCATGTGCCCTTCATGAAGAATATCGTCCATCCCTACATAAATACAACAAATAAGAAAAAGAATATCGTCCATTCCTTATGGTGGGTGTATAAACCACCGTGACCTGGATGTTCGAGATGTCATCTTCAAATTTATTTTTAAAACAGTGCTTGCATCATCAAAAATATTCGTGCCAGATCTGTGATCCATTGTATCGGGGGGTATTGAGATTACGATATGAAAGAAACATAAATGTCATATCTCATATGAATACAAACATGATACGAATACCGTCCCATATACGGTGGGTGTATAACCACCTGGATGTTCGAGATATCATCTTCATATTTGCTGGTAAACTTTGCTTGCATCATCAAGTAATACTCGTACAATCTCTCGGTTATCATCCACGCCACGGGCGGATCCAGCATTTTGGAAAAGAGGGGGCACAGAACCGGAAAAGTACACAATTTAGGGGGAAGTTTTGTTTCATTGTGTATGCCATTTGTGTTTCAAAAGAGGGGGCACGGGCCGGTTTTTCCCCTATGTAGATCCGCCACTGATCCACGCTGTCGGCGTATTGACATAACGATATATAAAAACGTTTCGTGATAGCACATGTTATATTCAGTAACAAATTTTAAGGTTGGTAGAAGCTTAATTGTAACAGTAGTTTGCCTATATTATATATAAAAAATAAAAAACACGGAGTCGACAAAAAAAATTTTCACCAGACCTTCAAAATTCGCTTAGTGGGGGGGGGGGGGGGGGGGTATGGGGGTCCAGTTTCCCTCTATAATTCCATGACAAGCCAAAAAAAAAAAAAAAAAAAAAAGTCTTCATTCTAAAAGGGGGGGGGGCACAATCGAGAAAATGGCGCATCGTCTATGGTCAAAATGCATACTTTTCTTCCAAGGGGGGGGGGGGGGGGGCACGGGCCGGACGTGCCACCCCCCCCCCTGGATCCGCCAATGCTCCAGATAGTAGTTCGTCATCATGCTGAAGTTCCTGATTTTAGCCTGCGCTGTTAGCGCATGAAGCTACCTAGCGCTATCCACGGTACGTATTATCATGAAGCTACTATGGTATTATGTATAGGCCTCCATGGAGTAGTAAGTTTAGCTCCTGTACGTCCTTGATGTAGGCCTATGTCGTTCAAAATGTTCCATTTTGTTTTCAACTCTCTATTCATTGTCCTCTTGTTTGTTCTTTATTTCTTTCCCTCTATGCCCTTCCTACCCAACAGTCTTCTGTCTCACATTACCTATCTTTCATCATATTTGTCTAGTTCCTTCTAATTTTTTTTTTAAATCTATATAATCGAACTTTATACATCAGTATGTTTTTGTAAAGATCATGTTACTGTGGCCATAATGTCCTCTTTCGATCAACAGATTTAGTGGTGCTGCAGAAATACCCTTTTTCTGTTACAGCAATAATCCCTTCTGAACTTACTTAATCATGTTTATTGTTATCTTCGTTACTCAAAGCATGGACCTAGCTACTAGTAGGTCCATGCTCAAAGGTAACAAGTCATTATATGTAAAGACCAGAAGATGACCACTGCAAGTTGAAATCACGTCATTCCAAATCCTATTCATTTTCAATTTCAGTTATATTTTCCAATGGAAATTCGTTTTGTTCAGTTGGCTCGCATATTCATGTGTAAAAAAAGTGAATGTCTGACATGACCCAGGGCAGTGGCGTAGCTATAGGGGGCACGGGGACACCTGCCCCAAATCGAATGGCGGAAAAAACGAAAAAAAGAAAAAAAAAAGAAAGGGAGAAGGGGAAAAGGACGAAAAACGAAGACAAAAATGACCCCTTCCCGCACCTCCCAATAATCAGTGGCCTTGTAAATTCGCACTGAATTTCCGAGTAAGGCCGGTGCCCCCCCCCCCCCCATGGTGCCAGTGCCCCCTCAATGGCTTGACTCACTCTACGCCACTAACCCGGGGAAATATAGAAGGACATAAAATAACATACGTCTGATAAGGTATATTTACGAATAAAAAAAGGAACGAATGAATTTAGAAAGCGGACGGTAGTTCATTGATTTGAGTCGTTTACCAGAACGCATGGCTGTATAATAAGGACACAGTGGGTGATTTTCATTTTGCCTTATTTGTTTCCCATTCTCCTTCACTTTACAGGGCGATAGCGGTGGATCAATGTTCACGAGAGTGAGATGTGGGCTCAATGACAGGGGCGGATACAGGATTTTCAGAAAGGGGGCGCACACTGAGGAGGAACCCTCCGTTTGACGAAGCCAAACGGCCATCTAGGGGGTCCGGGGGCATACTTTGTCAGACAAAACGGCGGGGGGGGGGGCGCACGCCCCTTGCGCCCCTCCCCCTCTTTATCCGCACCTGAATAATGAGAGATGGACTCTAGTGGGAGTTGTCAGTTGGGGTGTTGGCTGTGCAGATGCGGGCAAGTACGGCGTCTACTCCAACGTTGACGAACTGCGGTCATGGATCAAATTGACGATGGCCAGTAACTGATCGACTCTGTGGCCATCATGTCCTCAGTCTATTATAATGATACGTGATAGGTTACTAGTATATGATTAACATAACGTAGGTTTACTATTCTTCAAAGTCCCATTCTCTCTCTCTCTCTCTCTCTCAATCTTTAAATCTCTCTGTTATTGTCTTTAATTTTGCTAATTTTGCTCTCTACCTAATGACACAAAATGAATAGATAACTTTGTTCATTTAAGAGGAAATTGAAAGAATATCTTTCACTAGCCAGAGAGAAGAAGCAAATGATTATGTTACATCTAGGTAAAATATCCTGAATACGGACCATCTTCTTTTCACATGCAGGTTAATATGCTGTTTATATAGTTTTAACATGATGAAAGATTTAACGTAGTTTTTTTTCCATTCTCATCTTCGTTTCTCTCTCTCTCTCTCTCTCTCTCTCTCTCTCTCTCTCTCCATTTCTTCCTCCTCTTCTAACTTCGTCTTCTCCTCTTTTTCCTTCTTTTTTCTTCTTCCTCTTTCTTTTTCTTTTCCTCTCATTCTAACTTTGTATATATTTATCACTATTATTTTTATGATTTACTTTTCCTTATTTATTCCTCAACGTGTAAATATATATAAATATGTTCTAATTCAATGAATACATGAGGACCCCACTGGAAATAAGCTTTCGAGCTTTCGTGCATGGGTTATCCTGTTCAAGCTTGCTAATTTGTTATTCTACTATGTACAAATTTATTGTGTTTTGAAGGCCTGGCAAATAAAATCAATCAATCAATCAATTAGTTTTAAAAACCCAAAAAGCTTGTCTTCTTTTCATGGTAATTATACGAAATGATTTACTAATGCGCACGTACATATTATTAACCCTGAAAGAGGCGTTCTAAATATTGATGTAATATGCACAATTGAACATTAAATGACATTGGAGGACATGGATACAGCTTCCTGTAGTTTTTTGTGTGTTATGGAACTAGATAAAGAGAACAAGAATAACATTTGTGAAATCTAGAAAGAGAGATCAAAAAGACAGTGGACGATAAAGGTTGGGGGGGGGGGGGGGGGTGTGGAGGGGGCACGTACCCCGGAAAATCCCCATTGATCTGTTCTTTTATTAATACACAACAGCTACAGTCATGTTAAACGAAGGGAAAACTTAGAACTCGGTCTAACTTCACTTTTAAAACTCATTTATACCCAGCTTAAATCCAGCGTCAGGTTTTTCATATTTTGTAGAATGTAGACCAATGTGACACATTTGTGCCCACTAACAGTGCCCCCAGCTGCGGGCACCACGAAAAGCCACCTTAAAATTATTCTTGATATTTTTGCTTTATTTTTGCTTGTCAGATAATTTGAAAAAGCATCCGAAATCTCTGCATACCATGTTTTATAAGTTAATTTGTCGATTTTTCTTTTACGAATGCCCCCCCCCCCCCGCCAGAGAATATACTATGTTAGACACTCCTATAAACAGAGCAATGTCGAAGGAAAGAGGGAAAGAGAGAGAGAGAGAGAGAGAGGGAGTGGACACACACAGGAACTAACATTTTTTTTCGTCACCCCATCCTGAAGCTTGTTGAGTTCTTCGATATTGCGCAGTCCACACACACACACCCCCACACCAATCTATTTTTTCTATTGATCGAATTCCAACCGATGACTCCACTATTGAATTGCGTCACAAAATTCATTGACGGAATAAACCTCACCTATTGTTGACAACCGATGACCTACTGAATTACTACCAGTGACCCATTGTTCTCTTTGTTCGATGTCATCGGTTTGAATGCATATACATGTTTTTTTCCAAAATATTTTATTAGAGATTTCATTCAAAACAGATCATTACATAAAATAAATGTAAATTATTTCAAATAAATACAAATCTTTATTACGTTTTCATACCAGTGTTAAATTATTCACAAGACAAGCATGGAAGAATTTTGGAATGAAATCACTAAGTAAATAATATATTGACGAACACTAACGTACGCCCTATACCCCCCCCCCCCCCGGGGGACCACTCAGATATATGGGTGTACACATGCGTGTCCATGGGTTTTCAAAAAAAATACCCCTAAACAGGTTCTATACTTGGATGAAAAAAAGACCCCTAAACGAGGATTTTTGCGCGGTTTTTCATCATCCAACCCCCCTAAACAGGTTTGACTTCGGCCTGATTAGTCAAAAGCACCCTTTTTGTTGAAAATCAGCGTTTTTGGACCCCTTAACGCGTAACGCGCGTTACGCGTTCCACCTGAAAAAAGGATCGCTTTTACGCGTTTTCTTGGACGCGCATGTGTACACCCATATATCTGAGTGCCCCCGCCCCCCCCCCCCCCCGATATCCCCTCCCTATGTCCCACAATGTATATTCAATGTAAATGATCTTTCATTCAAAATATGTTAAAGTTCTTTTCTTTTGTAACACTATGAACATGGCGAACAAAGAAACGGACAAAACATACAGCCCCCCACCGCACCCCCACAACCGCTCCAGCAGACAAAAGAACATCCCTTGATTGCTATTATGTAAAAATATGTAGAACAGGTGTCACATGCATATTCACCCGTTCTACTTAATAGCAATGAAGGGACGCTCCTCCGTCCACCAGAGCAACCGCGGAGGGCACAATGAGGAGCTGCACACCCGTCCGCCCTCCTTGTAATTGTGTTCATTGTGTTATTTTCCTAATTCATATAAAGATCTCCTTTAAATGAATAAAGGGGTAAACAAAAATGTATAATTACAGTATAATTAAATGAAATACAATTCTTCATGTTTTATTCATATCATAAATAATAAGATGTGCATCTAACAATTTACCCAAGAGAAGGGGAAAATGATCATTCATGAAAAGTAACGTAATGCATTAAAAAAAAAATATAAACCCTTCATCGGTATACCGTGTTACCCCTTTCACTACTTAGCCCCCCCCTCCCTTCTCAAAATTCACATTCACACTCACTAACATCCAACAAACATACCAAGAGTTACACATGCACATGCACACTAGACACATCATACCTGCTCACATCCACATCCCTATTCATCTTCAGTTCTTCCTATTTCTGTAAGTGTAAATGTAACTTCACTGCCTTCGTTGCCGGTTTTTTTTCTTCCTCTATACAATCAGCTATATATTTTTGTATTTTCGTAGATGAAGGAACCTGGCCTTGAGCCCTAGAATGGAAAATTGCATATTTAATAAACATGACCAAAGAATTTACACATTTATTTCTATTTGAATTACCAGCTAATCCCATGAATATATCCCCCAATTCATATCTTTTAATTCAGCCATGCCAAAATATTCAATACAAAATTGCCATAACGGTTTCACTTTCGCACAGTTCAGAAATATATGAAAGTAAGACTCAGTCTCCTTATAACAAAATGAGCAATAATTGTCCGTCACAAACCCAAACCTCATCAAATGTTCTTTTGTATATAAAGCTCCATGTAAAAGTATAAATTGAAATTCCCTTTGTTTTCTAATGAGAGTTGTGTTCCTTGCTCGGATAAAAATAATACATATTTCTTTATTTGTAAAGTTGAAATTGCTGTGACCATCATTTACTGTTAAGTTATACGAATCACCTAAATTGTTAATAAAACAGTTATAAAAGTTGTTTCCTGCCCAACAATATTCATGTTTATATTAAAGTCAACAAAATCGATTTTCATAAATTTGACCGAAGGAGTAGCATTTTTCCAACTAGTTGGTATGGCATGAGCAATATCAATTATCTGGAGCAATTGATTTGCATTTATCCCAAGATTTTGAAAATAACCCACAGGCTTTATATGCCCATTGTCAAAAATGTGATTTACAGTGCGTATGCCTTTATTAAATAGATCAATATCACAGATTTTACCTCTTATACAAATATTATGATTATTAAATATAACCGGATTAACCTCCCCTTCAGAGTATCTATATTTCCTCATATCTTGGCAAGCCTTCAGCATTTCTGAATAAAATTGTGGCATTTTTAATGTTAATTTAGAAGTGTCAAAGTCGCATAAGAACAGAAATCTCCCACCAACTGTTCTGAAACAAAAATCAAAATACAATTTCCATCCACCATCCCTTTCTCCATATAATAAATGTTTCAGCCATATCAAACGCTGTGCCTTTACAAACAATTTAAAATTCATAATTCTTAACCCCCCCCCCCCATTCATAATACAACTGGTAATATCTGTGTATAATACACGAACCCACGAACAAAATGATTGACCAAATCCAAATAATTTAAGAACCTTGAATAAAAAGTCATGAGAAATAGAGTCAAAAGCCTTTTCGAAATCCACCGTGATCAAATATCCAATATTTTCATGAGAGGCTTGAAATAAAATATCGTCTATCAATCTCACACCTTCTCCTATATTCCTATTTTTGACGTAACCTACTTGATCATTGTGAATTGTCTCATTTAGTACATCTTTCAATCTTTTTGCTAATACCTTTGAGAGTATTTTATAATCAACATTTAAAAGATTAGTAATAGCAGTGAGTATGGTGATGGCCATATGGTTTGTACACGTTTTTTCCGTACTTATACTATTTTACATTGACTCATGTACACAAGGTTGGACTGTTTTTTTTTAAGTAGGTATTCAAAGAAAATCACAAATATGGCAATTAATGTATCACTAGAAACTGGGAAGCTTACAGATGGCAATCGTATAAGTTTTATGTCAACTGCGTATCTGATGATTATAAAAACAACACAAATAAAAGCTCTTCTCAGCATCTGGAATATCCGAGGATTCGCCAGAAATATAGCGATGTTTTGATGTCGTCACACTCGGGATCGATCCTGCTTAAGCAGACGACGTCCTATAATGAATGAACGTAATTGCAATGCAATTATTTATCAAATTATAAAGAGTTTGGTGTATTTAAACATGACCTTATTTCACACCATTATAAAGGGAAAGTGAAACTGATTCTGATAGCTAAAACCGTTTGATTGTAAATACACAGGAGAAGGGTCAATGATCAATGAAATAAACCCCACTTTCAAATTGAAAAGCCCTCCGAATAATAGCAGGATGGTATTCGTTCCCTCTTGAAACGCCGAACATGCCCCGGTGCAAGCAGCTGAAAATACAATGGCGTCTTATTTTGTTTACAAGTGACTGATTCCTTTATTTTTTTAACGCTGCATTTTTCATCAAAATAATACCATACACGAAGTTAAGAGTGAGGCAACAGACTAACATTAAGACTGACGCTAGTGAAGGAAAAGAAATAAGTGAAGAGGAGATGACAAAATAGGCTCTGAAAAATGTGTAAGATGTTATGGGACATCGTCTGCTTAGACAGGACTGGTCCATGGTGTGTCGTCACATATCTCTGCAGCGTTCGAGGAGCTCTTCAGCTGCTATATCGGGGGCTGTATTTTACCGTTTTATAATTGATAATAATCATTACTTCAAATGTTTCCAAGCGTTGAATTTGGATAACCTTGTTTAATTTATGCCATCTATGCAATAATAAGTATTAAGCAAATATTTAAAATCATTAAAGTTCTACTTTAAGTGACTTATATATAACACGTGCGTCTGTTGAGATTTTGACTTTGGGCTTTTAATGAGAAAAAATGACATGGTATTGGACTTTTAGACTTTCATATCATATTCTCTATTATCCTTGACTCTTTGACTTTTAAACTTTCAAACCATATTTTCATACCATACTCTTTGACTTTTAGACTTTCATACCATATTCTCTATTATCCTTGACTCTTTGACTTTTAAACTTTCAAACCATATTTTCATACCACACTCTTTGACTTTAAGACTTTCATATCATATTCTCTATTATCCTTGACTCTTTGACTTTTACACTTTCAAACCATATTTTCATACCATACTCTTTGACTTTTAGACTTTCATACCATATTCTCTATTATCCTTGACTCTTTGACTTTTACACTTTCAAACCATATTTTCATACCATACTCTTTGACTTTTAGACTTTCATACCATATTCTCTATTATCCTTGACTCTTTGACTTTTACACTTTCAAACCATATTTTCATACCATACTCTTTGACTTTTAGACTTTCATACCATATTCTCTATTATCCTTGACTCTTTGACTTTTACACTTTCAAACCATATTTTCATACCATACTCTTTGACTTTTAGACTTTCATACCATATTCTCTATTATCCTTGACTCTTTGACTTTTAGACTTTCAAACCATATTTTCATACCATACTCTTTGACTTTCAGACTTTCACACCATATTCTCTATTATCCTTGACACTTTGACTTTTAAACTTTCATACCATACTCTTCGACTTTTAGACTTTCATACCATACTCTTTGACTTTTAGACTTTCATACCAAATTCTCTATTATCCTTGACTCTTTGACTTTTAGACTTTCAAACCATATTTTCATACCATACTCTTTGACTTTTATACTTTCATACCATATTCTCTAATATCCTTGACTCTTTGACTTTTACACTTTCAAACCATATTTTCATACCACACTCTTTGACTTTTAGACTTTCATACCATATTCTCTATTATCCTTGACTCTTTGACTTTTACACTTTCAAACCATATTTTCATACCATACTCTTTGACTTTTAGACTTTCATACCATATTCTCTATTATCATTGACTCTTTGACTTTTAGACTTTCAAACCACACTATATCTCATCATTGACTGTTAGACTTTCAATTTTCTCTCACATTTGACTACTTGACTGTTTGACTTTCAAACCACATTCTCTCGCTCTCTTTATCCCAATTAGACTTTTACTAATTAAACTTTCACTAGACACGAATTATAACAAAATCGTCCAAAATTTATTTAACATTACACATCAAACTTTCAATACCAAAACTCAAGGAAATAAATGAAAAATATCCAATAGGTTCTATTAGAATTCATAAGGTGTTACATACAATACTAGAAACGTCACATTTATTTTTAACAACCAATCAACATGAAGAACTTGGGTATGAGTAGAGTATATAAGCGTTAGCATATAGTTCAACATTTCTACCAGATATACTCATTGACATAGAATTGTTTCTAAACAGTTTTGATTAACTTTAATTAACGTATTATGGAAATTGCCATAATTAAAGAATGCTGGATTTGGCATTTGCTACTTTGTCTCCTTTTGAAAGAAAGGATGGGTGGGATGTCGGGTACTCGGACCGTGAAAACTGCGTCTACTTCCACAATCATAGAACGTCGAAGACGCAGTGGGAGAGTCCGACCAATGGTGTGAAGTTTCCTGTCCCTAGATGTCATGATGAGGTAGCATGTGGGCGACTTTCGATGAAATACCAAGTTCCCAAGCTATCCAACTTTCCCAAAGGTTTGAAAAGAGCTCGTACACGCGACCCTGCTGTATCCAGCGAAGAGGAAAGTCGTCGCAGTCAATGTGTCAGACGAGATGAGGTATGTAGTTATGTAATACATAAATGAAACAAACGAAAGAAAAAATAATGAAATTATTAAACACTGAATATTTTCATCACACCTTATAAATCATGAATGATAGGATTTAACCTAATGTATATTTAATACGATGTATATTCATATGTTCGTATATTATATTTATATTTTATATGTAGAACAGAGAAGATGGAGAACCTTTACGGAAAAAAGTCAAAGACAGAGTCAGCTCCTGTTTGATAGTCCAACAATCCCTGATAAAATGGTTAATCAGGATAGAAGAGGAGAGCATACCAATAATCATGAGAACATTCTACAGAAGGAAATGTTCGACTTCCCGGATGACGTCTGGTACTATCGAAATATTGGTGACAAACGTTTTGCTGTCGTAAAGTCCTTCAAACAACAAGTTTACGTGAACATACGTGAATACTACCAATCACCCTACAAAGATTCACGAATGATTGCTGGTAAACGAGGTCTGAACCTGACAGTAGAGAACTGGAATCAACTTGCATAGGGTGTTGACGACATCAGTGCTGGTGTGAAAGCTCAGGAAATGTGTATCAAACAATAAGAACTGTAATATCAAACATACCATGTAAAAGACATATCAACTGTTTTCTTTTGAAATGTAATAACTTTTGGTTCTGAGTTTTCTATGATAACCCTCAAATAAAATTTGGAGAGAATGTTTAAAAAGGAATATATATTAAATATATATATATATATATATATATATATATACAAGTCGTAAACAAATCAAGAAGGTTCTGCGTCGGTGTGTTGAAATAGATAGCAAACAATTATGTTGAAATAAAAACACCGCAAGACGTAAAATTTACTGACGTTTCGGTCACAGACCTGACGTTTCGGTCACAGACCTTTGATAAGGTCTGTGACCGAAACGTCAGTAAATTTTACGTCTTGCGGTGTTTTTATTTCAACATAATTGTTTGCTATAATTATATATATATATATATATATATACACAGATATTGATGGCTATGCTAATGGAAATAAGACGGATATTCATGATTATGTTAATGTAAATAATACATAGAACATCGATTCATTACAATATATTTGTAGGGAGGAGGAAGGGGTTGGGGGATTGGGGATGAAGGACCTTGTTTGTCAGGTGGTTAGAGAGGAGGGAACTGAGGGGGGGGGGGGGGGGGGTGGGAGTCGAGGGTGAAGTGGGGAGTTTTAATAAAATGATTACTCAGGGCTTCAATTTGTATATTGTTTTGTTTTGTGAATTTTGGGTTTTTTTCTGTATTGATAGATGTGTCAATCGAACAAAATCGATTTGGTTAATTTATCAGTACATGTTAACGAGGAAAATAAGGAGTGGATGGAATGTGACGAAGAAAGGTGTGATGCTGTATGAAGTATGGAGTGGTTGGGTTGTAAGGAAGAAAAGAGTGATGTTGCAAGAACACTTGAGACTCTTGATCCTTTTGGAAACGCCTCTTACTGGGATTTTTTCCCATTTTGATTTCGATAAGTTGACTCCAAAGGAGAACTCCCAATAGATTTTGCAACAAAGCGTACACACGGAAGTATCGAAGTATGATTTCAACGTACACAGTATAGATTTTTATAACAACGAGATGTTGTTTATGTCTGAACCGAATACTTTTCGGTTTCCCTGCCATACACGGTTTTCTAAACACTTCAATCAAAGGTTACTAAGTTACACCTTCACTACCATCATCGATTTTACATCTTTTTTTTGTTATGTAACATAAAGATCATCTCTTTACAGATCGTCTCTATACGGAGTAGAAAGATATTATTGACGTTTTGATTCCACTTGCTTTGTTCGTGTCCAGGATACCAAATAGAAACCGAGATCAAAACAAATATTGATTGGATTATCTTATCTAAGGCGAGCGTAATGGTAGAAATGTTTCATAGTACTCTCAGGAGTAACAGAGTGCCACATCAAATACATCAAGACGTGCTGAAGATATATCCACAGTGATCACATCGTAAGAGTAACGACGATAGTTCTTGCAACATTAATATAATATCGACTCTTATCTACATCATCATGGGTAAGTCTTCATACAATTTATATTTACATTTCAATCGTATGCAAAGTGTGTGTTTGTGTCAATTGTGTGGGGGTGTGTGGGGTGTGTGGGGTGTGTGTATGTGTGTATGCATGTTGTATATGTATGTAATGTGTATATAAACAAAGATATATAAAATGATATCTCCATGACTTTAATAGTTTTAATTACAAAAAATCTTACCATGTTTTCGGATGATGTTTGCAATTCTTATTTAAATAAGTGCTTGGTACTGCAAAATCGGAAAATAGCGTCTCGCAGATAGAGCACAGAGAATCTGCTCACCGTGCAAGCTCGCTACAGAGATTAATCGGGTCAAGGATATCTTGCGCGAAAATGGATATCCTGACCGCGTAATTGATTATCATGTCTCTCGCGCACTGCAAAGGCCCATGAGGACACCGGTCTTTGGACCTAAGAGATGCCCGATCTATCTCAAACTTCCGTGGCGTGGGAAGGCTTCCCAAAAGTTTGAGAAACAGATCAAGCAGGCTGTATCTGGTGTTTTCCCTGCTGTTGAAGCGCGTGTGGTATTTACCACTCATAGAATGATCTCGTCTGTCCGAGAGGATGTGCTCCCTATTACGCATTGCAGTAATGTTATTTACGAATTTAAGTGCCGATGTGAAGCTCGGTACATATAGGACGCACAACCCAACGGTTAGCAGATCGCATTAGCCAACAGGTGCCCAAGTCAATCCGAAATCGTCAAACTAACGCGCGTCCACAACCTTCACGCTCTTGTACACAACTGAATGTGCCTACTTCCGTGGATAGTGGCAAGTCGGCCATTGCTTACCATTTATTGAATAACCAAGAATGCGCGGAACAATACTGTTCATCTTGGTTCAGGGTTCTCAGCCGAGCGAGAAGTTTTAATCACCTGCGCATGCTCGAGGCATCATACATTCGGTTTACTGACCCCATTCTGTGCCGTCAGAAGGAGTTCGTAAGAACACTTGCGTTATTTTAGCATTTGTTCGACCGAACGGCTGTTACTAGGCCTAACCTTGTTCAGCCAATCATATCGCGCCATTTAGCGTCCACTGTTCCTTCGGCTCTATTATATTGTTTCGTTTTCTGGCGTTCTGTTCATTCATGCGAATTTACTCTGATGAGTGCATGTCGAAAAGCTTTAGTATTTTAGTACATATTATGTCCGTGTTTAACGCTATTTTCCAATTCTTATTTAAAGTAGATATTCAAAGAAAATCACAAATATGGCAATTAATGTATCACTAGAAACTGGGAAGCTTACAGATGGCAATCGTATAAGTTTTATGTCAACTGCGTATCTGATGATTATAAAAACAACACAAATAAAAGCTCTTCTCAGCATCTGGAATATCCGAGGATTCGCCAGAAATATAGCGATGTTTTGATGTCGTCACACACGGTAAGCAGACGACGTCCTATAATGAATGAACGTAATTGCAATGCAATTATTTATCAAATTATAAAGAGTTTGGTGTATTTAAAGGACAAGTAACCCCACGTGATATTCTATATGCACCTATTGTCTGCTACGTCTTTCCATGGAGGCTGCCATTTTGTGCATGACACGGATCATTAGGTACCATATGCATTGATAATAGCCTACCTTTACAACAGATACGTCGCTTTGTTCTGATTGTATTACGATTGTTATTGGCCATGGGCCTAGATAATTGACGACCCATGAGTTCTAATAGCCATCCTGTAAAGCAGATTCCTCGCTTTGTTTTGGTATTGTTACGATTGTCTCCGTCCTTGACGTCAATTCTCCGTCCTTGACGTATATTTTTTATGAAGTATATTTTTTATGAACAAATTAAGACCTTTTAAAAAATATATAAAACTAAACTTACATTTCAGAATATGTGACTTTATCTAATATATATTTGTCCTCTAAAAATCAATTACAAGTTAACGATGAAGGAAATTTTACTTGGGATGAAAAATATGTTCGTGTACACATAAAGTAATGGCAGCCCCCTTATTATTGCTAGCAGACGATAACTTGGCTGGAAAATAGTGATTTATATCTATATCCTGTGTTTTTACATGAAATTGCATGTATCAAATAAGAGGCATATACTACACCATTCAAAATAAGCTAATTCATACGCTGAGGTTAATTTCCCTTTAAACATGACCTTATTTCACACCATTATAAAGGGAAAGTGAAACGGATTCTGATAGCTAAAACCGTTTGATTGTAAATACACAGGAGAAGGGTCAATGATCAATGAAATAAACCCCACTTTCAAATTGAAAAGCCCTCCGAATAATAGCAGGATGATATTCGTTCCCTCTTGAAACGCCGAACATGCCCGGTGCAAGCAGCTGAAAATACAATGGCGTCTTATTTTGTTTACAAGTGACTGATTCCTTTATTTTTTTAACGCTGCATTTTTCATCAAAATAATACCATACACGAAGTTAAGAGTGAGGCAACAGACTAACATTAAGACTGACGCTAGTGAAGGAAGAGAAATAAGTGAAGAGGAGCTGACAAAATAGGCTCTGAAAAATGTGTAAGATGTTATGGGACATCGTCTGCTTAGACAGGACTGGTCCATGGTGTGTCGTCACATATCTCAGCAGCGTTCGAGGAGCTCTTCAGCTGCTATATCGGGGGCTGTATTTTACCGTTTTATAATTGATAATAATCATTACTTCAAAATGTTTCCAAGCGTTGAATTTGGATAACCTTGTTTAATTTATGCCATCTATGCAATAATAAGTATTAAGCCAATATTTAAAATCATCAGAGTTCTACTTTAAGAATCCTCGAACGATCGTCACACTATCGTACTCTTGATCATCTGATCTCCAACAGATTCTTCAAACGAGAAAAACGACGTCAAGTCTGGTGGACCACAAACGTCCATCAGAAATCGTCTTTCCAGACGAGCGAATATACAGAGAAATGCGAGACATGGAAACTTTCTCCAAGCTCGTCATATTGGTGAACCAATCGTGATAGACGTAAATTCAGATAATGTAAGTAATCCATGTTTCCAACTTCATAAGTTATCAACTTTAGGAAATGGCGTCATTAGCAACGGTTACGAAGACACTTCTATAGATATGTAAAGGTCTTCCATTGTTCATTCATCGGACCACTGATATCGTCAAAGATTAAATGATTTTCGTTGTCTTACGAAGTTAACGAAATACGTCGTTGTTATGTTATGAATAAATATTTTTAAATTTATTTAAATGTTTGTACTTATTAGCATTATCTTGGTTTTTAGGAGAGTTCACGAAATAGAATTCTGGAACGAGAGGAAGCCACTATCCCTGAGCACTTCACGGACTTCACGGTTGAGAACACAGACAAACTCTCTCAAGAAAGAGATGATCAGGTTTCATTGGAGGTACGTAATGTACATAATACAGTTACCGTGCATATTTGTTGTGTATACCATACTCAATTTCTTCAGTTAAACTAATTTATTGAAATTCTATTAAAAGTCGAACTATATATGTTCGTCATTTGTTTTTTGTTGGTCAATTGCATTTATATTATTTAAAATATTCACTTACATTTCATCCTGACATTTCTACTTAATTTTTTCGCTTCATTTCTTTACTTCTTTCTTTTTTAGTCATTTTTTACTTAATTTTTATTCACGTGTATTACACAAATTTAGGATATCATCAATGGTTTGAGATCCATGAGTCTGTCAAAACAAAAAACAATAACGAAGTTTGCTGCAGAGTCGCGATGATAGCAGAAGTTCAAGATTATCCCTTTTTCATTATGTATTGCACAAATTTAGGATATCATCAAAGGCTACTTTGAGATCCATGAACCTGTCAATAAAAAGGTCGTAAAGAAGTTTGCTGCCGAATCCTGTGAACATCGGGTGGATATCAGAAGTTTGGACACCTTATTTCAAGATCATCCGGCGGACAAGGTAGTCAGCGTCTTACTTCAAAGCATACTCAATCAACTCACGGAAAACTTCGAGGATCAAGACAGGGTAGGAATAACAATTTATTCTCCTGGTCTAGAAAGGGACATAGGTTTACCCTTGATGCGTGTAAACCAATTAAGCATTGAAAGAATTATGTCCTTAATTGAAAAGATTCTTCAAAGTAATCATACGTTTTTGTTAGAGAATAGTATCGTGGTACGCATTGTAAGGGTAAAAATGCCCAAGGGTGGGGTGCGGTCGGAGACATCCTTTCCTTATGAAAACATGGCAACCCCCCCCCCCCCCCCCCGCCGAATTATTGAAATAAAGAACAAAGACAACATGTGTTGTGCACATGCATTGGTTATTGCTATGGCACATGCAAAAAAAAAAGTGTAAAGCACAAGATTCGTTTTAATACTTTACGTAAACAACGGAAACAAGGTTCGTTGGGAAAAAAAAGCCAAGGCTTTATCTAAAAAAAGCTGGTCATGATCATAGAAAACAAGTAGAACTAGAGGACCTGCAAAAATTCCAAAACTATCGAAGAAACGATTTCAAATTTTGGTTTTTTTCAAGTAATACAGAACTAAAAGAACCCATATTTAAAGGACCCCAAACGATCGCACCATCGCCCTTGTGTACCACGATCATCATTGTGATGTCCTTGCTAAACTTCATACCTTAATGCGTAGTATATTGTATATTGTTACACTTGTAATAAAACTTACGATTTACGACTTATGACGTTATTTTAAGGATAAGAGATGGTTTCTTAACCATTTAATACTACAGGGGGAGAAGAACTCCAAACAGTGGCGGATCTACGAGGGGGGGGGGGGGTTAGGGGGTTTAAACTCCCCCCTTGGGCTGCCAAGTAAAAAATTAATGTGCATAGAAAAACGCCATCATAATATGTCCAGACCCACACAATATGTTCCTATATAGCACTCTGTCTCAGGCTCAGCCTAAGGCATGGTCTCCATTGCGTTAGTAGATGCCAGGAAAACATCACTTACGGGGGTCAAAATAGAAAAAAAAAATCGGCTCGCCGCTACGCGGCTTGTGGACGCATTGTCGTTGGGTCAACCCCCCTTGGAAAAAAACTAGATCCGCCCCTGCCAAATCAACGTGTGGAAGAATATATAAATGTAAAAGATGTCATGTACTTGTAGATCAATGTTACATGTTCTCCTTAGATGAAAAATTAGGGAAAGGGAAACTTAAGATAAAAAGAATAAATTTTTGTTATAATGCGTGATATCCGAACGATTTTGTTATAATGCGTGATGCTTTGAACGATGTTGTTATAATTCCGAACGATTTTGTTACAATGCGTGATACTTTTCATTTATTTCCTTGAGTTTTGGTATAAGTTTGAGGTGTAATGTTAAATAAATTTTGAACGATTTTGTTATTATAATTCGTGTCTAGTGAAAGTTTAATTAGTAAAAGTCTAATGGCCCAGTCACAATGTAGGCGATCTGTCGGGGATTAGTTTTGGCCGGGGGTCGTCGTGGAAAATAAAGAATCCTTGAACAATCCTAGCAATAATCCTAATAAAAGTGGAGCAGTCACATTGTCTGAGATTTTTTCAAGGATTTTGACCCGGTTTTGTCGAAAAATCGTGGGATTAGCCTCCGATCGCCTCCGATTGCATCGGAGGGGATCGGAGACGATATCTGCGAGCGTCTTTTCTTTTAAATTTTTTTCCCCCTGGGTATATGTGGGGGAAAAGGAGGGCTTATATACACGGCGATTTACTACGATTCCACCGTACGATTCGTCGGAGACGATCACAGAAAGCGTACGAATCGTCGCAGGGCGCCTCCGATTCAGTCGGAGGGCGCCGGAGACTACTCGCAGACATTGAATCTCAACCTGAATTTCCAATCCCACACAGAATCTTGCGACTAGTCTCAGATTAATCGGAGGGCCTCGTAGGTCATCGGAGATTATGTCTGGGATGCCCAAAATGGGTGAAAAATCTTGCGAGCAATCTTAAAATTTTAAGTTCAAAGTTGGGGACCGCGACGGGTGTGGCGATGCCTAAAAAATCTGCGACAAGCCGCAGGCGTCCGGAGAGCGCCTCCGACGGGTGCAAAATCGTGAGATCTGTCTCAAGATTTTGTTAAAATTTCCCGGGTTTTACCCATCGCCGACGCATCGCAACTGATTTGTGACTGGCCCATAATTTGTGACTGGCCCATCAGTGAGATAAAGAGAGCGAGAGAATGTGGTTTGAAAGTCAAACAGTCAAGTAGTCAAATGTGAGAGAAAATTGAAAGTCAACAGACAATGATGAGATATAGTGTGGTTTGAAAGTCTAAAAGTCAAAATCTCCATAGATACACGCGTTATAAGTCACTTTTTGGTCGAAAAAAAAAAGTCCAACCTTGTGTACATGAGTCAATGTAAAATAGTATAATGGTATAAGTACGGAAAAAACGTATACAAACCCTAGTTTGGCCGTCACCATACTCACTGATATTACTACTCACACACACACATGCTTTCTATGTTTTTTATTGTTCGAATTTCAACCGATGACTCCACTATTGAATTGCGTCACAAAATTCATTGACGGAATAAACCTCACCAATTGTTGACAACCGATGACCTATTGAATTACTACCGATGACCCATTGTTCTCTTTGTTCGATGTCATCGGTTTGAATGCGTAAACATGTACACACGAACACCCCCTACACACACACATACACACACACCATAGTTGAACAAAATGAAATATATCTGTATCGTAAGGGAACTTGTTCAAACAAATTGACACTTTCTGATGCATTTTTCAAAACACTCATAAACGCGGTTTTCATAGAGTGGAATTTCTTTTATCAAAACAATTGACACATCACTGGTAAAACTACATTTATTTACAATCTTTCTTTAAAAAAAACCTGTATACATTTTTACATTCTTTAAACTCAATAAGAATATGACTTCTTTTTTATTACGTATTATCTATTTTGATAATAAATCAGATATAGCAAATAATACTGATGTGTAAAAGAATGAATGTATAAGAATGCTATAACAAGTTAGTCAAAATAAGTATAATCGCAGAAATTTATTATTAATGTAAAAGGAGTAAACTAAAGAAGGGGAATACTTTATATTACTTATAAAGAAGATACGATGCAGAAGGTAGATGAAAATAAAGCGACTTGAAATGATTCTTGCTGGTTGAAATGAATCCTGAATGAACAGTTACAGATAAATCATTGCAAAGTCCCTTATTTCTTACGCTTTTATGTTAGCAAAAGTATGATATAACGTGACTGGTATCTATAGACTTCTGTTCATTATCCAATGACTAATATTCAAGAATTCAACTTGGAAGAATACATATGATACAATTATAAAAACAAGGCATAATATACGATTTACATTATCAATAATAATGTTTAAAATAAAATATTTACATATCCATAACGATAAATATTTTGTCAGAGCAATACATAATTAAGGTGTTTAATGAAATATTCATTTAAATAGTAAAATATTTTCTGATATTTTTTTCTCATTTTTTTCCACATGTTTAATGAAGAACATTTGTGACCAGCACGAAGTTTTGAGCCACAAAACGACATTTTTGTAAAGGTCTATACCCCATCATTTAAAAAAATAAAATCAATAATATTGTAAATGCACATATCAAAATAATTTTCTCGTGGTGAAATATAAATGAGCGTATTTTGCATTATATGATGCAGAATTACAGAACTTTGTTTACACTAAAAAGAGAGTACGGGTATAGCGAGCCGAAGCCATTTAAGTCTAATAAATATTGTTGTAATTGGGTCACCAGATTATAATAAACATCTATAGAAACTACGATATTTTTTTTCAAATTTGCTTGAAAAACATATATTTATAAAACCGGTCCGTTTTACAATCTATGAGAATGAATTGGGCGTTTATTCTGCCTAAACAAATTATTCATCGACTGCGTTTATCGTTTATAATGAAATTAGATAACGAATCATACTCAGCCTAGCAAATTTTCTTATATAATTAATAAAAAACGCTAAAATATATAATAATGGTAATAGTAATAACAACAATAGTAATACTAATAATACTAATACTCATCGTAATAATAATCATAACCACAATCACAATCACGATTATAACAATAAAAATGATAATAGTTCTTCTAATAGTAATAATGATAATAATAATAATCATAATCATATTAATCATTATTCACACATAAATTATAGGGAAAAAAGGTTTTAAATAAAAATAAAATACTGACAATCATTGAAATCTTCATTCCAATCAGTATGACTTATCAAAAACTGAAGAGAATCATATGATTGGTGATGGAATTGTCTTTACTTCAAAACCAGTAAAATTTTTTAAAAATTTAATCAGCTTTCACTTGCTGATTTTCACTTGCTGATTCTGTATGCCAGCGCCAGCTACGACGAAGGTCTGAAGACCCTTGAAGAACAGGAAGTGAAAGCTTTACCAAGTACAGGTTACTTTTTAATTACTGATTGTGAAATTGGAATCATTTTTCAAAGTATTTCTCAAAATATTATAGACATGGTGTAAATAGGAAGAATATAATTTGCCATTTTGAAGCGGTATCAGTAATTCAAGTAGGTCATTCTTCAATATTAAACAATTCTCAATAGTAATAGTAATAATACATGTATGTTTCATTTTATTTATTCATTGCGTGAATACTTCAATGCGCTTTATAATGATATTTATTATTGCCCCAGTCGGATATAAAACGGCTTTCACAGTGTTCAGATGTCTTTGAAGTGGTCCCCTTTGACACATCCTCAGTGTAAACATATTTGACATATTTGCTCGAGTCAGTTTTGAATTTCAAGCCATACATTTGTTTTTCTTCAAATAATAGGAAATTAATTTCTAAAAACTTTCATATCCTGCGGAGAGGGTGCTGTATAAATTTTATTATCACCATCATGTCTTTTCTCTTGATACGCTTATACAATTTACATCTTTCCCAAAATGAATTTTAAATTATTCGTAGTCGGTTTGTCTAGGAATGCATCCGCAATTCTTTTCTCTGCTTCAAGTTTATATCGGAATAGTTCAAAGATTTTCAACCAATTTTACCAGCTAGCTATAAAGAGAAAGTTAAGTTCTGGTTAAGGAGAAATAAGATTTGGTAGCTTTCCCATTCTTTTTATGTCATTTTTGAAAGAATATCAAAGAAAAAAATGTCCCCTGAAAAGGATCGCTCTTCAAATAATAGTTTTGCCCTTATATTCAAAACATGCAGATATGTGTAGACCTTTATATACATATTTCTGTGTGCAGTGCATGTGACTTTCAGCAAGATCGGGTAATATTCGTTAAAAATATATTTTTTTAAATTCCAAAACCTCACAGTGTACAACATTTTTTCTATCACATGATCAACCTATCCCACTTGCTTCCATACATTTTTTTTTCTCACGATGTAATCACATGACCAGAACTCGACTTTATTTCTACGAGTGCCCATGCATCAGGTATCATGTAAGAAGGTCACCTTCACCAACTTGGGGCTCAACCCTGGGTGAACACAATGCTACATCTTAACAAGTAATATTGTCAGTTAATTTATTTATTTAAAACATTTCAGTTAGTAAAAGAGGCCAGTCTATGACTCGTGAATTTAGATCAAGGTTTTAGAAGAAAAAGGTCATCAAGTTCAGTAAAAATCCTGAGAATAATAAATACCGACCAGGCAGTTGTCTACTAGCTGAGCCGTAAATGTTGAAATTGATGATCACTGGGGAAGGTAGAAAAACCGAGAGGCGACAATTAGGAAACAAAAAATTATGTATGGTGAAGTCGTGTGTTTATGCGAGTTATACATATCTTTGCTTTTTAACTTGAACACAGTTATCCAATTTTTTTGATGTATATGTCAGGTCTATATTTTATGTTTTTGATTGCCTCGAGCAATCAACAGCCACATTACTTGTTACAAAACAACATACCAGTTTCAAGGAGACTATCCTTCAGTTAGGAAAACTATGAAATCAACACTATCCTCAAAATATAAACTGAAATGAAACTGGACCCCCCCCCCCCAAAAAAAAAAAAAAAATAAATAAAAAAATAAAAATAAAAATAAATAAATAAATAAATAAATAAAAATAAATTTAAAAAAAAATGAAAGAAACAAAGAAAGAAAAAAAAATAATCAAGAAATCAAAACAATGATTACAAAAAAAAATCCATCTCTTTTTACACTGATCGATTTAAATACAGATCACTGTTTAGATTTGATACAAGCTTTTGCGGGAGACATGGTATTCATATCATCAGAAAAAAGAAAAATAATATAATAAGAAGACTAGACTTACTAGTTTCACAGAATTCTCCCCGGAATCCTCGCGGACAGTAACAAGTGGTCTCTCCTCCAATCTTAGCACAAAACGCATTATTCTTACACGGGTTATGATTACAATTTTGAATCCCTGTTATCATATATAATGAAAAAAGAAAACAATTGGAAGAGAGTACGTGAAAAAACTTATTTACAATTCTAAAATAAAAACAGAAAGGACAATAATATTCCATATTCAGGTGTGTCCATAGTTACATGAGCAGAATAGTAGAAATTTGAAAGATCTGAAGTTCAGGTATTGTCAAAATATCATATTTCATAATAGGGCTAATTATCAGTTCAAGTATATTTTCCTATTGTATACTAAGAATAATCAAAGAAAAGAGAACAACACTTTCCTCTAGTTGCCAACAAGTTTGTCATAATATTGATACAAGTCTACATGATATACATTGTGCTCCATATAGGTGCTAGATAATACAACCAAGAGTTCCCATGAATTTACTGGTCGTATACGGGATAATTATGCCTCGCTGCATGTGATCCCTTGTTACAGGTATCACCTGTACGTACGTACATATACTAAAATAAAAAGGGTATTGTCTAAGAAATAGTGACCATAATTTGCTACGTACACTTTCATATCTTGTTGTTATATTTATGTTATTGTTTTGTTTTGACTTTCTGTAAACAGTATTTTTATATGTAATGTTTATCTATCCTAAATACTTTTACAGAGAAAAAGGGTGCTGTGTTTTTTAGCAGGGTGAAGCAAAAGGCTAAATATAAGAACACCAATGATATGGATGTTATCACTCTTTGATTTAATTTATCTTTTCAAATTAAAAGGAATTTTCTGTGCGTGAATGACACGTCCAGCCATCTGCTCATTATTGGGTTTTTTGTGCTTAGGTACATGTACCGTATTCTTAGATTCCATGATCAATAGAGATATCATATTTATGTACTTATTATTATTTTTTTTTAAGTGCCTCAGAAGAAAGGATTTGTAAATGATGTAAACGGCTTAGTTGGCACAGGCACATAAAGTATCATCATATTCCACTGACAATATCAGGGGGCGTTCATCAAGTGTCTTGTCTGTGATATTTACTGACAAATTTGCTCTCAGCCAATCAGATGCAAGGATTTCAGTAGCTTATAACAGTTATTGCAACTTGTCATTGATGACAAGTTTTGTAAAACAGGGCCCAGATCGTCAAATGAACTCACCTATGTCACAAAATGTTCCTGTCCAGTCATCAGTACACACGCAGTATCGATTCTGCTGATACGTTACACATGATCCACCGTTCTGACACTCAATTATAGGACACGTCTCTGTAACATTGCAACAAAAAAAATACAGTTAAATGTTCGGCACTGATTTCCTCACAGGAATTACCTATTTCTAAAACGAATGCTTTCCCTGTCGTAGGTCAAGAATTGAGAGCTGGAGTACCATGATTAGGTGACAGAGCATATTGAATGTCAGTCAATATAAATGTGACACTGTTTCTTTTTACAGATTAGATTTATTTACTATAATTCATACAGTCATAGATAAGCTAGAACTGTGCATGCTCGAAATAACATCTCGAAATTCTTTTGCATTAGGTTCAGTCGACAAAAAAAAGTCATGTACTTTCTGAACCACCATCCCCAAACAATAACTACCACTGGGCCCTCTTGCACAAAAGGTTGTCATTAAACGCAAGTAAAATACGCGATCTAATCCTGATTGGGTGAAAATCAAGTTGCGTTTAGCTTTTTGAATTGCGTTTAATCTCAAATTTTTATGCAAGAGGGCCCTGGACAACTATCCACAGGACAATTAACTCCTAGGACAACGAACCCCTAGGACAACTATCCTCTCCGGACATCAATCCCCCGATAACTTAGCCTTTTGACAAGGCCTCGTGACTTGGCTATTTTCCTCGTCATGCTGTGCCTGAGATGAGACTAGCCGGCGACGAAAAGAATCAACACGGCCCGGGTGAACGCGCGATCGAGCGACTTTAGTCGCGAGGCCTTTTGGAACCTGGGTTTCCATCGTCCGATATGAATTATTCACGAGTTTACATTCGTATGCTAACACGCCTACCGAGGATTATCGACCAATCACAACGGTATCTGCGGGGCTTGCCATGATTGATGTAGCTTGCACGGGCCGCGGCGCCGGGTGCCGAGCGAGCTAGCTCGAGATGAAGGCGAATTTGCATACCAAATTTATGCTGACGTCATGCGAAGATACGTTCGCTGATTGGCTCCTACCTATAAGGTAGCAGATCCTCGCTAGGAACAAAGGATAGCATAAGAAATACAGGCCAGGTTCCAAAAGGCCCTCGTGACTCACGTCGCTCGATCCCGCATTCACCGGGCTGCTAATTTTTTTTTCCCACGAACTTTTTGTCCCTGTCCTCCCTGACGCATGCGCACCTGATCCTTTCCGATCTCAATCAATTTCGCAATCATAGGGTTTATTCCGTAAGCGATATAATGACGGTTGCTCCCAGCGTCTTGCTGTGGCGAGATGCGTTAGCCCTCGGACATTTAACCTGAGGTATGTGGGTTCGATTCTCAGTTTGGACATTACAAAAATAACGTCTTGTATTTTTATTTTTACTAAAAGTAGGATGACACTTTGAAACCCCATCCAACTCCAAGCATTGTAGGGCTATTTCAAAGTTGCGCATGCGTCAAGGACGATAGTGACAAAAAGTTCGTGGGAAAAAAAAGTTCGCCACCGGGCTGGGCGGCTAGTCTTGTTATGCAGCCACTACTAGCTTACTTGCCGAGAAAAATAGCCAAGTCACGAGGGCCTTGTCAAAAGGCTACCGATAACTAACCCCTAGCAAAACAATCCCATACCCACTCAGTGTTGCCACAGTTAAAAATCGGAATTATGCCAAATCTCGTCCCAAATTATGATAAATTGAGAAAAATTATACTAGATCCATTTGAAGCTTAAAGGGAGCGACAAGTCGCAATCTATGGGCGCTTTTACAGTTGGCTGCTCCTTTCTCTGGATCAAAGTTCAAAGCGACTTCAATTTATCGTGCGCAGCTAATAAAAGTTCGCACATTGACCCAAATTTGAGTAAACAAGATCGCGTGTTCTTTATTCCAGTATTTGAATCTCATTGGTCGGTTGCGTATGGAGGGATTCGAGTTAACGATCGCGCGAGGAATCCGGGAATAACATTCCTTCGGTAGCGCACGATTGGACCTGATTGTATCCGAATTTCCCCGAGTCAGGCCAACTGGTCAGGCCCATGGATTACGACTTGCCACTCCCTTTAACTCGGGCGCCTGGGAACGATTTTCAGTCCAAAATACTCTGACAAGCCAAAAAAAAAAAAAAAAAGGTCCTCAGCCTTAGTTTATTACATCAGCCTTACATATCTGTTCTTAAAAGCAAATTCTCTATTTAAAGTTCGAAATTCAGAAAAATCCTAGTGAAAATGTGCTAGATTTGGCCAAATTATGCCAGGAATAATGCTAGATTCCAAGAGGGTCAAAATTATGCTAAAAAGGATAATTATGCCAGATGTGGCAACCTTGTACCCACTACACTAGGAGTAAGGGAAAATATTAACAAGATAGTAATCGCTATAGGGCGTAGTTGTTTTTAGGGTGTAATAGAAAGTAGTTGTCCTAGGGGTGATTGTCCTAGCCGTAGTTGTTCTCTGGGGACATTGTTCACGGGGGTAGTTACGGGAAGTTGTCCGGGGTATCAAGGGTTTATAATTATATTGCAAAATTAATATAACTGCACACGCGAAAATGACTCATCGAAAAAAAAGGTAAATATATATCAGGATAAAACAAGGGGTTTCAAAGCATTATTTGGTACCTGAGGATAATAGTCGTAACCAAATTGTGTATCTGGGTCCCGTTTCATGAAACCTGTTATCAGTAAGAACTGCCACATTTCTACGACAGAATTTGCTCATCATCCAATGAGATGCAAGGATTTCAGTAGCTTATAACAGTTATTGCAACTTGTTATTGATAACAAGTTTTATGAAACATGGCCCAGATCGGAACAAATCATAAGTAAAGCTAAGCGTATATCCATTGTTCACTTAAATCATAATACGTTATAAATCATATTTCTCTTTTTAGACCAAGCAGGGGCTTATGAATTATAGTGACGAGTACCCTAACAAAAAATATTCAATCTTCGACTAAGGTATAAGCACATAATAGCACTTTAATAGATCCAATCCTTAATCCGCACTTGTTTGGATTAATCCCAACTCAACGACATGAGTTTAAACAGCTTATCTTAAATCCCACTCGCAATAGAGAACAAGGAGTCTGATCCTCCTAGTGTTAATAACTATCATGACTATACAACATAACGCGTTATAGATAGTACAGATGCTGACACAGGAGCAGCAAATTGTCTCTTCCCATGCACTCTTCTCAAACATCCCCCGACTCTCAATTCAAGTTAAAGTTCGGTGGCAGCATGATTCGACGAGTGATCTCATTTTATGAGGGAAGCACGTTTGTCGTAGGAAAGGGAGTTTTGAACGAAAAAGAAATCAGTTGCCGAGGGTATCTTGAACATTAACGGATATCCGTGATTATGCCTCAGAGTATTTTAAGCTAAAAACTTTTAAAGTGCTTGTAAAAGTGCAAGTAGCCTGCAAAGACTTCGGAGAAGTGTGGCAGCCCCCAGCCCCCACCCCCGAAAGGAAAATTAAAAAAAAAAAAATCGGGCATAATTGGACTGTGGGGAGATCATCCAGAGGATTCGGAAGATCAAGAAACCCAGGAAAATCGAATACCAGGGGAAATATATCTCTAAAGAAATTATACATGTACCTTTGTGAGATTTTGGTATTTTCCCTAAGGTCGTCTATGAAAAACTTTCAGGAAACAAAGAAATACAAAAGAGGAAAATTTCTCTTTTAACAAGTAAAGACAACTTTTTTTCCTGAATATGTTTCTCAAGCAGTTTAATGTGACTTCATTAAAATTTAAATAAATTCTTCTGATTTTTATTGATTAAAAGACAATGATTGAATAACAATAGAAAATGCAGCATATGAAATGGATACAACTAAAAGCAGACAGTTTAAAATTCAAATTATTACAAGTCAAGAAAGAGGCATTTATGGTTTTATTACTTTAGTTGTTGACAACAGCAAATCGTTAGATTCCAAACAATAACACATTCAATA
This sequence comes from Heliocidaris erythrogramma, assembly GCA_025617745.1. Taxonomy (NCBI): domain Eukaryota; kingdom Metazoa; phylum Echinodermata; class Echinoidea; order Camarodonta; family Echinometridae; genus Heliocidaris; species Heliocidaris erythrogramma. Next base: position 23,705,079 of record CM046861.1, on the reverse strand, counting down.
AAAAGATGGATAAAAGTTTCTGGCTAGGTTTTACAGAAAGAGCAGTTGGGAGAGTTTTTTATTTTCATTTTATGAACATTTCGATAACTTAATTTTCACCTACCAATAGGGAAATGAAGATGCGGCAAATTCACTTTTTAGAAAACTGAACTCATTTTGACATCTATCCAGAAGGAGTTTGCTACTTTGTCTATTTAGTTTCATAGTACATGCATTTAAAGAAGTATGCTGCCAAGAACGAAATTCTAAATAGGCAAATTTAATAGCAAACTCCTTCCGGATAGATGTCAAAATGAATTCAGTTTGCTAAAAAGGGAATTGGCCGGATCTTCATTCCCCTATTGGTAGATTAATGATTATGTGCTTTACTTGACAATGACGGTTTGGGTCGAGTGTTGCTGCAGTGACCTCAGTTTGGGGTAAACAAAGTTTGCATTTCATTCATAATTCCTATACCCCATACTACCGCATGCATGCTTGTCAATAAACCGTGAATGCATTATATCACATCCGCTAAGACAATAAGTTCATACCCTTACTGTACTTTGGAGGGGGCTGGACGACCCCCCCCCCCCCCCACACACACACACACCTCCCCACCCCGACAACATTCGCCTTGTACTACAAACCGCTCCATATCGCCCTACGTAATGTTCTGACTTTTTTTCAAAGTCTTGCACATCTTTTGAAACCAAATTTACAAAAATCTTTGGTTCAAATAACACGCTCAAAAAGCAGACCTTAAAAACAATGAAAAAATGTAAAGATGTAAGGCTTATAAAGAACTTCATGCATAAAAAAATATATCCAAGACCTTTCTTTACTTGCTTATTAATGATATTGTATGTTTATGCATATAATTTGCATGAATTGTAATATTCAATAAAAAATAAAGAATTATAAGAAATTACGATGCATTTGAGGTCCTTAAAATGTTTTCTCTTGGATCGGTCATGTCGCGACCGAGATCAGAGGGGGCGCCCCCAAGTCTGGGAGGAGCTCAAAATAACCCAGTACAGTAAGGGTCAAGGGAAATGTATGAGAATATTAACTCCACGTACGGCATGATACATGAAATACAGATTTTGTTGTGTTTTTTTTTTTTTAGGCAAATTTGGTATTGTTATCCGAAAAAACTTACAAGATTTAGAATCTGCTTTGCTCCTTTCAAATCATCAGTACTACACGTAGTAAACCTCACCCCACCCCCAACGCACCTTCAATACTGCGGTGTTTTCGCGGCACCCGTTCTACAAGGGGTCGCAATTAACCTCTTCCTCTAACCCATCTATGGTGATAAAGGAACTGTGCTTATTAGGCCTCGATTGCATGACACAGGTGTTGCGATAACTGATAATTACACAAAATAATTGCTACCGGCGTGTGTAACCCGCGTTGAAGGGGCTTCAAGCACACGCATTATAAACGCATCGATGAATATTATAATTTATTGTTTAAAACGTGATTAATTTTGATTAGTATGTCAATTTCTCTCAGAGAAGGAAAATGAGTATGAGAGAAAGGGAGAGATAAATGTGGAGAAAATTGAAATATAGAAAAGTGAAGAATAGAGCTACAGAAAGGAAGAAGAACTGAGAGAGAAAGGGGAAAAAAGAAAGAGGAACTGAGAGAAAACGGAGAGGAAGAGGAAGAGAGAGAGAGAGAGAGAGGAAGAGAGAGAGAGGGGAAGAGAGAGAGAGAGAGAATGAGAGAGAGAGAGAGAGAATGAGAGAGAGTGAGAGCGAGAGAGAGAGAGAATGAGAGAGAGTGAGAGAGAGAGAGAGAGAGAGAGTGTGTGTGTGTGTGTGTGTGTGTGTGTGAGAGAGAGAGAGAGAGAGGGTGGAGATATCCGACAAACTTTGAAAAGGAGAATAGAGAGTGAGTGAGAGAGAGAAATAAATTTCATATACATATTCCCAATGAGAATGATTAAGAAAAAATATATTTATGAAACAATCGAACCTCGCCAACAAAAAGGAAATCCAGCACATCTGGAAAGGGGGAGTGGAAGTAAACCTCACTGTCCCCTTCAAGAACCTATTTGTTCTACTCTTGGTCTAATTACCTCGCGATTCAAATTCAATTCGACATGTCTCGACACTTAATCCTATCAAGATCCCTGGCCCTGATTTCACACTTCAGTTATTATCCATTACACTAATTCATTAAGACATTCCTGCTCGCTCTCCTTTCTCACTCTAATCTTGTACCCAAGGAAACGAAGAAAATGTATTTTCTAAGACATGGCTGCGAGGCGTCGCATTACATTACGGATCATTGTTAATTCTTGTGTCTATCGCAGAAAGTGACGGCAATGGTTTCACTTAAAATAGTTTAATGGTATCAGTGGCGTAGCCAGGATTTTTTTTTACAAGTGGGGCATTTTTTACAAATGCAGGGCTGTCAACTTTGGGGAACATCTTGGAGGGAGATCCGTATTTTTTTCTTCTCGCCAGCCCTCCAAAAGTCGCTCAGTGTGTGGGGGGGGGGGGGGGGTGTTATCAAATGTTTTCCTCCATAATTCTCTGGCAAGAAAAAAAAAGTTTTTTTCTCCGGGTTTGACCCCGCCATTGCCCGATAGCCTTTTTTTGTTTGCCCCCTGCCCCCCCCCCCCTGGCTACGCTAGTGAGTGGTATTGCAATATTAATAATTTCAAGGGACAAAGACCATCCCATTATAATTCTTAAGGAGAATCATTTTAGTTTTGACATACTTCAATGTGAATTTTAAGTGAGGTACATATTAATCATCATCCAGGCACATTTTTATGTAAATCTAGAAAATTACTTAAAATAATAATTCTTTCGAAAGTCATCTCGACGATTTGGGATAACAATCATTACCATTACCACATTTACTATCATCATCATTATTATTTTCTTCTTCTTCTTCCTTGTCTTCTTCTTCTTTCCCCTTCTTTTTTCTTCTTTTTTTTTTCTTCTTCTTTATCTTCATCACTATATTCATTATCTTCTCCTCTATAATAACCACCTTCATAGGCAACCCCACTGTCACCAACCATCGCCATCATCACGATCACCACCATCATCATCATCATCATCATCATCACCACCACAGTTAGCCTCCCCTTAATCACTAACACCTTACAAAGTAGTACAACCACACCTCCGTCATCATCACCATTACAACCATCATCACCATCTTCATCATTACTTTTATGATTCTACACTGGTTACTCACCTACTTCACAGTTTGTGCCTTCGTATCCATCGGGGCACGTGCACACATACCTCGAAGGGTCTGAACTATAGCACGTACCGTTGTTCATACACGGGCGTCTCAGGCAGGGACTACGCTCATCTGAATAAGATATTGAAAAGCAAAGCAAATAAACCCCGAAATAATCAATGTAAGAATTGATGTAGACTTCGAAAGGGATATGAAGAAAAAAAACACGAGTCACAAACATAAATGAGGTTTGAAAAATTCACACGATTATGAAATATGTTTGTTTTAGTTTAATATAGCATATAGCTGAAACATTCATATGAGATGATATTGAACACTTCAAATGTTTTCCGAATACATAGAATGGATAGCCTTCTTTAAACGTTAAACGAATAACTGAGTAATATTTTTATGTAAAATCTGCTTATCGCTTCAAAATGACTTTATTGAATTGTGCTTGTTCAGAAATGACGAAATAATGTTTGCACTGAAAGAAGCTCTTATTGACCATATTCGAAACAAATCTGCATAAAATTCATAGAATGTCAAAATATAAAATTCAATACTAGTACTCCATTGTATATACCATATAAATCATGTTCGGGTTATGTTATAATAATTATGTCATTGTAATGTTCGCACATTTCCAGTCTTTGTGACCGTCTGTTAAAAAACAACATTGGTTTAGATTAACATTTCTTTCTAAAGAGAATGAAATGGTCTTTATAAGGTATACATACCAACTTCACAGCGTTCACCATGATAATATGGCCGACAAAGACACGATCGATCGGACGGGGTGACTCCCCCGATACAGGTCGCTCCGTTTCTACACTCGTTATTACTGATACACGCTCCCGCTACATAAACACAAAGCATTTGATATAAAGAAAGAAAAAAAAACAGTGAAAAGCATAGATAAGATGTTTACACGAAAGAGTCAGAGAGTGATATTCAGGCTAGATTACATAAAGATGTTGTCATTATTCGTTTATGTACGCAACTGAAAATTAAGAGCTTTCCAAAATATAATTTTCCAACTACGGTTGACATGAATAGTAAATGAAGATAATTGATATAAAAAATTTTATGCACAAATGACTGCTTTACTTGTCTGTAAGTTATAAGCCGATGCTATGTCGGGAATCTCAATATTTCAACTACAGTATAATCGGATATCTGATAATTGGTTTGCATGTTATATACAGGATTGGAAACAGCGATGGTGACCAACATGAACACATCATTGTATTTGCATTGTTTCTTCCGAGAGTATATGTACATCACAGTGTAACCACTTACATCGTGATGAAAAAATGTGAACACTACATTGTATTCAAATGAGTGTCCATCACGGTGTAACCAGAGACATTACGAGGATTAATGTGAACATAGCATTGCATTAAAGTGTATTCCACTGAGTGTGAACAAATCACGGTGTAACCACAGGCATCATGATGATTAATATGTGAACATAGCATTGTATTAAACTGTATTCCACTGAATATGGAGAAATCACATGGAACCATGAACAGACATTGTGATGATTAATGTGAACATAGCATTGTATCAATACTGTTTTCAACTGAGTGTTCATCACAGTGTAACCACAAACATCATGACAAATGTGAACATAATATTGTGTTCATACTGTCTTTTTTTAACTGAGTGTACATCACAGTGGAACCATGCACAGACATCGTGATCATAGCACTGTATGTACAATGTTTTCCATCGAGTGTGGACACACCGCAGTGTGGTCACAGAACGTATTTGAACACTTTCTTAGGCCCATACTGTATTTACACAGTTTTTACATTGCGTTCACAATGATGGACACAATCATTTTCGATATGTCATTGCATATCACTCTAGTAAAGAAGATCAATTCATTACCTATTTCACATCGACTTCCGTAGTAGTTCTCTGGGCATGTGCAGTTGTATGTATAAGGGTCTACTTCCATGCACGTTGCTCCATTCTGACAGGCATTGTTACGGCATACCGAGATACCTGCATCGAAAAATACGAAAAACTTAAATACTAGAGATAGTTTATAGAAGTAAGGCGTTATTTGTAATCATATTGACAATTTACGAGAAACCAGATATATCCGCGTGATGTGAAATCTAAATTCTTAATTCATTTAAACACTTAATATTCTCTATTCCATAAGTAAGCAGCAATGTTACATAAACACATGGTGATGATTACTTCCATTTTAATACATCAATTTTGGGTCTAATTGCAAAAGTCCCGACCATTCGAGGTTTAATTTCAATTGAATGGTTCAGCTGGAAAAAACAAATCATCTCTTTCATTCTCTTAATTTTTTTTGTACCAATTTAACCTTTCTTTTTTCCACAGGTCGATGTATTCATATGCTTTTATATAATAGGACAATTATGAATTTTGAAGTATGTTGCCATAATTTTCATCATCATATTATCAATGTTGAATAGATCACATTCACGGAAATCATCAGACTACAGGAAGATATCGCTTAATATCTGGGTAACCTACGATTTTCGCAGAAATCCCCTTCAAATCCGTCGGCACAGTTACAGAAGAAACTTGTTTTATCTTGTCGACTATAACAGGAGCCTCGGTTCTGGCAAGGATTACTCAGGCAAGGGTTTATTCCTGTACAAAAGGCGAGGAGAGATGAGCAGAGAATGAGAAGAAAAGGACAACAATGAGACGGCGAACCTGAGAAACATACTGAATGAATTACAAGCGATTATTGTGACTATAATCTCATCGAATTATTATAACATGTGTGGAACGAGTTAAAACCAGAGAGGATCCTCATATCGTTATGAATTGCACAAACATAAGGTTATTTTTATTTACCCCAGAGAGAAAACGTTTCCGTTGTGTATTGGATGAGACACTCAGATACTCGTGACAATAAGACTTAAAAATGATTAGAGACTGAAAAAGATAGATATTCATATTGACAAGGAGTCGCCAAACTTACAATTATTTTTAATCATGTGAGATGAATATTGCACGAGATAAACGGTAACCCGTGATAATACATAGAAACAGAACTGGCTTAAAAGACAACATGAAAAAGCAGCACTCTCAATGATTTTTTAAAACAAAATATCTCCTTATAAGTATAGTGTGTGTTATAAAAAAAAAATATCGTCTAATAATACTGATACACATGATAGGCATGATAGGCAAATCACCTTATCGAAATAAGGACTCTAATAAAATACAATGTACATGATTTATTACTTTAAACCTGTAGCATTTGAATAGCCTATTCTGATCAAGGAAATCATTTTTTAATCAGCACTTTTCTGCAAAATTTCCATCTACAAATTTCTATAGAACGTAGATAGCAGAAGGGATGTTTTGTCACAAACTTTTCTGTCCCATTGTACGAAAGTACCAGGTTATCTGGGAAGGTGTACAGAGTAACTATGCAAGAATATCTGCGAAATGCAAGGTTAAAATGTCTTTATAGCAATTATCTGAAATTAAAAACATTATATCTGTTTTGTGGTAGTATAATATGTGCAGGAAATCCTAGAAATTTCCCTTTGTCAATATGCCATATTAAAAGAAATGCACGCCAGAGACAATAATTATGGTACAATATTAAGACAAACTAGAATAATATTACATTACTCTATGAGGATGAATTAATGTGTGATGATGATGGAAGAGGGTGGGACGATGGATATAGAGAGCCCCTTTTCTTTTCGGATATACAAACACATATTACATGTGCAAGCTAGGGCTTTGCCCAAGTCAGTTTGACCCTCGTGTTGGTATTTACCGGAATACCTGTCACCGATTTCGTGGAGACAGGATATTTTGTCTCCGGCCTACTGCTGAATTTTGACAGTCATACCCATGTCAACATGACACAATCACCCCGATCCCATTCACACCATGTCTACCAACAAGAAGGGTGCAAGATTCACACCTAAAATTCAATCCAACTGCATGGGAGACAAAGAAAAGAGATAATGATTCACAATTCATCATTTGGAAGAAATTCTACTGTACATGAACGTAAGCTAACTATATATACCAGAGGCACACGCAGTCCGTCGGCGTAAGCTGCCCTCTCCCCACTTCTTTCAATAACCTGAAATGCGTTTATAGATCGCATGGAGTTGCCTAGATACTATAGCAGCGGTTACATGCCGTTTCCCTAAGGTCCGTGTTTCCGAACGTTCATTATTCCGAAAATGAAATAGGGTTCTTAAAGTTGCTCGGTCGTCATATGTAGATGGCGCTTCACGCAACGCGTGCGAAAATCCCACAGGGCAGCGCCATGTTAGTTTACGAGTCTGAGCCACGAAGTTTTTCTCGGGAGGCTCGATCGCTCACGTATCGCGATCGATACATTAAAGGGATACTCAACCGCGAGAGGGGTATACGTACACATACGGCCGGTGCATATGTGTCAGTGTGTGTAGTTATAGCGCATTTGCTGGGAAAAAATAATGCCTCGGAAACCTCGGCCAGGGCCGAACGTGTAAATGAAGTCATTTACGTAAGTTCGGCAGATCGGGATAGCAACTTCGTCTTCTGTTCGCGGATTCAATCTAGATTGGTAAACTGTCATGGCGCTACCTAGTGGGATTTTCGCAAGCGCAGTGCCGTATATATATCTATATACGGCACTGCGCAAGCGTTGCGTGAAGCGCCATCTATACATGACGACCGAGCAACTTTAATTCCGAAAAATTAAAAATGGTTGGGAAATACCAGCCTTTGGAAAACGAGTGCCCCTCCCCCTTTCCGCCCCTATCGTTAAAGAATTCACTCTGCTTCAATCTATGGATATACCACTATTATTTACTAATATACAACACTGTCATGGCTATAATACCAAGTTTGGTCTGAAAACAAATTATTTTCAATTTGTTTGATTGTCACATTCCTGCTTGTAACTGAAATGTATCGAGTAAGGGTTTTTTTTTTACATATTTTTTTCAGCATACAAAAAGTGAAACGCGTCCATACTTTGTTTGATCAGCCTAGTAAGTAATATCTTTTGGTACCCATGTTGCTAATAATTATCTTTTCATCACTATGAATATTGTAACGACTAATATCAAAATATCAAGACTTCTAGTTGAAATATCAGATTTGAAATAGATACACATGTACATGTAGGTTAGAACACAGAGAACAAAATTAATGTAACTATTAAGAATATTGATAGTGATGTAGTGAAAGTGACATTGCCATGTTTGCAAAATGGTTAATAAGAATGATGAAAGTCATCGGAGTATATACAAGCATGCATCTGTAAAGTAAAGTAAAGACACGTAAACGACTTGAGTTAGACAGAAACGATTTAATACGACTAAGACTATGACGTGAATTAAGAATGATAACGTATGGTAAATATGAGACAACGTGAATGAAATGAAGGAGAATAGAAGTGTAGATTCGTAGTTCCGATTGGGAGTGGCGAATCTACACTTCCAAGGCTATTCTCTGATTTAAACCATTGCGTACATTCGTAAAAATAATCTACACTTTATTGAATAGATTGACGTCATAGCAATGGTTTAAATGCACTGAAACAAACGTGACAATTTAAGACCGGACCATGCGAAATAGCAGACGAAAATGCACAAGAATATAAAATGATTGACAAGTATTATTAATGTGATCAATGTACTGGAAGCATGACAACGCCATGAAAATGTATCAACAGGGTTAGTTTCGAGATGACAGCAGTGATGATTAGACAAAAACGTTTGGCGTCTTGGCACTCACTGGATTCGCAATTGATTCCGGTAAAATCCTCTTCACAAATGCACCTGTAGTCGAAGGTGTTTTGCGGCTGTAGACAAACGCCACCATTCATGCAAGGATTGCTGATGCAGGGAATCATATCTAAGAGTTGGGCGGCAATGTGTAGACGATTGGGCGGGAAACAAGCAGGAAACAAGCAAGCGAGAGGCGATATTAAAAAGACATTTTATAAAATAACTGTTAAACATTTTAATAAAGTATGGTGAGTTTTAAGTAAGTACCTTTGAGAAACAAGCTAATCAGGCGACAGAGTTCGACGAGAAGCCCTTCCCCCATAAAAATGGCCATCGAATATGTGGCGTTGGCTTCTAGGCTGTAGCCCTTCTGTATCATCATCTCTTTACACATAAATGCTATGTTAAAGTGATTTGGAAACTTTGTAGAGGCTTGATAAAATATGAGCTGCCTGGCCTTACATGCTATCAGTGTATGTAATATGGTGTAAAAACGAAGCCCAGGGGGAAAAACACTTCAAAATAATCATATCCTTCACAAAAGTAAACATATGCAAGTGACCGGAAATGCCAGACTCATTTTTCCCCATAGACTTAGTGTTAGACTAAAGCGTATGGCCATACGCTTTCGTAAATGGAAGTATTCAGTCATAGATATCTTAATAATAGCATTATATATTTGAAAACCTTTCTATGCCTGGCTATTTATTTATCCTTCTGAACATCATTATACAAGACAAATATCAAAATTCAACAATTTATTAAAATCAAGCCTCCACAAAGTTACCGAATCCCTTCAAAATGTAACATTTTGTCACTCATTTTTGGTATAATTATACGATGGTATTTCACCTACATATATTTCACCTCTTTCAATATACTATTCTTTTGCCCTATTCCTGATTTATTCTCTAATTTCCCAAATAGCACACAGCTAATGTTAATAAACGATTCAGAATTATTGGCACATAAATTTCTTCCTGCGCACATCCATCTCTTTCTTTATCTTTTCCTCCATTGATGATTCTTCTCTCCTTCCATCTCTTGCTACCTGGCTCGTTTCCTTCATAACACAAGCCCTAATTCTCTATATACTATACGCAAAAGGATATATATATATATATATATATATGTGTGTGTGTGAGGGTGTGTGCGTGTGTGTGTGTTTTCGGACATTTTCGGACAGAGAACAAAAAAAAAATCATGACAACAATGGTCCTCGGAAGCCGGACAATAGTCCTCGAACGTCGAACAATGAATTTGTTGCCTTATTCCGTCGACTGTCAGAGGACGGAGGAACAATAGAGGAACAATACTTGTCCTCGGAAATAAAGCCATACAAGACTGTGCGGCTGTGTGGGTGAGGGGGTGTGCGTTTGTTTAGCATTATGTCCGAGGACATTTTCGGACAGAGAACAAAAAAAAAATCATGACAACAATGGTCCTCGGAAGCCGGACAATAGTCCTCGAACGTCGAACAATGAATTTGTGCTTTATTCCGTCGACTGTCCGAGGACGAGTAATAATAGAGGAACAATAGTTGTCCTCGGAAGTAAAGCCATGTAAACGTGTGTGTGTGGTAGTGTGTGTGTGTGTGTGTGTGTATAAAGCGACAGAAAAAAACCAACTAGATGATTCATCATTTAGCCACAGTTAGCCCTCTACTGTCTATTTCAAAACCATGAATTCTGTCATGATTTGACATTAGCATGGTTAGAAACAACTTGTACTTGTCCATGGAACATTTAACAGTTGCTATAGGACGCTGATGGGGAATAAAGTGAACTGAACTAAACGATTCTTTGGTAAAAATCACAGAAGAAGGATTAAGACTGATCATCTACTTACTGATTTCACATTCACTACCAGTGAAGCCGGTACGACAGGTACAGTGATGCAATAGCCCACCTAGAGCAGTTAGACATGTCCCTCCGTTCCTACATGGCTGACTGTTACATGCATCGGCTGAGACGTTTTAACAGAAAGAGTGGAAATAGAAAAACATGATACAAGTAGATACAGATTATACAAAGTATAAACACATCGAGGAAAGTAAGTAAAAGTGAGTCACCACGATTTAAAGGACAATGTACATCTTGTAAATAAAGCTTTATATTGTTGAGAAGTTAATTCAGATTTCTCTTATTCGTATATGCAAATTTCATTAGTAAAGAAGTTTCCATTTCTCTCTTGTGGATGCACTTAGTGTCAGTGTTTTTTTCTTTGTTCGAGCAAGTCTCGTTATAATGAGATGAAAATAAATAATAATAATGAAAACTAAATTGAGAAAGGTTTTATTAAGTAGGGAAACTTTAAAGATAGGGTTTACTCACGCTCTTCACATGTTTCTCCCATCCAACCGAAGGCACATCTGCATACGAAATCAGCCCCATCTGCTATACATGAACCGCCATTCTTACATGGTCCTCGAACACAAGAATTATCTAGAAAAGGTAAATAAGGAAGAAAAAATAACACGATGACGGAAAGCTTAGTTTAATGGTCTGAATGAGAAGGGATGTTAATGTTAGCACAAAATTACGTCATAATGTTCTGCTGGCGCATCAAGTATTATTTCAGGGGGGGGGGGGCGGTACCTGTTTTTCGTGATAATTTGCTAAAGTATGTTTCGCTTACTCTTAGGTAATAGTAAGATTTAAAGAGAACGTTGAGTTCTGGGAAAGGTCAAAAATAATTTGTGAGCTTTCTCATTCTCTTTTATGTCAGTTCGGAAGATTGTCATAGTAAAAATATCCCCTGAAAAGGATTGCTCTTCAAATGCCCTCACATTCAAATTATGACAAGAAACACCTGAACTATTCGGGCCGAACATTTGTGTGTAGTCCCGTATACACATTTCTATGTGCAGTGTATGTGACTCTCAGCAGGATTGAGTCAATTTCTCCTCATTTTGGTGATTTCAAAACCTTACAGTATTCTCTAATTATGATGTACTATATAATCAAACTTTCCAAATTGTTTTGAGACAGTTTCTTGCTCAATGTAATCACATGACCAGAACTTAAAGGACCTATGAAATGCAAGTACATGTTGATCTTTGATGATGTGTATTGTTCTGTACATCACAAAATTTATAACCATTTGATCTGAATATGTGTTATATATTTTTAAATATTTTTTGTAATTATTTTATTTACCTGCTAAGCCCCGCCCCTAAAAAATCCTTTGGAGTCTGATTCTTCACATGACATCATCAGTCAATCATCAGTCAACTAAAACAAGCCAAACAAAAAACACTGGTATGTAAAGTATCTCTCTCTTTTGTACTTGCTCACAATAGCATCGTGTGTTTTCATACAACAGATTTTAAGTACCTTTCTTTTCCTGTGATGCTGGAGCATTTCTGACATAGCATCTGCTATTGTGATTGAGAGTTTATGAGTTGGTATTGTATTAAAACATGCGATTCTATTGTGAGCAGGTGCTAAACTGAGGGATAGGTACATACCAGTGTCTATTGTTTGGCTTGTTTTAGGTGACTGATGATTGACTGATCATGTCACGTGAAGAATCAGACTCCAAAGGATTTTTTTAGGGGCGGGGCTTAGCAGGTAAAATAAAATAATTACAAAAAATATTTAAAAATATATGACACATATTCAGATCAAATGGTTGTTAATTTTGTGATGTACAGAACAATACACATCATCAAAGATCAACATGTACTTGCATTTCATAGGTCCTTTAACTTTATCTTTAAGGGGGTGGGGCTAAAGTTCGCACAAACACACGTCATAACATTCCAATGCCGTATCAAGGATTATTTCACGTGGGTGGTCAATGTTTTTTTTTTTTTTTTTTTTTTTTTTTTGCTTTTTGGTGACAATTTGCTAAGGCATGTTTAATCTCTCTCGTAAGTGCTCTCAGATTCACTGGGTTGGGGTGGGAGTAGTGAAAAAATAAATTCCCGCCCCACACCACTGGGGCACGTACCAACACCCCCCTCTGGATCCGTCGGGACACCTTAAAAGATCTTAAAATAGAAAAAAATGCGCACTCTGAAATCTTCGGAAGGTCATGTTAATTCACACATCAGCTGACGTCTTACGTTGTGCAAGGTGAAACTGTGACGGAAGAAAATTATAAGATTACCAATAATACACGCTATGATCGATGATCGTACGCTGGTTGATTATTTTGAGTAATTTTGGAGGATATTGAACATTTTAGCACAAGTCTTTCCAGTTTCAGCTGTTGAACGAATAACGTGTTCACCAAGGTGCCGGAGACATGTACATGAATAATATTCAATTCTTGCCATACCATTATTACCTCGACATAGGCCTGCTCTTTGGGAAATTTATCGAAAATTTATTGAATCCTATTTTCGTAAATTATTAATTGATTATCTGGGTCTGAGTGTTTTAGCTTCGATTTATTAAATGCCGTCTTTATATTTCGACAGTAAATCACTGACTCTTCGCTCTCATCTTAGCACGGTACGAATAATCCAGTTCGGGGTTAGCGCATGGTACAAATGACCCCAAATATCCACAGATATTTTAGACATGGAGGGTCCCTTTATGTGCACTTCAGAAAATAGCTCTGGGAGTGATAGAGGTCCCTCATGAATAGCTTTTGTTTCCCCCTTTAAAAAGAATACTTCCACCTGGATATCATGGAATGCACCATTAGTGCATAATTGAACAATGATTACATGACATTCATGAGCACATGATATCGAATATTAGTGTCAGTGGGTTTTAGAATTTGGTACAGATGACCTTTATCTGCCCATGCTCAGATTGCATCTCCGAAGTGGCTTATTATAAGTTAACCCAAGTAATATTTGCTTAACATACAAAATCTGAAATATAAAGAAATTGTCATAATTTTGCTAATCGTTGTCGTCACCATCAGAAGCAGCAGGATCATCATCTTCATCATCATTATCAGCAGCAGCAGTATAGTATCGTTATCATTATTATCATCACTCCAAGTTCGGTACCAAACACTGCACTTGCCTTCAGTTAAGTTCATTATACTTATTTTATCATTCTAATTCATCCTTATTACCGTTACCAATGACGCCATCGTCATGGTCATCCTGTACCAGTATACTTACCAATGATCTCACACAGCTGACCAGAGTAACCTGGAGGACATGAGCATTGGAAGGTATCTATTCGATTGATGCATCCAGCCCCATTCTGACAGGGGTTCGGAAAACAAGGTGTGTCTATAGGAGACATTTTGAAAAGTGCAAAATAATAATAATAATAATGATGATAATGATAATATAGGATTTCCTGGTCAACCTCAAACTTTCTTCAATCAATTTAACGTTTCGAGCTATCAATTTCGCCCGAAATGCGATCGCGGTAAAAAATCAGAATTCACATTCGTCTTTGGCCGCTCAAAATCAACAACTCAGCGATCAAATTGCAAATTGCGCTAATCAATTTGACACAATGAGCAATGGTATTCGTCAGTCGTAATTCAAATTCGTCTTTCCGTCTTTGCAGCCATTCAAATTCGTTAATGAGCAAACATATTTGAAAAAAACTGCAATCAAATTAAGAATGTGAGGTTCGTATCAAGTAGAAAATCAAAATGGGGAGGGGTTTGGGGAACGCTATTTCAATATGGCCATGGTGTTGTTATGCTTATTTGGCAAATAGCCAAATAGCTAATCCACTATAATGTTCCTTAAATTTAATGCGTAAAAACCGGTTTACTAACAAATTCAAATATTATGCTTATTTTTTTTTACACAAAGGCTGTTCCTGACAAATTGAACGCTTTCCCAAGGCTTTCCCGACAAAGCAACAACTAATTAGTAAATCAGTCTATTGAATAAACGCTTACACTTTCATTTGTTCTGTGCTGTATTTTACTTCATTTCATTTCACTATACAAACTTGACATTGACAGACTACATATTGTACTGAACTGACTTAAGTGACAACCCATACAGAAAAAACGTTACCGACGCATCATCAATGAGGACCGACGTAGAATTATCGAGGCTTTTGAAGACAACAACATGGACTATCTTGAAATGGCGGACAGAGTTGATGTCAAGCGCCAGACAACAAGATCTATAGTTGCCATATTCCTACGAACGGGGCGAAGCGACAAACTACCTCGAGGTGGCAACAGGAATACCAAGATTGACGAGGAGATGAAAGAGCACCTTCGTGAAGTTTTGAGGCGGCCAGGATTGACGACGAGATGAAAGTTTGGAAGTTTTGAACGCCAAAACCCTAGCGACCCTCGAACAAATGAAGACCGACATGGAAGCATCACATCCAAACAAGCCACATGTGAATACCAGTACCATCGCGCGTACTTTAGATGGGATGCTGTATACGTCCAAACTGGTGGAAGATGTCCCCCGAAAACGAAATGAACAGCGAGTGTTAGACAACAGGGCGGAGTATGTGCAGTGGTTTATGGAGGAAGGGAGGAAGGGGTGGTTGGAAAAGCCGTCTTCAAGTTGACGAATTGGCAGAGATGGGTGGATGATGGGTGGATGACAGAGAGGCGGCACAGGAGGAAGGCATCAATCTTCAGCAGTTGAGGCTGAACCTGCTGAACCTGCTACTCCAGGTCGGACGACTTTCGATCGACATCATCACTGCAGAAAAATGAAGTCAGTGGTACCGACACAGCCAGACATTCTTTCCTCGATGCCTGGCACGATAAAACATCGACGGATAGACCGGCAGACTTTCAGACCATGTACCGATAACTGAGACAAATATATATATATATATATATCTGTTTATGAAAGATAAACATAAAGATGAAAAATATGAAACGAAGAAACATAAACATGCACACAAGAAATGAAAAGTCACAAGATAAGTAGATAACATGTACAAGAAAAACATGTACAGGAAAAAATAAAATGAAAATAAAGAAAACAAACATGAAAAAGAAAAAAAAGAAAACAAGTTCATGAATGAAACAAAAGAAAAGAAGAAAAAAGAAAATGAAAAGAAAAGAAAAATATAAAAAAGATGAAAAAGAAAACAAGAAATCTGAAAGTGAATTGTATGTACGTTTGTATATGTATGCATGTTAGATCAAAATGTCTATTGTGTCCACGCGGATACATCGTACATTATAATAAATTGAATAAATAAAGTAGAAAATCGACTTCCTAAAAACGAACTTTAATGCTCGAAACACGTTCACCCGCCGTGACTTCTTAAGTTGAGAAATTTCAAATTCCACCGCACATGAACGAAAATGTTTTCCTATTAACACTTTTGATCGCTCAAAAACGAAATTGCATGCTCTAAAATGAAATTGCTTGCTGTTTGTGTTAATTTGAATGATCGATAGACACGATACGCGAGGTATCGTTTAATTTGATTGACCATTTTACGAATTTGATTAGCAAGAGTTTAACATTGACCTGGAAATCCTATAATAATAATAATAATAATAATAATAATAATAATAATAATGATAATAATAACAAAAATAATAATGATGATAATGAATAATACAAATAATGATAATAATAATGATGATGATAATCATAATCATAAAAATAAATGAACTGATAAATGAATATATACATATCAATATAACAAAATGTCTCCTTTTTTACTTGGTAGCTAAGCTTTCTGGCATATTGATGCATTCATGATAATTATAATAAAAAAAATGTTCACCCCTAAGAAGTATTCTATTACTCTTCCATCCTGCAGACGAGCGGCAACAGCTCCTTTTCAAAAATCGTCGCCAAACTTATCTATAAAACATAAGTATTCAGCTTTGTTGATGCTATATAATGAATTTTATAGTTAAAATGATTTTAGTTCAATTCACCAGCGACCTGGTTTATATACCATGTGCATCCACGCAAAGTCTCAAACATCGAAAAGCTTTCCATTTCAATATTAATTATTATACCCCATTCATTCTGTTTATTAATTTCTTCCTTTTTTTTGGGGGGGGGGGGGAAGAGGTCGAGTTTAAATTTCCTCTGACCGCAAGTTAATGTGACAATTACAGTCATTTGTGAATCCAGTTACATGTATTTAATTGCATTTCTTTTTTCTACACAATATTATGAAAGCCAAGTTTCCGAAAGTAAAACATAATTTCTGAATGAATCGTGAGTAGAGGCGAGTAGGGTGCCAACACACAAGAGAAACATGAGATGTCATGCAGGAAATCTGAACAATCCAATGTGCATCTCAAAATAAACCAAGGAAAAGAGGATCAGAAAGATAAAAGGGAGTATTAAAGTTCGCACGATCATCATCCAGTTGTGAAGTGCCTTGCGCAGATCGCCTGCAAAATGCTTGTAAAAAGTAAACAAATTTGGTAACTTCTTATGAAAACGTTTGACATTTATTTCATGATAGAAAAAAAATGTGCAGTCTGTCTATTGACACTTTTTATCGGTATCGCTGCTACCACGCGAGTACTGAGCACATGATTTTTCAAGGGGTCTTGTCAAATTCTCCTTGCGCGAAAAATCAGCAAAGCATGTGTGTTAAAGTTAATATGCATCTATTTCAGTCTGTAAATAATTGCAAAACATTTATAAATTTGGTAGTATTGAAGTACTCCTTATCCTGTTATTGTTTTAATATTTCCATCAATAACGAATACTGTCAAGCTTTTATATAGCTGAACATATAATGTCTTATCACAGAAATTATTCTCTATCATACAAAATCGATGTTTTCAGGATTTCCAATCTTGATGAGTAGGCCAATATACTGATCAGGAAGATTGATGGCAATTTTTTTTTTTACAAAAAACCCCTAAAACAATCATGTTTAACGATATCTAACAGCAAGCTTACCAGAAAATAAATCCGTAGATCCCTACACTCTAACATAATCGATAAAAGGCATGACAGGTTTACCAATTTTACTAGACATTAATTCATACCACTTATTACATCCGAAGGCAAAATGGATCCGACATTAACTCCCCGCCCTATTCTAAATGTTATACTCACGCCCTCGTTCATTTTTGTATTAGGGCCTATACATGTATTTACGGACATCTTTATTGGGAGACCTCGGCCGAGTGGGGTCAAAACAAAATTCGATTCTTATATTTCTGAGTAATCAGGTAATTGTTTTCAACAGAACGACACCAACAATAACATTATTCTAGAGGCCCCCCTGACTCATAAAATAAGTCGCCCCTACCACGGCTTCCCGACTATCACCTCCCTGGTCATTGCTTTTGTCTCCGAGGTCAAATCGTAGGAATGATTCGCTAATTAATAACGGTCAAGCCGCAGGCGTTGATCACGCGTCCAATTACGTGTATTACCGCGGTGTAATAATCATGATCCTATCATCTTTCACATGGGATATGTTAGAGCAACGGTTACATGTCGTTTTCCCAAAACAATGTTCATATTAATTATTTTGGAAGGTTTAATCCGAATGTTTATGACTACGAAGGTTTGTAATTCCGAAAATGAAACTGGGTTCATTATCTCAAAGGTTCATAATTTCAAGAGATGATACAGAACTATGAAATAGAAATAGAAATAAAGGTATAAAAATGCACTTCCCAAAAGTCGGTTAATGGCAGTCGTTACAAGTGCACATACATTGGGGTTCCCCATGTCTAGCGAGCGGGGACGGCGAACCATCAACATTTTACAGGAGAGGTGCCCCCTTACTCCCTTCATTTCGTACTGTAAGCCCTGTTGGAAGTTTGCATTATCTACCACCTGTTACTTGTTAATAACACATATTGGAATCCATGTATGCAATACCTATACTATATAAGGATCATCTACACTTACTTTAAAAGCAAGCCAATCGAGCTAGAAGATTTTATTTTTTTGGAATACTGAAACTTAGCATTCTAGACTACTGTACTTCAGACTCTTAAACAGCGTTTATCAACCTTTAATCATTATTTTAGAAACAAAGGCGAATAAAAATATTCGGGGTTTTTGGGGGGTTGTTTTCCCCATGGAAATAAACTAGTTTTTAACTTTCTTGTGTTATCTTTTCTTTGTTATGCATTTGTTATGCTTTCAATGTACATGTATATACTTAAAGAATAACAAATATATAAATATATGTGACAAAATAAGATAAGTAAAATGAAATAAAATGAAATGAAATAAAATAAGATAAATATAAAATGAAATGAAATGAAATAAACCACTTTTTTTTTTCATTGTTAGTTTTGACATTTTTCTTGTAGTTTAAACCACATGAGTGAATTCGTGCCTACCCTTGAAGTTAGTTATTTCTTCCTTTGGAACCGACTACTGACATGATACTTACCTAAGCTACATGTGCTGCCACTGAAGCCAGCCGGGCAGACACACGAGTACTGAGTAGGAGAAACAGCAACACATGTAGCATCACTCAAACAAGGACTGGCTGCACACGGATCTACATTTCAAACGATGGGTACGAGAAATTGAAAATGACACTTCACACATTAGCGGAGATTTGGTGAAAGATTAACACCCAATCAAATTACACGGTCGTGTGTGACCATGTCATAATGGGCATCAGAATTGTATGAAGTATAGAGATCCAAAAAGAAGGAAGAATCGTTGATAGTGCATGGTTGAGACATGTTTCGAGAATAATGTTATTCACAACAAATAGTAAAATCCCAATGAAATATGTGGCATTTGAAAATGAATATTTGGCAAAACATTTAATTCCTCCTTAAATTGCTAATTAGACAGTAGAAATTCATTCTGACTAAACTCAGACCCTATATCACTAGATCTCATTCTCTCTTTCTGTCTCTAATTTGTTCGTTTTTATTCAATCCACAAAAATCTGAATTTATTGGATTTTTTTTTTTTCTCTTTACTAATTAATCATTGCAGAATGCAATGAATACAAAAGTCGTATTAAATCACTCACACTTATGCGAGGTTAGTATAGATATTGCATAAATGATTTATTATATTACGTGCTACTTAACCATCAATGTGAAGCACTTTAATCATGATAATGTGCTTTTCCTCGTGCAGGATCCTCATTAAAACGTAATAGGGCCTACTTATGGTCTGTACGAACCACTGCCTTGGAAGCTGGAATGTATTCCTATCTTCCCTGATCATAGAGATCAAATGTCCTTACTCCCTTTCTCATGACTGATATTCTTTCAGCGTTCATAAATCTGTGTTTAAATGACATTTATTTACAAATTAAAATGTTAGTTTCAAAATGTAAGTCTACGAATCTTTCATTCAGAAACCAAAGTTTATATTAGATCTACATTGAGTAACGAAAAAAAAATCATCATTGGAATGTAGGCCTATCATACCTTGTGACTAAATGATACTTGATGGAAGTGCTACTGAATATCTTGAATTGCTAACAAAATTAATTAGAGAAACATATAATTACCTTGTGTGAGCACCGATGATATCATCTGAAATGTGCACACGACTAACCAAACCAGACGCGATAAATTCCCGTAAAATCCCGCCATAATATCCTTCGATTCAGACAATGTCGGGCTAAAAAACACATTAGTCAGTCTCGATTGCTCCTTGATAGGACTTTCATTGCGCACTTCTCTCAATGGTTCAAGTTGTAGCGCCACTTGTCTCCCAGCTTATGGGATGAGCAGTATGAAGTAGGTTCATCGATTCCAGAGATCTTCATAGATTTTCAGGGCTCTAAAACCCAAGGCGCAGGAGTTATCCCCTAACTTCAGTTGCCTTTCAGCGAGGATTAACTTGTATCGTTGGTGTTTCTCTTGAGTCTGGGCCAGGTGCTTACGGCATGTTTTCCCGGATATCTGTCAATGCATTTGAGAGCATCAAGACGTGCCACTTCCTCCTTTGAAATTACCAAGTATGCGATTTCAACACTAACGCCTCCCTCGTAGGGTGGGACCAAGTGAGAAGATGATTAGGGCGTATCCAAAACGGCGAGTGAAAGTCTTGTCAAACCAGGCAGTTAGACAACAAAAGAAGGTAAACCTTTCTTTTGGTGGACTTTGATCCTCTGTAAACTGCTTTCAGATTGTTCAGTGGATAGTCCAAAGAAAGACCGCTATTTAGTCTTGGACCAGTTACGTAACACGGTCTACGATTGAGTTCCCAATCGCCAATGCGCGGACATTATTCCTTTATCCGATCAAATTTATACATACTCAACGCGTTAGAAATCTCCCCCTTGAATTAAGCTAATTGTATATAGTTACAAAATATGAACATTATGAAAACTATCTTCTTTAACTCAGAATACCGAATGACTACAATCATAACGCATGTCGATGCAAGTACATGTATAGTGCGTTGAGGAAGTCTAGGGGAATTTCAACGAAGCTTTATCTTCCTGTTATAAGTGCACAGATGCTGCCCACTGTTTAGTGAAATAAAACGCAGCCCACGCAGGGGCGTATCCGGGGGGTCACGATGTCCTTTTCCATTTCTTCTTTTTTTTGTTACTTGTCATAGGTTCTTTTCTGTTTTGGACCCCCTCTTTTCTGAACAACTCCTTTTTTTTTCTTGTCGGAGATTTGTGCGTGTTAGATTTGTGTGATTCCCGATGGGATGGTACCCCACCCCCATTCTGCCGCGGGAAGTTCCCTGTATCACAGGCAGATATAAATAATGTGACCGATTTTTGACACATGTGACGAATCATGCTGCTATGAGAGACTCTATACTCGAATGTGATTCATACACTTGACATGAAACAGGCCTTGGTGCAACCGGGTCCGCTCGCTATTCATCAGGACCGCTATTCGTAGAAAACCGCTATTCATTTAACACGCGTTATGAATAGCGGTCCATATGAATAGTTATGAATAGTGGTCCTTATGAATGGAGGTCCTTATGACTAGCGAGGTAACTTGTCTATGGTTTGCTCGCTATTTAGAAGGACCGCTATTCATACAAAACCGCGATTCATTTAGTCACGCGTTATGGATAGCGGTCCTTATGACTAGCGAGGTTACCCCGATGCAGTTAACGACGGTTCTGTTTAATTATTCTATGAGTCGTTATCATGTTAATGATAGAAAAGGAAAATTAATAGTACAAGTAAAAGTAAAAGTAAAGTTAAGTATAAAAAGTAACAGTTAAGAAAAATAATACTGTTGACTTTCTTGCGGCTTCCTAATGTAATATAATAATGGTGGCTTCTTGTATAGCGCTCATGTCCGTCACGTTGTGACGCTCCTGGCGCTTCATTATTACCCCGGTCATAGCTTATATTAGCAGCCAAATATGTAGCGCTCAAGCATATTGGGTACCCATTTACACCTGGGTGGAGAGTGGCAAATGTGGATTAATGTCTTGCCAAAGGACGTTAGTGCCGGGCTGGGATTCGAACCCTCAACCTTTTGATTAAGAGTCAAGTGAATGAACCACTATACCCACTATACCACTACACCTCCATATCTATTATATAAGACAACAAGATGGAAATATGGGACTCTTCCCTAATAATTTTGAGCAGGTTCGATAACAATTGAAATACACTTTTAAAAATCATTTTTTAAACATATCAAAGTTAAGTAACGGAAAATGTAAAAATGTTGGTCGTATACTGCATTGTGGACGTTAAGAGTCGGTCACATTATTATGTGCCGATCCAATCTTTAGGAAGTAGGAATATTGGGGGATAGTCGCTCAAAGATAATAGAGTTTTGTTTCCAAGTAACGAGATAATGACAGGTTTCCTTTTATCGTTACATAAATATCATGATGTTTCCTCGGGCTCAGAATTTAGAGACTCGGTGAATTGGCATCAATCATGTCAATAAAACCAACTCTTCACTCTTGTGGTTTTCCTTCCTTTTTTATGTCATTTGATATTGATACTATTATTTAAATTAAGTACTTGCGTTTATTGAGAGGGGAATATCATTTTCCTTTTCCTACTTGTTTCAGTATTCATGGTATTATCGCAATAATATTAGTTAAGAACTCTCTCTTTCTCTTGCTGATACTATATTCTCAATTTTCTGTTCCTCATGTTAATTGCTCCGCTAACTACCCTTGCTTTTTAAACCTCAGTATTTCATAGTACACATCGTACATGTCCCCTTTTTTGCCTCTCTCCCTCTGCCTCTCTCTCTCTCTCTCTATATATATATACACACTCTCAGAAAACATTTTAGGTTGGTTCCAATATGAACCTACCAACTGTTGGTTAAAAAAAAAATCCCCATATGTTTTACATACAATTTTGTTTTAACCAACAGTTGGTAGGTTCATATTTGAACCAACCTAATGATTTTTAACCACATTTTCTGAGAGTGTATATCTTCCCTCTCTCTCACACTCTCTCTCTCTCTCCCTCTATTTTTCTCTCGGTCCTGTCTGTCATTTTGTCTATCATTCTCTCTTTTGTGCTTCTCCGTCTTTCTTAATGGTTCTCTCTTCTCGCAATCTCTGTCTGTGTGTCTGCCCCTTTTGCCCTCACTGGCCCTCCCTGTCTCTCACTCCCTGTCTCTCACTCCCGGTCCCTTTCACTCCATTCTTCGTCAACCCCATGCGTCAACCCCAAGTCCCGTTTTAGTCTAGAGTCTCCTCGTCTGTATGTTTCTTTCTAATTAAATGAGAACATCCTCACATGTTCGTAATCTTACTGACAGAATTCAACATTGCGTGCCACAGGTGATGCGCCATGTAGCATCTGCCATGGAGCTTTTTGTGAGTTATTTTGTAAAATTAATGTTTTTGTGTTTTTTTTAAATATATAAATAGAGATAGATGGATAGGTAAAGGGTGAAAGAGAGAGAGAGAGAGAGAGAGAGAGAGAGAGAGAGAGAGACAGAGACAGACAAAGAGAGACAGACAGAGAGACAGATAGACAGAGACAGAGACAGAGAGACAGAGAAAGCGTGTACAATAGCAGTTTTCTAATATTCCATGTACATAATATAATTATGTGACATTTAAAACTGTGGGTCTATACATGTGGGTTTCATTTTGGTATAGCATCAACTTTGCTGAGAAAATCTTCTTCCTTTTTTGTAATCCAGGCCAAAATTATGACTAAAGCCCCTTTCACACCGGGCCTGCGTTGAGTAGAGTTGCGTAGTGCGGCGTACCGACTACGCCGAGCTTAAGCTGCCCTACGCTGTGCCTACGCTGGCTTACGTGGAAATACGCCGAGGGACGCAAAGGGGTACGCGAGATGGACGCAAAAAAGTAAACATGTTAATTTTTTTTCGTGTAATTTCGGCGTAGAGCACTGGATGCAGAAAGTACACAGTTTTTACGCAAGTCCATGCAACACTACGCTATTGTATGCCATGCCTACGCAATAGTACGCTAACCTACGCCAGTCCGACGAAAAAGGCTGGTGTATCGCTCCTATGGAAGGGTGTAGTGTTGCGTACTTTAGCTTAATGTGGGTTCAGCAATACGCAATCCTACGCGTAGGTACGCCATTTGCATCTGCCGTAGGTACGCGGTGCCTATGCACAGGGTACACAATCATACGCCATCGTATGCCAACCTATGCATAACCTACGCAGGGACTACGCCGATCCTGCGAGTAATTTCGGTATACTCGGTACGCCGCAGAACGAAAGGGCATTAAGTAAACATCCTCCCACATGATAAAACATAATTTTGTTGAATGATAAACATTGACAAAGGAATACAGTTTTCTGCGCATTTTAGTATTTTACCCAAGGAAAGAAGAGTGCTGGTGGAAACTTTCCCATGTCTGTTCTCAATGTTCATATTGTCATAACTTTATCATTATTTGTCGCAATCATGTTTCTGTTATTTTTCTGCTTTCACCAAGGTGAACTCGATGAATGGATTAATTCCTTTCAGGGTTCACAGCTAACCTCGACATGCATATTAACAGAGTTGCTAAACAAAATACATTAATAATTCACAGGTAATGTCTGGCTGTAATTTTATTCGCAGAGGTACAAGAAACGATACAATTACAATCATTTTTAATTTTCATCGCAAACTCATTTAATACAAAGCATTTTTGTAACACTTTCTGTGAAAATATACAGGAGGAGAGAAGGGGTAAAATGGAGAGAGAGAGAGAGAGAGAGAGAGAGGGAAACAGACGGGGAGGGGGATACTAACAATATGGTATAGTGATTACACTAGGATAAAACGCTTCGATTCTGCTTCATTAGCTTAGATGGTAGTTTCACTATTGAAAGTAAAATCTGATATTAAGACATAGTAGAGATAATAGCGCATTTATGCTTGTCTAAATCACATTTTTAATTAATCCATAGGACTCAGCAAGCAATACGGATGGGGCTAGATTTATAACAATTAGTTTACACCAAAATTTTAAAGGCATATTGGGTATTTATTAAATTCCTTCCATTCTCCTCCCGATCCGACGTCTTCATCTTCCTTTTCTCCTTCTTTTACTTCAACCCGTTAACAACTGAATTCTTAAACTATCATAGGCTTAATACAGGAGCCACCCGGTTCCCGTAATCTATGGGTTAAGCATCATCCTTACCATCATCATCATTACATCATCATAGATGCCAATTTGTGCAAATTAGTGTAAGAGCGCCAGCTGTTGATAAAAACATTACAGTTAGGAAAAGTTTTTGACTGGTCTGTCTTTCTTCAAGCACTTTTTTTAAATTCTCTTTTTACCCCATTTCTCATTTTATTGGAATTTGAAGACCTGATTTACATGGTTCCCTGTATCCTAAATTGATAACATTTGGATGGAAACTGTGTAGAAA
The DNA here is from genome assembly GCA_025617745.1 of Heliocidaris erythrogramma. Classification (NCBI taxonomy): domain Eukaryota; kingdom Metazoa; phylum Echinodermata; class Echinoidea; order Camarodonta; family Echinometridae; genus Heliocidaris; species Heliocidaris erythrogramma. The sequence continues at coordinate 23,679,496 of CM046861.1, read as the reverse complement.
GGGACATTTGAAGTGTTTTATTGTGATCTGATAAAAGGACTGTAAAGTGATTGGATTAAAATTTTCATACACTGTATTATCGCCTGCGGTGAGTTGGCTTGTTCTCGTAAGAGAAAACATGTGATTCCTTATGGATGTATGAGGACCGGAGGATGTTAGAGCGAGCGTTTTGATGATGACAGAAGCGAGCCATTGGAGGTCTGTGTGTGCCAGTCGGCGTGGACGCGATTCAAGGGAGAGAAAGAACGGGAAGGGCGCCGCCACGAACGTGACTGGGAAGATGAGTGAGGCGAGTGTGACGACAGGAACACATTCAAAATAGGACATCTTTGCAGTCACAATAATCATCATCAATATTATCTTCATTGTCATCATCATCATCATCATCATCATCATCAACATCATCTTCTCGTTAGTCTTATTTGTGTTTTTGTCTTCTTCTTCAATGTTTATATTTCTCCTCCTATTTCTCCTAACTCTTCTTCTCCTCCTCATCACTTTTTCCTTCTCCATCTTCTTTTTCTGTCTCTACAGTCTTTTAGGGAATAAAATACTCTCCATAAGATTGCTTGCCTTGATTGTTCTACACCCATTCGTGGCAGAATGTTACTACACTGTATATTAAAACAGGGTGGATGCTAGGATAGGGCTCAGATACATCGACATTTTCTACCAGCCTGAGGGATATTCCCTTTTCAGGACGTTGAGTTTTGTTGTATATGCTCCACTGAACTGAAATGGGCAAGGAGGTTGAATAGCATGCGTCATCAAGTCCCCATTTTTCTTTTTAAAAACTTTCCTAAATGATTAAAATCGAACATATTCGTACCTTTTCAAGCAACATTCTCATTACCGTTTACTTTATCAAACCGATATGCGGCTACCATAATATGTTTGGACATATTCCTGGTATCGGCACACAAGCATCAATGGGGGGCGTGGGGGGGGGGTGCAAATTTGAAATGTATACAAATGTACACAACTGAATAAACATTTTAAAAAGAAATCGTTTGTAGGCTTCTACGCAAACATATTTTGATTGACTTTTGTATAGTACGTTTCATTTCAGGTGCACGGATCAACAAAAACGAAAAAATAAATTCGAAAAATAAAAAAATGAGTGCCACGATTTCTAACACACTGACAGAATGAACAGCCATGTAATCAAGAGGGTATATTAAGAGTACAGTGTCTTTTTCATTCTTCATACGGTTGTTCCGAGCCACCGACCGACTGACCCCACCTGTTTAACCCGATATTGTGTAATCAAACGTAGAGAGCGCACTTCCTGAAATCCGAACCCACACCGAAGTTTAAGTGCACTGTATACAGCTACTGCGATAATCGAATCAAGCCGTCAATTTTACAAATAGAGCCTGAGGGTGTGATTGGATTGAAGAATCAAGATAGAATGGAAGAGGGGGAGAGAAGGAGTGATGGAGGGAGGGAGAGAAAGAGAGAGAGAAAGAGAGAGAGAGAGAGAGAGAGAGAAGGGGCGATGGAGGGAGGGAGGGGAGAGAATGAGAGAGACACAGAGAGAGATAGAGAGAGGAGGGGTCAAAGCGATTTTTTTTTAATGCAATTTAGGAGGCTATGGGGGAAGTCTTTGGAAAAGGTAACTATACATTTCTTGTGAAATGTTTGTCTCGAAATAATAAAGTTGTTAGGAAGTGGTATTTCCCCGAAAGTGCGTTCAAGAAAGGCACTCTTTAAATACAAAACTACATAGTGGGTAACTTTCTCTTTTCATGCAAAACATACTGAATGAAATAAAATTGCTGCCTGAAATTATCAAATGCGATTTTGAAGAATTTTGTGCACAGTCATGCGGGAAGTGCCGGGGAACTGAGGGGGCTGGAACTCCCCCCCCCCCCAGAATTTTGAAATCCCCAATATACAGAAAACTGCGTCCTCATATTCCGGCAAATAGGTGATCTATTTGTATTCTTTTTATATCTTATTCATCATAATTTGATGAAAAATTTATATTGTCACCAAAATTAAATAATCATTAAATTAAGTTGATATTCGTGCAAGAGACGTCAACCCCTGACGAAATTGGGCCCGTATTGCCATGTGTAACTTCCATATCATAGGATAGGCATCCTAAAGTCTGTCTTACCTTATATTTCATCGACAAGAGAAATTAGAACATAGATAGATATTGGAAAGATGTTATAAAAGAATGTAGGCGAAACAACTCGACCAAGGTACCGACAGCAGAATATAGACATGTAGAGACAAAGACGAAGAGGGCAGTACCACCATAGGTATGCAACAGCCAACCAGAGCCATCTATACACAGAGTTTAGCCAATTCGGTACCAGTAGGGAACAATATGGGACATGTTGCTTTGTTGGGCAAGCATATAACTGAAACCGAGTCGGTACAATTATGCACTTTCGTCTAATTCATTAATAATAATAATAATATGTTTTGTTTACCCAGGGTAGCCTCATCAGTATTACTGTTCTCCCTGAGGGCCCTGCAATCATTACCCCGGCTTTAGCCGAGCGACCATGATAAGGTGCTCAAGCATTCAAGAAATTCCTTCCTACCGGGTACCCATTTACTTCACCTGGTGGAGTGTGGCAAATGCATTATAGAGACTGCCCATCCTGCACGGATATTCTTCCTTTCGATCAAACAATTTCTTGAAAAATTCTTCCACCAAAAGTTGGCAAAAGACTGCCCCGTATCCTCCAAAGTGGCCTAAGTTAAGCCAGGTTTAACCTAGGCCGCTGACTTATGGAAGGCCATTTGTCAACCCTAAGTCCCTTATAAATTACTATAGTTATGTAACAAAATAAAGAAACATAATTATTTCCCAGCATGAAATTAGCATCAGAAATCAGTTCCATCGTGAGGTTTTTGTATTTGTATTTAGTTCCAGAACTAGAGGGATTCTATGGTGATTTTGTAAGATTAAAAGTGGGTGACATTTGGCTCTCCATAATTCAGTGGCCTAAATCTACACACTTAGGCGAGGGCTTTAAATTAGGCACTTTTTGTGAATACGGGCCAGTGTCTCTAAAAGTACGATGCTATGTCCTACATGTATATATAAAATTGGCATAAAGCAAGTTCTATTATATCTGTCTCTCTTTCTCTCTCATTCTCTCTCTCTCTCTATCTTTCTCTCCGCTCTCCCCTCTTCCTCCCTCCCACCCCCTCTCTCTCTCTTTCTCTCTCTCCTCCCCTCTCTCTCTCTCTCTATTCCCATTTCTGTAAATCTTTACCCATGATGTCAGACATGAATTTCCGGCCGGAGGATGACAATGTAAATATGACACGCCGTATAACAAACAAAGATGGGTTGGGGAGGGTCATTCCAATCATCATATTATAAATATCATTGTACAACACAAAGTGTACTCTACGGACTACGGTGATCGAAAACATAATAACGATACCACAGTCACACCAACGAAACCGACACCACGGCCCCGTTTCATAACACTTATTATCAATAACAACTGTCCCATTTCTATGACAAATTTGCTCTCAGCCAATCAGATTCAAGGATTTCAGTAGCTTATAACAATTATTGTAACTTGTTATTGGTAACAAGTTTTATGAAACGGGGCCCAGACCGACACCAGCTAATGAAAAAAAAATTACATCAGACTAAATAGCCACGAATCGGTCTTTGGACTCGGTTTGGTGGTGTGACTGTCATAACCAGACATTAAAATTGTTCTGGTCATTGTTGCGTAATGTTCTGCAATTTTTTGTTTAAAGATTATAAGTTCACAATAAGAAATTTGTCTATGTAATTTGGGCTTGGTAGTTAGATATACTAGAATCAACAGTCGCAATATATACATGTAGAATAATGAACTAATCATACCTTTATAATTACTATACATCTAAATTGATATAACAATGTATAAGTTTAACTATAATTATATTAAAAACATTGAAATTACTATTATTTTCATCTAATCTAGGAATACGCAAATACAGCCTAACCTCCCTTTAAACTGATTTTTCTTTTCGCTTTTGGATCACTTTTTACCATTTTAATTTGTATTGAAAATGAAAGATAAAAATCATAAAAACACACACAATCGAAAATGAAATGAGTATCGATTAGTACATGTATTTCAGGTTTTCCATTTGGAAATCATTCTCATTAAAGGGATACGCTACCAGGCGGCCGTGGGGAAAGTCAGGATTGCGTAAGCCCCATTCACTCGTACACAAAGAATGTGCGTCCAACGCGTCCGTTGGACTACTGGGATTACTTTTCGGACTGCACGAAGCCGACCGAATCTCGCACGAGAGCTCGAGCTCAAGCGAAGCGTGCATGTTGCGCGGCGAACAGCCTGTTCGAAGTTTGCTCCCGCTGGGCAACGGCATGATCAGGTAACGATCACGCGTGTCCTCTCGCGGCATAAAAACCTCCACAATCTGCGGTTGAGTATCCCTTTAATGTTTCGTAAGAGGTTGATCTATTGAAACAAAGATATTATGCAGTGTTTTGCGATTGGCAAACAAATAATTTGAATGTCCACAGAGATCGCGCGCTTAAAGCCGGGCTCACACGAGGCGTCGACCGCGTCAATGACTTGTAAGGTCTTTTGCGCTTGATGAAAGAGTGATACAGTTTATGAAGTGAAATTGTAAAATGAATAGCGCAAACAATACTTTTAACTAACTGGCGTATGAGCTAATTGCCTCCACAGGATCGATTAGCGCAGGTACTGACGCAATCGAAATGACGCTTCATGTGAGGCGGGCTTATAAAGTGGACCAATAACACAAACAAACACACACACTCACCAAGTCTCAGTATGTTAGGGGTTCCATGCCAGTATGCTATATATTTCAAATAGCACTTTCAACTTTCATAATTCTTGTAAAGAAAAATATTACACGTTTATATATCGAAATTATACTCCGAATAGAGGCAAGAAGTATTTGTGGGAACTCGTACGCGCTTGTCTGAGTTAACTTCCATGCGGGCATTCGGGTGATATAAATCTCCCCATATATAGTCCTTAACCATTTGGATGCATAATAAAGATATTTTGGGAATATTAGATCTTTTAATAATATACAAATTACTTTCTGTGTGATTGGTCGCTTTTATGGCAGTTTTACTTCGGCCTACGTATTAGCGATTGATTCTGTTCTTGTCAGAAAAATAATATTGATCTTTGCATGGTTTGTTTGTTGATAGTACTGACAGGAATAAAACCATGTTATTATAATCTACATTATGTACCTGTTTTTATGTACTGTATATTGCAAATCGTAAAATAAGTCAAATATATTCATGACATTTATCAACAAATCAGATTCTCTTCTTCTTTTTTCATATTCCTACGGATGGATCGAGTAGAAAGAGAGGTGATGGCTGCAGGTACAGGAACGACTCTATCATAACCCCGCGTATAGGACCTGTGTGGCCGCTAGGGCACCAAGACCACTCAAGACGGACGCGGCGACGACTATGGCTGTCGTGCTTCCAACGGCGTGGACGATACTGCCCATGCATAGCGAGAGGAAGAACTGCGCTACGAAGACCATGCTCTGAATGAGGGATACATCCGTTCCAAGTCCTCGTATGACTTGCTTGTTCCGTTTACTGCTACTCTGAGTTACATCCTCGTTGTCTGACTCATCCTCGTCAAGGGTGGCGCTTTTTGTTTTATAGAACTGTGATCATGAAATAACAAAATGAGAAGGAAAACATAAAAAGACCTTTGCAAAATGCTGATCCATTTTACCATTGAAAAGTAATGTCTTATAAAATAATCATTAATGGTGGTCCATGGACAGTTCCTGTAAATGTATAAGGTCTTGAAATCAGAGTTCGCCGAGTGTCATGTCATGTTGTGTCCTCAGCTTAGCTCGGCACAACTCGTAAATAAATCGAGAAACTACAGCTCGACAATGCTCGAGGAAACTCGACCTGACACTATCTTGAACATGTTCTTAATACTCCAGGGTCAATATGATTTACTACGAGTCATTCCCACCTAGCTCAGGTTGTCTCCCCGGAGTCTTCCGCGTAGTGCCGAGGTAGCTCGGGGTTCAACTCAATATCGAAGTCGGTAAAATATAAAAGAGGCCGGGGGGCTACAATCTTAACTGGATGGGTTACCTATCTTGCCTTCATGAACAAATCTTGATGAGAAGGCTGATAATCAGGGTCGCTACCCCAAATACGTAATTTCGCCAACAGATGGCGTTTGTCATGCAAACCACGCATGCGCAGTGCTGACAATATCCCGATTGGGTCGACAAGTGTTTGTCTTTTTGCATTGAAAATGTACACAGGTATTACAAAAATCCTCGAGTTTGAGTTTAACCGACATGTTTGAAAAGATACCATCATGATTTATTGCGACAATTGGTTGCATTTTCAAAATTTGAGTGGTTTATTTCATGCGATCCAAAAATTAAGCATTTTAGCACTCATTTTATTCATAAGCCGTAGTATTTCAATACGGACCGGAAGTGAAGTTAACGAAGATGCGGACCATTTCCATGCATAATTTTGCCCTCTACGTTGAAAATTGAATTGTGGGTCCAGCAGACCTGATCCAGAATACAAACTACATGACAAAGTGATAAAGGGCTTATCCCAAGTGGACCAGCTTTTACTATATCGCGATGATCAAGCAGACATTCAATCTTCATAATATATCCGTCATAATTTATGCACAATTGATTGGAATTCATTGCCCATCATGTGACGTGAAATTGTTGCCACCAGCCTCATGGAAATTAGCAAAATTGCTATCAGGGGTACCATGTGACGTCACAATCCGTATACAGTAGTGTAGATGCTATACACGGTGTATGACATCACAAACAGTAAGTGAATAGCCTAATGTATTGTGTTGTTATAAATTTGCGCGAATCTATTGTTTTAGGTACCCGTTTGTGATGATGTCCTCATTTCGGTAAATTCATTACGCGTTTCATATCAGCGCAAACTCAACATTTCTTTAAATTGTTTGTGTGTAGATGTAGATCTAGGCCCCGTCTTATAAAGAGTTGCGATTGATTCAAATCGATCGCAACTTGAAATTAATCGCAACTCCTATCACAGTTGCGATTAACTTTAAGTTGCGTTTGATTCAAATCAATCGCAGCTCTTTATAGTTCTGTGATAACTCCTTGATAAGACGGGACCCTAGACTCTAGTTAAAGCTGACAGACATAAACTAAATAACTACTGCCTATAATCGAGTCTGGTTGGTTGAACTATTGTGCCCTCGGTGACGTGAATAGGACCATTTTTGCTCAGGAAAATAGTTCTATTCCCGTCAACTCGGGTACCATAGTTTCAACTAGAGCCTCTCACGGCAGTACATATTTATATACTATTCCCATGCCAAATAAATAGCTGTTTAAGTGTATATAATCCCATGATATTGCACTCACTGTATCTGTAGAGTGGTAGTTTGCTATAAGGATGAAAGGTAGTGTAAAGAGGGTGGAATATTCGATGCCTGCTGTGGCAGAGAAGAGAAAGGCTGCCCAAGGAGTCCGTATAGCCGCCATCAGAGCCATGCTCACACAGTAGATTGCCTGGTTACCAACGTATATCCACTTGGCCCCTGCATGCATTGAAAATAAAAAAGACATAGTGATATTCCAGGGAGTGGGAAGGGGGTGGGTGAAGGGGGCGCTAGAACCCAAACGCCTGTCAGAATTTTGAAAATGTATCGTTACCAATCGTTATGACGACAATTATGATTGAATTAGTCATCTTACTCTAGTAGTAGTAGTAGTAGTAGTAGTAGTAGTAGTATAGTAGTAGTAGTAGTAGTAGTAGTAGTAGTAGTAGTAGTAGTATAGAAGTAGTAGTAGTAGTAGTAGTAGTAGTAGTAGTAGTATAGTAGTAGTAGTAGTAGTAGTAGTAGTAGTAATAGTAGTAGTATAGAAGTAGTAGTAGTAGTAGTAGTAGTAGTAGTATAGTAGTAGTAGTAGTAGTAGTAGTAGTAGTATAGTAGTTGTAGTAGTGTGAGGGAAAAAGGAAGTATTTATTGCACGAATGGTCGAAAGGTTTGTGTTTGAGGTAGAAGAGAGGGAGAGAGAGAGAGAGAGAGAGAGAGCTAGACAGAGACGGGGAAAGGGACGAAGAGAGAGAAATACAGAAAAAGACAGAAAAAGGGGAAGAGGGAGGTCGCAAATAGAAGAAAAGGAAGTGCGTCTAATGAGGAAGAAATTATTGGGAATTCAGCTTTTACCTAAAAAACGTGTTAGAAAACAAATAAGCTTAAAATATCAATCATTAAGAGGTTATACAGCACGAAATACACGTTGCTATGGAAACGCTGTCGTGTGCATCGTGCATCGTTTACAAAATCATACTATCTTGTTGGAAAAGGAATGTGAAGAAAACGAGGCGTGAACGTAAACTAATGCTTATCATTGCTACTGTCTTGTAGAAAAGGAAATGTATCACAATTTAATATACCAATACATAATGTGTGTTTGAAACAACAACATAATTAAATCAAAATGATATATAGAGAATACCAATACATGTATTTAGTTGTGGTATACAATACAATAAAATACGTCATGTCTTATATAGTCAGCTTTATGATTTTAAGATGTGTCCTTTTATATGATTTTGAGAAGTACTTATTTTTAGAATCGATGATTCGTTTATATATCAAAACTTTCTTGAAGTAATGTTATATAATAATGTTTTTAAGAAATTAAAGCTAAGTCGGTTACAGTCTGAGAGACAGGGAACAAGGAAGGTGAAATTAGAAAGTTTTGGTGTTATTCATATTAAGATATTGTAAGGACTGGAAGACAAATGAACTATTTAATCAATGTCTTAAAGAATGTAGATAGGCACTGTTGAGACCAAATCAAATGAAAAGGAACGTTAAAAAAGGGAGATAATAGAAGGTAATATATCAAATGACTATGAAATGAAGATAGTATAAACATATTATGGAAGGAAAGGGAAAAAAAGAAGAACAGAATAAAGCATTGGAAAATAAGAGAAGCAAAAAGCCCGAGAAAGAGAGAAACATGTGAATATAATGTTACATTTGCGTGTCTGATAACTTCAATACGCTTTACAATGTTTATTTTATTATGTTGATGATAGCTTTTCAAGATAAAATTACAATAGTGATAGTAATGATGCAATGGATGATGATGATAATCTGGGGAGCGTTTCATCAAGCGTTTTGTCAGTGATTTTACCGACAACTGTAATTAGCTACTGAAATCCATGCATCTGATTGGCTGAGAGCAAATTTGTCAGTAAAAAATCGCTGACAAAACACTCGATGAAACGCTCCCCTGGTCAATGACGTAAAAATTACGATGACTATAGAAATATCTTATGGTGATTAAGCACGTTAGGTCTTAAATGAAATCCAGCACCAACTATATATCTTTTAAATCTGATATACAGACAAAAATGTATAGAGTGCAATTTTCATTGCTGACTGTCGAATACCAAATGCACTATGCTGGCTGAAATCACTTTTCTGAACTTCTTCCAGACTAATTCTCTTGAATGGATCACGTTTTCCCTCTATTTGAAGCCGGGTCCAATATTGTCTCCAATTTCCAAGCCTGCAATCGACTCATTTATGTACAGCTCGCCGGGCTCATGCTCGAAATGATATCCTGAAGTCTCGCGGAAATCGAATCAACTTTAAGATTCAATCTGACCATTTTTACCGCTCCTATTTGATGAGTTTCAATGGCTTCATTAAATTACATACGGGCTGAGCGACATCGTTCGCTACCATACCTGGTTTTTAGTTCTAGACAGCATTTTTATACAAACAGAACTCCATGGCTCCCTTTTTATCGCATATTCAAAAAAATGTTTCTTTCTTGTCAATAGATGTAACTTATTTTCTTCTTATTCTAAGTATGATTTGCTACCTATTATCTGTGTCTCCAACCCCCCCCCCTCTCTCTCTCTCTCTCGATATATATATATATAATTCTAAACTCTAAAGGACATTAGCTGGACAGTTTTTGTCTTATTTCTATGCTCAACTGTCCCGCTAATGTAGGTGGCGCTATTATGACGGAATAAACCGCATTGTTGTGTGTCCAGGTAATGTACCCTTTAGTCATATATGTATATATATATATATATATATATATATATATATATATATATATATATATATAATACATCATTATATATGTCATGGTATATCATGATATTTATATACATCATTATGGAATAAACTTCCCATTAGTCTTCAAAATACAACATCCCTTCAATTGTTTAAGATTAAATGTAAAATTCTGTCAACTACTAATCATTTTATTCCTAAACCTGAAGGGCACCGTCTTTTATATTTTGTACTTTAATTAATGTTAACTTCTCTAGACTATGTCTCTTTCACTCCCTTTTATTTGGTATTGTTCATTTCCGTATAATAAATAATAATTTATTTAAAAAATTATAAATTTTTAAATTGTACTTGCACTTTGTTTTGTATTCATTGATTCAATATTTTATATTTATGTTTCTATGTAACATGTATAGTTTTTATTATGTTGCAGGGCCCCTTTGTCAGTTTCACAACCGAAGGGGCTACCCTGTGTAAATAAAACAGAAAACATATTAAAACCAACCAATTATAAGCTCGTATTTGATAAAGTACATGTAACTGCGATTAAGATTTCCAAACATGATTTTGACGAATAAAGAAAAAGGTAATTTAAATACTTTCTGATTCTTGAATTTAATTCCGCTGCCTTTACTAACTAATAGTCATCGTTCTGCGATGATTCAACATCGCACTAATAGAAATTCCAGCTAGCGTTCATTAATATCGCAATACCACCACCCCCCCTCTCTCTCTCTCTTCTTCCCCACCTCTACCTTCGTTTCTCTTTTCATTTATACCCCTTGCTCTATCTATCTGTCATTCTCTTTCTTTTCCTTCCATATTCTTTTTCTTTCTTCACCAACCCTTCTTGATATTCAGAGCATTATTTCAGCCGCTGCGAAGTCAAATCACTTCCAATCGACATTTCACATCCAGTATCGATCACAACAACGATCAATACTCGGAACAGGTGTCTGGAGACAGAGTCATACTGGAGACAAGAGAGTACGATGGTGAAATCAAAATAGGCGGAGAGAGAGAGAGAGAGAGAGAAAGAGAGATAGAGAGAGCGAAAGAGGGGAAGGAGAGAGAGCGAGAGAGAGAAAGACAGAATAAGCACAAATTAACAGAGAAAAGGAGAGAATTAGGGGATGAGAGTGAGAAAACGGTGGTACAAAGAAAAAGAAAGTGAGGGAGATAGACAAGGCAGACATGCAAGAAAGTTGACGTATACAAATTTCCGTATTAGGGATGTACACCTTCTCTTTGAACGCAATACCAGGCTTAAAGGGATACTCAACCGCAGATTGTGGACGTTTTAATGCCGCGAGAGGGCACCGTGATCGTTACCTGATCATGCCGTTGCCCCGCGGGGCGCCAACCTCGGATAGACTGGAACATGCACGCTCCGCCTGAGCTCGAGCTTTCGTGCGAGATTCGGTCTGCTTCGTGCAGTCGAAATGTAATCCCACTTAGTCCAGCGTTCGACGCACAAACATTGTGTACGAGTGAATGGGGCTTACGCAATCCTGACTTTCCCCACGGCCGCCCGGTGGCGTATCCCTTTAATACAGGGGCGTAGCGTGGCTCGAATTTTACAGGGGGCACAGCTTTTACAAGATAGATAAATGCGAGGAAGTAAAGTGAATGAAGGGGGGGGGGGTACAGGAAGGGGTTAAAGTTCTTTCAGGTTTATTTTCCCCTTTTCCTACTCTATCTCTCCCTCTCATTCTCTCTTTCTTTCTTTTTCTCTCTCTCCTCTTATGATCTTCCGATGTGGTGGAGTGGACACGTGTCCCCATGCCCCTTATAGCTCACGGCATTATACGTAGGCGTGTATGTGAGATGAGTAAAAACAAATAGCAAGTCAGAGAAAATGAATAAAAATGATAATTTCAGATGATTAACAAGTGTCAATATGCTTAATTGGAGGCTCTATGGTGAGGGGTGGACGGATAGAACAGATATAAAAATAGGAGAGAGAGAGAGAGAGAAATGGGTGAAAAGGGGAATTGAGGAAGAAAGAGAGAGGTAGACACGGCGGGAAGGAAGTAAGGTGGGATTTCCAATGAAATTAAATCGATGTGCGTTTTCTTTTTTACTCTATAAAGATGTATTTGCTCGTGCTGCGAAGCGGAGAGCGCTAACACCTTTGTGCACAATAGGCGCTACGAGTCATCCTCCTCTTCCTTTTTCTCAAACACGTTTTTTCTTGTTGTCTCTCTCTCTCTCTCTCTTTCCTTCTCTGTCCGTATGTGTTTATCTCATTGCCTCTATATTTCGCTCTACAGTCTACACTCTCTTCGTCTCTCGATTTCTGTCTGTCTCGATCTCTCTTCTCCCCTGCACCCCATCTCTCTTCAGTCCTGTACCTACTCCTTTATACCTTACTCCCAATTCACAAAAAGTTTGAAAATCTTCGTGAAATTTAAATAGGATGAGTGGCAGTTGCTATGGTTGTAAATTGCCAATAATTGGCAATGGTAAAAGCAGAGGTAGAAATAGGAATCGCAGCAGTTGCAACAGCATGTGCTAAGTCGAAAATATAAAGCAGTAGCACCATTCTGCTGTGGTAAATGTAGTAAATGTAGTAAAAAACATATATTACTACATAATAGTAGTATAATAGAAGAAGTAGAGGTAGCGACAGCAGCAGCAGCTTAATTAGTAGTAGCAGTAGCAGTATTTACAGTATTAGAGCCATAGGCGTAGGAAGGGGGGGGGGGGGGGAGCTGCTGAAATTAGCAATATTCGGGAAACAGCCACCTCATACTTATGGCAGTGAGGTGATCTAATAATGTACTTTTTATTTCTTATCTAGTACAGTTTTACGACAGCTCGCTTTGTTCATTCGGAAAAATTTAGAAATTAGAAAGTTGATAATCGTGCCAGCAACGTTAGCCCCTTGTAAAAAAATATTGTGATTAGAGCATCATCATGATGGTAATAGAGAAATAAATAGGAATGTAGAAATAAAATAGATAGATCATACAAATCAAAGAGGCGGGATGCAGTTGAACTAATTCTCGAAAGGAACAAAGCATCAGGGATATTTTTTTAAAGGTGACTGAAAATAAATTCATATTACTGAGATTCGTAGATTATATCTTAAAAATATAAAAATATTAAAAAATATATTTCTTACAGATTTTAAAAGCTAATTATCTCACGTATCATAGCGAGTAGAGTGAAATTGTATCCACATTCATGACAGTGATCATTGATAACTCTTTAGAGTCAATATGAAAGGATTGCGCACAAGCATTGCATACTTGTATTATTGAAGGAGTCTTAAATGGAAAGTCAACCCTGATTACAAGTTGGTTTTAAAAGAAGCTGAAAACTTAAGATCAATGAAGGTTTGAGCAAAATCCAATAATAGCTAAGAAAGTTATGAATTTTTCCCTGTACCCTAAAAATAATTAATTTCCATTTTCTCTTAAGAAAATATTCAGTCATACATGCACCTTAGATAATTATGATCACTGTTCCTATGTTTTGCACAAAACCTGTTTGAAACAAAGCTATTCCTTTATCAAAAACCAAGAAAATGAAAATTTATGACATTTTCTGTATAGGAGAGGAGCTCGCAAGATACGTCATGGAGTTGCCAATTTGTGTTTGACTGATTACAACTTCAAAATTCATAACTTTCTTATTTCTTTTCGGATTTTGCTCAAAATTTCACTTTTGTTTCTTTTTGTTCTTTTATTCAAATCAAGCTAATACCAGGGTGGATCTTTTAATTTAATATAGCATTGATAGGATAGCGTTAGAGGGCTGTGACGGCTATATGAAAACCATCGAGGATGTCTTGCTGCAATAACTGAGGGTGGGGGTGAGTTACGAGAGTAATTTCCTGGCTTTTTTCTTAAATAAATCTGGTTTATGCGAATGATTAGACAAACACCGATGCGAAGGTGGCATGGTGCTGCTATTATACGACTCGATGAAATGAATTTTCTCACGTTTTCAGTGATTCACGTATTTACCCTGTGCGTCAAGGTTGATTTGCAAAGAAGTCTATGTCGTTGGAAGATTATAGCAGATGGGAGAGGGGTAGGAGGAGGTGTAATAGAAATCGCGAGAAAGTAAAAGACAGAGAAGGGGGATTAAAAAGAAAACTAGTATTGGAGATAAAGAAATAAAACAAATAAGACACTGAAGGAGAGGAAATATTAAAAAGAAAAAGAAAACAAAGAAAACATAAGAAGAAGAAGAAGAAGAAGAAAGAAAAAAAAAGACGACGAAAAACAGAGGAAGAAGGATAATAAAGGGAGTGAATAAATAACAAAACACGAGCAGAGAAAATGCATGTTTCACAGAAGAAAAAAAAAGCCTACAGAGATCGTACAAAAAAGGAATAGGTCAAATGTGTTTTAGTACTGTGTTCGATCTGTGTGTGTGACTCCATCACTACTCAATGAAATTAGTTTTTGTCACATCTTATGATGAACAGCTTTAATATACGCGAGTCAAGGCTGAAGTCTGTCTCAGTAACACTCATCCTTTTAAATCCCATCAACTCCACGAGCTGGTCTAATTATTCGTATGCGATTGCATGTAATGTATAGACAGAGCGCTAGCTACATCCAACCTGACAAAGTGACGGGTGGTATAATATTCCAGATTGTGTGCATACGGAATGTTCGCTTATTTCTAACACGCCTTGCACCGTGATAAATCTTTGTCATGAAATTGGCGTACCTTTTCTAAACTCTCTTCTCTTTCTCTCTGTCAGCATCTTTAGAGCCCCTTTCTCTTTTCTTCCTTATTACCCCCCTTCCCCGCTCTCCTTCCAGTTTCATACATCTCCCCCCCCCATATTTTCATCACTCTCGCAATACTTCTGACTTGAATACACGCTAGTTTTATTTTCTCTTACTTGACCTTTACAATATGAGGACGTCCTCCTTGTATAATTCACTTCTTATCTATTATAATCAAATTCGGTTGGACATTGTAATTGATTTATATATAGCAAGCCCTTGGTTTTATTGCCATGGCAATCCCAAATGGGAGATTAAGTATGCTGACAAACGCTCTTTTACAGTTTTTATACTTCTGAATTTCTAATTTAATCTCTGCTTATGCACTAGAACCGAAAATCAAGATAATTTATTGATGCAGGCCAATGGTCTGTGTATAATTATAATCTTAGCGAGTAATGAACTAACAGAGAGTGTGACTCTATTGTGACTTTAGCTCTGGCCTTACATGGTGCAATATGGGTGTATTTCAAGGTGTTTTCTGTGGTAGATCCAGTATCAGGGTACCAGCTGGCCTTACATGGTGCAAGGTGGGTGTATTTCAAGGTGTTTTCTGTGGTAGATCCAGTATCAGAGTATCAGCTGGCCTTACACGGTGCAAGGTGGGTGTATTTCAAGGTGTTCTTGTGGTAGATCCAGTATCGGGGTACCCTCTGGTCGGGGTACGTAAGGTACTTAAAGTAGAATTAACCCCTGAGTACAAATTTACTTATATTGAAAGGTGTAATATATTCCTACTTATTGGCCTAAATCATTTTCTAATAAGATATCAGAAAAGGGTATAAATAAAGATATTCCAACACCGGTATCGTCTCCTACTCATTTACATGGGGGCTGCCATTTTCTTGCTGATTTGGATTTGTACATGAACCATTGAGAAATGTTCCGGTCAGGAAGATATTTTGCATCCAAGACCTAAATTGATTTTCTTCATTACCTAAAATCCCATATGTGACGAAAAATATAAAGTGGGTGTTTACATGATTTATAAAAATTAAATCTTTATAATGATACTTTTAAATTGTCTGGTTTTGCTTAACAAAAATCTATTTTCTTGGGTTTGCCAAACAGAGCAGAACATAATATATGCAGCATGCATTCTGACTTTTCAAGTCCCATTATCCGAAAGCAGGTGAATGCATAGTTTGCCGCTATAGATGCTCAGGGAAGAAGCATCCATAAAATTTGAATTAATTTGCTCCGTCCATTTCGTCACAGTATCTAGAAAATAGATTTATATTAAGCGAATATCGATTTTCAACAGAAATATATAAGGAAATCTTCAGTTTAAAAATAAATTGACATATCTATTCTATATTTTTAATCTCAAATGGGTTTTTAATTTTTAAAAAGGCAATTGGGCATTTGGATTAAGAAAATCTTCTTGTACACATAAAAAAAATGGCAGCCCCCATATATTGCTAGCAGACGATACATATTGCTAGCAGATGATAAATTTTGCTCAGAAAATCTTGATTCGTATCGATCTCGTATATTTTGACGCGAAGCCATATAGTCTAACAAGTAGGAATAAATAACACCTTTGAACACTATCGTCTTTATTGTTTGAGGTTAATTCTCCTACTTAAAGTACCCAAAACCGTAACATAAGAAATTAGCTTTGTATGTCCCTGATAGTCAAGTGTGTCTGATCCAGTTACAAAAAATTAAAACTGTCTAAAATAGCCAAAATATGGTGCGACTGTCATTTCCGTTACGCTAGAATTGCCCATCTCTTTTCTAAATGTGGAATACATGCTTACATTATAGCAATGTATATTTACGATTGACATTATTCCATATACCAAACATGCCTTTAAGGACCATCATACGAGAGCAGACGTATATCTACTCTATTTTACTCTGATTGCAATTCCAGTCAATTTGCATTTGAAAGATTTCAAGATGATTAAAACGTTTTGAACTTTTCATTATTTACAGTGGATGTCGAGATTTGTGTCTCTGGTGGTGCAATTAGAGCTGATTGGGGAATATGTAAACGCAATCATGTCCAGAGGCATGATTATGCTATCATGGTATCTACTTATTTATTACAGATTTCATATTGCATGATTTTAGTCCAAGTGTATACGCTGTCATGAAATATCAGAATGGATTTGAAATGCAGAAAAACAACCGTGGTCTAGCGTAGAGAGTGCGTTTTGGACTGCGGTAACATTTTGTACTGTATATCTTTGCTTCTATACCTTTATCACTGATGCAGATTCTCTTTCTCCTTGCATTGGCTTACCAGAAAGAAAAGAAGGAGATGTTCTTCATAATAATAGGACACGTAAATTGAAATGGAATCTCCTTTATCTTCATCAGATATGAAAATAGTACAATCTTTAATTTACTTTAGGACATACTCTCGTCCTTGTTCATTTCTTCAATCGACCGTTTCACTTTCAAATATAATATTTATTGCCTTCATTATCATCGTTTATTATATTTGGCGAATACTTCCCGCACTCAATCATGTCAAACTATGCACTATCCGGGCTAATTTAAAAAAATCCCAAACTAAACTATATGGCATACATTAGGTACCCCGTCCAGAGGGTACCCTGATACTGGATCTACCACAGAAAACACCTTGAAATACACCCACCTTGCACCATGTAAGACCAGATGGTACCCTGATACTGGATCTACCACAGAAAACACCTTGAAATACACCCACATTGCACTATGTAAGGCCAGATGGTACCCTGATACTGGATCTACCACAGAAAACACCTTGAAATACACCCACATTGTACTATGTAAGGCCAGAGCTAAAGTCATAATGGTTACTATAATTTCACATTTTCTGTTAGATCAGTACTATAATTCTTAATTAATTTCTACATGCGCCTTGAGCACTCCACAGAATGGATTTGACGCTATATAAGTTACATTTATTATTATTATTATTATTATTATTATTGTCGGAGGTAATAAGATTATCATGATTATTATATACAGCTCATTCGCCTGATAGATATTACTGTGTTTTAAAAAGCCTAATACACGGCACAGTTTCTTTCCGGTCATGACTTTTCACATGTTAGTTGATTGTCTTTAATAATGCGCATGCATTTCATCATGTATAACGTGCAGCTTTGGGGAGCCACATACATGTATATTACGAAGAATTTTTGCCCATTGTAGACATGCTTCATATTATCTAATGACAAAATTGTTCATTACATTCATTCACCCAAAAAAGAAACTTATTCTAAACCGTAATGTCAATTGATCACACTTAAGAATACTGCACTTTATCACGCATTGCATGAGCTTTATATCGGGTCAGAACATGTGTACCAAAAGTCTAACAGGTAGCACTTTAATGCCACATTTCCATCTAGTTCATTAAGCATCCCGTCATTAGATACCACATGAAGCATAGACATTCAATCCTCGCGGTTTAACACCTTCCCACACCTCTTAATCGCTTTTCACCGTTTACATGTTTTCGAGTGATTTCGTTTGAAACCAAGCGTTTCCATTGCCCGTTACGGAAGATGGTCAATGTCCTGCACGTCACTCAAATTCTTATCAAGTGTATAAGAGGACACCCTACCCCCATCGTTTAAAGAGAAGATTGCGTTCTGGTCGAGACGAAACATAATTCATGACAGGCCCGTAGCCAGAGGGGGGGGGGGGGGGGGTGAGGTCCGCTTTTTCATGAAGAAAAAAAAACACACACACACACACCTTTAAACTTTGTTACCAGAATTACCCACACGCTGTCAGTTGTACAGCATCAAAGCTGGTGTAGTGAGTTGCAGTGGCATTGGTCACGAGTATGTCATTGTGGCTGCTCAAAATGCTGTCACTGTGGTCTATCTGCTAGTGGTCTAGCTGTTGCAAGTGAATGTAACACACGCTCTAATAAATATTTTGTTACTGCGACTTCAAAAAAAGAATGTGTGTTCAAAATCACCATTCACAACTGCTAAATTTCCCCTCGGGAGTCCTTAAATTGCAGCAGAAAGCATCTAGATTTTAAAATTTTCCGGGGGGAGCATGCCCCCGGACCCCCTAGCAAGGACCTGCCTTTGGCAGGTCTGTATTGATTATGACAAAAGGTCCACTCTTGCCAAAAACGACCCACCCCTTTAGAAACCCTGGCTACGGGCCTGCATGAGCTTTATTGTTTGTTTTCGGTCAAGAGATCAAGAGAGAGCACAAATTTGCTTTTGAAAAAAGCGCATCTAATGTCTAGCGGTATATTAAAACCTTGGACTATACAATTTGTACTATACACATCAAACCACCTTAAAAGTAAAACAAGAGATGTAATGAAAATTTAATTTGTCTACTTGTATAAATTCTATAATAAATTACTTTCAAGGGATCATATAATTCGGACAATTAACTGACATCAGAATGAGTTAACCCTGAATATGTTCAAGTAGTAAGAATCTCAAGGATGATTTTTCAGCTCAATATGGAACATTCATAGAACGAGCATGGTTAAGGATTATAGTCGACAAAGCTGTATAATGACAACTCAAAATCAAATTTCCCGTCCATTAATCAATCGTAATTGGGTTGTAAATTGACTCGAATCTAATTCATTTTTAATATGCCAGAATTTTCCGGGCCACTAGAAATCCAAATGACGTAGGTTGTTGTGACGCGTTGTTGGAATACAATAATTTAAAGACGTTTAATCGACATAAAAATTGTTTAATTTGTTTTAATGCCCACTTAAAGAGAGAAACACATTCGGAAAATTAGGCAATTTTCTCCCCGTTTTGTTCATAAAAGTGCTCTCTTTTTCTCTCGTCCGTTCTCTCCCCCTCTCCCTGTCTCTGTATATGCTTATCTCTGTCTTTCTTTCTCTAGCTCTCTATTTCTCTCCATTTCGATTTTTTCTTACTCTCTCTCTCTCTCTCTCACTCCCTCTCCTCTCTCCGTTTATACCCTGGTACCACCTCTCTATGTTTGCTGTATCCCAATTTATTTTTTCTCTTGTTCTCTTTCTCCCTCTCCCTCTCGTTGTAGGTCTCTCTCCCTCTCTCTCTCTCTCTTTCTTAGCTTTTCTTCCCATTTCCACTGTCTACATCTATGGTTGATTCTAACGAGGCTGTCTGCCTCATTGTCTCTTTTCCACAGTTCTACACCCTTCAATTTCTTTGTCTCTTCTAAATTAATAGACAATACTTAAGACTAATTCATCAGCAATAAAGGCTTATAAAGTGAAATAATCAGCCATCTCCAGTATGTTTTATATCATCTTAGTAGAACATCACTACGCATTGGATGATATTGATAAACTCTCTTTGAGGAATTTACAGAGAAAGAATTATCTACCTTTATAAAATCCACAAATAATTAACTTTAGAATAAAAATTCCATTATCACGAAGACCCCCTCCCCCCCATTTTAACCACAAAATCGCATCATTCAACGCCCCTTGTTTTTGTTTCAGCAAGATATTCATACTCGCGTATAGGTTTACCTGGGGAAATAAATGGACCCTCTATGAGTTTTTTGATGTACAGGGAATATCCAACACAGCTCATAAAGAAACTTTTCTAGCAACCTTAATGCATCTAATAAAGTTTTTCATCAACGTCGCTTTATAGAAGCCATCTGATTGCTGTTACCCCCATTATATCAATTGCGGGAGAGGGATTTCAAAAATGTGCCCCTAAGCACGTCTAGTATTACCCGTTCGAGTGGCCCAATATTTGCCCGTTATGCACATCCCCAGGAACCCATACTGGCAGAAATGAAATAGTATTTCCTCCATTTACCCTGAAAGTGAAAGAATGTTATAGCAAAGGAGGTGGGAAGCATTCTGCCCCGGAGGAAATGAATCCAATAGTGAAATAAATCCGGTGGAAAGGGTAATTGTGAGGCGTACGCATGGCTAGTGGTCCGTGCTGTCTATTTGCTTAGTAGCGTGTGAGGCATGGTTCATGCGAGGCGCCACGGCTAGCCTCAATCAAAACGTTATTGTTTTAAGATATTGGCGTTGGGGTTGCACGATAATGTCGTTAGTAGGTATTAAAGACAGAATCTACACAAATTTAATTTGACAGGCTTGAAACAAAGCTGTTTGACAGATGTCCAGCCAGTTTAGGATGTTCTTATTGATTAAATACGTACGCTTTTACAAGCACATCGGCCAATACATCCCGACTGTGATTCGACAGCGCTGCGACTGATTTTTAATCTCATCGCGCAGTGTGCGATGCCCTACGACTGCGATGCGACCAGTCGCATGACTATCGTATAATAAATCACAGAGATTTAACATGTTGAATGTTCCTACACTGTGTTCTTCAAAATGATTTGTTTAACCCTTCGGACACCCCCCCCCCCCCCAACAAGGTCATCGCACAAAAACAGCTGAGAGGTGAATCATCATGCAACTTTCCGCCAGAACACTGGCGGACCAAAAGCAAGATCTGCTTGCAGGCTATGGATGCTGCACTGTAAAGGAAATCATAGTTATCTCGCCTTTCATAATCGTATGGTATTCATAGAAAATCCCACCAACACGTCTATTAAGAAATAATTTCTGCTGAAATCAATACCTAATTTCTTAATTGCTAACTCTTTATTTATCTCTCCACAAATACCTCATCAAATTGTACAGCGGTTAAAAACAAAATTGAAATACATTTTCTGTCGCCTCCGATGTTATTAAGCAAGATAAAGGGTAGACGTCACGAATGTATTAGCAACAGAAGCAAGTATAGTAGTGCGGTAATCGAGTGCATTTTCCTCTCTACTTCTCAACGAACCAAATTACCTCCAAAATGCTCACACACAGACGATTCCGTCGAAAAAGTCACGGAAGATTATGTCATTTGGTTGGCATGGCAACGTGAAGAGGATAAACTAAACATTGAACGTTCTCTCTCCTTCTCTGACGTATTGCTGGGTTATGAATGTGATATTCGATATGATGTGGGCTCATTTCGTCTTTCTTTTGATGTGAAATTAATGAAGAAAGGAGTTACTTTGCTTTCCCATATTCTTCATTGTGTGGCTCTGTCAACAGTTACCCTTATAACTAGCTTTCTCTCTTACTCTCTCTCTCTCTCTCTCTCTCTGTGCAAACGTGATGATAAAGATTAAGCTCGAAATTGTGATTTTGAAGAGAGATTGCGGTTGCAATAAACATAAAACGGGTTCTTAAATGTCATGATTTTATATGTCGATCTTAATATTTGACAATATACGTTGTACAGTTTGTTAATACGTATGTACATGTCCAGTTATGATAATTAAAGATATCTGTCAAGACTGCAGATTTGAAAAACAGGATCTCATCAATCAACTTCAGGCCAATAGAATCGCTATTTTCAATGTCATATGTGTTTGTACATTGTCATGTAAGCTTATTACAAGCAAAACTTATAGGTGTTCGAATTATTACAGTTTTGACAACTAATTTATATTTTTTCCTGACAATAAATTTAAGCTATAAGGGACTTTTATCATGTTTATGCGTCGTTCAACCAGTAATTTACAATCCCAATTTATTTGAATTGCCAGAGTTTTCTGATGATGGCCAGAAGAGTATTGCGCAACATGCAAATGAACTTTAAATGGACTTTACAAAATAATATAGTGAACAGAATGATTTTAAACCAGCTGTTCGGTGTAACGAACCAGGGTGCATGATTGAGATAGAATTACGGTTGGATTATATTTCACGCAAAAGGTAAATAGTACTATCGTATTCGAATGGGGCAAGAGGGGGGGGGGGGGGGGGGTTATCCTGACGAAGAAAAAATAAGACAAACTTATTTAACAGTAAGTTATCTAAGGAGATTGTTGCAAGGCAAATATTCATCAAATTGTACTTTTAATAGAATGTGGATACTTTCTTAATTTTCTTTTTGCTCTGTCACAATGCGACCTTGAAAATCGGTTATGTTGAGTATTATGTTATACAACCGAACTTATATCAATAGAGAATATAAATTGGGGCATATAATTCTTACTTATCTCTAATAATAATAATAATAATAGGCCTAAAGAGCATACATAGGTGGGAAGAAATAAGAAGTTAGGGACATCAATATGATCCTTTCCATCCCCTATTACATGTACTACATTTGTAACTTCCCAGACAAAAAAAAACTCCATTTAAGGTACGTGGAGATATAAAAATTTTCTTTAA
Organism: Heliocidaris erythrogramma; assembly: GCA_025617745.1. Taxonomy (NCBI): domain Eukaryota; kingdom Metazoa; phylum Echinodermata; class Echinoidea; order Camarodonta; family Echinometridae; genus Heliocidaris; species Heliocidaris erythrogramma. The sequence goes on along the minus strand of CM046861.1, from coordinate 23,656,520 downwards.
AGAAAAAAAGGAAGAAAGGAAAACGAAAGAGCTTGTTAAATACATTCTAGCCCACCCCAGACCAATCCCTGAGGAGGACCTATGAGATCTCGAAGAGAGATATTGATGCCCAAAATGTCATCTTTCATTCCCTTCGTCGAGATGGAAATTTCAACATCAAAATTGACAAAGGACGGGGAAGAAAGAAGGAGAGAGGACATCTGAATGTCAGAGATAAAATATTACAACGACTTTGAAGGAAACGATTGCTGTCCCAATATATCTGGCGAGTAAATTGCTTATCATGCAAGCGATCTGTTTCTATTTCAGTCTTCTAGCCACTATGATGAGCATTTTATGACATAGATAAACTCTTGGACACAATGTTATTCTTGATGGCTGTATCAACCATTTTCATCAGTTCTTAGATATAGCTCCGTAAGAATGATATTATGACATCAAAACAAAACACAAACTAGTGGAGCGTGAAAACAAAAGCTAAAAAGGGATGTTATATTTATTAGAAACATAATTTTATTCTTCTTGAATTTTGTAGAAAATTTATTCCCATTTCCGTAGCATTGTTAAAGGTAATGTTCGCTTTCAATATCATAGGGTTGTATTTTGTATTGTTTGAGCCACATGTTAGACTAGATGTTTTTTTTATCTCGGTGAACGATATTCACGATGGTTAAAACGTAAGGACATTACTAGATAGGTTTTGAGTTTAAAATTGACTAGTTTTGGTATCTGCACAAAAACAGATTTAAAAAGCTTGAGAGTTTCAGGCATTTTTTAGAAATGGGAATCATTTGAATTTTCTTTTGAAAACTATTCAACTCCATGGAAGGGATCATCTCAATCAATAACAACTTTTTTTCCTCAACTTTTGTAAACGAAGCATGATTCGAATAGGAAATATGGCACATCTAATCAACAGAAATAGATTTGAAATTTGTAGTTAGCTTGTATGAGAACCATTTTATAAAACTCTTACACACGCATATAATTAATAATCATCCATTATATCTATTTGATGGATGAATGCCAAGTTGATCGATGTTTCATCCCAACAGGCATGGAATACAAATTGTTGTGGCCTTTTTCTTTTTCTCTTTTTTTTTCTATTACTGTTTTTATGCTTTACTCTTGATATGCATACAGAAACATCTCTCGAACTTTAAAGGTTGTATCTCACTGTGCGGCGAATGCTTACGAACGTTGCGATTTTTTGATTCGCCAACTTTTCTGACGAATGTTGGCGAAAATCAGGATTCGCCTCTGTCATTAGCGGCATGGTCACGTGGAACCATGGTCACGTGGTCGCTGTAGCATTTGCGAATCAAAAAGAACTTCAGCAAGTAATAGCGACACGTCTTATGTACAGTCACACACGGCCGGATTTCGAACCGGGTCCATAAGGAATTAAAACTGTATCGACCAGGTTGGAGCCGTAGAGACCCGCATTGACCCTCATCGTAACCCGTGTCAATTCCTGATGGATTCCGGGGGCTACGATACGGCGGTGAAATTTTTTTGGTCATGTTCAAAATTTTCTCACGGATTTCAATTCCGTATTGATATCCGAATTGACCCGGTTCGAACCGCATTGACTCGCATCGACCCGCTGCGTAAAACCGTATGGACCCTTGCCGTATACCGCATTGCCTTCATGCAACGGATGATGACAAGGTTTACATCCGGGTCGGTACGGGTCGAAGCGGGTTGACACGGGTCGATAGGGGTCGAAAAGGATTCAGTTAAGGATTTAAAGCGGATTTTTATTCGATACGGGTCAATACGGGTCAACCCGGGTTGATACGGTTTTAATTCCTTATGGACCCGGTTCGAAATCCGGCCGTGTGCGACTGTAGCATTAATTACCCTCCATTCCTGGACTAATCCGGCTCATTTTCACCCGGATCAAATCCGTTTTGTGACCCGGCCGTGTGTGACTGTAGCATAACAACCGTCACGTTTGCAAGGCTTACGACTGTTGTGCAAACGCTTGCAACTGTTTGCGGAAAAATTAATTCGCAATGTTCAAAATTTCTTTGCGACAAGATAAACTGTTTGCGACAAAGAAAAACTGTTTGCGAACTTCTCTGCAACCTTTTACGAACCCTGACGAAACCAAAATTCGCTACATTCGCAAGCATTCGACGGTCAGTGAGATACCCCCTTAATCAACGCAAATATCTTTATAATTCCACATAAAGTAGTCATGTTGGTAGATGTCATGCTTGAAAGGAACGTTTATGAAGTGCAACATGACTTTGAGTAAAATATTTGTTTTCCCTTATACATGTACATCTACATTGCAACAGCTCAAAAATTTAAATTCAGTTATCTTTAAAATACACATATATTTTACTGAAAAATGCTTTTAAGTCACTTTTGAAAGAGCCCCATATATCATAGATTTGAAATGATATCTGATCGGGTCACGTGTAGGTCTGACAACATAGGAACGAAGGAAAGGGGGTGTTCTATAATTAAAGTGGAGATTAAGTACTAGTAATCACGATTGTTCAGAACTGAACATACTTCGAAATGTTGCAACAAAAAGTCATATAAAGAGCAAACAAACAGAAAACCCTAAAATTTGTTCCCTCAATAAACTGTGTTCCTGTTGGGATTATAGGTTCTCATTAATAGACAGTGTTAATTACATGAATTAGAGGTTGTTGTTTTTGTGTACAATTGTACAAGACTATTTGTCGAAATACATCTGCGAAAGAATGATGTCATCAATTTCTGAAATTCTCTAATTAATCATTCCTATGTCAGTTTGAATGCTATCATTCATCAAATATTAATTCACTCTGCATTCAGAAATTATTAATGCAATCACTGTTCAATTCTCCATTCAATCATACTCAATTAGCAATACTGTTTCTATTAAGATCAGTTCTACTTTTTCATTGATCAAAGCTTAATCTTTGAAGCTCTGTGGCATCAGGAACAAGCCTGCCAAGGAGAAGAAGGGTAAGGAAGCCCAGCACAAGCCCGAGGGCAAGAAGTAGACCCCTCCCCCTCCCGCAATCATCATCACTGTAAACCCCTCACCATAAACTCAAAACACAATTGAACTCAACCCGGTGAACTACAGTCTTTTTTAAAATCCTGTCGTTAAGTATGATTCGATCCACCAAGTATTTGAAGATTATACTGGGGATGTGCCTATAGAATGTACACTACAAGATACTGATACATGCTGTTTTCAATAATCAGAAGATACGCAGGCCACACAAAAAATGAATCTATTTATACGAACAGGTCTGTGTATGATTTATAAATTCATCCACGTGAGAAACCCAGTGCTTTTCTTGATATAGATCTCCACTGGTTATTGTGTATGTAATTTTGGAAACTAAAATGTCAATTTGAAGTGAAGTGAGCTGAATTGAACGGCAAAATGCTAAATTTGACATTTCACGGATACATTTGCCAGCTTCACGAGGTATCAATGAATAGTAATGACATGAGACAGCATACTGGGACACATTGTTTACAATTTCAACAAACTTTTGTATTATGTGCACGTGTATGCAGGGCCTGAAATGATGTAAGAGCACATTATAAGAATATGGCCTGCACTAAACATGCTAAAGGCAAAATACTTGATTGATATATTAATTTAAATATATTAATCTATTCAACTTTCCTCGTAACATATTTGAACCGTCATAAAAAATATCACAGATCCAAGCCCGATGTGACGTTTGATTTACAAAAGGCAGAGGGCCGAGGCGTATCTAATTAATGTACGCGGTGAATTGTTATCATCTTAATCTCGAGTTATTAGTTAAAAGCCCCATCAATTGTACAGCAGCCAGTGGATAGGAAGGTCATTAAGACTAGTAGTGTGCTAGAATGGAAATGAAAAAGGCGACATGATTTTGTGCAGTAAAATCTAACATAATTATTACGCCATTGGAAACCTGTGACAATATCACATTATATAAAACTGTTTTAACACAAGAAGAGTTTGGATACATATAACTTGATATGTATTTGTTGTTGTTAATGCTTAAAGGGAGAGTGTGTAGATATGGAGGGAGTGATAAACAGAGGGAGAACAGAGATAATGTGAAAGCGTGAAGATAATTATTTATATACCGTGAGGAAAGACAGACACAAAGAGAGAGAGAGAGAGAGAGAGAGAGAGAGAGAAAGGGGGGATTTAGAGGAGATGGACAGTTTGGTAAGTTATAATTAATCGTATGCCTACAAAAGGTAAAATGGTCGATTCCAACACGTGTCATTGGAATATAAATTTGATAAGATTCCGACTATGATGTAGGTTGAAATAGGTGGAAAAGGGCATAGGAAGTTAAGACCTGAAGAGCGTATGTATTCTTACCTATTTTCCTGATAAGCCATTCCGTGCAGAGCGAAGTGATAGAACAGGTGATGGAGTAAAGAGCCATGGCGTAGGACCCCTTCCTCACCCCATCGGCGTACACCTGTCTCGCATGAGAACCTGGTGGGGCGAAGGGGTCTCCACCGTACACCTCCTGGCCCATGAAGTCAGTAAAGTAAAGAGAGTAGCAGAGAAGAGACATCCAACCTAATAGATGGGTAAAGCAGAGGATACGAAGAGAGGGGGGCATGAAGACAATGGAGAGGAGGTACGTTCCCATTGTAGCAATCTCCTCTGGATCGTCCTTTCCCGCATCCTTGGTGGAAGACGTCTCTGGCAACGCCTGGTACATTCCCATCTTCCCATCGCTTTCGTCTCCACCTTTGACCTTTGACTTCGCTCCATGAACGCCATTCGGGACGTCCTCCTTCCCCGCTTCAACCGGAAGCGATCCCTCTGCTTCTGGTTTTGCAACTGTCCCTTCAGAGACGAGTTCCGTCGTCGTTGGGACAACGTCCGTCTGTCGCGAGCCATAGTTCTTCTTCCCCTGGTCGATGACCCCGAGTTCGAGTTCCTCGTCGTCTTCGTCCATGCCTCCATACGTTCCTTCTCGTTTTCGACGTCGTTTTGATTCCACAGGGTTGATCTCTGCCAGGGTTTGTTCTCTCTCTGCAGTCACAGTAAGGATGAGAGCCACTACGAAGATGATCGTGATTAAACCGAACACATACCTGACCAGACAAAAGGAAGAAAAATATAATGCAAAATAGATGAGAAAAGTAGGCCTCATACAGTGCAAGTAGGGAAAAATACACACGTTTAAAATTGCGTATTCTTCAATATGAAACAGTACTGTAAATATGGATTTATTTGGCATATTATTGACAAAAAATGTACTATCAGATACACTCGGCCCGCTTCGTTTGGAACCATTTTTGTGGGGGAAACTGTCATCTGTAGCCTGCACAGCTAGGGGTCACTTGTGTGCGAACACCAGGCCTTATATGAGGATGATTACGTAACAATCTTAAGTCTCTGATATTGCAAATAGCTGATTGCATAAAAATAAGTAATTCATGATTTGAAGGCCTATATATATATATATATATATATAATTATAAAGAAACATGAAACTCTCTTTGTTTAATTTCTTTTTAATTATCATCTTATATGCTAACACGTGGGTTTCATATCGGATGTAATATTACACGATCGCAAAGACTTTCGAAAATTCATCTCAAGGGTTATGTCAATAACAGCTCAATGCAATATCAATTGCATCAAATCATTCTTAGCCATTTTCATTGATAGCTGGAAGTCCCCTACTGAACTCACCCCTTCTTATCCCTAATACAGACCCCCTCCCCCTTTCCTACCTGCAAGCAAATCCCCTTCTACTGCATTGTTATAAATTAAATGTTTTTAGGCTGCAAGCAAATCAAGCTATGCTTAGGCTATAGCCCTTCTGTACCATCAGTTTTAATACACATTTTATACACGTTTTAGTCAAGCTATGTTATCTGTACTCAAAAGCTATTGTCTATACATATATGTAAATACATTGTAAAGTATTTTTGTTGTATTAGATGATGGAGTAACCAAGAAATATTTCACCTATTTTACCTATATCCCATATTAATCATGTTCGGATGACCTAATACGTCATTGTAATGTTCGCACATTTCAGTATTTGGTTACAGAAATTACCTTTGCTTGATTTTTCGAAAGTCTTTGCGATCGTGCTATATATTTATATAAATACATTTACTGCTTAATCTCACATTATGTAAGTTTACCCACCGGAGTTGCCGATGTTATGGTATTAGAACAAACTTTCCCACATATTATATACATATTTATATATATATACATACAGTATGTTTTTTTTTTCCATTTTCAAATATAGATCTACTTTGTGAGATGCCCCCCCCCCCCTCCCCCTCTGCTTCCCAGTCCCTTGTATTATTTGTGCATTGTAAAAAAAAAATCATGATAAGTTGTACATTTGTACATGTGGTCAACACAGCTGAAAAGCTAGAAATTACGAAAAAGCGATCATAAATCATTTAGCCCGCGAAATCATGCATAAAACTGATACATAATGAGACTGAGTTATTACAGTCAGTAGATCAGTACGATTGCTTTTCATTATTAAGAGCATTCCAAATGTTTAATTACAATATTGAGCTACAACAACGTTCTCATTGGCATTCAGCTGTCTCTCTCTTTCTCTCTCTCTCTCTCATATTTTTGATATGCGTTATATCAAGCAGTTCCCTGTGATAACTACTTGGTTGTATATATATATAAATCTTAAAATTTGTGCATGAGAAAAAAAAATTATTTGTTGAAATTGGGATCAATGACAACGAAATTACAAAGAAGAGCAAAGTGGTCATGACGATGAAAAATTGGAATAGATAGGATTTATAAGGGGTATGGGAAAGAAAATGAATAATGAAGGAATAAAATAACTCATGGCGTTTTTGCTCTTTATTAAGTATAATTATCAGAAGGTTATATAGTATCCAACATTTCAAATAGCTATATATTTTTTTATTTGATACTGCACCCCCTTACTTCTCATTAATAGTTATAGGGTGTCTGCCATTACAGCCATTATCACCATATGCGCGTTGCAATGGTCAGGCCACCAGCCTACTCCAATGACCCGATACAAGCAACGAATGGGAACGACAGTTCCTTCCAATGTTGACTTGAGAGAATCACTCAATGATTGGACGAGCTTTTACATCCTTCTGACGGCGCGCCGCGGCGCCTCATCTTTACTTTACACTTTTAGAGGTTTTCCCGTCTTCAATAATGCGCTGGAAGCGAATGATGCTTATGTTTTTCAATCCATCATGACCGATATTTGTGAGTGAGCGACATTTGTAGATGTCAGTATGGGCGTAGATGGAGATACATCACCGAGAGAATTCTTAAAGTACCCGAATTTCCAGGATTAGTCTGGTACCCAGGAGAAGAATGATTTATCCAAAAGAAATATTGCTTCGTAATAAATTACTGTATTGCGTTATTCCAGCATGTGCCATAGTATCGATTTTGCCCTATGTATTGAAGTGTAATATTATAATAAACAAAATTACGGTGCATGTAACTGATATACCTGTAACCATGGATGTAGAAATAAGCTGCCAGCCAGTAGTAATGTGAACTCGACAGGATTTACCTTGTTTATATAATGCGAATAATTTAGAATGATTTACTCTAAAAAAGAACTCAATTTTTCTTTTAATATCTGCTTACAGTTTTGTTATGCCCCATACACGTTTTGCAATATTTCTCTAATAGCAGTTAATTAGTAACATTACTGACAATTACTTTCTTCTAAAGCGGAGTAATTTAGCAAATGAGAATTGAAGAATAATTAGGGTTCCTATCATGGACCACATGGCGTTTTCTTTTTCCCATGTGCTTGTAATCGATAAAATCCTATAGTGAACATCAATCAAACAAGTTTGTATCCTTATCATTGTAAATCTTGGTATAACCGAAAGCCTACCTAATTTCTATCAGATGCAGTATGCTTGGATTTCAAGGAAACATATTGAAGAAGGCTATGTCAAAATATAAAACAAATTATTCACGTATGCATGTGAATGAAACTTCCCAATAAATATGAATTCAAAATAAATCACATCCAATCTGCCAATTGAACGAATATGTTCTCTCGAATAGGTAAATAGTTAATTGAAATGAAATTGAGAAAATGAGAAGCTAGAGTCACAATGAATGTCAAAGAACAGAATTTGACAATTTAGTGGCTAATGATTCATTTAGCTATTATACATTTATCTTTATCTCTGGGGTAATCAGCTTTCAATGCTAAGATGGACTATTCCGGAACATCGTCACATCTTTCATGTGACACTGTTGCATGTAGATTTGCTGACATAGGACTTAACTGATGGCAGGTCTGCGATATCTGATTGTAATCCTTTCAGTTGGAGATGACCTGTCTTTGATTTACAAATGAGCAATTTCTACAATTTCTACAATACTATTAACAACTGGTTAAAACTTGTTAAACATACACGTCAGTGACCTCAGATTAGGGCAAATAAAATTCAAGTGTCTTATGTCAAAGGAACAAATATTTTTTGTCAAATTTTCGGTGCTAACCAGAAGTTGACAAATATTACCCAGTTTGGTAAACTACTATCATGACTATAGGCTTGTCTTTTCCAAAGTTTATGAATTGCATTGAGTTGAAGGTTTTGTTATCATTTTTTAGCAGCCAATGGATAATAATAATAATAATAATAATAATAATAATAATAATAATCATATACTGTTCTCCCTGAGGGCCCTGCAATCATACTATTACTCCGGCTTTAACCGAGCGACAATGATAAGGCGCTCAAGCATTATGGATGAATTGCGAATGATTAACAACACTGATAAAAACATACAAACAACGAAAACTTACATACTGAAAAATTATCATAAATGCATAACATGAATATGATAAGTAGCTTTAAAGAGTTTAACATATTGCATTGTCCTAAAGAAAAACAAATTTATGAGATAGATAAATAGGCCACCCTTATTTATATTCGGTACTAATTTACCTAATATTTGCGTTTATCATTCAAATCTTACCTCACATGTGCACCAACGACGGCCGAACTTGAACTTTTACCCCAGGGGATTCCCCCAATGAGGTATCCCGCTGCGCCTCCAAACCCAGCCATGAAGCTGAAGGTGGCAAGCCCTCGGGTGTGTTCAGATGGATGTGTCACGTCAATCAAGTAGGCGCGACTTGGTGATTGACAGGCGTCACAGCTGAAGTCGAGGAAAGCCACGCCCAGAATAGTAAAGATGACACCACAGGCGTGTCCTGCCACGATGTGCACGGTCTCCGTCCAGGGCGTGGTCGCCTCCCATGTCATATTCTCAAAGATGCTTTCCGTTGCCAGGGAATCGCCATAGGAAGATTGATCATGAGTCTGGAAAGGGTACGATGATGTGACTAAAGATGTTTCTTCCAGGGAATTACCGACAGTAGTCCCGAAATCTTGTATCACTGGGTATTCCTCCGAATAATTCCCATATGAAAGCGACGACGACGACGATGTCGAGGAATCGTGGTGCCCACAAACAGTGAGGCCTAATCTATATCCATTTGGGACCAAAAGGAGACCGATGAAGATGATAGCGGAGAGCAGCAGAATGAAGGGACGTCTACGACCAAGTCTAGAGGAACAACGGTCACTGGCTGAACCTAAGAGGGGCATGACGAAAAACCCTACCAAGGGGCTCAAACACCAGATCATTGTCATGAATCTCTGGGGTATGCCAATCCGGAGGAGGATGGGTGAGACGAAGGCGGTTTCGGCGGCGTAGCAGAACTCGATGCCGCACACCGTGCCACTGAGTCGCGCAAGTCGAAACCACGACTTTCGCTGGGTGCTGACTCCGTCTTCGCCCGTGTGATCAACATCCCGACCACCGTCGCAGCTGATGATCGGAATCGTGTCTTCGGCTCGATGTCGAACCAGTCGTCGCCATCCTGTACGACATGCACTGATGATTCCATCCACGATAAGTCCAATACGAGGATCCATCCTCAATTAATTCAACTTCAACTTGCTATCCACTCCAGTACAATGAAATTCACCCTTAATATTATCTCTGAATACGAAAAATACCGCAGAACCTTTCACGGAAATGACAAGGCAAAAGTAATTTTTTAACGAATGCGAACAGAACTAATGTCGATTTCACGCTTCTAGACTTGGTTACGCAACTTCTACTCCAAGCTTTCAATATCTCGGCACTAATTACTCCACAACATTTTAATCAGTTGCAGATATAGTATCCAGATGGCAGATAAATCATCACACATGCTACAATAAACACTAACGTGAAAAGAGATGTTCCCAAAATAATATAGAAATCCTCGCTCGGACATTAGAAACACGAGGAGTCGAGAGATGAGATTTGCTATCTCCCATAGCCTGCGAACCGCATCCTCTCCAAGCTGTGTCTCACTCTCTTCAAAATTGACTTCCAAATCAGGGTGATGGCAGAACTGAAATCGCACTCAGATGCTTTCAATTTGCCATCGTACTCACTCCGATTTGATTTAGCACGCAACGCGGATCACTCGGGCCATCCCATTAAGAAAGCCGCAGTAATTCGCAGACGAAAGGTTCTCTTCACGTCGACCCCATGCGAGGCGGAGTGTTATTCGAAAATGTCACGATCGCTCTCGCGCGCAAAATCCATACCTCCCCACCCCCAATTTTCTCTCTTTCCATCCTTGTCTCTTGCTCATCTTTCCTCTCTGCCTGCCTTGTCCGTTTCTCTGTTTCTTCATCTGCCGATCTCTGATACATACATGTTTGTCAATTTTAGCCTTACTCCTCTTTACCTTTCTCGCTCCCTTCTTCAGCTTTCTCTTCTCTTTCTTCCCCAACAATCTACCTCATAAAATACTCTCTATACATGTCCTTTATTTCATTTATTTGCTTATTCATTTCCACTTGTGGGATAGATCACCCTGATCAGCAATGTGTTTTTATTTTCCATAGGAGTTCACTTACTTAAAAAAAAACCAACAATCAACCATATACAAAAATATAAAATAGAGACAAAGGTGACATTGATACGAAAACAAAACATATAAGCAAACAAAATATAATACTATACACACCAATGAAACGTGAATAGACCTGCATGGGGTAGGATGGTGGGAGAGAAAACGAAGAAAGTACAGAGGTTCATTATTATGTTATTAAGTTGTTAATGTGTGAAATGTTTATCTCCATCTATTGTAACATCCTGTTCGTGTTAATGAATATTTGTAAAGAGAGAGAAAGAGAGGGGGGGGGGGGGGGTCAAAAGCTAGGTAAAATAGTGTATTATAGCAACCCCTCTTTCTATTCGTCGCACATTAACCATCAAACCAGGTTAAATGGCTAATATACCCATCTATTTTTCCCTTCCATCCCTCAAGCTTACCAATATGATCCCGTTGTAATCACACTTTATTCTTACACCCAATAGATTGAACCTCACCCCTACCCCATACCCCATGGCAATCCAATCTGTCTATCCTCCGCCCCTTGGAGCTTTCAGTTTGTTCGCACAATGTCGGGAATGACGTCATCGACTGCCAAACACCTGTATTTCTTTCCGTTTTCGACACGACTTTGAGCGAATTCATTTCCCGCGGTCGAGGCTTGCGTATTGTGTGTGACCATGTACCCATGAACACCATCATTTTTCCCGTTAACTCACGGTCTCTTCCCCAATGCCCTTTACCTATCCACCCATCTCTCTCTCTGTCTTTCTCTTTCTCTCTCTCCCTCATCCCCTTTTTCCACACTCCCCTCCCCCTCTGTCTCTTCTCTCCCTTCTTTAAAATCTGTGTCTTCGTGCAACGCATTAAGAGTATATAGGGGAAAAACAGCCTACACACTGAGTGCAGAATATTGTATTCGCGCCTAAACTTCACTCTCTTCAAGGATTTGGTAGATGTTCCAGGGTGGATCCAGACTTATTATTGTTATTACTTTTTTGGGGGGAAGGGGGGGGGGGGACATGTAATGTGTCTACAATATTTGACGAGCTGCAAAGGCTATTGATCTTAATTGGGCGTATATATGTGAAACATGTGTAACAATGATATGAGCTTGAAGTGAACTCATTTTTTCTTGAGATATCCGGCTTTTACTACTTCTACTCGGTGTTTAAAAAAAAACAGTGGACACTTTTGATCGTTAATTACTAAAAATTATACATGGTATCAGACTGAAGTTTTTACATTTTAAAGTTGAAGGATGTAAAATTTATTGGAAGCAAGTTTCATGACAGTTTTCTGAATACCTTTCTTTAAATATTGCTCTGAATATTTAATTAGATTTTTCACTTTTTGAAAAATCAAAGCCACAAAATATGTGTGTATCAGTAATTAGTTCAGAATTAACACAACAATTCTCACTGTATGTTGCAGCTGTCATTTCTGCTAACCTTTTGCTGTAATGATTCCTGACTCTGGGTTAAAAAGGGTTAAAAAGATAATGCATTTCATATCGGACAAACATTATTATAAAACACATTGGCAAAAAGCGATCGAGCGTCAGAAGAAAAGTAATTTGCCCGTCAAAGTCACATTTTTTTGGCCATTTTAATACCTGGTAACAAACTGGTAAAGAATATTTCACTTCTAATCACTGTCAAAATAAACACCGCTGCTTCCATTCATGTATTGACTTGAACACAGCTTCAATATATATATTTTTTTTCGATTTCAAGGCGTGTAGAGCTAGGAAATCAAGCTTGCCATAATTATGCTTAGACACGAATTGCAAATGGCTCCATAGAAGTAACTGGTGTACCGCAATCCATTTGTTTGGTTGTTCACAATGTAGAATTATGACAAATGAATTTGTCTGTCTTTTCTCCAAGATCATTTGCCAAGGGAAATCCAGTGGAATCCTCCACTCTTAAATAAATAAGACTTATCAGACCACTTATATTTGATTTGTCATTCCGTTCCAATGGCGTAGCCAGGGGGCACAAGGGGACCACGCCCCTGTTTAACAGTTAAAAAGGGTCATCCATTAAACTTTGGGGTCAAGACCTTAACCCTACCACCCCACCCCATGTGTCAACCCCGTCTGCCCCCCCCTCCTGTTTAACAGGTCTGGATACGCCAGAGTACCGTGCTGTTATTATATTCACTGGCATATCTGCATTTCTATACCTCTGTATCTCTGTATAAACCACGTTCATCCCGTGTATTTATTGTTATCTATAACTTTTACTTTCAATTTTTTTTTGCAATGGATCTTTGGAATTATATGACATTAAAACGTTTCCAACTTAAAATTCTTTGAAGTCAAAGTTTAAAAGATATATAAGCGCACAATACCTGAAACAATAACCCTATATATATATATATATATATATATATATATATATATATATATATATATAATGATATTTCATAACCTCGTGTTGGAAAAGCATGAAGAGAGATACAATTAATGAATTCCAGAGAAGACATTGGTAATGCATTGAATTCCAACTTTTATATTTATTTTCACCAAATTTTCGATCCTCACGGATCTTCCTCAGGGTAATGAACAAAGTGAAATATGTATGTGAAGCTCTGCTCAGAAAAAGATGACAATGTAATATACCATGGTAACGCGCTTAGTTGCTAGGTAAAGGTTTGAGCGCTTATTTTTTAATATATATATATATATATATATATATATATTCTATTGATAAACTGCTTGTTTTTCTTGTTTTTCTCGTCTTGTTTTTAGGAGTTTTGTACGTTGAATATAATATTTCTGGGGCAGCCTCTCATAGGGGAATTTTTCCTTCTTGGTTTCCACGTACTTCAGCACAATATCTATGTGTGCAGTATTAAATGTTTGTTACTAGTTTTGTTTATTAATCTCAGCGACTGGGAGGGAGAATACAAATATTTTCTTGTCAAACAACCCGACTGTGTCGTGTTTTGTGGTTAGTTTGTTAGAGTTTTAAAGGTGTAAACATGAATTTATCTGTTTGTATTTTTTGTAGTGAGCTGGGTGTAACAATTTAATATTTAATATCCTTACTTTGTTCTTTTTAATGTATCATGTCACTTTAATTGTCCCTGTTGTTTCTTTGATAGATAAGTGAAGATAGTGAAAAAACACACCAAAAAACAACAACTCGGCACTTTCCCCCTGTAGAACCAGTACCCGCATTATCAAATAAGGATTGCTGTTGGGCCTGCAACCTTAATCGTGATTAAGGTTGCAGGCCCAACAGCAATCCTTAAATGACATTTATTCTCACTTAAATAATATTTATTCTCACTGATATAGGATGATTAAATGGTACACTACGCACTGAAAAGGATTAAAGCATTGGAAAATATTTATAAAAATATGAGAGCGCTAAAAACACTAACATATTCATGTTTGATTTCATATTGGTATAAAAATACAAGGTCCGGGGAAAAAATATATTTAAGTCTGTAAGACAGTGCAGGTGTCGTAGTCGAGTGGTTTAAACACTTGTCAATGACCTGATATTCGAAGGTTTTGAGTTCAATCCCCGGCAAGGAACTTACGTCCTTAAGCAAGGCATTTTTATCTACATTGCTCTTTTATGTATGTAAATAAATGATATTTGCCATATTTGATTACCGACCTGTGTGTGTGTGTGACTGTTTATATCATAATTATGTGAACGCGCGCTGGTCTGGCGGCTCCGAATGGAGAAAAAGGCACATGTTGTTTAACGCGGTCTGGCAGGCTCTATTCTGTGTAGACGGATATAGTTTGTGAGGAAGCTCGTACTATTTTAGCAATGACCCCGTTGTATTTCGCGCCTGTTGTTCCTTTTATAGCTTCCGTTTATATTGTTCGATTTTGGCTTTCTGTTTATTCTTGCTGTTTACTCTCATGAGGGTAAGACGAAAAGCTTTAGTATGCTTCTCTTCAATGCTATTCTCAGATTTTGTAGTACCAATCATCTTTTCATATATATATATATATACAGTATATATATATATATATATACAGTATATATATATATATATATATATATATATATATATATATAGTGTGAGAGATATCTCCTGACTTGAACGTAGTCGGTGTCTCATGATGTGTATAATATAAGCGTGAGAGATATAAATGAGACGGGACGTAGCTCTCGGTTAACCTCGATTTTAATTCCAAGCTTTCGGCTTTCGTTAATATAAAATATAAAATAGATATCTTACTTACTTTCTATATGTGACATGCATTTAATATCTGTGGCACACCATATCATCATATACTGTCACTTATATCTTATGTCTATTATAATACGATTGTGCCGGATGGCGTTAAGTGAAGCGGGTACATACATACAGTTAACAACAAAATTATTCATACCCCTTGGAAAATTCTAGTTTTTTGCATTTTTCCTAAAAATGAATGGTTAAATGAAGTTACTTGCACATCAGTTGAATACATTTAGTTATCATCTGCAAATGAATGCCGTTTCCGGTTTCACCTCATTTGCATAACAATAGAAAAGGTGAGTTATCCAAACTGGGCGATGTTCAAAATTATTCATACCCTTGGTGATTTATTGACTTTGTCAATCAGTATGAATCCGATCCTTGTGATTAATGCTTGTAATTCACTTTTAGTTATTTCAATACACCGTCACATGGCTTCCGGATGGGTCTCTGCTGGGATATCAGGCCAGTACTTGTTCTCCAATGGCTCAATCTCCTTGAGGATGTGTCAACACATGCCTTCACCTGACCTTCAGGGAGTTCATTAGATTTCGTGTCCTACAGGTGATGCAGTTATCGACGTCATGAGGACAGGACTATGATATTGAAATTTTCGGTCATTTATTCCATGCATTTTAATGAAAATTCTGTATTTACTTATGAAGCAAAGCACCATTCCTGAAGAGCCCTTCCCTTTTGCACTGCCTGTGGGAGGGTTCACCTTTATTCATTGGCCCCATTCTTGATCAGAGTGCTCAGGAAGGCCATGTTGGTGATATTAAAGTCATTTCATGACTCTAACGTCAGGTCACCATGAATAACAGTATGTAACCTTTGAGTACCATACACATCCCACATTGACTGTTACTGTATATTAATCTTCATATGGTATATTCTTTGTATCTTTGGTATGAAAGCTACAATCCTTGATATGAAAATGAATGTAAACCAAATTTATACCATATGCCCTCCATGCTACCAGTTGCAGTGCACAAAATGCTACCACTTTGACAGTGCACTGGAACATAAAGATCAGTATTTTAAGCTTCACTAGAGTACCCACTTGCAGGTGTCCATATCAAAAATGTGTCAATCAGTGTAACTGAATAAACTGATAAAATTGGCACCATCCAACCTTTAGACAACTACCATGGCCTCCCTAAACATTCTTAACAATAATGGAACAAAAGTATCAGGAAATATCTTGCCTTGACAGTGCAACAGTGAATGCCTCTAGGGAAGTCTCTCCTGGAAGAGTGCTTTGTTTCAACTTAGATACAGAATTGTCATTAAAATGTAAGGAATATTAACAAAAATATCAATATCATAGTCCTGTCCTCATGACGTCTAAAACCACACCACCTGCAAACACAAAATCTGCTTTAAATCCATCGAATCCCCTGACGACCAGGTGATGGCATGTGTGGACAACATCCTCAAGGAGATTGGGCCATTGGAGACCAGGTATTGGCCTGATATCTCAGTAGAGACCTCTAGAAGCATTGTGACAGTGTGAAGAAAGTGTTACGAGCATTAATCACAAGGACTGGATTCATACTGATTGACAAAGTCCATAGATCACCAAGGGTATGAATAATTTTGAACGTCACCCACTTTGGATAATTCACCTTTTCTATTGTTATGCAAATGAGGTGAAACCAGAAACAGCATTCATTTACAGATGATAACTAAATGTATTCAAGTGATGTCCAATTAAATTCAGTTAACAATTCATTTTTAGAAAAAAATGCAAAAAACTAGAATTTTCCAAGGGGTATGAATAATTTTGTTGTTAACTGTATATATCTTATGTATATTTGAACATTATTTATGTTCGCATTGTCATACTATATTCATTTTGTTTTCATTTAATTTTGATTTGTCTTGGTAGACCCTAAAGAAGGCCAAATGAGGCCGAAAGCTTGGAATTAAAATCGAGGTTAACCGAGAGCTACGCCCGTCTCATTTATATCTCTCACGCTTATATATATATATATATATATATGTATATATATATATATATATATATATATATATATATATGTGTATATATATAACCGCACAACAAGGGTCCCAAGTCCTTGTGTTGCCATAAAGCCATTATGGTGATAGCCGGGAGGGCGCATTGTTATACATAATTTGTATGTATATATATATATATATATATATATATATATATATAAGGTTATCTTAAGAAGATATGAAAATAGTCATCTTGAAATTAAATCATAAAAGTAGTTATCTGAGTGATGAATTTCTGCTATTACAGGCGAAAATGGCATGATGAAAATATTTCAAAATTTATTCATCAAATATTAATGACTAAGCTCCTACTATTTTAGGATAAAGCATAAAGAAGGAAAATCTAAAACTCATACGTGTGATTGAAGATTTCATTTTGCTGCTTTTTAAAAATGTCAGCTTTCAGTTGAAAATTGGCGGAAGATCCCTGAAGCACTCAAGACAAACGAACATGTTTTCTGTGCTCTCTGAAGATCTTACTTCTTCTTGGTCAAAGTTTATGACTAACAACTCGTTCCATGCTTTGTGAAGTCCATAAGACTCTTTGATAATGCGTAAAACTAATCGTTATGAGATTTGCTTACTAACGGATGGCCATGAAAGGGCAACCAAGCTAGTTGACAAAACCATTCAACCCAAACCATGCCTATCGTGTCTAAAAGAAAGTGAACCAACTGGAATTTTGCACAAAATTTTGAAGACAATGGTGTTTATGGACCCACCACTTTTTGGGTCGAGTGTCCCCCCCCCCCCCGGGATTTGAGATCTTTAATGCTCAGCTTTTACACAGATTTACATTGTTTTATCATGCAGGACAACGGTTGACGGTTTAATATACATTTTACTGCAAGGGAAATCCAGTGGAATCCTCCACTCTTAAATAAATAAGACTTATCAGACCACTTATATTTGATTTGTCATTCCGTTCCAATGGCGTAGCCAGGGGGCACAAGGGGACCATGCCCCTTTTTACCAGTTAAAAAGGGTCATCCATTAAACTTTGGGGTCAAGACCTTAACCCTACCACCCCACCCCATGTGTCAACCCCGTCTGCCCCCCCCCCCTCCTGTTTAACAGGTCTGGATACGCCAGAGTACCGTGCTGTTATTATATTCACTGGCATATCTGCATTTCTATACCTCTGTATCTCAGTATAAACCACGTTCATCCCGTGTATTTATTGTTATCTATAACTTTTACTTTCAATTTTTTTTTTGCAATGGATCTTTGGAATTATATGACATTAAAACGTTTCCAACTTAAAATTCTTTGAATCAAAGTTTAAAAGATATATAAGCGAACAATACCTGAAACAATAACCCTATATATATATATATATATATATAATGTGAAAGAAATGCGAGAATAACGTTGCGTAGCTCAATCAAAGTTCCCCAGAGCTGTTCTCCCTTTTTGAAATTTTTGCAAAGGCTGAAAAAATGTCTCCGCCGGGAATCGAACCCGGGTCGTTGGCTTAGAACGCCAATGCCTTAACCACTAGACCACGGAGACGGGTTAGTGGTTTCGGCGACACCAGATTCAATTGACCGACAGATTTGACAAATCTTCAACCTTATTAATTCCTTTATCGGGGGCAGGTGATTTTTGAACAAAGACAAGCCGCGTGCCTCAGCTGGATCCAAGCGAATGCTTTGAGATACATGTATACATTAGAATAATTATTAACAAGTGTAAGGAAATAACATATACAACAGCTTTGGCAAATCTCGTGGGAATAAATACAATGTGAAAGAAATGCGAGAATAACGTTGCGTAGCTCAATCAAAGTTCCCCAGAGCTGTCCTCCCTTTTTGAAATTTTTGCAAAGGCTGAAAAAATGTCTCCGCCGGGAATCGAACCCGGGTCGTTGGCTTAGAACGCCAATGCCTTAACCACTAGACCACGGAGACGGGTTAGTGGTTTCGGCGACACCAGATTCAATTGACCGACAGATTTGACAAATCTTCAACCTTATTAATTCCTTTGTCGGGGGCAGGTGAGTTTTGAACAAAGACAAGCCGCGTGCCTCAGCTGGATCCAAGCGAATGCTTTGAGATACATGTATACATTAGAATAATTTTTAACAAGTTTAAAGGCCAAGTCCACCCTAAGAAAACGTTGATTTGAATAAATAAAGAAAAATCCAAAAAACATAACACTGAAAATTTCATCAAAATAGAATGTAAAATAAGAAAGTTATGGCATTTTAAAGTTTCGCTTAATTTCGCAAAACAGTTAAATGCACATCCTGCTCAGTATGGAAATGAGGGAACCAATGACGTCACCCACTCACTATTTCTTATGTATTTTATTATGTGAAATACAGAATATTTTAATTTCTGCAAATTTCACAATTAGGAAGCTCTCATTGAATTGTGTATAGGTTGCAACAATGGCAATTACACATGTTAAGCGAGGAATCAAAACTTGTTTCACATTATAACAAGGAAAACTTAAAATATTTCGTATTTCATGTAATAAAATACAAAAGAAATAGTGAGTGGGTGACGTCACTGGTTCCCTCATTTGCATACTGAGCAGGATGTGCATACAACTGTTTTGCGAAATTAAGCGAAACTTTAAAATACCATAACTTTCTTATTTTACATCCAATTTTGATGAAATTTTCTGTGTTATGCTTGTTGGACTTTTCTCTATTTATTCAAATCAACTTTTTGTTAGGGTGGACTTGGCCTTTAAGGAAATAACATATACAACAGCTTTGGCAAATCTCGTGGGAATAAATACAATGTGAAAGAAATGCGAGAATAACGTTGCGTAGCTCAATCAAAGTTCCCCAGAGCTGTCCTCCCTTTTTGAAATTTTTGCAAAGGCTGAAAAAATGTCTCCGCCGGGAATCGAACCCGGGTCGTTGGCTTAGAACGCCAATGCCTTAACCACTAGACCACGGAGACGGGTTAGTGGTTTCGGCGACACCAGATTCAATTGACCGACAGATTTGACAAATCTTCAACCTTATTAATTCCTTTATCGGGGGCAGGTGATTTTTGGTCAAAGACAAGCCGCGTGCCTCAGCTGGATCCAAGCGAATGCTTTGAGATACATGTATACATTAGAATAATTTTTAACAAGTGTAAGGAAATAACATATACAACAGCTTTGGCAAATCTCGTGGGAATAAATACAATGTGAAAGAAATGCGAGAATAACGTTGCGTAGCTCAATCAAAGTTCCCCAGAGCTGTCCTCCCTTTTTGAAATTTTTGCAAAGGCTGAAAAAATGTCTCCGCCGGGAATCGAACCCGGGTCGTTGGCTTAGAACGCCAATGCCTTAACCACTAGACCACGGAGACGGGTTAGTGGTTTCGGCGACACCAGATTCAATTGACCGACAGATTTGACAAATCTTCAACCTTATTAATTAATTCCTTTGTCGGGGGCAGGTGAGTTTTGAACAAAGACAAGCCGCGTGCCTCAGCTGGATCCAAGCGAATGCTTTGAGATACATGTATACATTAGAATAATTTTTAACAAGTTTAAAGGCCAAGTCCACCCTAAGAAAACGTTGATTTGAATAAATAAAGAAAAATCCAAAAAACATAACACTGAAAATTTCATCAAAATAGAATGTAAAATAAGAAAGTTATGGCATTTTAAAGTTTCGCTTAATTTCGCAAAACAGTTAAATGCACATCCTGCTCAGTATGGAAATGAGGGAACCAATGACGTCACCCACTCACTATTTCTTATGTATTTTATTATGTGAAATACAGAATATTTTAATTTCTGCAAATTTCACAATTAGGAAGCTCTCATTGAATTGTGTATAGGTTGCAACAATGGCAATTACACATGTTAAGCGAGGAATCAAAACTTGTTTCACATTATAACAAGGAAAACTTAAAATATTTCGTATTTCATGTAATAAAATACAAAAGAAATAGTGAGTGGGTGACGTCACTGGTTCCCTCATTTGCATACTGAGCAGGATGTGCATACAACTGTTTTGCGAAATTAAGCGAAACTTTAAAATACCATAACTTTCTTATTTTACATCCAATTTTGATGAAATTTTCTGTGTTATGCTTGTTGGACTTTTCTCTATTTATTCAAATCAACTTTTTGTTAGGGTGGACTTGGCCTTTAAGGAAATAACATATACAACAGCTTTGGCAAATCTCGTGGGAATAAATACAATGTGAAAGAAATGCGAGAATAACGTTGCGTAGCTCAATCAAAGTTCCCCAGAGCTGTCCTCCCTTTTTGAAATTTTTGCAAAGGCTGAAAAAATGTCTCCGCGTATATATATATATATATATATATATATATTCTATTGATAAACTGTTTGTTTTTCTTGTTTTTCTCGTCTTGTTTTTAGGAGTTTTGTACGTTGAATATAATATTTCTGGGGCAGCCTCTCATAGGGGAATTTTTCCTTCTTGGTATCCACATACTTCAGCACAATATCTATGTGTGCAGTATTAAATGTTTGTTACTAGTTTTGTTTATTAATCTCAGCGACTGGGAGGGAGAATACAAATATTTTCTTGTCAAACAACCCGACTGTGTCGTGTTTTGTGGTTAGTTTGTTAGAGTTTTAAAGGTGTAAACATGAATTTATCTGTTTGTATTTTTTGTAGTGAGCTGGGTGTAACAATTTAATATTTAATATCCTTACTTTGTTCTTTTTAATGTATCATGTCACTTTAATTGTCCCTGTTGTTTCTTTGATAGATAAGTGAAGATAGTGAAAAAACACACCAAAAAACAACAACTCGGCACTTTCCCCCTGTAGAACCAGTACCCGCATTATCAAATAAGGATTGCTGTTGGGCCTGCAACCTTAATCGTGATTAAGGTTGCAGGCCCAACAGCAATCCTTAAATGACATTTATTCTCACTTAAATAATATTTATTCTCACTGATATAGGATGATTAAATGGTACACTACGCACTGAAAAGGATTAAAGCATTGGAAAATATTTATAAAAATATGAGAGCGCTAAAAACACTAACATATTCATGTTTGATTTCATATTGGTATAAAAATACAAGGTCCGGGAAAAAAATATATTTAAGTCTGTAAGACAGTGGAGGTGTCGTAGTCGAGTGGTTTAAACACTTGTCAATGACCAGGGGAGCGTTTCATCAAGCGTTTTGTCAGCGATTTTCACCGACAACTGTTATAAGCTACTGAAATCCTTGCATCTGATTGGCTGAGAGCAAATTTGTCGGTAAAAATCACTGACAAAACGCTTGATGAAACGCTCCCCTGATATTCGAAGGTTTTGAGTTCAATCCCCGGCAAGGAACTTACGTCCTTAAGCAAGGCATTTTTATCTACATTGCTCTTTTATGTATGTAAATAAATGATATTTGCCATATTTGATTACCGACCTGTGTGTGTGTGGGGGGGGGGGGGGGGTGGGTGAGTTAGGGGGTGTGAGTGTGTGGGTTTACATAGATTGAGTTGTGGGGTACAGAGAACAATAGAGAACAATGATGGCCTTTATTCCGTCATGCTTGTGGGGTACAAAATACAATAGGAGAAGTGCTTGCGGGGTACAAAATACAATAGGAGAAGTGCTTGCGGGGTACAAAATACAATAGGAGAAAACAATAAAGTTCCCCACAAATCAACGTGTGTAGAGCTCCATGTGTGTGGGTGTGTGGGTGTGTGTGTGTGTATTTATATCATAATTATGTGAACGCGAATGGAGGAAGGCACATGTTGTTTAACGCAGTCTGGCAGTCTCTATTCTGTGTAGACAGAAAGAGTTTGTGAGGACGCTCATACTATTTTAGTAATTACCCCGTTGTATTTCGCGCCTGTTGTTCCTTTTATAGTTTCCGTTTATATTGTTCGATTTTGGCTTTTTGTTTATTCTTGCTTTTTACTCTTATGAGGGCAAGACGAAAAGCTTTAGTATGCCTCTCTTCAATGCTATTCTCAGATATTGTAGTACCAATCATCTTTTCATATATTATATACAGTATATATATTTGATATCAGGTTATCTTAAGAAGATATGAAAGTAGTCATCTTGAAATGAAATTATAAAAGTACATTGTAGTTATCTGAGTTATGAATTTCTACTATTACAGGCGAAAATGGCATGATGAAAATATTTCAACATTTATTCATCAAATATTAATGACTAAACTCCTATTTTTCCTCCTGCAGACAGTACTCTAACTTGATCAAGAGATTTAAAAATTATTGATTTTCCTCATATCATTCTTTTCTCCTTCAGTCTCACGGAATACATGAATTTACTATAATATACTGGGCGTTTCGAGAGAAAAAAAAGGAAACCCAACTTTGAAAAATTCCCGTAAATGAAGTGTTTACCTACAATAAATTCCATACCATATGAAAGAGTAATTCATATTCTTTTCAATGGTCACTTGCTCAGATTTCCAGGGTCATGCATCACTGAACACCATTGTCTTCAACATTTTGTGAAAAAAATCTAGTTGTTTCACTTTCTTGTAAAACACAATAGGCATGATGTTAAGGAGCTGCATTTTGTGAAATGGCCTGGGTGCTCCAATTCTCATTGTAGATATTTTTTTCCTTCAAATTTATGTTAATGAGATGTTGTTCACCCAATGATTCAGGATTTTGCTTTATAAAACCCTTTCCAGATAGGAATCATTTTGCTAAGTGCTAACCAAAATGATTGAAATATCATTACTATAGTCATTGTCAATATGTCCTTTGTAAATATCAAATTTTTTCATGTTTGACCCTAATTCAAATGATACCGATGTAAGTCAAATACGAACGACTATCGATGATATTGGAATCAACGACCCATTTACTGTAACCAATTCACAAATCTCTCCAAATAATTTTAATGTTACGATGGAAGAGCTGTTTCTGTCGTCCTTGAATGTTTCTCACATAAATATACGATCTTTAAACAGAAATTATAATGCATTTAGAGAATTGTATGAAGACGAATTCAAATCCAAATTCAATATAATAGGTTTATCAGAAGTATGGAACGTAAGAGAACCTAATCAATTCAACATGACCGGTTATAATCTAGAGTTACAATGTAGGACTAATCAGAGAGGGGGAGGAGTGGGAGTTTATATCCATTCTTCTTTAACTTATTCTAGGATTCCCACTTTGTCTTTGAATAATGCTGAATCTTTATGGATGCAAGTGTATATACAAAATACTAAAATAACTGTCGGTGTCATTTATAGAAAACCCGATAGCAATTTTGAAGATTTCAAAGCTGAATTTAATTCATTACTACAGAATATGAATCTAGATAGAAATCGTTGTATAATTCTAGGAGATTTCAACATTAACCTCTTGACTGGTAATGAGAAAACAAATGATTTTTTATACATGACAGAATGTTTTGGTATGCGCCAATTAATCTCTAGCCCAACTAGAATTTCTAACACAAGCTCGTCACTTATTGACCATATATATTCAAACATTTCCTCTTATCATATCCAGTCGGGATGTATTGAAGTTGGTATCTCTGACCACTTACCTGTATATGGTATATTTGAGAATTTTGCAAGTACAACAAAGAAGAAAACCTTTACCTACAGAAACTATCGAAAATTTTCATTAGAATCTTTTCGTGATGAATTAAATGATGTCCAATGGCTAGATGTATATGAATGCACAGATCCAAATGAAGCATATAATAAATTTCTCACGCTCTTTTTGAATATCTGTGATAAACATGCTCCGATTGAAACTAAAAGTGCAGTAAGCAAAAAGAATTCAAAACCGTGGATCACACGAGCTATCAAAAAATCAATTTCAAAAAAACACACACTGTACTCCAAAGTTTTGAAATCACATTATGAGAATGAATCTGTAGAAAAGTATAAAAGATACAGGAATATCCTAACCACAGTATTAAGAAGTGCAAAACAAATGTATTTCAATGAATTGTTTGAAAGGGACAAAACCAATTCTAAAAAGACCTGGAAACACATAAATAATTTATTAGACAAAAGAAACACTTCTAAAAAAGATACTAAAGTGTTTGAACTATGTAAAGTTGATTCAGATGGTGCAATTAACACTGTTACTGAACCAACGGATATTGCCAATGTCTTTAATGATTTTTTTGTAAATGTTGGTCAAAAGTTAGCAAAAAAAATTAAGGATTCTAACCTTAGTTACGACCACTACTTGGGTACCCGCCAAAGCAGTACGTTTTTCTTTTCACCAATTACTAATTCAGAAATTAGGGATACAATTCTTAATTTAGACCAAAACAAAGCATGTGGATATGACGATTTGCCAGCCAAGCTTTTAGTTGCGGCTGTTGATTTTGTTAGTGAACCCCTTTCTTATATCTTAAACACATCTTTTACATCCGGTATCTTTCCGGATAGATTAAAGATAGCAAGTGTGACTCCCATTTTCAAAAAAGGAACAAAAAATTTACCTGGCAACTATAGACCTATTTCTATCCTACCAATTATTAGCAAGGTATTTGAAAAATTAGTGAATAGCCGACTAATGAAATTCTTAGAAAAGAATGGTATTCTCTACCAGCATCAATATGGATTTAGACATGGTTATAGTACTAAACTTTCATTAGTAAATTTGCTGAATCAAATTACCCAGCAAACAGATAATGGTTCAGTTACAGTCGGTGTATTTATTGATTTTGCCAAAGCCTTTGATACCATTGATCATTCTATACTTGAGAAGAAATTAAATCATTACGGTATACGTGGAATAAGCTTACAGTGGTTTCAGAATTACTTATCACATAGATATCAGTTTGTATGTTATGATGGTATAAAGTCTACCAGAAAGAAAATAGAATGTGGAATTCCACAGGGATCAGTTCTGGGACCGACTTTATTTCTCCTTTACATCAATGACCTACCGAATTCCTCGACATATTTTAACTTTCGTTTGTTTGCTGATGATTCAAATTTATTTCACACTTTCCATCCAGGAGAGAGCAGTATTGATTTATCAGCAATCAGTAGAAACTTAATGGATATCTCAGCATGGTGCAGTACAAACAAATTGACAATTAATATTGATAAAACTAATTATATTTTATTTAGAAATAAAAGAAGAAAATACACATTATCTGGTCTTCTGTCCATTGATGACAAAAACATACAATCTGTTGATTCTGCATCCTTTATTGGAATTTGCATTGACCAAAACCTAGATTGGAAAAAGCACATAAGCAACGTCTGCAAAACGATAAGCAAGAAAATTGGAATATTATATAGGATACGCCATTTTGTTTCAAAGAAAATATTAACAATGTTATATAATGCTTTTATTCTGCCTCACATTATTTATGGATTAGAAGTTTGGGGAGCTGCAAACAAAACATTTTTAAATCCTTTATTGATCCTTCAAAAACGAATTGTACGAATGATATCTTTCAAAGGTTTATGGCACCACACAGCTCAGTTATTCATTAATTTACAGATTCTAGATATATTTAAACAATATAGATATGTAATCGGAATGCTTATATTTGATCTCATAAATGATCGACTGCCTCATAAATTTTCAGATTATTTTTCATTTATCAATCATTCTTATCAAACACGATGTAGGGAAAATTGTAACCTCAAAGTAATAAAAATTAGAACAAATGTGGGGAAACAATCTATTTCATATTCAGGCCCTATTACTTGGAATCAGCTGCCAACAGGTTTAAGAAGTATAAATTCCAGAAGATCATTTAGTAGACAATTAAAAAAGATAATCCTCTGTCAATGAATTTCAACTATATATGAATAACAAAAAAGTAATTAGTATTAATGCTTTTTCATGTAAATATTGTAAATTGTAAATATATGTATCAATTGTAAATTGTAAATATATTTGAATGTAAAATGATTAATATGTATAATAGTGATAATGGGCTAACCTCGATTAGCATTATGCTATTTTGCTAGCTCATTTTACCAAAGTATTTCGATCTGTATTTATGCACTGTATATTCGTTGTATTCTTGTATTCTTGGTAATAAATAAATATTCTATTCTATTCTATATTCCATTCTATACGGTACTGTATCATGATATGGTATATTGCTGCATTAGCAAATGTATTTCTGCGTCGTTTGGATGGTTAACTTATAACGGTTGTTTAAAATAAATATTCTACATATCGATCGGTCATAGAAAGACTTATTAGTCCACTTGATTCATCACTTTATTACGTTTTTCGATAAGAGGTGCAACCACAATACGCACTGGCAGATGACTTAGCTTTTTAGTTGCAATATCTTACCAAAGAAAGGTTGGAAATAAAATAACAGGAAAACTACAAGTTAGCACACTACGCAATGTGTAATTTCAGTGGTGTAGCCTACGGGCGCACTGTGTGCTCTCGCCCAATGTTTCTATCTGTATCTGTGTCTCTTCTCTCTTTTTATTAAGGTCTGTAAGTGTGGTCTGTCCAGATAGTGCGAACTTCGCCTAGGGGGCAGAAAATCCTATCCGTCGCAAAGTATACCAGACTACAACACCATTACGTATTAATGCGCATTTTTAAGTGAGTAAATGGTATGTATACGGCGCTTGCACGCCTTAATACTGTTTTTGATGCCCTGGACTGCTGCAGGAATCCAAATTCCATTAATTCATGTCCATTCGAAGTCTCACTTACCCGATATTACATGCTTGAAAATCAGAGTCGCTTGACACCAAGGAGATATGCAAATAATGCAATGCTTATGTCCCGTCGATGACATGTCGTTTTTCCGAAGGTTCATAATTCAAAAGTTTCTTTCTCCTAAGGTTCGTAATTCCTATTTCATTTTTGTAATTTCGAACAGTTGGGATAATGAGCCTATTTTATTTTCCGGATAGTGAATCTTTGGAGTAATGCAACAAAATAATGCTCAGAACTATGTTCAGAATTATCTTCAGAACTATGAACCCCCTGGAATGGGATTTTTTTCCCTCGGAATTATTAACCTTCGGGCATGTTGGAATTGCGAAGTTGGGAACCATCGGAAAACGAACCTTTGGAAAGATAAGTGCACCTTGTTCCGTCTAGCCTTTAATCATGGCGGCATCCTAACTCATGCTACATAATTATAGCTCTTTTCTTTGCTCTAGCTCAAGCTTTGTCGATCATCGAAAAGCTGGGAATAGTCCTCTGATTGCGAGAAGTGACATAAAAAAGTGACGTAAAAAAAAGGTCGCTCAGCTGATTCCAAAGATGGGGAGGTTAAAATTTGTTATCGCAAATAGGACATGATAATTTCCACATATAAGGAAAAATATGACTGTTCACCATTTCCTTTTAAAACATGAGCAAACATTAATTTGTGTGTGGATTTTTTATCAGGAGAAAAGAAAATTATGAATACTTTCAGCTTTATCGAGTGCTACTGAACTGTAGAGTTCAGGGTTTAAATCTGTGGGTTGAACGAGTTGTACTGCCTTATTTGGGAAGGTTGTTGAATGATTCATTACCTCTTGGTTGTCTTGAATATATGAATATCGATTACGTGGACGGGTGGATAAAGGTGTTGGTGCAGGAATCGTGCAGGGGATCGACAGAGCAGCAAAATCGCCTTGATTAAAGGCTATGTCAGTCATATTCTCTTATCAATCTTTGGAGCTTTTCTACATTATCTTTAATAATGAAATCGTAATTAGAAATGTAAAATCAAAAGGTATTCGGAACTCATGTCAATGGGAACTACACACACTAAGAAAAAAGGTTCAAGTTTGCACCCTAAATGCAACACTGGCAGCACTGGGCGTTGTGGCGTGCGCCTGTAATCCAGCTACCAGTGGAAGTTATAAACTGATTCAGCGGACCTAGGTTCGAGACTGAGTTACGTCTTTCGGATGGTGACGTTAAAGGTCGGTCCCAGACGTAAATAATCATATCTGATTGATACACGTCTGTAAAAACCCAATTACACACACACACACACCTTGTTTGGTGCACCCTACATGAAAAGTGTGCAAAAATGCACCTTTTTGTTCTTGTTTGCACCCTTGAATGTCCGTTTGCACCCTAAAAGGTGCAACTTTGCACCTTTAATGGTGCAGAAACGTTTGCATCCAAAAGGGTGCAAATTTGTACCTTTTCTAAAGGGTACAACTCTGCACCCTTTAAGGGTGCAAATTGTAAACTGCACCCTTAAAGGTGCAAAAAGCTTCTTAGGGTGCAACTTTTGTTGCATTTGAAGGGTGCAAAATTGTACCCTTTTTTCTTAGTGTGAGCAACTCCAGATGAAAGAGAAAGAATCTAATGTGCAAAAGCTGAAAAATACGAGAATACTAATCTAGTAATCAAATTGATAAAACTATATATTATATCCATGGAACCACTAACATACATGCAAAATAATTGTTGTTGGTCGGTCCCCTGTGAATTGAATCCTCAAAGTTCGAAGCCTGACTAATTAGACTGCAAACTTCCATATAATGTTCAGGCAATGCTTGCTCCTTCGGTGCTACCACCTTAACCCCTCGTTAAGTGTGTATGCTATGGGTGTAGGCTATGGATGCATTCTAAAGGAAATCATACTATTATAGTATTCATGAAAATCGCTCAAATTATATTACATATAAGTAAATATTTCTGGTGAAATCAGTTCTTAATTGCCTCATTTTTTACTCATTCAAGCCATGCATTCCACGTTCCATAAATACCACACCAACTGTTTAAAGCATACAATATGATATTGAAATTCATATATGATGTCGCCTCCGAAATCGATAATCAAAAGGAATTGGTAAATTCACTAATAATTTGCAACGGAATCAAGTAGTTCGGCATTCGAATGCATTTTCCAATTAATTATTTCTCAACGAACCGAATTATCTCCAAAATGCTCATATATAGAGACGATTCCATCGAAAAAATCACGGAAGATTAATTTGGTTGTCATGACAACGTGAAGAGGATAAACTCTCTCTCTCTCTCTCTTTCTCTGACGTATATTGGATAATGAATGTGAGATGTGATATGATGTGGGCTCGTTATGTTTTTCTTTTGATGTGAAATACATGAGGAAGGGAGTTACTTCGCTCTCCCCCTTTTTCCTCTTTTGTTCTTTGTACTGCTGTGTCAACAATTACTCTTTAACATGTTAAAAGTAAATCTCTCTCTCTCCCTCTCTCTCACTCACACACACACACACACACCCCCACACACCAACACACATACCAATTTGAACACTTATTGATTTGTGGGAACTGTATTGTTTTTCTCCTGTTGTATTTTGAACCCCACAAGCATGACGAAATAAAGGCCATCATTGTGCTCTTTTGTTCTCTGTACCCCACAACTGTATGTATGTAAGAGCACGCACACACAAACACACGCACACGCACCCAAGCACACACACACGCACACACACACGTTTACATGGCTTTACTTCCGAGGACAACTATTGTTCCTCTATTGTTACTCGTCCTCGGACAGTCGACGGAATAAGGCATAAATTCATTGTTGGACGTTCGAGGACTATTGTCCGCCTTCCGAGGACCATTGTTGTCATGATTTTTTTTTTGTTCTCTGTCCGAAAATGTCCTCGGACATAATGCTAAACAAACGCACACAAACAACCACAACCCCCCCCCAAAAAAAAACAAAAAAAAAAAAAAAACAAAAAAAAAAAAAAAAACACACAAACAAACAAACAAAATCAATGTTCCTTACATTTTTGGATGCCATTCCAACTAAAAAAATATTTGATAGGCAAAATATTCAAACAAATAAATAAATAAGATGAATTAACAACCCGCTCTTTTGCAACAACAATCTCTCTGTCGAATCTCAATTTCCAGCTTAATCTACAGTATATCATCACCTTCTCAGTGTGTGTGTGTGGGTGTGGGCGTGTTTAGCCGTATGTCCGAGGACATTTTCGGACAGAGAACAAAAAAAAAATTATGAGAACAATGGTCCTCGGAAGCCGGACAATAGTCCTCGAACGTCGAACAATGAATTTGTGCCTTATTCCGTCGACTGTCCGAGGACGGAGGAACAATAGAGGAACAATACTTGTCCTCGGAAGTAAAGCCATGTAAAGCTCTGTCTGTGTGTGTGTGTGTGTGTGTGTGCGTGTGATTTTTTTTTTTTTTTTGCTGGTCAGGGAAATGTGGAGTAGAAAGATATCCCTCAGCACCCTCTCAAACAAGGTGCTTGATTGTTAAATGCCATGGTTTTTAATTCGATCTTACTTTGTCTTTTTGACTATAAATGTTGTAGAACATTGTACATGTCTTACTTCAAAGATCTGAAATATTTGATTTTAAATTGTCTTTTCATTACGTCTAATAGAAGGTTAAGAAACAAATCAACGAAGCAATTCGAAGCATTTTTAAAAACATGATATGCAATGCAACGGTTGGGTTTGATCATCGGCAAGTTTCCCTTTTATAAGCAAACATATTATAGCTGCCAATACAAAATAGTTTACCTCAATGTTTTTTCCCTGACCCTAAATAAAAGCCTTTCAAAATTTGTAGTCTTTGTAGTCCAACTTTGTCTGAACTGAAGAAAGACTTGTGATATGGGATGTGATCAAAATGAAAGAACAAGGAAGATAATGCAAATAGGAAAAAGGACTATGAAAAAGAAGATGAACACAAAGACAATTTATCAAACTTTTTATCAAACTGATTTAAAGAAAACATCAATTATATAAGATAATGGAGAATGAAATAGCATTACGGTTGGATTATACTTTTGATTATGTTTTCACATTAGCAAAGAGAAAAGTCCAAAAATTAAAGAACAAGAAACGTTATCAAAGTGACGGAACAGCATGAATAATATTTCATAATCTCACTTCAGTTTTGAAAGTGTTGTTTACATTTCATTATTATTCTTTGAAAAGTCATATAGTATAATTATACCTACGGGTATTGCACATGTTATTTCAGAAACTATAGCTGCCGTGAATCATACAGATTTCGAAGTAAAGAGAAAAAGACAAACGACAGAGCTTGTTAGATACAGTCTAGCCCATCCCAAACCAATCTCATGGGAGATCTATGAGATCTCGAAGAGAGATGTGCCCAAAATGTCATCTTTCATTCCCTTCGTCGAGATGGAAATATCAACATATAAATTGACAAAGTACGAGGAAGAAAGAGAGAGGACATCTGAATGTCAGAGATAAGAAAATGTTACAACGACTTTGACGGAAACAATTGCTGTCCAAATATATCTAGCGAGTAAATTGCTTATCATGCAAGCGATCTGTTTCTATTTCAGTCTTCCAGCCACTATGATGAGCATTTTATGACATCTACATAAACTCATTGGGACATTGTTATTCTTGATGTGTCCTTAAAGGCTGAGTCAACCATTTAGATCAAGTAGTAGATAGATTATCAATACTTAAATAGCAACGTCATTGCTGTCATTGGTCCGTAATCGTGGTATTCATAAAGCAAGAAAAGGCCCAGCGATTACCCTTTTTCGGCTTTTGCTTGCATCTTCATAAATTTCAAATTAGAAGTAAAGCCGAATGCGTAATACCATCGATTGTTTCATGCACTCCAACATCAGCTAAAGACAAACTAAGGCGTAAGCATAGTTTACAGGTTTTGCCCCCGCTCACTTTCAAAATTTGTTGCAGAGTGTAATTGACCTAATGCGGTTAATGTAACAAAAAGGTTTATGCCTAAGTACTTTCACATATCAAAAAAAAAATTATAACTAGCTGCTCACAAAGGAATGTGAGGGCAGTTCATGATGAATAATCAACGACTGAAAATCTCCATGCAAAGGCCAAGCTTACCATAAGATAAGAGGACCTTGAAATATGAAGCAAATGCTTGATGATGAAAGAAAATCTCCTTTTGGTGGGATCCGTCATGACCCTGTTTATGAGATAAAGTGAGTAAATAGAAATGTTAGCACTTACCAGGCTGGAGAAGCACTTGCTTGTTAGGAAACAAGTTGTCAAAAGCCATTGTTGGAGAATTATTTTTATAAATATGGCCCTTTCATCAAACAAAACTTTCATTAATGCAAATATGCACAAGGATTCAGAAAGAGTGCAGTACCACATTTCATAGATCTACTCAACTCCCAGTTTATTTCTCCTTAAAATTATACTGAATTGCATTATTATTGTTTTATAGTCACTATTTCAGTTTAATTTTCAACCCAATTTTAATATTCTAAGTTGTATTCATGTTTTGTATTTACTTATTTTCTTATGTATACTGTCATTCTTATTTCATATGTTATTCTTATATATGATCAATTTTTATGTATTTCTGCAATATAAACATAATATTATATGCTAATTTCAGCCCTTTGGGCTGCCAATCATGTATTACATTATATATGTAATAAACCATTACTTGAACTTGAACTTGAACTTGATTAATATAAACAAAATTGAAAGGACAGTATTGAATACCCCCCCCCAAAAAAAACAAAAAAAAAACAAAACAAAACAAAACAAAACAAAACAAAACAAAAAAACACCCCAAAAACACCACAAAAAATAATGTTCTGCGTATAGATCTTTTACGATCCACATAAGCTAGCCTTTTATGGCATATGTACGTGTGCGTGTATGTTTCAACTTGCAGTAAATCATTCACTGCTCTGTTCTCAAGTTTGTGATTAAGTGCAAAAAAAAAAGGTTCATATAGGTTAAACCACTACTAGTATTACAGATTCTCTGCGGATTCTCCACCATGTGGAATTGCCCCTTAATTAACTGAATCAACTTATACCTTAAAAGTACTAATACTTAAACGTTTCTGGAAAGATAAGTGTTTAAGCAGTAGCCTGCATGACACGTGTAAATGAATGTATTTTCCAGTATAGTCTGCGATATACGTAAACATGTATGCAGGGTCTGAAATGATGTAAAAAGACGTCGTGAAAGCATGCACACTATAAAGGCAGGATCCCCGCTAGCATGACATTTTGCATAATTACTGTATTCAACTTTCCTCGTAACATATTTAAACCGTCATAAAAACATCACAGATCCAAGCCTGATATGACGTTCGATTTACAAATGGTATATATAGGGTCGCTCGAGGCGTATCTAATTAATGTACGCGGTGAATTGTTATCAGGTTAATCCCGAGTTATTAGTTAAAAGCTCCATCAATTTATTGTAGAGCAACTAGTGGATGGGAAGGTCATTAAGTAATGGGCAAGAATGGTAATGGAAAAGGCCACACGATTTTGTGCAGTAAAAATATGATATATTGCGTCAATATAAATCTGTGACATCATAAAGTAAGAATACTATTTTTATTAAAAACAGACAAGATGGAAACATAATTATAACCTGATACATGATGCATGTTTGAAATTTACTGGTAAAGGGGGGGGGGGGGGTACATAGACTAATGAAATGATCGATGGAAAGAGAAGACATTGGCAGATAGATAGGAAACGCTTGAGAGCATGAGGGGGGAGACACTTAAAAATAGCTGTATAATCACAGTGGAATCAGTAAAAAATCAAAATAATGAAGAGCAGAGAAATTAGATTTAGAAATATTGAGTATCGAAAGGATAAAATGGAACGATTGGGAAGAAAAGGGATGGGACGAATTGCCACCAGGTTTCCTTACCCAAGTAAACATAATGCATAAATGAAATTCATTTGAATAAATTTACGAGTGCCATGACTGAACCTTAAATTGAATGAAGATTTTCAAGCACACTAAAGAGAATTTTTCAAAATGCATGTTGAAACTTGGCAGTACTGCGCCTATCAGTCTACAACAGATTGGTAATACCAAAGACCTTTAACAATGTCAAGACAAATTACTCTCACGTACTTCCGTAGTACACTGGGCAGGCATAAATTACTGTGTCAAAAAGGCTCGGAAAGATATGTTCGCCAAAGCTACGGTCCTAGGTGTGAAAAAGACATTTGACAATTTTGATTGTTAGTATTAAACTCAAAATTTAGAACGCGTATCAAAATGAAGTTTCCACATGGTAAAGTTACAGGATGGCAAATCTATTTGGAGTAAGTTTTTTTGAAAATATACTTAATTAGTATTCTTAAGAGAATGCTCTGAATACTAGTATTTGATTAGATTTTCACTTTTTGAAAAAAATCAAAGCCACCAAATTTGTGTGTATCAGTAAATAATCCCGAGTGTAACAATTGCTATTGTGCATTGCAGCTGGAATTCCAAAGCACCTCTTTTAACCCAGAGTCATGAATCATTCACGACACTGGATTGTTGTGTTCTGAATTAATTATTGATGATACACAGGTTTTGTGGCTTTGATTTTTCAAAAAGTGAAAATCCAATTAAATATTCAGAGTATTATCTAATCAATACGAAAAGAAATTTCACAAAATTTAAAACCTAATAATTTAACACCCTTCAAACTTTATAATGTGAAAACCTGCAGTCTGACACGAGTTTTAACTTTTGGCTTATTAACAATCAAAAGTGTCAAATGTTCTTTAAACACCAAGTATATAACACGTTAAAAGATGTCTCTTTTTTTTCTTGATATTAATTTTCATATCTTATTCTATCTTTTTCAAGTCTGATTTTTTTCCCCTGAGGAAGGATGGATAGTTCAAAGAACATTACTTGAACCATTTTTTCTATAAATGCCACTTTAAATCCCTAAGACTATATGCCTGCTTTTTGACCCCCCCCCCCCCCCCAAAAAAAAAAAAAAAAAAAAAAAGGAGGAAGGGTCGCTGCCTATAAACCGTTTGTGGTTTGACGTAATGTGGGTGTACACTACAATGTGCACGCGTGCTCAGTTGCGGGACTAATAACCATTATTTGCTCTTTGGTAAATACATGTACCCCCAGTGACCCAAGAATAGGCCATTTTCGTAATGATGTATTCAAATTTATACACGTTTGCGCTTGGCCCATGACCTGCAAAAACCAACCTTGCGTTGGAATAGTCAGAATGCAAATTGTATGATATATTAGGCGTTGTTAGATCAGACAATCATTTGGCTTGTCGACCTAGCAACACTTAATGGTTGCAATATGCATTCGGTACATTGAATTACCATAACTTGTAACAGGTGAATGAAATAGTACGTTACTACAAAGAGGTAAGCAACATGTTAAATTTGCATGCATTACAAAAATGGCCGATTGGAACCGTAATTCTTTACAGTGATGACTAGAGAGAAGCGCTCGAAGATCGGAAAAGCTTTTATGTTTTTATGAAAGCGCATCATCTTAATTTTTTTACACTTTTAGCGGTTTCCCACTCTTCAATAAAGCGCTAGAAGCGAATGATGCTTATGTTTTTCAATCCATCATGACGGCCATTTTGTGAGTGAGCGACATTTTTTGATGTCAGTATGGGCGTAGAAGGAGATACATCACCGAAAGAATTCTTAAAGTACCCGAATTTCCAGGATTAGTCTGGTCCCCAGGAAAAGTAATTTTCAGAGAATGTTGCCTCATCAAGGTCATAGTACTGATATCAATCGCGTATAACATAATGATGATATAGTAATAATAATAATTATAATAATAATAATAATAATAATAATAATAATAATAATAATAATAATAATAATAATAATAATAATAATAATAATAATAATAATAATAATAATGAAATTTCACACAGCGATACTGGCGTCAGCTTTGTTCTTATTATTAAGGTAAAGGTGCAAAACAATCCGGCTTTATGGGATCCATGTATTTTATATGGAAAACAACATTCTATACAGGGAAATTGGCAACAGAACGTTCTTCCAGACAGGGCATGAGGGTAGTCGTAGCATACACCAAACCGGCACATTTTAGTAAGAACAAGTTTTCAGTTAATGTACCATCTTTATCCTAAAAACAAAATTCCTTATTAAATCATAGGATTGACTCTCTTCATAGAATGGATTTAAGTAAAACAAAGTATACAGAAATGCCCACACAAGCTTTTACCTAGGGTTCCCCATCAGGCACCTGCATGGGGATGCTGAGGTTTATCTTTCCACTTCAAATTTCTGAAAAAAAGAAAGAAGGTCGAACAAACTGCTGCGATCCCATCGCTTATGCAAAAAATAGGGAATATCGTTTTATGGGGAGGGGGGGGGGGGGGGGGGATTATCCAACCATTCAATAGACATTTTGGCATGCAGTGTACATAAACAAAATCTCACATTCATTGAGATTGCTCAATAAAATCCTCCTGAAAAGACTATTAATGATCGGCATGGGTTCCTTTTGACGATGTTAAAAAATTTAGATAAACATGATAAATGGGCACAATTTAAAAGCTATGGCGCCGTACAAATCCATTTCCCATCCATCTATCGGGCTTATCGATATTGTAATCGCACTTTTTTCTTACACCCAATAGATTGAACCTCACCCCTACCCCATACCCCATGACCATCCAATCTGTCTATCCTCCGCCCCTTGGAGCTTTCAGTTTGTTCGCACAATGTCGGGAATTACGTCATCGACTGCCAAACACCTGTATTTCTTTCCGTTTTCAGCACGACTTTGAGCGAATTCATTTCCCGTGGTCGAGGCTTGCGTATTGTGTGTGACCATGTACCCAATATTTCGATACACAATAATTTTCTTTTTCTTATTCTCTCCATCGCCTTTACATGTCCCCCCCCCCCCCCCTCTCTCTCTTTCTCTCTCTCTCTCTCTCTCGCAATGACACCTCATATAGGCAACAGACATAAGGCCCATAGCACACACGAGGCGTCAGTGCTAAAGCGTTATTACCTGCGCTAATCAAGCACGTGAAGACAACTAATTTATAAACCAGGCGTAATCTTAGGATTAGAAAATGTGTATCATGGATCTTGACATCGAAGGGACATCTGACAAAGTGTGCACAATGGATATTTGTGACAGTTAACTGAGATCAAAGATGCTTCTTTCTCATGTAGTTGCTGAGTTTTTTTGTGTTTTTCTCTTCTTCATGGAAGGTCCACGTGTTCTGTCAGGCCAATAACCTAATGCTATGGTCACAACTGATCATGCACGTGCGTGTTCGCAGCTGCGATCGGCTATGGGCCAACTCCTGCGAGTCGTACGTGCTTCGTTTGTCATGGTCACAACCGGTCGTGCACCTCTCTGCATCTCCTCGTGGGCGTCTAGCACCCTTCTCATAAACATACTCATTCTTACCTGCAAGAACTCTTGAGACGAACGTACAACCCCCGTGCAGGTACCGTAGCAACCGACGTGCAATCGACCCACGAAATACCAGGGCTCCGAATGGAGCCATATATGGGCTTCGTGAGACCTCCGCAAGGAGCCCGTACGATGCTCGCAAGACGCACTTGCAGGAAGTACGATGGCTGTCACGTGCGTTCATCAGAACACGTAGCCACACGCAGAGATTGTTGGACATGTCCAACAGCCTCCTTGCGTGTCTTGCATGCCTCCCACGTGCTTGGAAAAAACGTGCAGATCCCCCTTCTTCTTCTCCTTCTTCCTTTGTTAGTACATTCCACCAGTGGTGGATCCGTCGCAGACCACACGCAAAGAAGTGCACGACCGGTTGTGATCAACCCTTTACACGTCTCCCATCAATATTCCTCTGTGCCTAAGGGTTCCATACTTAGTCCTCTTCTCTTCTGAATATTCATTCCCGGTCTACTAGACACTTTTATACAAAATTCAGTTTGAAGGAATTTTGTCACATGTTAGTTTTCTTTTGGCTCTGTTCATCTCTCTCTCCATTTGCAGTCCCTTCTCTCTTTTCTCAATAGTATAACTTTCTTCTTTTCATTTATAGAACATTCTTCTTTGTTGGAATATCATGCCATATATCGCCTTTCACGTTGCTATATCTTCATCTTTTCCTATTTTCTGTACGAATTCATTTGACTCTCTCTCTCTTTATCTTCTCCTACTTCTTTTCTTATTACTCTTCGTTTTTATTCTTGAAATTAAAAAGGAGATATTATTTTTCCATCTTTAATTACTTCTCTCTCTCCATCTCTCTCTCTCTCTCTCTCTCTCTCCCTCCCTCACCCCCTCTCTTTCTTTATCTCTCTTCCTCGTTCTCTATCTCTATATTATTGTCTCCTCTCTCTTTTTTGTTAAGGTCTGTTAGTGTGATCTTCCCGATAGTGCGAACTTCGCCTCGGGGTAAAAACCCAATCCGTCGCAAGCTATACCAGACTACAACACCATTACGTATTAATGCACAATGCTAGAGTGAGAAAATGGTATGTATACGGCGCTTACACGCCTTAATACTGGTTTAGATGCCCTGAATTGCTGCGGGAATCCAAATTACATCAATTCACGTCCATTCAAACACTCACTAAGCCGATATTACTCGGAGAAGATAATCGCTAGTATTATGCATGCAAGGCGATAGGTAACACTGTTTTCCTGTCAGGCATGCTAGTAATTATTACAGGTTAAGCTTTCCCTTTTGTCACAATCATCTGTAATAAAGAAAATAAAATTAAAATAGATTAAGAAATCCCACTTGGGGAGCGTTCCATCAGGGGTTTTGTCAGTGATTTTTACCGACAACTGTTATAAGCTACTGAAATCCTTGCATCTGATTCGCTGAGAGCAAATTTGTCAGTAAAAATCACTGACAAAACGCTCCCTGGACACTCCCCTGATGATAATAATAATACTGAGCTCTTGTATAGCGCATATCACATATTTATGAACATGATCAATGTAACATGTTTATCAACGCTTCCAAAAAGTTTTTGATTATTACCCCGGCTAAAAAAAGGCGCTCATGAAGCTCCAAGGAATAAATTCCTACTGTAACCATTTTACTTCATCTGGGTCGAGAGTGGCAAATGTAGATTAAAGTATTTGCTGGGTTTGGGATTCGAACTCAGTACCTTGTGATCTACAGTCCGTGACTTATTCAATAGACCACAACACCTCTATACGTAAATGTGATATTAATGTTTGATATTAATATAGATCCTCGGCTTTCCTTATACATGTAGTACATTGCTTAATTAATTCAATGTTTATACCCCTTGTTGGCTGCTACTAGATCTAGATGAAGACCCATGAAGCGTCATACTGAAGGAATCCATTCATATGTGTTTGTGTGGATCCATAGAATACGAATGTGGGATACACGATTTGTAAGAAACAGGTGTTTTTGTGACAATCTTTATCGAAATGAATGATGAATTATGGTTACACAATTTCCCCTATGTAAAAAAATCTATGGTAAGCACTCTGCAATACACAGCAAATAATTAAATGAAAATACACTTTCAGATTTTAGTCTCAAACTTTGCTACCAGTACTGAGTCAAATGAATAGGAATTATGAATAGTAGTACATTTTATCATGCCTTCATTCTTTGTGCTGGTACCTCTAAAGTGGACAATATTTTTTATTTATTTTTTATTTTTATTTTTTTTTATTTATTTATTTATTTATTTATTTAATTTTTTTTTTTTTTTTTATTTATTTATTTATTCAATTTTTTTAATTAATTTTTTTTTTTTTTTTTTTTTTTGGGGGGGGGGGGTGAAATATTAAGCCTCTATTCACACAGAAGTTGATCGGGGTGGGGTAACAGTGAGT
The DNA here is from genome assembly GCA_025617745.1 of Heliocidaris erythrogramma. Classification (NCBI taxonomy): domain Eukaryota; kingdom Metazoa; phylum Echinodermata; class Echinoidea; order Camarodonta; family Echinometridae; genus Heliocidaris; species Heliocidaris erythrogramma. Next base: position 23,615,945 of record CM046861.1, on the reverse strand, counting down.
CAGAGGCTTTTTACACACCACTGTTTCTTCTGAATTATTGTTTTAGTTTATTTCACAGAATAATGAATCCGATAAATGGGGTAATATGTCTGTAAAGCCCTTAGGAACATCGTTGATGTATTATGCGCCATATAAATCCAGAATACTGTTATTATTATTAGTAGTAGTAGTACTACTAGTAGTAGTAGTAGCATCAGCAGCAGTAGTTATAGTAGTAGTAGTCGTCGTAGGAGTATAGTAGCATATACTATTATAATTATTGTTTATTATTATTATTATCATTATCAATTCGTCATTCTTTACATCAATCTATTATCATGTGGAATACATTTTGGTGGTGTATGCAGCATCTCCCTTGTAATCTTTTTCAGTCAACTAGTGCTACTAGTCCAAATTACTGCAGATAAATTATTGACGTGCTCGAATTCACGTTTCCCTGGGTTCGGAGAGGCAATTGCGAAATGATATCACTCAAGGTATAAAATGCTAGCTTTTGCGCCTCAGACCCATTAATTCCTCTTGCTTCTTAGCAAGTTTGTCATGTTTCTACAGTAACTCTTTTTCAAATCATACGCGTTCGTTGCAATAATGTCACTGTATCAGCTTATTAACAGATCATCGGATAAGGTAGACTAAATCCACACAGACAGCAATACCGTACTAAATATGAATAAGATATTTGCAACACTTATCGCTTAATCTTCCTCTCCAATTTATTCGTTATCATGAATTAAATACTTTGGGGGTTTTCCCCGTTTCACAATAATGGATAGCATCATCTACGGTAGATCTTAACATATTGAGCATTAATGCTAGGATGCGCTCAAAGTAAATTCGTATTAAAATTACTACTGGGAATGGTCTATACATGATCTATTATTCTTAAATCTGGTAGATACCAACATGTAAAAAATAAAAACCACCCGTCATGAGCAGAATACCCCAATAATGTCTACATTAAAATTCTATGATAACAAATCTCCGTTTGGATACTATTTAAAAAAAAAAGATTTCTTTTACAAGAGATTTCTCACCCGTTTGATTGCCGAGTAAGGGAAACAAATTTACATTATTTTGTACATAGCTGAAAGAGAAAAATGTTTTTGTATCAGTTGCGGTGGTGAGGATTTGATGTCGTTTCTCAAGTTGTTGAATTAAACCTAGAAATGTACTCCATTTTTCTTTTTCTCTCTTATAATAATTTCACCCCTGAAAATCGTCAATCTGATTTGAAAGCATTTTATCCTCCTGACGTCTTCTCAATTTGAGTGACTGTCTCGGTCTTTCTCTTTAAATCTATATCAACAAGAATAAATACTGCAGGTCTACTTCGAATTACAAATAAAGACTTTTCATTAAAAGCGCCATAACATAAAGACATGACAGACAATATCATTAATAAGAATGAAAACTTCCCTGGGGGTGTTTCATAAAGCTGTTTGTAAGTTACGCACGACTTTACGCACGACTGGTGATCAGTTCTTGTGCTAAATGATTGAGAATCTGGTTAGTATAGCACCCAAGAACATGTTCCAGTCGTTCGTAAAGTCATTCGTAACTTTACGAACAGCTTTATGAAACACCCCCAGGTCAATTAATTTCCCACACATCCCCACATCCACACGCGTTCTCTCCTCCTCCTCCCCCCTCTCTCTCTCTCTCTCTTTATCTTCATATCTTATCCCGTATGAAATTTACAAATTATCAATTATTTACTCTCTCTCTCTCCCTCCTTCTGACCTTCTTCTGTCTCCTCTCCTTCCATCCTTCCGTACATCACTAATGCATCATGACATCATTTCGGGCACAAATAGTACACATCAGAGAGACTTTTGCCGCCACAAGGGTTAGGAAAAAAATGCATGTCCTATGGAGTTAATTCCCTCAAGGTCGTCCATTCACATGCATTATAAAATCACAATTTTCTAGATATTCACAGCTTAAATTGAAATTTTATTCGTGATTTTAGCCTGGGGCGGACTGGCCATAGGGAATTTGGGGAGTTTTCCCCGCGACCAAGCCAATATATCGGTTAAAAACGGCCGGTTATCAAAAAAGGGGTCGGCCAACAACAAAAAGGGCCGGTCGCTCCGAAAATCCCTATTTAAAGCTCTGCCTCTGTTTTTAGCTGTGGTCAAAAACGACGAATATCAATGAAACACACAATCTGAAAAGGAAACAAAATTGAATTACAGTGAAACATGTCTATAAAGACCACTCAAGGGAGACAAGAAAAGCGGTCTTTATGAGCAGGTGGTCTTTATGTACAGGTTCCTTTAATCCATGTTTCAATTAGAAACACTTTTCAAGGGAAACAAAAATTATGGTCTTTATAGACAGGTGGTCTTTCTATACAGGTGGTCACTAAAGCAGGTTTGACTGTATAATGAGGAAACAGATATTCATTATCCAAGGATATTATAAGTATTGTTAAAAATAATAAAATGCTATTGTTTGTAATAAAAAATGGAAGGTAAAAGAATAAGGTACCGGGGCCCGTATCATAAAAGAGTTGCAACTGATTACAAATAATTTGCAATTGATATCAATTGCAACTCCTATCCTTTAGTACAGAGTTGCGATTATTCGTAATCAGTCGCAACTATTTTATGTCACGGGGCCCTGATGTGATAATATAAATTGCAATATTCATCAAAGCAAAGATGGCATGTACATGTATAGGCCTAAGAGAAATTCAGGTTAAATAGAACGAAACATGGTCAGGAGAACGAAAAATAGGAAGAATAAAAAAAACCCAGAAGAAGTGTAAAACGGTGCCCAGCCCTGGATACAGTATTCACCAAAACCCAGCATCATCCTAAGTATAAACCCTACATTCTCTTATAAACCCTGCATTTTTCCATAAACCCGTATCGTGCTTGAAATTAGATCGAAACCCCGCGTTATAAATATCACCAGGGACTGCCTTTTTCTGGTCAATCAGTCGCATAGTCAGGTGCACCAAGTACTGGCGCGGAAACTACAAAGAAGGCAGGAATATCGAGAGAGGCTTTGGCGAGAGGGGACTGCAGAATGCAGACAGAATGAACAAAAGAGAGAACCCTAATTACGGTCCGACCCCGAAACATGTCAGGAAATTGGGTTTTCAGTGCTTCAAGCTTCCGATACATTCTCCGGGTTTTTTGCACATCATTCCCCCCTCTCTCTCTCAAAAATACGATCCCTGCGGATTTTCTATCGGAAAGAGGCGTTCGTGTATTCTTCTGAGAGCGGAAATTAGCGGATACGTTTTAGAACATGGTTAATGTCAACAGAATGGGGCGGTAATGGCAATGATAGATGCATATCAGATCCAAAATTGTGTACGGTGCAGTTCCAGTTTTGTTCAAATAATAATCTTGTAAAAGGGATATGAGTTTCATTTTTATTAAATGTGATTGTTCATATTGATGTAGTGAAACAGTTAATAATAAGAAGAATATGATCTTATTACCAGGTGTAGCTTATCAGTATTATAATTAATACTCCTCTATCTAAAAGCTCTGCCATCATTTTTATTACCCAGGTTGATATAAATATGAAAGCTGCAAAAAAGAACATGAATTCGTTTCTAATTACATTGTTGGAAGGGTACTTTTGTTTTTATGAAAAATCGTGATCGTGAAACCCTCCCCTCATTACACTATTATACTTATGTAAAGTTATGCATAGTTGTATCTCATTGTATTTAAACATCTTAAGTGTACATCAATTATAGTTTTCTTAAACCCGGAATATCACAATTAAGCTTGTAAAAGTTTTTTCTTGAATTGGCAGGACAAAATTCCTTTGAATAGAATGTAAATTTTATTTAAACGTTCATACATTTATCCTCTAAAAATGAGCTATATGGTTAAAAATTATTTTACAGCAATAATGTTTACGGTCTTTGAAATACATTATTATTATTATTATTATTATTATTATTATTATTATTATTATTATTATTATTATTACAAAATGGCAAGAGACAAGTACATAATAAGAATGCGGAAGATCATGTAAAAGGACATGTAAAAGGATTTGGAGCAACAAGTGGGTCAGGGTGCACAAAAGTGAAATACAACACTGTTGCCCGGAGCCATTAAATTGTATTTTGATGATATTATGTACACAATATTCATTTTCATCCTTATTCCAATTTTAATTATACTGTTTTCCTGTCTGACATAACTAATGTAAGAATCTAACAATTGTTGATATGATACACTAAGACAAACTTCACTTTCACTATAAAGCAGTTTCGCCCCTTGCCCTTAAGTCATGAATCGTATCACCATGACGCCGTCTACCTGGGTAAAAATCCAATGATTAGATCCTAATAGAAAGCATCGAAAATGAGATATTTCACTCAGCGAAGATTTCCCAAGGTAGGCATGAGTATTTTTAGTGGTCCGGGAAGGATAGCATTTTCAGTGAAGCGGAGTTGATAGACAGAGCGACCGGGGGGGGGGGGGGGGGGGGCGGTTCAAGAGCCGATTTTGAGTGAAATATTACATAACAAATGTAACTTCTTCCCAACAAATCTTTCTTTTATTCTTTTTTATAAATCAAATTCTAGGTTCTAGGTTCTCAGTTATTTCTTTCTCTCTTTGAAAAAAAAAACAAACATCAATAGTCATATTTCACCGTGGTTTTCAGTTTGTTTTCAGTTTTAATAGGTAATAGGTAATAGGTAATAGGTAATATATACCTATCTATACAGCGCCATGAGCGTCGAAAGGCGGACCTGCGCGCTATACAAGTAGCCACTATTATTATTATTATTATTATCAAGAATACTAGTTTATTTATACGTAATTCCCGTTAGAAAGGTGGGTCTATCATTTCGTTACCAAACACGATAACAACATTCTTAGTCATAATTTATATTCGTTCATTGAGTGAGAATTAAAAGTCTTTTATAGTTAAGATTAAGATGACTGCCGTTTTTGATGTATCAATATCAAGTTACTTCATTCACGATATTTGGGTCGCTAAGTGATCTCCGGATGCACAAATTCGGTTGATAAGTTATAACAAAACAAAACAAAAAATAAGTCAAAATGAAGAGCGAGATGAGGGTATATGGATAGCACACTATAAATCGAAGTTGTTTTGATTAAGAGGGGTAATACCTCTTACATAATCATAACTGAAATCAACACTGAGAAGTGTCAGGGATTAATTTCCAACATTTTGCCGATTATCCCCCCAACTAGCCAATGGTAAACTTGTGAAATGGGGGAGGGTGGGTATCAGACTACAATTGCATTCTCAAAAAACCCCGGAAATGTTCAACTCTCGAGTTTGTTTATTAAAAATTACATTATGTTAGCTAACGTGAAAAACTCCATAAAAATCATCACAATTTATTGTGAATTAGAAAGAAAAAATTCCTTTTACAGATATTAGCTAAGATATAAAAAAATTAACAAATTTGTCACAATTTATTGGAAATTGCCGAGAGGTTTTGTGAGTGAGGTGTCACAACCCCTGGACACCCCCTTTCCTCTCCCGACGACGCCATTGAAAGGACCTCAGTTTGCTCCACATTACGTCCCTTGAGCGTGTGTCCCACTGGTAATTAGAAGAACTTCCATGAAACTAATCAACTCCACGGTCTTCACACCAGAATGGGATTCGAGTGAGAGTACCGTCTCCCTTTCATCCAATAAAGAAGAAAATTGGTCTGGGGTTTCCGAGCGTGGAGAATGGAAAATGGTAATTCCATCTCAAAGTTGTTTAACCAACGTTTACGCTCTGCCGAGTTATCGTTTCATTTTACGACCGTGTAGGGGGACAGAGAGAGAGAGAGAGATGAAATAGATGAAATGGTTCTTTGATGTATGGTAACAGGTAGCTTCCTCCGAGAGTATTTTCTTAATAGGTATCCATCAATTTTAAAAGATATGAAGAAATCATTATTTTTTAAATAGGCCTAAACCTGAAAGAGAAGGCTGAATTCTGGAAAAAGTGAAAAATAATTTGTGACCTATCTCATTCTTTTTATGTCAGTCTTGAAATATATCAAAGATGAAGATGAAAAGGATTGCTCTTCAAATGCCCTCATATTCGAAATTTGTCAAGAAATAGCTGAAATATTTGGACCAAATATTCATGTCACATGTGTGTGTGTGTGTGTGTGTGTGTGTGTGTAGTCCCATATACACATTTTGTGCAGTTTACAATGACTTTCAGCCAGACTGAGCTAATTTCTTATCATTTTGATGTTTTCAAAACCTCAAAATATACACCAATTCTTAAGTACTACATGATCAACTTGTTCCAATTTACTTCCATTCAGTTTCTTTCACAATTTAATCGCATTAGCAGAACACAACATTATCTTTAATTCCATTCTCACATGAAATATTCTTATGCTATTATCTTTCTAGTATTTCTTAGTCGTTGTAGCCCACGACTGTGTTAATGGTTTTCCTTTTTTATTTTCCCGTCTTCTGGGACATCCCTTCTTCTCCTTTCATTCTCTTTCTTTAACTACCTCTTTCTTCCCCTGCATCTTCCACCCCACCCCTCTCCCCTTTGATATTTATTTTGCCATCGTCATTTCGTTGATACCTACATTTAAATGTATATGCATGGTTTATAGAGATATTACTTGTAATACAATCTATTCCATTTTGGTGCACAACACTTAAAGAGACATATGACTATATAGCTTATACAATACTTTCTCCAATATATCTAACAAATAAAGACAGTGTGCTTTCAGAAAAAAAAATTACCTATATCTTTTTTATGGTGGGGGAATGTGCTATGTTGCTGCACTGACCATACTAAGTGTTTTTTGTTCGGTGAGGGCGTATGACAAACGACAGTATGGTCAAACCAAACTTGCATTTGTCTTTTATAGGCAAATATAGAGACATTATCTTGACTCTAAACATCATGATCATAAACAGATTCATTTTATTTGATATTACTTGCGGGAATGTTCTTCCTGTTACACAATATAATTCGAAGTCTTCATATTTTCTTTTCAAAATAATTTTTTTCAGTCTGCATTAGGTGACAGTCAATAAAGATTGCAGTAAACACAGCGGAAAGTATCACTCAACTCTATACACTACGAGTGTAGAGTTCAGTGGGTGTTGTTAATGATTTTTTTTTTGTTTTGAATAATATTTTATTGCTTCCTCTCAAGAACAATATTACATTTCAAGAAACAATCATGATAAGTCACATATAAAATAATTTGCATATACAAAAGAAACTTAATGAAATACATTAATACCAGTAAAAATTATAAAATTCTCTGAAATTATCCATAATTATTTTTCGATGAAAAGAAAATACAATGCATCAATCGTTGGACATAGATATATAACTATTTTCTTTCATATAATATATTATAGTAATAATAAAGAGCTTTTTCTTTCAAGTAATATATTATTCCTTCGTCTTGAAAGATACATTAATATCACATTAAATCATAATACAGTGTATATAATATTCAGACAAAAAGGAACTAAAGAACAGAGTTTACATAGACCAATTATATTTTTAAACAATATAAGGTCTTCTTAAAATCGGAATAACAGAACAAAGGCTCCTTTTTTTTAGAAAGAAAACAAATACAATATATCGATCATTGAACATGCATTTAGAAAAAAAATATCAATTATACATGATTTCTTGAAACGATTCTTTATTTAAAAAAAGATTTAAAAATCTTAGAGGAAGATATACATGGCCCACCCAAACTCACCCTTACACACTCATCTCATCCACCCAACCCTTCCCCCTCACCATTCTCCTACCAATCACACACACACTCATTCTCACTCCCACTTCTCGCACCCCCCCCCCCCCCTTCTCCCTCCCCCAACGTACGAACACCCATGCATGCATCCAGTTCCGGTTTGCCTGTCCGTAATGAGTACATAAGAAAAGCAAACAAACAAAACAAAACATAACAAACAAACAAAAAAACAACAACACAAAAACAAACGAAAACAAAATCAAAGAAACGCATCAATCTGTTCCCATTTCCTTAAGTGCACCCCCAATTTCCCCTTTTTGTTGGCTATCTTATATTCTTCGTCTCTGTGATCTTTTATCCAAGTAACTGTTTTCCGTAGAGATGGCAGCTCGCCTTGTTTTCTTGAAGAAAAAATTATGTATTTGACAAGAAAAATTACACAATTTATTAAATATATTCGTACCGTTTTACCCGATAGTCCCATAAAAATGGATTTCCAATCATTTATATTAATTTCTCTTAGATGCAGCTTTTTACTAATGTCCTGCCATAATTGTTTAACTTTAGGACATTCTAAAAACAAATGTTGGTATGTTTCAACTTGATTTTTACAAAAGGAACATAGATTATCCAACTCGAAACCAAATTGAAAAAGTCTTTGTTTCGTATATATAGCCCCATGCAATAATTTGTATTGAAACTCCCTTTGTTTATTAATAACAAATGCATTTTTCAGTCTTGTAAATATTTCTTTTAACATCCCAGTTCCAAAATCATGTTGAACATTTCCATCCGTAACCTTTAATGCATACTCTCTTTGAAATTGTTCAATAAAGTGATTATATAACCGTACAGACTTTAAATCGCTAAATTTTTGTATATGACCAAAGATCTTCAGATCTATTTGAAAATGTTCAGTATCCACATGTATAAAATCACTCTGTATCCATTCCTGTTCAATGACTGAAAATATTTTTTGAATCCTGATCAGGCTGTCGGTGGTAAAACCTAAGTTATAAAAATAAGAGATTGGTTTAAAATTACCTCCAACGGTTATATCTGATGCTTTAAATATTCCTTTATAAAAAAGATCAGCATCAAAGATCATTTTATTTCGAAAACAAATACTTCTATTGTTAAAAATTATCGGATTGACCTAGTTGTTCTACATTAATCTATATCTTGCCATGCTTTTAACATATCTAAATAAAACATGGGAATACCATTTAAATTCATTTTCTTCATATCATAATTACAAAGAAATATATTTCGACCTCCAATCGATCTAAAAAAGTAATCAAATGTTAGTTTCCACCCTAAATATTTTTCACCGTACAACAGCCGTTTGATCCACATTATTCTTTGAGTCTTAATAAAAGTTTTGTAGTCAGTTAATGATGGCTCTGACAAAACATGAAGAGCGTCATCAACGTCAATAAACAAAGAACGTCAACAAAACAAATTATTTATAGTATTTTTTTATACAGTGTATGCGTAATTATATACCCTTCTGCAGCTGAGTGTGATAGGTTAAGGGTGAGCATTTTGTCCGTCCGTGACACAAACTAAATATCATCATCAAATTAATTGAGATACTATCACTACCATGTAATACGTCAAAAGTTACTAGAAATGTGGTTCCTTAAAGGGTGACAAGGTGCCAGAGTTCGTGGACCAAACTATTTTCAAAGTCCCGGGGTGTTATAAAAAAATGACACTTTTAGCAAAATTTCCATCTGTGATGCAAAACTTTCACATCTCTTATGAACTCTAAAGCTTGTTTTGAAATTTGAAATGTCTGATAGGGAAGCCAATTTATCTGACTAACATTGGCAAGTGAAGATATTAGACAATATCATGTTGCTCGGATATTAATAGCAAAAGAGTAATGAGAAGTCAACACAAAATTTTTATCTCCCAATGAAATGGAGCATTTCATTAATTCTCATGTAAATAAGTAGCCATGACAACCAAATTTTATCTATTTTCAGTACACATAGTGATATTCTCCATAATAAATCATAAAGCAATGCATCACACCTAATCACTTTTTTAAACTTGGACAATTCTGAAAATGTCCGTCCGTGACGCAAACTGATCACACTCAGCTGTAGACCTATCAGTTGACGCAGTACAAATTATCTGACGTTTTCAGCAACATTTTCATTTTCAGAACAAAAGTGTAAAACATACATTTTCTTTGCTTTTAAGCTTATAGCAGAAATCAAATTAAATAATGAAACTCAAATTAAATGATTTGTAATAATTATATTATTACCCACGAAGCTTAAAATGATGTACATGTACTACAGAGACGACATCACGATTTTGTAAAAAGAGGGTTGTAATCCCCCCCCCCCCCAAATGACAAGCGAAGAGGAAAAGAAAGAGAAAAAGAACGACAGAAGTACAAAAAAGTTTTTCAGAATTTTGTGGGGTCGATTTACTATAAAAAATATCTAATAAGCAATTTTTAACAGGGGGTCCGTATATCCCCGTGATCCATTTTGGATCCTCCTATAACAGGCGACCATCTTTTAATACCTCAACGGTCAACAGGAATTTCAGGGTTTCACAGGTGTTGCGGATAGATAGATAGATGATGCCATGAACATATACAATCAAAGGCAGGTCCAAAGCCTATTTTTGTGCTTTTATTTTGAAATTAAAGGTAAACACTTAATTACAAAGAACAGAGCTTCTTAACATTAAGTTAGATTCTTCTTTCGGACATTGCAGTATAAACACAATATTTCAAGCACAGGAAACGGATGGCTAAACATGTTTTATGTTTACATCCAGTGTGCTTATACAGTTTAAAAATTAATTAATAATAACATCTCCTATGAAGGAGAATTTGGTTCAATCAGAAAAAGATGACCAGAGCAACAACGACAACAACAAAAAACCCATAAAAGCTTAGCTATTAAAAAACTTGTTTGGGAGAATTCATCTTCCCAATCTTATTCAGAAACGAATTTATGTAAATCGCATTATGACGTACTTTATAATAAAAACTTCCATATGTTTGTCTTTAAGTCTGAAAAAGAGGAATAAGCCTGGTGAAGCTATTTGCCGCTGTAATTTTTAAATACTTTACTCGTTGTTTTGCACTGAGGTCATTTTCAAAGTTAGATAATGATGTTAACATTACCTTGTAGCTACCTGCACTTTTGAGTTTGACCTTTAAAAAATATATGTATATCAGTTTGCTGTATAGGCCAGCAATAGCAATGGAAATATATAACTGTGCATCGGTTATGTGATTATTGTATAAGCTCGTGTTTATTGTTATCCTTAATGCCCTACGATGGCTATTTTGAAAAACATTTCAGAAATCACTGGACCAGAACGACCGTAAATCTGAATAGGGGTAGACAACCAGAACGAATGCTCTTTGCCCCCCCCCCCCCTGTTTTATGGGACATTACCATATTAAGCAATCGTCGTCAGGATAATTATTTCAGCGTTGTTTTATCTCTACCCCACTGATCCCATTCTCTCTGTTAGTATTATTTCTCTATCCCACCCCTCTTTTCTCTCTCTATCTCTCGCTCTTTCTCTTCTTCTTCTTTTTCTTGTTCTACTTCTTCATCTTCTTCTTCTCCCTTTTCTTTTCTTATTTTTATAATCTGTCTCAATATTATTTTGTTAAGTGCTTTATGCAAATCACCGATGTATAATTTGTCGTAAAACGATAAATCAAACGAACTCTCATTTTACATGGTACATCGGCCTAACGTGGTGCTTCAGTTCGGAAACTGTTTATGCAACTTGTTGTTTTATCAATAGCGACCAACAGATCATTAACATATGAATTGTAGAAGGACTTTGAGGGGCCATTCTACTCTTTCTCATACGTAACAATCCCATAAGAAGCTCACTGGACCGAACCGGACAGTAAGAGCCTTTTCTCTCACTACATCCTTTTCAATTCACAGTCTACACAATCATTCTCCAGTACCACACTAACACACCCTTTAAGAAAGAAAAGAATATGTAGGAGGGGTGAGGTCACAAAAGACGATACAAATTCGTTAAGGTCGTTCCAGCTAACATATATGCTGACTCACATGTTCAACTTGGTGCTTAAAGTTGAATTATAATGTACCATTATCTTTAACATAAGAGTAATCAGAAGTGATTGAACCAAACAACAACAACATGTATCTGGATTAAAAGTTTGCGTTTTCTCAAACTTGTCGGGGGAAAAGAAAGGCATTTATAAAAACTGGTAGGACAGGCGAATATTCTGTTTTAACCTTATTGCGGACATACATATTCGACAACATGGAGTATCGGCCACATACTAGTACCTTACTGGATTTTAGGATAAAGATAATTCTTCTGATGATGGTGGCTTTTCTCCAAGTGCTTTCGGTAAATTCCATGTCCGGAGGTGAGTTATATACCTTTATGAGTGTGATTTATTTTCTCTGGAAGAAAAATATGAAAGATTTTACATCGGATTCGTGTTGAAGGTAATGCAGCTATGTGGTTTATTGTCAATATCAATCCAATATTTGTTATTATCTAATAGTATCTAATATCGGTATAGATTATGTGTATATTGTACTACTGAGTTTCAAGTGTTTTATCAGTGTTCTACATCATTAAAGCACCCTGACAGAAATGATTATTTTTACAAAATTTGAAGACGGGTTATTAATATTGTATAATATAATGTGTTATTTTCGGGGTATTCCTGCTTGACTGTACTGCGTAAAACTGGATTTATAAACGTTATGCATTGTAGCCACATTTGTGATTTCTGAATACCATTTATTGTTAGGTATTGACGATTTATTTTAACATTTGAGGGTAGACTTGTCTCCATAATGGAATTGTCATACGGTTATACTCCCCGGCAAATCTATCCGTAGTTAACTTATTGGCTTGCATCGGCTCCCAGTTTGTGTATAATTATCTAGCTACGTTTTTTTTAACAGTGTTTTCTTCTGTCTGTCTTTATGTTTCTTAAAGGAGAATTACGCTCAGAAATAAAGACGATGGTGTTATTTATTCCTACTTGTTAGACTATATGGCTTCGCGTCAAAATATACGAGATCGATACGAATCAAGATTTTCTGAGCAAAATTTACCATCTGCTAGCAATATGTATCGTCTGCTAGCAGCACATGGGGGCTGCCATTTTGTTTATGTGTACAAGAAGATTTTCTTAATCCAAATGCTCAATTGCCTTTTTCAAAATTAAAAACTCATTTGAGATTAAAAATATAGAATAGATATGTCAATTTATTTTTAAACTGAAGATTTCCTTATATATTTCTGTTGAAAATCGATATTCGCTTAATAGAAATCTATTTTCTCGATACTGGACGTATGGGACGGAGCAAATTAATTCAAATTTTATGGATGCTTCTTCCCTGAGCATCTATAGCGGCAAACTATGCATTCACCTGCTTTCGGATAATGGACTTGAAAAGTCAGAATGCATGCTGCATATATTATGTTCTGCTCTGTTTGGCAAACCCCCAAAAATAGATTTTTGTTAAGCAAAACCAGGCTATTTAAAAGTATCATTATAAAGATTTAAATTTTTATAATACATGTAAACACCCACTTTATATTTTTTGTCACATATGGGATTTTAGGTAATGAAGAAAATCAATTTAGGATTTGGATTCAAAATATCTTCCTGACTGGAACATTTCTCAATGGTTCATGTACAACTCCAAATCAGCAAGAAAATGGCAGCCCCCATGTAAATGAGTAGGAGACGATACCGGGTGTTTGAATATCTTTATTTATACCCTTTTCTGATATCTTATTAGAAAATGATTTAGGCCAATAAATTACACCTTCCAATATAAGTAAATTTGTAATCAGGGGTTAATTCTTCTTTAACTCCTGCCACCCATACCTTTTTTTCCTCTCTATCTCCCTCTCTCCAGTTTTTTTCTCTCTCTTCCTCTCTAGCTCTATCTTTTTCTCTAGCTCTCTCTCTCTCTCCCTCTCTCTCTAGCTCTCTTTCCCTCTCTCTCGATCTCTCTCTAGCTCTCTCTCTCTAGCTCTCTCTCGATCTCTCACAGTGTCGTCCTTTCCATCTTGCCATATATGCCATGCGACGCATGCCAAGACTTCTTTCTGTCTGTCTTCTCCTAGCAGTTGTTTGTTTGTTTGTTTGTTCTGTTTTCTCTCAACCCTTCGGATCCAGTTTGGTATTAAATTGAATGAAATTCATTGTTTTAAATGTATACTAATTTCCTTTGTTCATATACTAGTAATTTTACTATTCACAGCCATTTTAATGATGGTGATGATGATGATGATACTAATAATGTTACTACTACTATTACTACTACTACTACTACTACTACTACTACTACTACTACTACATGTAGTAGTAGTAGTACAGTGAAACCTGTCTATAAAGACCACTCAAGGGAGACAAGAAAAGTGGTCTTTATGAGCAGGTGGTCTTGATGGACAGGTTACTTTAACACATGTACATGTTTCAATGGGACATGGTTCAAGAGAAACTTGTGATCTTTCTATACAGGTGGTTGCTAAAGCAAGTTTGGCTGTACTACTACTACTACTACTACTACTACTACTACTAGTAATTTATCCTCTACTAGTACTTCTACTACTACTAATGATAATAAAAATAATGGTCTTATTTCACCAGTGTATATAGCCTTATCTTCTAAGGGCCCTAAAATCACACTAATATCTTTAGTTTTTTATTACAAAAAGGCGCTCAAGCATTCAAGTAATTTCTTTCTACCAGGTACCCATTTACTTCACCTGGATGGAGAGTAGAAAAAGTCTTGCCAAAGGACGATAGTGCCGTAGCTGGGATTCGAACCCCATACCATGTTCTTCATGTTCTTCATAGTCCAGTGGCTTTATCTACTAGACCAAGACACCTCCATTTCAATTAATCGATTTACCTATATGGTTCTCAATTTCTCCATTCAAGCTTCATCTTCCTATTGGGATTCGTGGTCGGAGCCATGGAGTTCGTGGTCATCTTCGACTTTAACGTGGGAACCGTGCTCGCCCGACATCAACTCATGTCAGAACAATGCTGAATGTGAGACGTACGGTGGCGACACCTACTGCTTCTGCCTATGGAATACAACGGGAGAATTCTGCGAAACCGGTAACAGGCATAGCTCTCTGAAATATATAGCTAAAAGATGAAAGCATGAGTGTTCAGAAACCCTGAACGACCCTGTGCAGACAGTGGCCCGTATTCTGAACTCCGGTTTAACTTAAACCATGGTCTAAATGTGTGGTTTAACTATGGGTAGCCAAAAATGTCAAAACTTTGTTTATATTGTATGTTCCTTACACTGCAAAAACCAGGGTGTTAATTTAACACCATCTCGGTATCCATATTGGGCTACACCAGATAAGTGTCAAAACAACACCAGTTAGTGTTAAAACAACACCAGTTTGATATTGGTCTACACCAGATAAGTGTCAAAACAACACCAGTTAGTGTTAAAACAACGCCAGTTTGATTCGAAACTGGTGTTGTTTTAACACTTATCTGGTGTAGCCCAATATAGATACCGAGATGGTGTTAAATTAACATCCTGTTTTTTGCAGTGTATGTTTACTGGATTCTGGTCTCATGCTTTAATGGTCAAGAAAAATATTCAAATGCAGACAGCTTTTAGTAGTACCAAAATGCTGATAAATTGAATATCTACTGTTAGAGATTTGTGTCACATTTGGCTGCCCATAGTTAAACCACACATTTAGACCATGGTTTAATAAGTTAAACCGGAGTTCAGTATACGGGCCAGTGTGTTGTTGTTTTATAACATTCTTAAAGGAGCATTGGCATTACACAAATATACAGAACAACGTTATGTGCATTTTGAAAACTTACTAGGCAGATCGGAAAAGGTATTTATGTACATAGCCCGGTCCATTTCGCGTTTGATTTCTTGAATTGTGAAAATGGAATAAAATATCATTCAGTAAGATGTTCTTTACACGTAGGTTTCGGTACAAAGATGAGAATAAAAAAGAAAAAAGAAAAAGAAAAAACTAATGAACACGACAGTAATAATTAAAACGTAAAGTAGAATAAAAGGTAGAAACGGTAAAAATAGCAGCAGCAGCAGCAGCAGTAGTAGTAGTAGTAGTGGTCATAGTCGTAGTCGTGGTAGTAGTCGTAGTAGTAGTAGTAGTAGTAGTAGTAGTAGTAGTAGTAGTAGTAATAATAATATTATTCGTCATATGTAGTAATAGTAGTCGTAATAATAGTAGTAGTTGTTTTAGGATGATGAAACATTAACATGTTATGATCATGTGTTTTTACTTTTTTTTCTACATGTATAGTTCTTGAGGTTTGTCCAGATTTTCCATGTCTAAACGGGGGTACATGTGGATCAGATGGGTGTGAATGTCCCTCTGGTTACTATGGTGACTACTGCGGTAAGTCGGTTGCACTTGGTTTGAATGAATATACAAATATTTTTTCCATCTTTTCACTATCGCGACATAAAACAAGAAAACAAAGGGTTATGGTTATAAGCTAGATGCTCTATGAATAGATTATCATTTTTCCATAAAGTAGAAGTAGTATGCTTACAAATAATGATACCTTGTTGGCATCAATCCATGCATTACAGAGCCCAATCGTTTTGAAAAATGACATGTAAATACTCATTTGTGCCAAATTATTTTAAAAAATCAAGGTATCATTAATTTTGAAAGCATGTTACTTCTACTTTATGATAAACAAGAAATTATATTCATATGATACATACTTTGTTCACAATAATCCTTTATTTTCGGGTTTCGTTTATTCTTGGACGCACTTTATATAGGTCCCTATCCTTTTCGTTATGCACATTAAAACGCATGTAAAAAAAAATATATATAGAGATATAATCAGAGCCTGCCCGTTGCAACAGTTTCTTATATATTCTAACGATATAGCTATACTAACAAAATTATTACAGTAATATGAACTTTATGTTTGTACCGCAGACAAAATAGATTGCCCAGATGGTCCATGCCTAAATTATGGTTACTGTAAGCAACGTCGACGTGGAGATAGGTGTCAATGTGTAGATGATTTCTATGGACCGTATTGTGGTATGTATAATGCGTAATGGTCAACCTTGCCTGGAGATAATCGTCACACGTTTGTTTTAGGATGAAAAAGTTTAAATGAATAATATGGTTCATTGTGAAATTGAAACACATATTATATTTGAAAACCATATACAAGTGTGTACCGAATTAATGCTTAAATTCACACATTTTTAAATTTAACTACAATGAAGGCTTATAATTAGCAGTACAGTACTGATACTAATGTATTCATAAGTCCGGCTATAATGGCAATGGAATTCTTCAATTTGTTAATATTGTATTATATGAACACGTTATTACGTTAATGTAATTGAATCAACACTATGAAATTTAAGACTAAAAAACCCAAAACTAATTGATTTTTTTCAGTTTGATTTATTCCAAGTTCTATTCGATCATGTTGTAGCATTTTCCCCCTTATATTTAGTCTCCGAATATTTTTAACTGTCAAGCTAAACCATTACCTGTTCACAATGTAACACATATCATCATCGTTACTTTATCATTAAAGCAATCGTCATCATAATCTTCATCATCATCATCATCATCATCATCATCACCATCATAGTCGTCATCATTATCATCCCTATCCATCAATATCATTACCAGTTTACCACTATCTTAATCAACATCATCCTCATCATCGTCGTCGTCATCGTCATGGTCCTATCACTCCTATGAGGCACTGCCGACCCTTTTTGAACCAGCTGATGATAGTTTTCCACATTATTCGATGAGCTGGCTGAGCCGGGTTATAGGCTTGCTAACTCTTTCATTCTGACGGTCCATTATAAAGTTTCTGTACGCCTCGCTTCCTTCGGCCTTCAGTGCATCTTGCATAATAATTTGTTGTCAATATCATCATCGTTTGGTCTACAAATGTACTTCAAAACATTGGCGGACCCGGGAGAGGGATCCACACCCCCTTTGGAAGAAAAGTGTGCATTTTGATCATAGAGGATCCCCCCTTTTGTCGATTGTGCCCCCCCCCCCCCTTTTAGAATGAAAACCTTTTTTTTTTTTTTTTTTTTTTTTTGCTTGTGAGAGAATTGTGGAGGGAAACAGGACCCCCATACCCCCAATCATCCCCCCTCACACTGAGCGAATTTTGGAGGTCTGGCGAATTTTTTTTTTGGTCGCACTCCCCCCCCCCCCCCCCCCCCCCCCCCCCCCGAGCGACTGGATCCGATCCTGCTTCAAAAGTACTTCAGTTTACTACATTTAATATAATTTGAATTATAAAAATATATAATATAAATACAAAACATGATCATGTGCATCATCATCATCATCATCATCACAATATTTTATATGTCATCAATAATTGTTATCATTATCATCATCCAGGGGCGTCGATCTATCTTCAGGGGAGCGTTTCATCAAGCGTTTTGTCAGTGATTTTTACCGACAACTGTTATAAGCTACTGAAATTCTTGCATCTGATTGGCTGAGAGCAAATTTGTCGGTAAAAATCACTGACAAAACGCTTGATGAAACACTCCCCAGGAGGGGAAGAGGAGGGTGCAGAGGAATAGATCATAATGGGATTAAACACGCCATATGATACATAGTTGATTCCAAAATCAACTATGTAAACTTGGCCCCTGCCCAAGTATAGACGCCCCTGTATCATCTTTTGTCTATACGTCACTCCTAATAATAACGAACCATTATACTTCTCAGAGTACCGTGACCTTTGCCCTAATGCCCCCTGTGAGAATGGTGGGATGTGCTTAGCTGATACCCTCGGTGATTACTACTGCCAATGTGCGGATGGATACTGGGGTGAACAATGTGGTATGTAATCACTGATCTTGTATATGTAATTACCTATGGTGTATATCTTGCTGTCCATACGGCATGAGGCACGGGCGTAGACACGCATAATTATCCATTGTTAGTGGGGGGATGATCTATTCATCACCCCCCCCCCCCCCACTAACAATAGAAAGTGTGTTCGTATCTACGCCACTGGCATGAGGCACCTTTAATCAAGGCGCTCATTGCTGCTTTCATTCAGCCAACGCTGCACAACTTTCAGAACGCGAAATCTCCCGATCCACTATCACCTCGAACGGCTTAAAGAGAGTCTAGGAGCCTGTCTTGAAATAGTCACCCCATCTAAGATATGAAATTTGACCCCTTAAAGTTTCTTAGTCAGACCATCCATGTCATTCACATAATTTAGCTTGTCAGCTTGAACGAAGCCAGCGGGTTTGGCCCCCAGAGCCCCCCCCCCCCCCCCGAATAAAGGGCCCCAAGTCGGGTCGATTTCAACCCATCTAACATATGCACCAAACTTGTCAGAAGGACATTACGAAAATAACAAAAACTGACAATATTTTCCGTCGGGATGGGTTGTCAGTCAACCCCTAAAAATTGGGCTAAACATTTCCCCTTAAGGCCCATGGACCAAATTTTGTCAGAAGGAAGATATATGGGTTTGCATTACAACAATATAAAAGCTGACAAAAATTTTCATCTGGAAGGGGGTGTAACACGTCCCTGAAAAAACAAAGTGCCCCTAATCCAGGGAAAACCATGGGGGGGGGGGGCATTACAACCTTAATAAAGTGTCTCATTCAATTCACTAATTTACATAGTACAATCTTGAGTATTGTAACTTTATTGCGGTGCAAGTTGGTGTCAAACGATCATTTTAATATTAAGTTATTAAATTGCAAATGTTGTATATTGCTCTCCCAAAAGTAGTCTAAATGATATTGTCAGGATTATGTAAACAAACCCATTGTCCATCTGCGCCTGTTTGACAAGGCATAATAGGGAGCTTGCAATGTATTTGTGTAATTAACACATGAATGGTAGATTTCAGCATGGCAGGTACATTGCCTAAATACGTAGCAGGCTTCTCTTCAATGGTATTTCATAGGCCGCGGCCCCTCTTAAAGAGGGACCGCCGCCTTTTCGGTCCCCCTCATGGTCTGTGGATGTGAAAGTGTAATTTAATAAATGTATATGCCACACGAAGAATTAAGTTATCCATCTAAATCGATAAAGGTATTATTTTATAAAATTTCTTTATTTAGCCTACTGATGTAACTTTTTTCAACATTTTAATTTCATTATCAATTGATCTCTACAGAGATGGAAATCTGTCCCGATCAGTTATGCGAGAATAATGGTACATGCGTACATGTCAATGGTGACAATTATTGTAACTGTCCACGTGGATGGTCAGGAGTCAACTGTGGTAAGTATGATACCTGCATATCATTTATAATTTCATTCATCGTTTTTATTTGCATATAAATTTGATCCATAATTCCGCTGTGGTATAAAGCATTGACAAAATATATTAGCAGACTATAGAGTGCATATTTCAGATTTTGAATTTGAATACAAACAATAGACCTCACAATTATTGACGACTCACGATTACACAGATATCAAATCATATTCAATATTATTTCAAAGACTGATGGTCGACATCATTTTCCAACAGAGATTGCTATCTCGACAGCGTGTGAGAATCTATCGCCTTGCTTGAACGGTGGCACGTGTTACAATGTTGGCGACAACGAATATGCCTGCGTGTGTCCCAATGACTATACCGGCACGAATTGCGGAAGATCAGGTATGTACTACTTGTAATTACTCCTACTCCTACAACAACAACAACAACAACAATTATAAAATGATAAATGATAATCATGGTGTGATAACAGCAAGGAGAAAAAACGATATTGGTGATAATAATAATATACGAAGAAGCTTGACTGGGGAGGAATTTTTAATTTGTAAACAAATCTTTCGGCATATTACTCCCAGTGTTTTTTTCTGACTTGTGTTTTTCATTACAGATCGAGCATACGATCTTTAACACTGGGAGTAATATGCCGAAAGATTTGTTTACAAATTAATAATAATATAATAATAATATTCAGAATTATAATAATAAAATTAATGATAATAATAATATTAATGATAATAATAACAATAATGATTATAATAACAGATAATAATTATCATATTAATAAAACATATTAATGAAAATAGCAACATTGATAAAAATAGCAGTGTAATAATAGTACAGTTGTAGTAGTAATATGTTCATGATTATCAACTCAATATATATTTTTTTCCATGGTTATACATTTCTCGTACTTTAAGTGAATTCATACTTCACGAATGACTTAAAATCATTATTTTTCATTATTATTATTGTTATCATTATTACCATTATCTTTATTAATATAATTATTATTACAATTATCATGATTATTATTATTATTATTATTATCATCATTATCATCATCATCATCATCATCATCTCCATGACCATCATCTTAAGATCAGCAGTGATATTATCATTTATCTTAGTAATCAGGGTTTTTTTAAGCGTGATGCAAATCATATTACTTTCATTTTTACGAGATACAAACGCACATAGATTTTTAGCTGAGAGAAATGATGTAGGGGTCAAAACCAAGAAATCGCCTTTCTTTGTATTTCGATACAGTTGTGAACGATGCTTGCGTGACCTTACAACCCTGTGAAAATAACGGTTTCTGCTTATACTTGGGAGCATCATACGACATCGATTTTGTCTGTGTCTGTACGGAAGGATTTACAGGATCATTCTGTAGCGAGGGTAAGTTATACAGTATACAGTGTGAGTCTATTAAAAAAAACCCCTAAATGTCGTTGCAATCAATACATATACATTTAATCAAAGATACTATTATTGTAGCCTAATTTAATTTGACATCTTGTCCTTGATCAATAAAATCTAACCAAGGACAGCTAATCAGTAACATTTCCCCTCAAATTTGCCTCTACCTAAGTAGAGCATTTGTTTGCTTTTTTCTGGTCCTATTATTATTATTATTAGAAGTAGTAGTAGTAGTAGTAGTTTTTCTGGTCTTTATCATTTAATATATGTACTTAGTATTATATTTGATTTGTATGTTTTTTCTTATGGTTAAATAAATCTGAATCTGAATCTGAATCTGGAACGGTCATCCCAAATTTACCGTTCCATTTGAATCTGTACTCACAAATAATGAAAGTAACTCTTGAACACCATTCAACCCAAACTAGGGCAAAGAAGATTCTACACTCGCTCGCTCTTATAGTACATAATGAAATCAAGCAGATCGCATAAAGTACATGTATGTTGATATCGATGTAATCCTGGAGAAAAACGATCGGGACCATTAGGCATTTCCCCAAAATGAATTTGCTGTTGACATTTTCATTATAATGTAAATAATGCTCAAACCAATGACTTCAGTATTAGAGAAAAAATCTGAAAATTGAGAAAATATTCAATTTCATAATATTTACCATGATATTCCAACTAGTTGACTCGATATCGAATATACATTATTTACATATTTCTTTTTTATTTCAATTATTGTAGAGGTCAATCCATGTGCAAACTTTCAGTGTCTTAACGGCGGTACCTGCCTTTCAAATGGTTACGTCCCTTACTGCGATTGCGCCGATGGCTACACAGGGACATTCTGCAATGTTTGTAAGTTATTTTGCAGTTAATCAACATGCCCTCGGCCATCTATCTTCTTCTACCCCCTCTCTGTCTCTCTGTCTCTCTCTCTCTCTCTCTCTCTCTAACACCCCCCCCCCCCACACACATACACGCACAACTCTCTCTCTCTCTCTTCTTGTGCCCAACTATAAACTATTTTATCTGACCTTTCCGTTTCAAAAACTGATAAAATTTCTAATATATGAATCCGAATTCTTAGTTTAGTTTGCCAAACAATGAGGCGGCACTTATTTCTATGATTACAAATTCTTTTCATAAATGGTATCTAACAATAACATTTTTAGGTTTTACAGTGAGTAATTGACCAGCAAGCAACAATTACTTTAAAAAAATAATTTGTGCACAGCTGGAATGTATAAAATTAAAATTGAAAACACTTTACCTGGACTTCTATGGGTTAAGGGTTAAGGAGTATGAGGAAAATAAAGGATGACAATAAAACCTGCTTGCGTGGAACCCAACTCCAAGTTCTGTTCCGCAAGGGCCCATATTCTATGCGAGGGCGTACGCGTGCGTCGCCTAGCAACAAAAAACAGCAAAATATTTTTGGCGGTTGGACCACTTGAATATTTTTGATAAGTTTATAATCACGTGAGACGTCCAAAGAAAATTCTACGCCATACTATCAAGTGAACTCATCAGACTAATTTCGGCATTATATATTTGATTTGATTTTGATGGTGATACTGCCCAACACCCCTAAAAGGGGTAAAACGGGCAGGGGTAGGGTGCGCAGATGGTATGAAGGCTACGAGAGAGGGTTTTTGCTTAATTTGAGAAGTATTTTTGTACGGATTCCTTGAATTTGTGTTTGTCGAGGATTGTTTTTACTGTATTTGGTAGATTATTCCAGTCAACAATTGAACGGGGTATGAAAGAATATTTATAACAATTTTTGTTAGTAGCAATTGGAATATAACTATTTACCGAAGTTTTTCTCAAATTCCTTTGGACCGGGCGCAGGATGGACTGCACTGGCACGGCGAGGTGACCCACAACTGCCTGTTGAAAAATTGATAGGCGATTTGTTTTTCGCCTTTGTTGTAAGGTTTCGATTTTAAGTTTCTTTTTCATTTCTGTTACACTGCTTCTCAACCTGTAGTCTCCTGTTATGAAACGAACAGCTCTATTCTGTATTTTTTCTAATTTATTAATAAGCGTTTGAGTGTGTGGATCCCATACGGATGAACAATAATCCAGTATGGGTCTCACGAGTGTCTTATAAGACAATTCCTTTACATGAGATGGACAGGAATGTAAATTCCTTCTATGGAAACCTAGTGTTCTGTTTTCCTTTGCGCATACTCTATCAACATGTGTGTTCCATGTTAGATCTTTGCTTATGTCAACTCCCAGGTAAGTATGGGAATTTGTTTCTGGTTATGTAGTGTTGTTCAAGGTATAATCGTATTTGTGTGTTTTTCTGGCATGAGTGATACGAAGAACATAACACGTTTGGACATTAAAGTCCATCTGCCACTTATTTTGCCAAGATGATAATCTATCTAGGTCTCTTTGTAACCTTTCGGCATCTTTGTTGCCTGATACTGGTGTGTACAGAATGCAGTCGTCTGCAAATAGACGGCAGCTTGATTCAAGGCCATCAGGGAGATCGTTTATGAAGAGTAAAAAATCTATCGGGCCCGAGACCGTCCCTTGCGGAACACTAGAATCTACTTTGACCCATTCAGAGCATTCACCCTCTATAACTACCCGCTGTTTACGATTTATCAAGAAACCTTTTATACATCTATGAATCTTCCCCCTACTGCCATAGCGCCAGAGTTTGAGTAGTAGTCTTTTATGGGGCACTTTATCAAATGCCTTTTGAAAGTCCATAATTATTACGTCTACCTGATGTTTCTGATCTAATTCATATGCAATATCTTGCATGGTGGAAATCAACTGTGTTTCACAAGAATGGTTTTTGCGAAACCCATGCTGTTGGCTACACAGTATGTTATGTGTATCCAAGTTCAATTAATTCAAACAAAAATTATTTATTAATTCAAACAAAATAAAAACAACGACTACTATATGGACAAGACCGTCGAGATATATATTATTACAAGCTATTCATTGACTAATGTTTAAATTCACCTCTAAGGATATGTGGGATACACGACTGCATTTTTTGTCTTCCTTTACATCTGTACGCACACAGTATATATATACCGGTATATTGTTATTCACCTGTAGCCTCTAAATTTAAAGGTGACCAAATAAAACTTGTTTCGTAAGACCGTTTAGGCTTCATTTCCCTAATTCATTTGCTTACAATGGATATTATAGGCTAATTGATTGTTATTCTGTATTTATATATCACTAAATATATCGAATGTTTGTTTGTTACGTTTATAGACCTAAAGTCATTATTTGTCATTTCAGAAGGCAAACGAATAAATATTACGAACATATTAACTGAACTGCACTATTTGTAATCTAACTTGTGAAATAAGTTTCAGCGATTTCTTTTTAACACCAGCGCATCTTATCCCCACCCCTCTCTCTCTCTCTCTCTCTGTCTGTATATCTCTCTCATTCTCTCCAATACTCTATCTTTCTTTCTTTCTTTCTTTCTCTCCCCTCTCTTTCTTTTTTCTCTCTCTTTCTCTCTCCCCCTCTCTCTCCTCTCTCTCTCTCTTTCTCTTTATTTCTCTTTATTTCTCTAACAGCATCTATGACAACTACGAGCCCATGTGAGACTGTCGATCCATGTTTGAACGGAGGAGTGTGTTTGTCAGTGGAAAACGGTATCTATTGTGTCTGCACAAGCTTATACACAGGAACATATTGCGGTATTTAAAATCTTTTTACTCACTTCACATCAAGGCCTATTTCACCCCCCACACACACACCCATAAAGTCATGTTAATGGTTCCTAATATAAAGCAAAGATTATATACTTATAATTCCCTCATTTGCAATTAAAATTGCACCCTTTATAAGAAAATGAAAATTATTTGTTTGATGCCAAATATATTTAGTAACAGAGAAGTTTTAAAATATTTCAAGGGAACAAGTGCAATATATTTCGAGGGAATGCAGATTTTTGCAAACACAAACATTTAAATGTAGCCAAAATTTATAACATAGATACAAATAAAACAGAAGATTTTTTACGAATCGATAAAAAGCAAGTATATAAAAAAGAATCATTACTACCTTTAATAGCGATATGTGTACCTTACAGCAACACTTCTTTTTTGCTATTTTTGGTTAATATTGATTTCAGAATCGTCATTGGTTGATTATTGCGTGGTTGAACCGTGTCTTAATGAAGGTATCTGCATCTCACTTACTAATAGTCATGCTTGCGTATGTCGTGTAGGATGGACTGGAAACTACTGCCGTAAGTATAATGAGGATAAATTTTGAATTAGATTCCAGATTCAATTGATTTCAGTTGATGTAGAGCTAAAAATGTGAAATAGGGATTCATCAGTCATATTCTTAATGTGATGTTGTACATTTACAATATTCAATTTCAATTATTTTCATTCGTCTT
The DNA here is from genome assembly GCA_025617745.1 of Heliocidaris erythrogramma. Classification (NCBI taxonomy): domain Eukaryota; kingdom Metazoa; phylum Echinodermata; class Echinoidea; order Camarodonta; family Echinometridae; genus Heliocidaris; species Heliocidaris erythrogramma. The sequence continues at coordinate 23,590,118 of CM046861.1, read as the reverse complement.
GCCCTGTGAAAGAGATGACTACCAATAACAGCTCAAATATTATTCATGATTATTTGGGAATGGGATATAATAGAAGAAAAGTAAACTTTCAAATTTGTTTTGCTTTTGAAAAATTTTCTTTCCGTCATCGCTGTTATCATACTTTCGGGGTTGTATAAAATGGTAATATGATCATATCTTAATATCATAATTCGTCAGTGTGTTATATCGGGTCCGCTTGCTATTCATAAGGACCGCTATTCATTTAAAGACCTCAGCCTGACCCAAAACAACCATATATTGACGTAAAGCTTAGTAAACAAAGAATATAATTATCCTGGTTATTCATAAATTTTCGTCTCCGTTTATCCATAAAAAATAAAAAAGATATTTTTTTTGTCCCCCCCTCCCTATGGCGTAACACTGCAGGGGTCGCTAGACGTGTGACGACATGTCATGTATACAGCTCCGAGTGCGTCTACACGATTATGTCGTCATCAAATTTTCACCCCCCCCCCCCCCCGCAAAGTAGCGTTCCTCAGAGACGGGGCCCAAACCACCGGGGCTCAACATTCGGGACGCTGTTACTCATTCCACAGGAAACGGAATCTCATGAAGTTGGTTTCAATTTGTTCAGAAAATATATAGCTCCCCGTGGATAATAAAGGGTATATTTCAAAATTCGGTCAGGCTGAGGTCTTTAACACGCGTTATAAATAGTGGTCATTGTGAATGGAGGTCCTTATGAATAGCGAGGTAATTTGTCAATGGTTTGCGCGCTATTTAGAAGGATCGCTATTCATAGAAAACCGCTATTCATTTTAATAGTCACGCGTTATGGATAGCGGTCCTTATGAATAAGTGGTCCTTATGAATCGCGGTCTCTATGACTAGCGAGGTTACCCCTGGTGTATCATTTTACATTCTGACAAGGAATTTAATTATTTGTTAAGACTTAGTCATAGCTTATCTGATAGTCATGCTGACCATTTACTATATACCATTTTATTATTATTCAATATTATAATGATGTTCAATCAAAATGCTGACCTGCCAGATTTTCATTATGTTTATAAGCTTACTAAACACATGAAACATCACAGGCCTTTTTCTTATCCTTCGATAGAAACCTCGTTATCTGAAGCATGTGAGCAGCGGATGCCGTGTGAAAATGGAGCCACCTGTCAGAATGAGGGCCTTGATGGTTATTCATGCGCTTGCGTGGACGGATGGAAAGGAACCAATTGTGAAGTTGGTAAGGGATAAAACTTTATGTTATGATTATTAGTGGCGTACCGTGGGCGCAACTATTCACTGGCGATGGCATAGTAGGGAGGGCACCGGTCTTTATACGTCAAGGCCACAGATTAGGCGGACCCCCTCCTACACCGTGCAGGAGGGGGTCATTTTATTATTTTGTTATAGTCCTTTTTTCCCTTTTGATGTCTATCTTTACTTTTCTCCCTTTTCTCGCCCCTCCCCTTTCGCCATTCGAGGGGGGGGGGGATGCACGTGTTCCCCTCATCGAAGGGCAACTGATAATTAAATAATTCATATTCGTGTATACTATATCCATATGCGATAATCTAGGCACCACACGTTTCATTAGTTTTTGAGTGTGAGTGGTACAACTGCATTTTGCCCCCCCCCCCAAAAAAAAAAAAAAAAAAAAAAAAAAAATCTGTATAAGTAATTTTAATGATCACTGTATAACTGTAATAATAAAGCAATTTCAATTAAAAATGAGTAATGACAAATATTCAGTCTCAGAAAACATAAATCCCAGTCATGATTCATTATTTTGTCAATTATACTGTATGGTTTGATCATCATTCCTATTTTGTTTTCTTTAGATGTAAATGAGTGTTTGGAAATTGCCCTTTGTGGCCAAGGGGAGTGTATAAATACTGATGGATCGCATCAATGTGACTGCTTCGATAACTGGACCGGAGAAAACTGTGGTAAGAAGGAATGCGGTCCAGGGGAGAATACAGGATTTTGTAAAAGGGGTTCAACATTCCGACAACAAAAATCATAATTTTGGAAAATATTGGGTGGGTGGGGGGGGGGGCAAACATATATCGTTCGTTTTACCCCCCCCCCCCCCTCCTCCCTTTCCCCAATAAATTCGGAGGTGAAAAATAAAATAAAGAAAAATGATGCAATGAAATCTTCCAAACAATGAAATACAAAAGGTATTACATGATTCAAGTATCCGTAGAGAAGCTGGTAAATTAAGAGGCATTAAAAAGACCATGTGCGAAATGAACATCTTTACGTTAGGCTGTCTCCCCCCCCCCCCCCCTCCCCTCCCCCATCCGAAAATCCGATCAACGCCCTTGCCAGATTGTTTGTTTCACTATGATGTTCTCGGATGACGGGTACTCAAAATTATCTTTAAATTGTGATTCCTTATCCAGATACCCAGCTACCTTACTGTACAACGAACCCCTGTGTCAACGGAGGATCGTGTATGGATGATGAAACAGACATCAATGCCTACACATGTACGTGCACATCGGGCTGGAAAGGTGATCAGTGTCAAATAGGTATGAAACTATTATCCTAGCACTCCTTCAAAATGCACATTAGCATAATGAACAAAGCAGCACCATAATGGGTTTTTTTTTTTACAGTGATTCTCTTGATATAGTAATAGTCGTCTCGCAAATTGTGAGCCTGTGATGTCATCGCCTTAATAAGAAATTGACTCTAGCATACACGAATAGCCAGTGAATAAAATCAAGCTATTTACTGAGTTCTCGTCACGAGGAAAAGAGGGTGAGAAATAACTCGAAACGTACAAGATTTGGTCTAACCATGCTATTAAACGAATCGCTTTTTAAATAATTTAGTTCTGTACTGTCCACTTTTTTATGTTAACCGAGTGAGAGTACGTGATCTGTGTGACATGAGTTTCTCATTAGCAAAATTTACAGCAAGGATGCCTGTTTCTATTAGAAAACTCTGTGGACTTATTATTTTGGATTAAATATCAGTCATCAACTTCTGCACTGTAGGAACATTCCAGACTCCAGTCATAGTTTAGGGGATAATATCCTGTAGCATTTTAGCATATACTTCTGAAGATATACTGCTATATACTTCTGAAGATATACTGCTAATAATCATAAGTCTTTGCTCATATTTATTTTTTTGTCTGTTTTTGTTTACTATCTTGCTATCTTATTTTTCCTGTTTAGACACTTTCAAATGATTCCTCAAAACATATTTCCCCCTCCCAGTAATATAATGTTCTAATATGATCTCTTACATATTTAGTCTGTCTTTTTGCTGTTGCTGTTGTCCTTTCTCTTTAAAGCTCTAATTTTGTAAGCGCTATGGTACTTTTTGTCTTAGCGCTCCTGGATATTCAATATTACTACTATTATTATTATTGTTATTATTATTATTATTATTAGTATTATTATTATTATTATTATTACTGTTATCATTATTATTATTGTTATTATTATTATATTATTATATATCATTATTACTATATTATTATTACTATTATATTATTATTATATTATTATTATTATTACTACTACTACTACTACTATGATTCATTGAATGTAATAATAAGTAATAATAATCCCTGATAGCAGAAAGTGGTAAAAATTACGTGATATTTACGTCGTGTTTTCGTCTTTTTACGTCCTGCAATTACGTCAATAAGACGACAATTGCACCAACGCAAGACGTCAAGAGGACGTCTTATTTGACGTCATCTGTACACTGCAAAAACTGAAGTGCTGAGCACTTTTTGAGGCATGCATAGGGACTGCACTCAGAGTGCTATTGAATGCACACAGCGTGCTATTCAGCACTTTCACGGGAGCTGGACAGGCTCCTTAAAATGCTAAACATTCACAAAAAAATGATTTGGGCGAGCTTCGAACCAGGGTCCGCTGATCGAGAATTGCTGGCATTACCGCTAACTAACTCACATTGTACATTTAGAGCAGATCATATTGTTACATAGTGAATTTACGACACTACATAGTTCATGTTATCTATTTGACTCCCATGACTAAACTGGATTGCAAGAAGCATTTGTTAGTCCATCGTAACGTCAGCGCCTCCCAATCAGCGGAACCTGGTTCGAGCTCGCCACGGTCACATTTTTTTGCTGGTAAATTAGCACACTACAAATGCTATAAACAGCATTTCAGGTGCAGTCACTATACATGCCCCTAAAAGTAGCACTTTAGTTTTTACGGTGTACAAGATAGAGATGACGTCAAAATAAGACGTCCTCTTGACGTCTTGCGTTGGTGTAATTGTCGTCTTATTGACGTAATTACAGGACGTAAAAAAGACGAAAACCGCGACGTAAATATCACGAAATTTTTAACACTTTCTGCTATCAGGGAAGAGGAATGAAGACGTAGAGATGACGTCAAAATAAGACGTTCTCTTGACGTCTTGCGTTGGTGCAAGTTGTCGTCTATTAACGTAATTACAGGACGTAAAAAAGACGAAAACCACGACGAAATATCACGTCATTTTTTAACACTTTCTGCTATCAGGGATGAACATAAAATATATCAAACTAATATCACATAACATAAAAATATTTTGCTCGATTCTTGTCTTTTTATCAATTTGAATGGCAACAAACTAGATATCAATGAATGTGAAGTATCATCATCAGTGTGTGGAGACAATGGGAATTGTGTCAATACTGAAGGTTCATTCTTCTGTGAGTGCTTGGATGGATGGGGCGGAGACTTATGTGATGTACAAGGTAATTAGATATGATTATTATTAGGAACATCGATGGAACCAGAGGTGGGCCGAATGTCACCCCCCCCCCCCCCCCCCCACTTCAGACAAAGAAAATCACGTCCCGAGGAATTTTTCAAATTCATATTCCAAGAGAAAAATCGTTTCGGCCCTCCCTCTAGCTCGCTGATAATCATGGATCCTTCCATGAATAACATAATAAACCATATCCTGAGTAGAAATCCTGGGAAAAATTGGCGGGTATGTTCTTATTATCATAATCATCATTTTGGAATATAAACGCATTAGTATTACTTTTTATGGTTTGTATAGAATTCAAAATAAGTACTTTTGAAATGATTGATATATAAACACGTAGCCAATGTAACAAAATGTTATACTTTGTATCTTTGCGTTGATTATATGTAAAAACACCCGTGAATAAGACATTTAATTAAAAAAAAATGAAGGGATCTAGAAGCCTTAATACAGAAAATGCATTGATTACAATCTACAGAGTAACCAAACAATTATCTTAGTGCCATGACTGCAATATTAGGTTTGCTTACCAATCTATCTTCTATTTTATGTGTGTATACGCAATCTCATTTCTACTTATTTTATTTTCCTCACCAAAGCTGCAAGCTCTGCATTGTCATCTGGTAAGTATTTATCATTTTCACTTTAAATTAAGAACAAACAAAGTTATTGTTGTAAGCCGCCTTATCCCTATATTCTGAAATGGTATATGTTTTCAGGAAGCAGTCACGATAGACACCAAAAAGCCTAAAAACAATTATTTTTTTTATCAGCAGTTACGAGTTGCTATTCTATTCATATTGTGTTTATTCTAGTGTTTACTTCTAACTATAACTCAATAATCATAATTAGCACCTCTTTATGTCTGAATTTTATAAGGACTGAAAGTGATACTGCAAATCTGATTTATGAATCATTATGAAAATGTTTGGCATGTAAACCAATTTACATTCATATTTTAGATTATAGCTTTAGATTTATGGTATAAACACTTGCTATCACGGCAATTTGAGAAAAGATGTGCTGCTTGAAAAGTTTTCTAGATATACCGTACATAGAATATACAAAACCCATTTTCCTTCGAGTTGATATTTTCGCTGATCTGAGTTACAATTTCATATCACCGATTTCATTACAGACCAGATCATCATCATAGGAGCCAGCGCAGGTGGTCTAGTGTTGATTGTCATAGTAGCGATCAGTATTTGTGCCTGTATTTGTGCAAGGTATTACTATCATTATCTCTTTCCTTTCGTTTGTTGCAATGTTAGTAGGCCTATATTCTTTCCTATATTTTGTCTGTGTGATATGCATAGGTTCAATAAACGAGTCATTATTTTGGAGTTTTGTACGAGTTGTCAAAGAAACTAATTCTTAAGCTTTTCAGGTTTTGTGGAAAGGCCTTGTAACAGGCAACATTTTTGATAGCCGTAAGTGCTTGCAATATTCCTTTTGCAAATCTTGTGTTAATGGTCCAAATGAATTATTAACTGTTTGATTATTGGTATTGACTTTCATTTTAAAATTTATATTCTGTTGTGTCATTTTGTGAGAACGTAATTACTTCATTGATAAATTTTTGCAAGTGCTATATCTATTTATTATCTCATTACGACCTTTTTCACGTAGAAATTCAGCTGCAAAGAAAGGGGCCACACAAGACAATATTGACGGGATAGGACACTCCAGACCATCAGGCATAACACACGAAAACCCCGCGTACGAAGCCGATTATCCGGCACAGCCCGATTCGCCTCCCGCATACGAACCGATGGGCAAATTTCCTTCACCTCCTGCAACGGTGATGCTGTCACCGGATAATGCATATCAAATGCAAATTATTGCATCCGCTATACGAAGCTCTCCGTCAGTTGCAACAAACGGATATTTGAGGCCCATGGATGCCGGTGTATCACCGGGATTCGAACAGAAAAAGATACCGGATTACCAGAACTATATAGAACCCGATGCAGACATGGATTCAAGTCACTATCTGCCAATGGATGAAGGGAATAATAGTATCCAAGCAGGAGGCCATGACGACTATCATATTTATGAGGCATTACCGGATACTGCTCGGTATGCTGAAATAACAGAATAAGAGACTCATTAATAGAAGGACTAACGTAATATCAAATTAAAACTTCTGTTCCACCATTCACTAAGGTATGTGTAGGCCTGTATGGAACCAAGGAATTGTAATCTTGTAGTCGGTTCATGATTGACGCCGGCGTCTTCTGAAATCTTACAATGCAGTGTTTTCTTGGTGATTGAGGGTATAGATGATGTGAACGAAATAATAAAGAAAAAAAAAGACAATAGGAGAACGTCTCTAACCCAAAGCAATTTCAGACCAGATTGCGAAACAAAACAAAATATACACAAAGAAATGAAAGAAAGAAAGAAGGAGAGAATAAAATGTAGATTTTGTTGTTGTTGTCTTGTGAAGTATCAATTTCAAATTTCAAAATCCTGATGCCATTTTTTGTTGTAAACATCCTATTTTTAGTAATTATTCAAAATTTCACAAACCATAAGAAATAAGCTAATCATGTTTGATTTCATTGCAAAAAAATTGCTGCAGGTATTATGAAAAGCACATCTCAGGCTTCACGACATAGCACGTAATGAAGGGAATGCATCAATATTGTAATTACTGATAGTCCTCTTCTGTCTTTAAAAGAAAAAAAAAGATAAATTTTACAAAGGAAAATATTTTTACTGACTAAGATGGGATTGTGACTTATATAATGTCCAAACATAGTAACATTGCCCGAGTCCAGGACGAAAGTAATATAGGTATATTGAGGGCAGTATAGTCTCATATCGCCTGGAAAAATGACAATTATATAATTACTCTTAATTCTTAATTACTCTTACTTCATACTATCAGTGTCATTAATATGAGGTACAGATTCCTGGATATTAGATGGCGTTGAATATGGGACCAGTTTGTACAGCACTCGTGATTATGTGTGATGTATCGCGATTAGAAATAATTTTACAATGACTTGATATCATTATTAGTCTGTATTAGGTTTGCAACTGTATATAACTTTACCAATGTGGATTAGGTAAAGGAATGACTCCGAGACGGAACAAACGAAATAATATTCACGGTTATTGTACAGAAATCGATATTGTATTTTTTGTTTAATATTGATGCAAAAATATTCAAATATAATCCATCTGATGCTTATAATTATACAACTTTGCAAAAGCACATAGAGAATGAGGCAGGGAGAAAGATATGTAGATAAAGACAATGAGAGATGTTAGAGAGAGAGAGAGAGGGAGAGAAGGAGAGAGAGAGAGAGGAGAGAGAGAGAGGGGGGAGAGAAAGTGGAATAGTCATATTTTGGAAAAGAATTTTATAAATTTATGCACTGATTTTTTACAACTCGTTTATTGTTCTAAAAAAAATCACATCATAATCGCAGAGCAATAAATATCCTTTTCTAAATGTAAACACGAACACAGTTCTTGTATCAGTTTTCGTTTTTCAAATCATTAATTTTATGCTTGTGTAATTCAGTAAGAAAATGTAATGAAACCCTCTGGGATTTTGAGAGAACGGATTTATTTTATGATGCCTTCTATATCAGAACTCGACACTAACTGAAACATTTACCGTACAATAATTTTATAGACGTAATTTTCGGTTGCCCAAAGTCCAACTTTGTCCCCAAAATGAAACATATACATGTATAAGTCTATATTTTCTGTACGCTTAATATGATTGTGTGAACGTAACACATAACTTGGTTTAAAATCGTCGCCCAAAGAAAAAGAGCAAGGGAAAGAGAGAGAGAGAGAGGGGGGGGGGGGGGGGGGGAGGGAGAGAGCTCGAGAAAGAAATTTGTTCGTGTGACTGATTGAAGAAAAAAATGAAATTAAAGGCATCATACAACCAAAATAAAATAGGGAACAGAACACATTTATATAAGAGGGGAAAATGTTCCTTCTACGATATCATGATCGTTTAATTTCTTTGTATAAAGAAGAAGAATAAAAGGGCTAGTTATCGTTGATTATTCATTCAAAAATCTCCCTTAAAGTAAGAAAACAAATGGAATGCTATCCTCTTGGAAAAAGTAATCGGATCCTCAAATGCATAACGTGCCAAGTGCATGGTCATGATATTTTTCAGGTATGAAGCTAAATAAAATTATATTCTCTCACATCTGAAAATGAAAATGAGACAAGGATGGAATAGGAAAGTGAGTGAGTGTGTGGGAGAGAGAGAGAGGGGGGGGGGGGGGCTGTTAAACTTTTTTTTAATGTTGCATAAGTCCATAATTAATTACGCACGACGTAGGGTTATGAATTAGGGTTAATAAATTAATTTGAATAATTCTTTGAATTTTATTTATTTTTATTTATGAATAATAATAAACATATTTACATCAAAATGCATAACGTATATACATAATAGTTCAAAATAAAAAATCCTCAGTAAAATTAGAGAGTGCAAACAAAGCAATAATAGACGTGGCGCAAACGAATACTCATTTGAAAAATAAACAAATATCAGTAAACTAGCTCAACTGTAATGGCAATATGAAAATATTGATTCAATCGCAAATAATATGTGCACAAATCATACTAATATTACAGAATAAGCAATGAGTGTATGTTAGGCTGAGTTATTCATAAATTACAACTTTGTTTAAACATCCTCTTAAATGAACTGACAGAGGAAGCTGTTCTCATCGAATTATCGAGCTTATTCCATTCAAATATAGAAGATACAATTGGGCTACACTTATAACAATGACGCTTTGGAAAAAAAAATCGATTGCAACTTGGCATAAGGTACAAAATTCGAAAATGAATGATGAAAGACGACATTGATTAATTATAGATTTGCGAGATTAGGAAGTTGTAAAAATAAAAATCAAATGTATTAAAATAGACGGAAAGACGGATATTTTATCACGTTACTTTCCCTTCCCATCATCTCTCCCCTCGCTTCTTCTTTTTTTAAAATTTATCTTTTTTTTCAAGCGGAGGTCTGCTCGCAAACGAGGGAGCGGAGAGACCGACGGAGAGGACTTTCTATTTTGAATAGTGACAGCTTGCATAGAGCACTTCGGAGCCTGAGTAGTGTGATGTGGCCTTCCCTCAGTTTCGAAAGAAATTTCATGATAGTTTGTGATCTATTGTAAAGGGGCTGATTTTGGTATAACAGGAAAGTAATAAGAAAATTGTGAGAAAACAAGATGCTTATCATAGGCCTATATGTACATGAAAGGGGAGGTACTAAGAAAATTCAGCGATTTATACGTTCTAAAAGACGTACTACCATGACTTTATTGTAATCACAAACATACATTTTTCCAGCCAGGGGGTATATAAAATGGATGTCTTTTCGTCTTTCTTCTTTCTTTCTTTCTTTCCCCTTCATTTTCTTTTTTTCCCATCTCCTTTCTTTTCTTTTTCTTTCCTTTTTTGGGTTGATCTTGGAACTTTTTTTTTGAGGGGGTGGGGGCTGCAGCCCCCGAGCCCCCAACCAGTACGCCACTCTTGCTATTAGTTTCAGCTGGGTCCCAGTCTAGTTGTCCAAGCGACTCTCTGAAGAGCTGATCATTTATTTCTCTCAAAATATCAGAAAATTTAATATTGATCTGTTACCCCGGCCCCCCCCCCCCCCCCACTCGGAGGTCGAAGGGACCGCATGCGTGTTCCCAAAATCTCCGGTAAAGGGGTATTTTTGGGGCGACACAATCCGGCCCGTGAATTGTAAAAAAAGGGGGTGTTTTTTATCTTTCACCCGGAGATTTCATTAAAAAAGGGGGTGTTTTTCTTTCTCTCTCTCTCTCTCTCTTCGACACCTGAGAAATTAAAAAAGGGGGGTTATGAAATATCTTACCATTAAAAAAACTTTTATGTCATGAGATTTTCATTTTTGTTTGGTTTCTTATGACTGCATTGAGTTCTGAGATACCATTTTGAACATAAAAAACATCTCTTCCAAGGTATTGTAATGACAGCTTACTTGGGAGGGGGGTTGGTGTCTGTCCTGAGATATGGGGTTGGAATGAGAGCTCACCTGAGATAGGGGGTACATTGAGCAGTGTTCTGAATTTAGGGGGGTCTCCAAGGCAGGAAAAGCCCGCGCAAAGCCCGCGATAGGGGGTTCAGAAATTTTGGCAGCCCTGAGATAGGGGGGTGCTTTCAAAGGGAGGGAACAAGCATACGCGTACCCTAAATAATACTTAATAATACTTAAATAATGGTTTAAAATTTGAAAATAAAGATACAATTGGCGTTGCTTTGCTCGCTACCATGTAAGTTTCATCTGACTCCTGCTAAACATTGCGCCCCCAATGAGGATAAAGCATTTACAAAGGTTCAACATACATGTATTTTGAAAGAAATCTCAACTTTAGGTCGCCTTGCTGAATTTCTCGACTATTTCTCAAGGGTTTTCGTTAGTATAGTTTCGCTCCCGATTGTATATAGAAGTGCATGAGTGAATAAAAAACCGTTTATCAATGTACAAATTCGAGCTTCCCTACCGCTCGATTTCGGTGGTCAATTCAATCAATTGCAAAATTTCCTGGGTAAAATGCACAAGAAATTGCTTTTTTTAAGGCTTCAGTGCTCCCTGGCTTGTACAGTAACGTAGATAACTGAGTTTGGACACTCGGGGGGGGGGGGGGGCGTAACTTCATTGTTTTCCCAGGGCGCGATAATCCCTAGATACGCCACTGATTTCCCCTGATTTCTTTTTAGAGGTCTGGAATGCGTCGCTATATGGAGCTCTTCAACCATCTGCTTTCCATAATTACGGTACGGTATGTCTGTGTTCAAATTTTTTTTAAAAATGTCAATAACGGGCCCCCCATAGACAACTCCAATCTGTACACCGTATCGTATGTAATTAACATTTTCGACCAAGGAGTTAAGCAAGCCTATTACGTACCGGTACCTCCTTGGTTCGACGATCCGGCCGTACGATCGAGGGTCGGGTCGAGCGAGCGGAAGCGTCTATAAGAACGGAACGTGCCGGTGGCCGGTACGTAATTGCACAGATATTATATATAACCAGTCATTAATTGGGCATCAGTCAGTCGCAGATGGTAGTATCCTACTATGTTTATGTTTCCTGCTGCCATGGAACAAATCAGTGTTCCGAATGTACTTAAATGACCGGGTCGTGTACACCAGCTTATCAGATAAAAGAAACCTTTCTCTGCGAGATGTATCACCAAATTTTACTGTTCTCACTTTTGTGGAGCGGAGGACTCGGCCTCCCTACCGGGGAAGTTCTGGGAGACATGAACAATGACGTCTCGCTTCATATGTTCAGTTTGCATCCGCAATTGACTGGTCTTCAGTTCAATGTAACAACACCTGCTGCACCTGGCATCGATACACCAGTAAGATTTATTTTCTTTATGTTGAACAGGGCATCATTTTACTCACACTTATGCAAGGTTATTGGAGGTAAAAACAGAGTGCGAGTGCATCTGACCTACATGTACTCCAGGGCCAGGGTCAGGGCTCGTGGGGGGGGGGGGGGGGGGGGGGGGGGGGGGGCACGCAACCCAACAGTGGTGGGTACATTTAGGTGCCCCCGGCAAGACAAAAAAAGGGGCTTCGCCGCGGCAACAAGCGTATCATGAAAAAGGATGGTCTTCGGAACTAGGCCTACTAACATTTTTTGAAAACGGGGACTCTTTGGAACTGGATTACAATAAAAAATATGCTACGGAACTGGGCGTCGTTTCACAACACTGTCACAACCACAAGTTTGCCAACATCCCATTGAAACGCACGTTAAGTTTAATGTAAGGAAAAGTGAGTGCATGACATCATCGGTTCACTCATTTGCATACCGCCCATGTTATGCATAATCACTGTTTCATGAAATAATGCAAAACTTCAAAATGCCATAACTTTCTCATTTTACATCCGATTTCAGTGAAATTTTTACTGTTATGCTTGTTTAATTTTACTCTGTTTATTCAAATCAACTTGATATTGAGGTGGACTTGGCTTTTAAAACGGTTGTTCAGAACCTCAATCAGGTAGCTTTCACTTATTAAACTGCCTATATTGCAATTTATTTCCAAAGTCGGATCATAGACCGATCATATAGTGTGCGGTGGGTTTTAAGAAGATGAAAGAAATGTACAATTTTCTTGACTTTGGGCAAGAAGATCCATGTCACATTTTCTCTATTTTCATTATCTCTGTGTAACCCCTGCATACTGTAGCTGTGTATGTATTTTACAGGGCTTGACATGACATAAAATTATTTGTGTGCAAATCCTTTGTTTACTTAACTTTAGTTTTACAACAATGTTATTTTTAAACTTTGTATCAAACTAAAGTTGAGCTTTATTGGCCTATTAAATGTTCATAGAGGAATTCAAGATTCAATTTAGTTCAATCAATTCAAATTTATTGATCATGCACAAAAATAAGATACATTGGCATATAAATCATTTTCCGGCTGTTTCTGCAAATATATATATACAAAACATCAGTTTAACATACTATAAATTCGTATAAAGATGGAATAGAGATTATTACAGATGTGTGTATAAAATGGTAATATAATTTATTGTTCTGTTTTATCCCGCAGTGTGAGGATTACCACAATCTCAATTCTTCAAGAGAGAAATGTGAATTCATTAGGACTACTAATGGCTGTCAGAATTCAGATGGCTTTATCAATTATCTGCAGGTCATCTACTGCTCTTTCCCAAACGTACGACCTCTAGGATTTGTTTGTCTGGTAAGTTTCTGAAAGTTTGCCTTAAAGCATGGACCTACTAAGGCACAGTGATGTGAGATTGCCACTCTGGAGATAAATGAAGCTAAAACTGGGATCTATCCAGATCACCCATTATTACAGTAACTTGCTACTTTCCTTTATAATTTATTTATTTAGTAATTTTTTTCCTATTTATACAGGGTAGCTCATTTTCACCAATAGTGCTGGTCTTCCATGAGGCCCTGTTTGATAACAAAGATATTATAAACTCATTACAGCAACAAAACAAAATAAAGAAGATAGTTCAATATAAACATATTATCTGGTATCCTTGTAATAAATGGAAATTTTCAAAAGCGTATTGAATATATTTCTAAGACATTGTTATACACATGGGGTAATTTGTTTTTAAATGAGATGAAAGGTTATGATTTGATTTGATTTGATTTTATTCGTCAGGTATATTGCAATACAAACATAACCAGGTACCATGACAGGATAGCCCATGAAAGCCGAAATGGCTTATTTCCAGTGGGGTCCTTTATCAAATGCTTTTTGACATCCCCTCAAAATATAGTAATATTTATGAAAGTTCATAAACAAAGTAAAGAGATGATTTTTGACTTTAAAATTAGCTTATTTTTAACCATTTAAAATTATTCACATTTTTGCACAATTTCTTAAAGTTGTCAACTGTTAGATTTTAAATTGAAGTTTTGGCAGTTTGTTGAATACTGTTAGTATGATTGTTGGGCACCAAATAATTTTCATTCAAATAAAAAAAATGTTATGTTATCAAAATATGCAAACAACCAATGAGTAGTGAGAGAATATGCCATCACAGCACATATCTGTGTTGCCAATTTGTATCTAGAGATAGTGATCATTATATCATAACATGCCTTAGCTTTCTTATAAGTTTTCTACTTTTTCTGAAACTTTTTTTATTGATCAGTTTCTTGTATTTTCTGTATTTTATTGAAAGAAAATTATTATGAGACTGAAGTTGGCTTTTAAATGAAAAATCCAACACTGATAGCAAGCTTGTCAAAGGAAAGCAGAAAAATCACAGAAAATATTGGGTGAAAGCTTTAAATAAGTCAGATAAACAATGAGAAAGTTATAAATTTTTAAAACTTTAAATTGTAATAATGCCAAATTTAGCAAACTTGTTTATGTCCCTGTGGTATCTCTACCTTTTGCTCCTAAAAACACAATGACTAAAATATCGTTTGTAAATTTGAATATTTGCCAATTATGTGGTAATCGTGTATATTTCATAATGTTTGCTTTCAATTTGTTTCAAACATACAACTTTCTTATTATATATCCAATTTCTTTCAAACTTTCACTGACCTGTTTTTCTGAATTGTTTTTCTGAATTGTAAGCTTTCATGTTATTCAACTTGTCACATGGCTGAATTTCCTGTGAACTTGTAAAATTCCCCATCATATATTTCAGTTTCAGTTTCAGTTTCAGTTTCTGTTTAGTTTCATATTTCACATTTGTGGCTCCTACATTCTGGAACTCACTTCCCCTTAGCTTAAGAAGTCATTCTTCTCTCAGTTCTTTCAAAGTAGCACTTAAGACCTATCTTTTCCTTAAACAGTAATGAAGTTTTAAGTTAGGTAGATAAGTTAGTTAAGTCGGTAGTTATGTTAGTTAAGTTAGGTAGTTATGTTGTTGTAATTTGTCTGTAGTTAAGTTACAGTTAAGTTAGTTAAGTTAGGTAGTTATGTTAGTTAATTTAAGTAGTTATGCTGTATACTGTAAAACGCTTAGAGAAATTTTTAATAGGCGCTATATAAATATTGAATTATTTTTATTATTATTATTATTATAATTATACCCTCGCCAAACGAAGTTTGAAGGGGGTATATAGGAATCAGTCAACGGTTGGGCGGTCGGTCGGTCAGGATTTTGCAAATCTTGCGGATCGAACTACTTTCTCAGTTTTTCGACCAAAGCTCATGAAATTTGGTACACACATTTGTCTTGGTGGGAAGCTTCATGGAAGATGTGCAAGACATATTTTTTGGATGAGTCGGAATCTGCATTGCCATGGTAACGGCATATTTATGGAAGAAATCAAGGAAACACCTTGCGGATCGAACTACTTCCTCAGTTTTTGACCGAAAGTCAAAAGCGCCTAATACATCAACGATAACAGGTAGTCATTATTATTACCCCCGGTGATCGGATACTGGCATGCCCGCACACAATGTACATGTATGCACATTCTCCGCTCCCTGGGGAGTATTCCAGCAATGGGCTGCACAGTGACGCTCAAATTGCTAAGCAAAGGACATTACCTTTCCTACCGGGTACCCATTTAACACCTGGGTGGAGAGTGGCAAATGTAGATTAACGTCTTGCCAAAGGACGCTAGTGCTGCGGTGGGATTCGAACCCCGGACCTCATGGTTCACAGTCCGGGGACTTATCCACTGATTCACAACACCTCTACAATCCACAACACCTCTACGTCCACAACACCTCTACGTCCACAACACCTCTACATCCACAACACCTCTACATTGGTCTTGGTGGGAAGATGTGCAAGACATATTTTTCGGATGAGTCGGAATCTGCGTTGCCATGGTAACGGCATATTTATGGTAGAAAATCAAGGAAACACCTTGCGGATCAAACTACATGTACTTCCTCAGTTTTTGACAAAAAATTGTACAAACAAACATGAAATCTATTGTCAGAGAAAATAAAAGAAGGTGAGTACCTCATATATAAGTTTGCATGCAGTATTACTTGAAAAGACTGGGATAGAATAAAAGTGAAATATGGAGGAGCTTTGAAGGAGAAAGCTATGCTTGTGAGTTATAGGCTTCAAAGTGTAGTAAGATTCATAATAGTCTTTTTAAAAATAGTGAGAACGAGCAGTGCATGATAAAACAATATGAGTATGTTATACATGTACAGTCGTCCTCAAAATTATTTATACCCCATGGAAAATTGGAGAATTTTGCATTTTTTGCAAAAATGAAAGGGGAACTGGATTTACTGGCACATTACTGGAATACATTTAGCTATCATCTACAAATGAATGCTGTTTCTGGTTTCAACTCATTTGCATAACAATAGAATATTAAGTTATCCAAATTTGGTGATGTTCAAAATTATTCATACCCTTGGTGATTCATTGCCTTTTTCGATCAACGTAAATCAAATCCTACACTGTATGTGATTAAAGCTTGTAACCCTTCAGTACACTATCCCAATGCTTCTGGAGGTCTCTACTGAGATACCAGGCCAATACCTGGTATCCACTTGCTTAATTTCCTTGAGGATGTTGTCCAGAGATGCCTTCATCTGGGCTTCAGGGCATTCCTTGGATTTAAAGGAGATTTAATGTATACAAGAACTGTAGTTATTGACTTAGTTGTTACGGGACTATGATATTAATATTTTCATTCAGTTTTTCATTTACGTTAATGAAAATTTTGCGCTTACGATGAAGTAAAACACTCTTCCTGGAGAGCCCTTCCCTGTTGCACCGTATGAGAGGGGTTTGCCCTCATTCTTTGGTTCCATTCTCAATCAGACTGCTCAGGAAGGCCATGTTAGTGATGTTTAAAGTCACTTTATGACCTGATGCCAGGCCACCATTGGTTACAGTATGTATCTTTTGAGTACCTTACACATCCCAAATTGACTTTTACTGTGCTAATTTTCATATTTTTGATATTATCCTTGGTATGGTGGGTACAAGCCTTGATATCACTGGGAACTAAATTTATACCATATGCCCTCAATGGTACCAGCTGCAGAGCACAAAATGCTACCAATTAGATGGCACACAGGAAAATAAAGATGGTCGTATTTAAGTTTCACCAGAGTACCCACTTGTGAAGGCCCTTATGGCAGGTGTCCGGATCCAAGTGTGTAAGTTTGTGTAACTGAACAAACTGATTAAAATGGCACCAATTAACATTTAGACATCTACCATGGCCTTCCTAAACATTATAATGTTGTTGTTGTTGGAGCTTGATGGCGCTCTTCAATCTTCATAGATTATCTGCGCCACTGACGTTCCATATTACTTATTTGGCCTCATCTTTGTGATGCCCACTTTGTTGAGGTGGGTTCGCTTTTCCCGCTATTATTTCTATCCGATCCAGCAAAGACCAGATAAATACATTTTCTCCCAATCAAGGAAATAAATTCCAAGGTTAATTAGTAGCACAGTATGAAACACTTACACATGGACAGCATTTTTTGGGGGAGGGGAGTATTTTTGACCTTCTTGGTCATTGATTAACTCTATAGCATCTGAAGTTAAGGGAGATTATTATTTGTTATCATGTGAAGTCATATGATGCCATCATCTGATTTTCTTGAGCTCATTGAATTAAATTGTACTGTTGTACTTCATGCTATCAATCAAAGAGGTGGGTTTTTTTTCTTGTCTGACAAGAAAGATTAATCAGTGTCACATTATGAATTCTGAAATGTACTTAGCCAGTTTGACTGTGCATCTTCTTGAGCTATGATATTCAGTTATCAATAGATGTAATGTAGCCATAAATTTTGCGGCCATAAATTTTTGTGAATCAGACTAGTTGGACTATTTTCACGAGTGGTTGTATTCATGATCAGGAAATTCTCCTATCTACAAACAGCAATTATGATGAAGTACATTCACAAAGCTACATGTAAGTGGTGAATTTCTGACCAGGAGACAACAAATTGAACTGACTACTCATGTTGGCAATATTTTGGCTTGTTAAATTCGCCACTAGCCATTCGCGAAATTCACAAAAATAAAACCCCCGCGAAATAATTGGCGTATACAGTACCTCAAACAATTACCTCATCATTCTCAAAAGAGGTATGCTATCATGGAGATATTTATTCTATGATGAGCAATGAGCTGAACTGCACTCTAAAGTACTTGTGATGAACATTTCAAAACTTATTTTTTAGTGTCGCCTTCCTGATCCCTGTCAGTATCTTAAATCATGTGAGTATGTTGGAGTCATGTGATGATGGTATATTTCAACTTTGATCCCATTACTTCATCACCCATGAATAGATACTCTGGATTGGAGAATGAAAAGGTGTATCAGGGGAGCTTTTCATCAAGCATTTTGAAAGTGAATTTTACAGACAACTGTTATAAGCTACTGAAATCCTTGCATCTGATTGGCTGAGAGCAAATTTGTCAGTAAAAGTCACTAACAAAACACTTGATGAAATGCTCACCAGGAGCACAGTTTGAAAAGATGACACACCTTGCATACTGTATTTTATGGTATTAAGGTGAACTCTACAGGCCATGTCAATGGGCGGGCTAGATGTTGTCTGACATGACAGAAAACATTAACAGTAAAGTGATTGTAGCTGATAATCAACTTCATAGCTTTTTTGACAACCTTTAAAGTAGAAATTCATATATTTTCTTCATAATTACAATTTATATATCATCAGAAATTTTAAAACCCAAGAATAAAATGATTCTATTATCAAGCATTAACACAAAAGTGGTAAGGTGAAATAAGCACATTGAAGATAGTACTTTTGGAAAGAAAATACATTTTTGTGATGCGTTTCGATCGCAGTGCACAGCGATGGTGGACAAGCTGTACATGTCGTAAACATTGTACACATACAGGATGTACGCATAGCTGTGTGAGTGAGTAAGTGATCGAGTAGCAAGCTGGTAACATTTTCATGGTAGTTTCGAGCATGATATACATTGTAGGGCTAATAACACTATCATAGCAAATATAATTTTTGTTTTTAGTCATGCAATGTATGGACAACAGGGGTGGTATTCAAATCACTAAGCATTTAACTTGGCTAAGTAAAATGGCTTAACTCTTATTCAGATCACTTTAAGGTATTTTTGTTTAGTAAGCCGACTTTAAGACAAAATACTTACTGACAGCCATTGTGACGTCACATATCCTGTCCAAAATCATGCGCAATAAATGCGTCACAGTAGAAGCGCGCTTACAATTAAGGTTTGCTTGCGCGCAGCTTGTACTGCTCCGCATATGTATGAAAGCCATGTACCTGCCAATCAAGTAATTGGCTTAAGTCTGCTAGGGAACTGTCTTAGACTTAGGGTAAAATACTTAGCCAAAAGATTCAACTGAATACTAAAAATGCTTCAGTATTTTATCTCAGCCAAAATCTAAGTAAACTACTCAAATTTCATTCTTAATTATTGAATTGAATACGGGCCCAGGTTTCTGAGATATTTTTCTTCTTTAGCATTTAGGGAGACCATCCAAATTCATCGACCATTCAGAATGCATCCGGAATGGTCCCCTAAAAATCCATTGTCTTGCTCATCCCCATTCTGGCATGCGTTTAGAATGCGGTACTTAACTCCGCGCTATGGAGGATTACATCCGGAATGGGGTCAGAATGGTGTTAGAATGGTGTCAGAATGGGTATGTTCCGGAATGCTCCGAGAATGCGCCACTCAATCCAGAACACGCTATTGTTCACCGTACAGCAAGGAAGAGCTATTCAGCCAGCGCAGCCGGCGCGGCCGATCGCTGATCTGTCTTTCTCATGCCGCGCGCGCCGCGATATCGATCGATGCCTTTTTGAAGTGATCGCGGACATACTTCGGAAAGCAAATGAAAAACACGCGAACCCGTCTGATATTATTTTGGGGAAAAATAACATGATTCTGAAAACAAATCAGTGACGTATCATATTTTAAACGACTTACAAAACTTGCACAACATGTTATTACTTTTGATCATTCTGTGTCGATGTAAATTTGTGTGTTTGTGAATTTCATCAACGATGTTTGAAAATGGTTTACAGTCATGATGACAGGTGGCCCCGGAATTGGAACACTATACGCATGCATTCGGGCTGCTGCCGCGTGATTCCAGTGATGCAGAGAAAATGATGAAATTATGGAAACATAAAAATACGTCTGTGAAATAAGCTTGTCAATTCTTGAGAGGGGTGATTTCGTATTTGTTTGGTTCTTTTCTCTTTCAATGGAATTTGATATTGTGATATTATTTCGCCGAAATTCAATGGCCATATTAATAAGTTCTTAACACAAATGTCAAGCAGAATATTTTTTCATTTTTAATTTTTTGTATGATTCATTTGATATCATAATTATCATAAAATTTCACTCATTATCATCTTTATATTATAGAGCTCTAGCGACCGGGAAAGAGGGAAAGTGAAGGGAAAGTCAAAACAAAAATCAAACATCCACCACTTTCTGTGACTTCCTACATTCGCATTAAATTTTCTGAGGACCCCCCACCCCCCCCCCCCCCCTAAAAAAGGATGCAAGTGCCCCTCAACTCAGTGACTAGGCTACAGAGATCGTCTTCGTATTTATCTTTTATTTGGAGGAGGTGGGAGGATGGGAGGGGAGATATGCTGCTGAATTTCTTACTACAGTAGCATGAAAATAGTCTGTCCGATATGCGTCGGGCTTTCTGGCAAGTAATGAAGTATACTGATCGCGTTATGGAGACGGGCAATCGGCGAAGGCCGGCAGTAGCCCAAACCTGGGTCCGCTTTACTGCGGCAGCCCGAACGCGTAGCGTTCGGGCTGCGATCAGCAGTCATTAGAAAGGTTGGATGCCTCACAAATCCAAGCTCGTATGTCAAAATTATACCATGAAATATAACATAACTTCATTT
The DNA here is from genome assembly GCA_025617745.1 of Heliocidaris erythrogramma. Lineage (NCBI taxonomy): Eukaryota > Metazoa > Echinodermata > Echinoidea > Camarodonta > Echinometridae > Heliocidaris > Heliocidaris erythrogramma. The sequence goes on along the minus strand of CM046861.1, from coordinate 23,568,991 downwards.
GAAGATGCTTTAGGTAATTACAATACTGTCCGGATAACTGTCGTCTTTCTTTTCGACGAGAATGATATAAAAAGCCTATTAATTTCCCGGATCCTGTACTAAAATTTTTCGGATGCCGATGTATAGTTTGCAATACGCATGCGCGTCCGTATATTTTTTTACATACGTTCGAATTCTCGCTCGAGAGAGACGAGAGGGAGGATTACAATTGAGTGAAAAAAGGTGACATTTTATTGATTCTATACATTTCTGAGGAAGAGCTGATCTGCGGAAGGTCTGTTTAGGTAAGTGGCAGGACATATATGATACTTTGATTGAAAAAATAGTCCCTACGATACAACTATACATTGTCATTTGCCCATGTAATTGTGAGACGCACGGAATAGTAGTGGTTTCCCTCAAAACGTCCCGGGGCTGAGTTTATAAGTATAACTTCCACGATAGCTGGATTAGAGGCGTACGCATGCGGTACAATGACATTGACAATTATTTTATTTCTGACGGCCCCTCCTGTGGGCATGGAAGAGATCATAAATAAAACGGCAATATCTGGCATAAGAAAAATACAAAGAATACGTACTGGGAATAATGAACATATGTACAGGCAATATGTCACAAAATAAAGTGTATTTTATTAGCCAACCTACACCCACTGAGGGTAGGAAGAGATATACACCACAACACCCAGTTGGAAAGAATGTACCGTAGTCTAGAATAATGCGTTATTATGATTAGTTAAAAATAAGATGTGATACTGGATACAAACTTCGATACAGCAACAGTGGAGTAAATTATTACATACTTGCATACAGACTATATTAAGCCACTCCAACAAAATAGGGCGTTGTAGCGTATTATGAATTTTGTACTAGTACAGGACGGAAAAAATCGGAACTTGAAAATATTTGATTGGTTGAATAAAAGGAGGTCGATCACCAAATAAGGCTAGTTTATGAATCATGCATGGCATACCCTCCTCTCACATTCGATATTTAAAACATATATGAATAATGATGAGTTCACCAGCGATGATACTCGCTTGGGCTAACGCCCTCGCCCATTGTCCGTATTGTCTCCATAGTTTACGTAACGCAATTAGTATACTTGCCAGAAAGCCCGGCGCATATCGCATAGGCTAGCATGAAAAAAAAAAAAAATCACAGCAGGTCATAAATCATTAACTGGGTCAATGACATTGAGAGACTCTTGGGAGCCATTGTCTGGCAAGTTGTTGATATCACTGCGGTTATTTATAAATAGTATGCGCGCGCGCGGGTAGATCAAACAAGCCTTTCCCCGAAATAATTTGTAAAAAGTAAAGGGGGGGGGGGGGGAGTTACATAAAGTCGCGTTGTATTGACGGATTGATGGAGCTATAGAAAAAGGGTAAAATGAGCTCAGAAAGAGGGGATCATGCAAAAGCAAGGAGAGAAATATCGTTAAAATGAGTTGAGTTAATTCATTTACTTTTGGGGAATTTGTTGATAGCCGATGCCTCTTGCAATTTTAAGGGTGCTAAAAACTCTATCGTGTTTCCTTATGTAATTCTTTGTTTTTATCAAGAATAATCACCCTTTTCTTATGGCTTTTATTCTGTCAGCTTTTCATTCAACTTTTCCGATGTTTCTCTTTAATTTGTCATTTTATTCTCTTTCTATCTGTCACGTTGACACGATTCCATTTTATTTCTCTCCTCTCCATGTTTCTATTCCGCTCTCACAGTGTTTGCCCTCTATTTTACGCTCAAGCGGTGTGCTAAAAATATAAAAGATTCGGAAAAAAGTATGAACCTTCAAAAGAATTAACTCTATTTCATATTTCGGACTATCAATTATTTTATCTGGTGATCTCCTCTTTCACCTCGCGGTCGCCGCTCTATTCTGGCGTCTTTCGTTTACATTGTTTCATTATAAATAGACGGGTTGTCACCATAAATATAGTATAAACATGAAAAAAGGTTATATACACATAACTTCACTGATTCTCATCATTGTAGTTATTTAAGGGCAACAAAATATATACATACGTTAAACTTTCGCAATAATTCTTGCGATCCATACATGTCCTTAAAAATGCATTGCCATCTTAATATCGGAAGAAATAAAGCGCATTTTTTCACCCGGCGATCATCACTTCGTTCAATCTGGCAATCGTATTCTTTTTTCATCTGTTTATACTGTAGTAATATTAATATTATTTATTTGGGCGATCGTAAATCTGTATCATCTAGCGAGTGTAATTTAATTTCATCTGACGATCATTACTTTATTTCATATGATGAACTTCAATTTCTTTCACCATTAAACTTCCGCATAATTCTTGCGATCCATACATGTCATTAAAAACAAAAATCAACTATTTGTTGCGTCCTAATATCGGAAGAAATGTAAAGCGCATTTGGCGCTCAAAACTGATTATCATTTGTTAATATTATCAATCATATCGTGCATTTTCCATGTATTGATCATTCTCATCAGTGAATTTATTTAAGGGCAACAAAAATATATATCGGCCGTCATTTATTTCATCTGTCTATACTGTAGTAATATTAATATTATTTCATTGGACAATCGTCCAAATCTGTATCATCTAGCGAGTGTAATTTAATTTCATCTGACGATCATTACTTTATTTCATATGATGAGCTTCAATTTCTTTCACCATTAAACTTCCGCATAATTCTTGCGATCCATACATGTCATTAAAAACAAAAATCAGCTATTTGTTGCGTCCTAATATCGGAAGAAATAAAGCGCATTTTTTCACCCGGCGATCATCACTTCGTTCAATCTGGCAATCGTATTCTTTTTTCATCTGTTTATACTGTAGTAATATTAATATTATTTATTTGGGCGATCGTAAATCTGTATCATCTAGCGAGTGTAATTTAATTTCATCTGACGATCATTACTTTATTTCATATGATGAACTTCAATTTCTTTCACCATTAAACTTCCGCATAATTCTTGCGATCCATACATGTCATTAAAAACAAAAATCAACTATTTGTTGCGTCCTAATATCGGAAGAAATGTAAAGCGCATTTGGCGCTCAAAACTGATTATCATTTGTTAATATTATCAATCATATCGTGCATTTTCCATGTATTGATCATTCTCATCAGTGAATTTATTTAAGGGCAACAAAAATATATATCGGCCGTCATTTATTTCATCTGTCTATACTGTAGTAATATTAATATTATTTCATTGGACAATCGTCCAAATCTGTATCATCTAGCGAGTGTAATTTAATTTCATCTGACGATCATTACTTTATTTCATATGATGAGCTTCAATTTCTTTCACCATTAAACTTCCGCATAATTCTTGCGATCCATACATGTCATTAAAAACAAAAATCAGCTATTTGTTGCGTCCTAATATCGGAAGAAATAAAGCGCATTTTTTCACCCGGCGATCATCACTTCGTTCAATCTGGCAATCGTATTCTTTTTTCATCTGTTTATACTGTAGTAATATTAATATTATTTATTTGGGCGATCGTAAATCTGTATCATCTAGCGAGTGTAATTTAATTTCATCTGACGATCATTACTTTATTTCATATGATGAACTTCAATTTCTTTCACCATTAAACTTCCGCATAATTCTTGCGATCCATACATGTCATTAAAAACAAAAATCAGCTACTTGTTGCGTCCTAATATCGGAAGAAATAATGCGCATTCTTTCACCCGGCGATCATCACTTCGTTCAATCTGGAAATCGTATTCCTTTTTCATCTAACGGTCGACGCTGTATCTTATCTGGTGACCGTCGCTTACAATATTCATAAATAAAGCGAATTCACTATAGTATATGGCATCAACATGAATCTTCAAAAATAATTCTTCCGATCCTTACAGTCAAAGAAAGGGAAATACTTTGAAATGAGATTATACATGTATCATGCCGGCATGATCGATATCGCAATAAATGAAGCACCTTCGATCGCGCTGCGCGTCCTTGGCTGTCCCGTTCATGATTTTTAATCACCGCATTCTGGGACCATGCCATGTCGACAACAAAGGGACATTTCCAGAATGCTCCCAGAATGCTTCCAGAATGCTTTCAGAATGCCCCTTTGTTCGGCAACACAAAAGACGCCGATCGGCCGGAAATTTGAGAACGCGACTAGAATGGGGATATTCCCGACCCATTCTGGAATGCTTGATGACCCCATTCCGGATGCATTCTGAATGGTCGATGAATTTGGATGGTCTCCCTAAGTAAACTACTCAAATTTCATTCTTAAGTATTGAATTGAATACGGGCCCATGCAGGTTTCTGAGATATTTTTCTTCTTTAGCATTTATCTGGCTTCGTTTAAATTTGAACCTGGTAAAAGTGAATCACTTGGTGCACAAAAAATTCTGCCCAATTTGTATACAAATATATATATGCGAGTCATAATTCTCTGAGATACCGGTAATGTTAAGTTTGTGAACTGCCTTTTATTGTCATCACATGCCTTGTTGTTGAAGAATGATTGGTAGTGCAGTACCTGGCATTATAAATATATCTTTGTTGATATAGTGTTTTTATCGGTATGGTGGTGATTTGTGTTCCACTTATGTGGACTCTGGTTTATACAATCAAAAGAGAGAGAGAGAGAGAGAGGAGGTGGGGCACACATGCACAAATGTAGAGTGTAGATTATGCAAAACATACACGTTCACTGTCTAGACCAGTTTATGGTTGTTTCAATCTTTCACCTTTTTTGGAATGCATGCGTGTGTGCACGCTGATCCATACATCCCCACAAATTCACTCTTCCCCACAAAATTCACCCTCCCCGATTTAGAAAGCTGTCCAGGTAGTGGACTAAACATACATGTACACATGTAAGAAAAAAAGTGTTCATACAAATGCGGGTGTATTGAAACTGGTGATATGGTAGGAGAATAGACTGCTTCTGTAATGTATACAAATTTTGCACATATACAATGTATTTTCTGAGCACCTAGTGACGAGCTATTCCATTACGCTGCTTTTTATAAATGAGTCTCAATGCTTGGAATCCAGTTTGTATACATTATTTGTTGCTATGTCCGGCAAGCTTTCAGGTTGTCAAGAACAACCTTTGTTTGAAAGGGATGTATAAAACTTGCATACATTACCGAAGCGGTCTATTGCCACTAAGAAGATATGACCTACATGTCGTATGTAATCAAGTGAGTGGGAATGATGAAGTTGTCTGACTACATCAGATAAATTCAACCCATTGAATTAATTCTTTTTATGTGTTGTGTTTTTTAAAATGATGCTTGCTATTCAAAGTTAAGTTAATGTCAGTATGCATACTATTAGACTTACCCTCCTAAAGCTGTGATATTTGACTAAATTTTTTTAGACAATGCTATTTCAAAGAAAAGAAAGTATAACTCCAATCCAGACATAATAAATTGCTAAGTAATGCCATGAAGTCATGTGGTATTACTTTGGAAGTAAATACCCCAGTCCTTTCAATTTAGACTCTGGTCACATGTTGGTGAGAACTGAAAGTAAGTCATTTATTTATTATCATCATGTGCCTATTAAACCCTGTACCAAAACAAAAAAAAAACATAAATCTTTTCTTTATTCATAAACTTTCCCCTGCATGAAGGAAAATTTTGGAGACCCGTTTGAAATACAGTGTAAAGTATTAAAACCTAATTTGTTGCATGTTGCAATATTTTAGGGGAAAATACAATATTTACCTGATTACGATGTGTTATTTTGTGGACATTAAACCAGAATATCATATTCTGTTTTCTTATCTTGTTTTCTTATCCTGTACCACTAATTTGGAATCTTTAAGTCTACACTGTAGTGGGTAGTGAGGAGGCGAGTTGGCTTGGTCGGTAAAGCATCTGCCTTCAAACCAAAGTTTGTGGGTTCAGATCCACCCCAAGTGGATGACTGAAGCCTGCGTTGTGTGTTAAAGTACCCCTCCCTTGTTTCATAAACACAGGCTATGTTACAGTGGAAAACACTCCATCCCTTAGATAGGATGTTAAATGGAGGCCCAGTGTTGAGGATAGTCGTCACCTTTGCATGTTAACCCCTGATGCGTAGTGTCATACATGAAGAAATTTTCCATTTGTTTTGTACATAAAATTACTAAAAGTATCCCTTTTCTCAACTCTTATGGTGAAAGAATTTTTTTCTTAGGAGGACATGTAAAAATAGGTTACCTAAAAAAAAAATGGGGGGAAAAAAATGGGGGAAAAAATGTGTTCTATCATTAAAATGGACACAGGAAGTATTTTGGATATTTTTTTGTACACACTAAATTGGGGGGGGGGGGGGTTCTCCATATATAATGACCGCATTGCCAATATGAGATCCCACCCCCCCCCCCCCCCCCCCCCCAATATCATTAGTGATCTCAGCTTTCAAACACCTGTAACTTATTCTTTGTCTGTTTTTTTAAGTTTTCACTATTCTCCAATATTTTTCTTTAATTGTGTTTATAATATGATCTGCTAATATGCACATTGACCAAGCAAAGTTGCACCTGCAAATAAAGCCACTGCCAAAATAGGCTTTAATATAACATTTTCATAAGTTGTTTACATTCAGATTTTTCATTCTTGGACAAACTAGACATTCAGATAAAGGAAGAAAAAACTGGGAATAATAAATTTAGCATTTAGCTAGATGACTAGATGCAATATTTGCAATGGTCAGTACAGGTTTGGATTGCTTACTTGGTAATGCACAGGAAATTTGAGAGTTTGCTTTGATGCTAATGGATACTATATGGGTGTATTCAGAGAATGTGTTCAAATAACAATGACATGTTCAAATCAATAACCTTTTTACTGATATCTTTTCTTCTTCAAATGTGTAATGGTGATAATTTTCTGTTATTTATTTCCCTGTAAACTTCCCATAGGGTCTGTGGCTGATATATCTGCTGATAACCCTAGGTGTAACTGCAGAAGACTTGTAAGTACTTTCTTTGTTTTATCTTGACAAGATGCAGTTGAAAAATACAAGAAGTTGTTGCATAATTGTTTACATTCAGACTACATGTACATTATGCAGGAGGATAAGGTTGAAAAATTTGCTTAATTTTTCTACAATTTACATCACTTTTAATGCTTAAGTTGGATTTAATTATTTGTGAAATATTTCCATTATGGCTCTGGTTTTTTTAACATATACCAAATATGTCCCCAAAGAGGGTTAAAATGAAATTATGTTTACACACTTCAAACATGTATTTTGAGTATCAAGACTATTTATATTTTTGAGAAATGCAAATTTTGGAGCTTAATATATCTCCATATTTAGTGGACAGACATGAACATTATGAGTTTTACAGTTTTACTCTGCAATATAGCATATCTTATAACTGTGATATTAAACTGATTTGTTACAAATTATATTAATGATAAATAATATTCATTTGGAATGTGCTTCAGAGATTATTCATGGAAAATTTTGAGTTTCTATCTTGAAAAATATAGATTTTACATCACTTGAAACTTAAAAATAGCCCTAAATTTGGGGTTTGACAACTAAAAGTTTTTATTTTATATAGTAGAATGCACTTTCCTTGGGTCAAACTTATTTTATGTAAACAAGTGATGATATAAGATAGATACATACAAAAAAAATTGGGAACAGGTGCATTATTTGACGATTTCCATTTGTAACACCCCGGACGTTTCGGACGTTACATTCTGTTAACATTACAGTTTTCATCATTTTTATTTCTTTTCTTTTGGTATGATTGGTCTGTGACAATACTTGTTGGCAGTTAAATACTCTATCAATAATTTATTGCATTTATGCAAAATGTAATCTACACAAATGTGCAGTTTTAGCACATAGTTGTCTCTATCAGCTACTCAATTTGGAATCCAAGGTGTACTTACATGCACTTAAAATGTATACGGTAAGTGATGTAAATTTGCAAGATGTGAACCTAATAGCAATTGTAGTCACTGAAACCTCTTAGAAAATTCACTTAAACTTATATTCTGTTTAGCATGTTATGAAAAACAATGTATGCAGTGTTTCGTTTCGGACGTTACATGATGTTAACATGTCGATCAGATCATAATCCAAACTTTGTCCTGATCTGAACTTAGAGTTTGTGCTTCTTAGTCTTTTGGTGGCTGATGTATGAACTTGCATGGTAATGACTTTTGGTCATCTCTAATCTAGCTTGCTGATGTCAAAGATGCGACAACCTAGGTTATTAGATCACACACTGCTTCACCAGGGGATTCTATGAGGATATTCAAAGTATTCAGAGCATAAATCAAGATTTCTAGAAAGCTATGAAACATTATTGGTACCATAAACATTTTTTTTTTTTTTAGATTGTAGATTTGTCCAGGATCTTTTCTTTGTCTGACTTTAACAATGGTACACAAGATGAATAAAGAACCCATTTTCATTTTCATACCTTCTACAAATAAAATTGAATATTCATTAGAAAGGGTACTAATATCCTATTTGGTACACAAGGCATGGGAGGGGCAAGCATTTGAATAGTACAGTAAGCATACATGTAGCTCACATTTTGGTAAAGTCGAAACGAGCAAGAAATCTCTTGGCATACATGTAGTGAGAGAACTTCACGGAAATCTACAAAAATTTAGTTGTAATGCTTTATTCTTGTATACTTTCTAGTTTCTAGGAATTATTGTTGGTGATGTTTTTTTAGTTTTTGCTGACAGAATTTGCTGATAGGGTATTACACCCTACAAGAAGAAAATAAATGAATGGATGGATTTGGAGAGGCTTTACCGTAGTTTTTTTTTTTTTTCATGTCAGAATGTCATGAATAATCTACCTATAGTTATTAGAAGTTGCAATTCTCCAGATTCATTCAAAGGCAGTCTAAAAACTTAATTGTTCAATGCTTCCATTGATTATTACTGTACATGTACATTCCTTTGTATTTCTACTATCTTATGCCCTTCTTTACTCTACACTATGCCTAGAGCACTCTACAAATTGGATTTGCGCATTATAAATCATGCTATACATGTATGTTATTATTCACAAGTTGATAATCCATATGAAATTAATTGTGTAGGATGTGGATAGTTAAATTAAAGGCTGATATACAGCCATTTGTAAGTAACATTTTTTACAAGTTTACAGCTTCTTTTAGTATAAGTACCTGACTATAGATCTATACTTGGAAGGCCCTGTGTTCACCAAAAACTGTAATCAATCTTCATGTACTAATGAGTGGTTTCCAACTCTATTTCACAAAATGGCATGATAAATTGTGAGGCATTAAAAAAATCAGCTAAATAATTTAAAGTTGTAAGTAGTCCCACACATACATATATATATATATAAAATTAAAGTTTAATAGTGCCCTATTTTAAAGTAAAATTCCATATTTCATGTAAATTTTGAGAAAATGGTTTAGCTTGGCTGTATTTTTGTAATATTTACACCACATATTCTTTTTTTTTGTAGACTGGGTAAAGTTAAGGTGTGTGACTGTTACTGAAAAAATACTTTAAATTGACCAAATAAACTGAAGTTTAATGACATCATTTGGGATATCCTTCATAAAAATGAAAAACTGATAAAATACAAATGCCAAACACTGTTAACAGTAAGAGGAAAGGTTGAAAAATGGAAATCACTCCCTCTTACATCAATCTTTGCCCCTCATTTGAACTGGCTGGAGTTTAAAAATGGATGTTAACAGTATAATGTAACGTCCGAAACGTGCTTACAGCATACCAGAAAATACTGTTAACAAGACTCAAAATTTGTTACAAGTACCCTTTGTTGTGATTTTTTTGCGATAAATTACAATTTAGGATATACTAAACCATCCAGCAATGCTTTTAATCACATAGAGTGGCTTCAAAATTATAATTTGTTTATATTTCAATTTGCAGAAAGTATAGATGATTCATTAAAAAATGAGTTTTTAGCATACTATTCATGCTTTCTTTATATTCAAAGCTAAATAAAATATTAAAAATAGTTTTCTTAACATGGGAAAAGATTGTGAAATCATAATTTGCTGATATGTCAAAAAATTAGTTGAAATTTGTAAATTATGTGTTAACAATAAAATTATGTAACGTCCGAAACAACTTTCTTGTCCTTACAAAAAATTGTTGCATGTGAATCATATAATTTGTGTCTAAATTTGTGTAATGACTTACAATGTTTTATTCCATAATGATTGATTCACTCCAGATACCATAAAATTTGACTAATCAGCTTTAAATGAGTATTTTGTGTTTCGGATGTTACATTTGTTTCGGACGTTACAACTGTTAACGGAAAATTGGTTTTACTGATAAAGTGACAATGTAATAAGCTCCTCCATTATTTTTTGCTTAGATGGGTAGCTGCCTTAAGATGTTTATAAAATGTTGTAAAAGATAGGTCCTCCAAGTCATATAATTTTTACTACTTCAAAATGAAAATTGTTTCGGACGTTACAAAACTGTTTACGGAAAATTAGACATCTTTTTCATTTGATGAGGATATTTTTACCATCAGCACTACTACAATATATTGCTATTTTATTTTAAGCTATTTATTTGGAGTAACTAATAAGTGTATTCTAATATGGATATGAGGTAATTAAGTTATTGTTCTAGTGGGTTAAATGTGGGTCTAAAATGTTTACGGAAGATGTAACGTCCGAAACACCATTTTCGATTACACCGTTCCATCAAAATATGAGAGATTGTTCAGATGACATTTAAATTTTTTAAAGATCCATCCATGCTCATTAATCATAAATAGAAAAGGAATATATTGTGTATGGCTTTTATATTTTTCAGCTCCAAACAAAATGGTATGTCAATTTGGGTTACAAAATTCCGTAAACAATTTGCTGTTCAGGGATACCTCAGGCACATAGATCAAAGTTTAAAATTTTTCATTAAGCTATGGGAGATCAACCTAGGTCCATGCTACAAGAAAAAGTTAAAACTGATTTCCAATTCTTTATCTTTAAAAATTTGGAGGCCCTCAAAGTGCCATTAAGCTTTTTGGTCATAGTTAAAAAAACCAGAGCCTTAATACAGGTTACATTTAAGTCTTTTAATGTATTGTAAATTATGGAATATTTAGCAGATTTGAACTTGTAAGAGGTACACTGTACATGTAGTTATGAAGAGAAAAGTACTCTGTAAAAGAGAAATTTACTAAACTTTTAAGGCATATAACACATTTGGTATGCCCAAAAAACTTTGTCAGAATTTTAAAATCCTAGTTAACAAATAGCAAGATGAAATTTCAAAAATCCCCCTATTTCCTATACATGTATTAAAGTTGGGGAAATGATAATGGAAGTACATGTAGGTCTACATCCTTTTCTTTTACTGGAAAGTGTAAAAAAATATTTATGTCCATCTGCAAGTTTGTAAGCCATTTACATGTAGATACATGTATGCTTGTTTTGACTATCCTTTTGCATAATCATTCCTGTATTTGTTTTCCCTTTTTATTTCCTTCATACAGCTTCTGTCCTAATCTGGTTGTGATGGCTCGAACACTTAAAATGAGTCAAAACATTGCAATATCCTTTTATAAATAGGTGATTATATTTTATTTCTTTATGCTCCTTATTTATTTTTTTACTCAGAAGAAAAGGGTAAACTCTGAAAGAAAGGGTAAACGATCTGCACCCAAAGTCACCGATATGGTTTTCACACTTGCAAAATTTCCCGGGGTTAAGCTTAGCCCACTTGCTTTTCACACTTACTTTTACCAAAGTGGGCTAACCACGCAATTAGTACGGGACTATCTGGCCCTGCAAAAAAGCAGGGTTAGCCGGGCAATTGCGGTGCTAAGAATGCAAGTGTGAAAACAAAAAGAAAATGCGGTGCTAAGGACCACACATGCCGGTCATCACAGACAACATGCTCATAAATATGCATTTCCTTATAAAGTTTCCGGGTCCGAAAGTTCACCTGTTTACCTCGGCTTCATGCGTTGCAAGTAAATGTACATATACATGTACATGTAGTACATGCTTGATCTAGACGACTAGTATTTTACGAGGCATGCGCGATAGTGAAGATAGCTCTTTCATATGAGGTAGTAGTGTTATACATCAGGCTATTTGTTGATGCTTAGTAAGCCAGTTGATTTGTGCGTCCTTTGGGCTTGATAAGTCAGTCATCCTGTCAGTGAAGATATCAATATTCATGAGCTATTGGGTAGTCCGGGGTTAAGCAAGCGCAAGTGTGAAAAGCGGAAAATTTCTCAACCCCGGCTAAGCACTTAATATGGGATTAAAAAAACAAGTGTGAAAAGCAAAAACGATAGTCCGGGGTTAAGAAAAGTAAGTGTGAAAAGCATATGAAAGTAACAATATTATTTGCTTGTAGATTTGAATCAAGGAAACCATATTTTTTGTAAAAAGGAAGCTTAAATTCTGTAATGCCTCCCTTAAGTTCCATTTCCATCTGACTATCTTGTTGTTTTTTTTAATTTTATGTTTTATTAAATCAAAAGACAAAAATCATAATATTTACATGTCATCAACAATGATTGGTACCAACAAAAAAGATTTAAAAAAAAATTAACTATCTTGTTAAGGTGAAGTGAAGGAACATGTGCATTTTAACGGTGAACGCATGAGACCCTAAAAGAAGTGACTGTCTGAGTCTTGATTAGAAACTGATCGACCAATTGTACTGTGAACAACAAAATCATGTAAACTCCATTGTTCTTTAACCCTTTGGATGCAGTTGACCACATATTGTGGTTTAGCTCAATAACTTTCGATTCAGAGCTCTAAAAATTGTACCAGATGTAGAAATTTCTGCACACACTTTGTCCCTTTTTGTTGAATGACCATATTGCGCTTGATGCCAGGAATTTTAAAAAGGAGAATAAGCTTTAAAATTCATAAATTGGCAACATATTGAGAGGTTCAAAAGAAAAATATTGTTGTTGCCAATTTGAAGAACAAAATGTGATCAATTTAACCCTTAAATAATACCTGTCCTGAAAGGGCCAAATGTGCATCCAGTGGAACCTTTCAATAAAGAGCAATGTTATAACAAACTCTCATTATAACAAGGTAATTTTGCCAGTCCTATTTCCTTGTATTCTATTGTTTTTTAGCCCTGAAGTATACTGATGATTTCAATATAAGTTATAACAATCAACTCATTAAGAGACAGGATTCTGTGAAGTATTTAGGACTAAATATAGCTAGTGATCTTTCTTGCTCAAGTTTGGTTGACAGTATTGTCAAAAAAGCTAATGCTCGTCTAAAATTCTTGTATCGTTATCAAAATTGCATGAACTTAAAATCAAGACGCATTTTAAGTTTTTCCTTAATACAATGTTTATTTAATTATGCTAATGCAGCATGGTACTGCAGTCTAGGCAAGGTGGATCAAAACAAGTTAAAATAATTCAAAATAAGATTTATCAATCACTTACCACCAAGAACATACATTGGGAAGAGTGAACTTGAAACAGCTGGTCTTCTTCATGTAAACCTTAGATCACAACAACTTTTAATTCACTATGTACATAAGATTTTTTACTCTAATGCAGATCACTATATTTCAAATAATTTTACTCGCTCTTCAAGTGTTCATGGGCATGACACTAGAAATAGTCAATTTAATTTCGTAGTGCCTAAGCAGAAAGGTAAAATTGGGAATTCTTTTTATTTTAACAGTATTCTTTTCTGGAATTCCCTCCCAAATCATGTTAAGTCAGTTAAGAATTTTTTACATTTTAAAAGGGTACTGAAGCATCATCTGAAAAATGTGTCTACTCCATAATTATATTTCTCCTCTCCTTTTTGTAGCTCAGATGGTTTTTTAGCTCACCTGAGCCTAAGGTTCGATTGAGCTATTGCGATGGAAATTTGTCCGTCGTCCGTCGTCCGTCGTCCGTCTGTCCGTAGCTCAGACTTGGTATTGTGTATGGAGATACCTCTATAGATGAAGAATAAATGCTGTTCATGAAATTTCTCTGAGTGGCCCTATAGGGGCCCTGTGGGGGTAACATACTGGAGGGGGGGGGGGGGCGCACTGCCAGGCAAAATGTACATTATGATCTTCTTCTCCAAAACAAATGATCGGAATTCAACCAAACTTGGTAGGAATCATCCTTAGGGGTAGGGGACCCAAAGTTGCTAAAATGGTACATGTGGCCCCCAGGGGGCCCAAGGGGAGGGCCCCCAATTGTAAAAGCTATGTAAATTTCAAACATCTTCTTCTCCAGAACCAGGCATAGCTCAGACTTGGTATTGTGTATGGAGATACCTCTATAGATGAAGAATGAATGTTCATGAAATTTCTCTGAGTGGTGCTATAGGGGCCCTGTGGGGGTAACATACTGGAGGGGGGGGGGGGCGCTGCCAGGCAAAATGTACATTCTGATCTTCTTCTCCAAAACACATGATCGGAATTCGACCAAACTTGGTAGGAATCAGCCTTAGTGGTAGGGGACCCAAAGTTGCTAAAATGGTACATGTGGCCCCCAGGGGGGCCCAGGGGGAAGGCCCCCAATTGTACAAGCTATGTAAATTTCAAACATCATCTTCTCTAGAACCAGGCATAGCTCAGACTTGGTATTGTGTATGGAGATACCTCTATAGATGAAGAATAAATGCTGTTCATGAAATTTCTCTGAGTGGCCCTATAGGGGCCCTGTGGGGGTAACATACTGGAGGGGGGGGGGGCGCTGCCAGGCAAAATGTACATTCTGATCTTCTCCAAAACACATGATCGGAATTCAACCAAACTTGGTAGGAATCATCCTTAGGGGTAGGGGATCCAAAGTTGCTAAAATGGTACATGTGGCCCCCAGGGGGCCCAGGGGGAGGGCCCCCAAGTGTAAAAGCTATGTAAATTTCAAACATCTTCTCCAGAACCAGGAATAGCTCAGACTAGGTATTGTGTATGGAGATACCTCTATAGACGAAAAATGAAAGTTCATGAATTTTTTCTGGGTGGCCCTATAGGGGATCTGTGGTGGTAACATACTGGGGGGGGGGGGGGGGGCAAGTTGTCCGCCATCCATAAACTTTTTACATTTTCAGCTTCTTCTCCAAAACCCATGATTGGAAATCAACCGAACTTGGTAGGAAGCTCAGACTGGGGGGGGGGGGGAATTATGTTAATTTCTAACATCATCTCATGTACATCCTCCTAGTTGTTTCAAGTTCTAACATATCTCCTGGTGATGCTAGAGAGAACATGCACCAGATGTGAATTGATCCACCTCAGGTGAGCGTCGTGCCCCCTGGGGCTCTTGTTTCCTAATGACTTATGTAACCAACGTTTATTATCGATAGTTTCATTATGATTTTCTGTATATAGTTTTTTCTGTTGAGTAAGTCTTGTTTTCACATTTATGTAATCTTCGCCTACTTTATAAAAAAGTTATGTTTTATTTTGCTACTTTAGTACATTCTTATTACTTGTTGTACGTGTTGTACGTGTACAAGTCTTGTAGCCGTACTAATGTGTTTCCTTAGTGTATTTTTAAATCAGTTATTTAGGTAAGGACCCCATTGGAAATAGGCCATTTCGGCTTTCATGGGCTATGCTGTCATGGTACCTGGTTATTTGTATTGCAATATACCTGACGAATAAAATCAAATCAAATCAAATCAAATCAATTAAGATATGAAGTTTGGGGCATTTAGATAATATCAGGCCATAAATAGTACAGTAAAGAAATATTGTGTTAGGTTGATAACTATGAAGGGGAAATCTAGCTTGATATGAAGTTTTATGAGGTTTTATTAAACATAAAAACAGGGAAATGAAAGATCAGTGATATTTTTTTGACAGATAAATGAGATAATGGATATCATAATAGAGTTATGAATTTTAAAGTTGTAATCTATCAAACACAAATTGACAATGCTGACAATCTTGCAAGCACCTCTTCAATTTGCTCTGTTTGAAATACCACCTTACAACTGGATAAGTTTGAAAGTGCAAGCTGTTAATTGTCCTTTTCCTTCCTTCATTCCATCCTTCCTTCCTTCCTTCCTTCCTTCCTTTCTTCCTTTCTGCCTTCCTTTCTGCCTTCCTTATTGGTAGCTGGCTATGCAGGTCTGAAGGTTTTGATTCACAGTAGGACATGTAAAAATCAAAATCAACTGAATTTGATGGGATTTCTTTATATATAGCAATGTACAATTTGAGAATAAAGACTGAGCTTTTATAATGGGATTAATCCATAATGGATAGCTTTCTTTGGCTTAGGCTTAAGCAGGTCAGCCTACTTTGTCAATGGGAAGATCTCAGTCAAGCTTCCAACCTATCTGCGATTGCTTCCAATCCGCCACCCCAAAAGTTTGAAATTAAAAAAAAAGGATAATTCCTCTTGAATAAAGTGAGTTATAGAAAACGTGGGTAGGTTGTCCAAGGGAAGTTGTCAAGGAAAGATAGGTAGTAAATAGTGCTGGGACTAAAAACCGGTTACCCGGGTCCCGCCCGAGAGCATCGGGTCCCGGGTCAAAATATTACATGCCCGTTTCCCGAAAATAAGTATTTAATGATTACTCATGTATGTAACATGACAAGGCGGTAGATAACGTCGACCAGCCATTCAATATCTACATGTAAATATCCATGTAGCGCCCCACTGCAGTGATGCGCTTTCGAGTTTTTCCCAGTGTTAATAGCTTCTTAAGGGTAAATATAAGCTTGTAATTTGTGTTATATTATTTTCGGGTAACCGGGAACCCACCCGAAAAATTGTCGGGTTCCCGAATTGAAAAAATACCCGAAACTCCCACCCCTAGTAGTAAAAGCAAATGAATGTTATAGAGTACAGCACATATCTTTTTAAAAGGAAGCATTAAACTTGTGCCAGGATGCATGTGCTTAATCTATAAGTAACCACTTTGAAGCTGAGAGTCAAAACAACAGGCTTTACAGTGTGATTTGAATGGGAGGATATCCATGGATGAGTTCCTTTATCACAACTTAATGTGAATATTCTATATCTTATCTTTTAGTCTTCAAATTACACCCTAGTTTGATAGTGACCATAAATGTTTAGCTGTATAATTCAACTATAGAATACCGAAGTGATGACGTCACAAAAAGCTATTTTTTCAATTTGACATTTTTTATACCATATCTCAAAGGAACATGGTGAAAAACATTGAGAGCCCAAATTTTATGGCAATTGGCTTTATTGGGCCCCGAGATATGGCCGCAGGAATACCTCCTTAGCCCCACTGAAGTCAGTGTTAAATTGGCCTGGTTCTAAACTGTTAAAAACCAGGCCAATTTACACTGACTTCAATGGGGCTAATTAGATATATTCATATAGCCATAGCTTGGGCCACCATGAACTGATTCATGTCAAGTTTGATATGTGAACGTTTTCCATCATGCTCTACCTAAATATGGTCCTAAAAATACTGAAATACAAAAATCAAAATTTGATGACATCACACTTCGGTACGCTATACATGTACATGTAGTTAAGCTACTTGTTCATATTGTTCATGTAATTCTGGGGGTCACATTTCTTCAGGGATTTTGTTCAAATTTTGCATGAAGGTGTCTCTTGGTGTAATCTGAAAAACCTATAGTTTTTGGTGATGCTGCCACCAGTGTCCCATCATTTATAGGGTCAAAGGTCATACTTTGGAGGATGGCCTGAGTGCACTCTGCAGGCCACATTTCGTGATGGATTTCTTTCAAATTTTGTATGGAGACGTATCTTGGTACAGTCATGTCAATAAGTTTCGCCTACTTTGTTGCATCCGCGTACTTGAAGGTCACCTGAATGACAAGCATCGACGCAGTATACGAGCACGCGCACAGATCTGATTATTGAGTGATCAGTCTACAAATACAAGAGATCTTCTAATTTTCAGGGAATCAAATATCGATAAATAATTTTCTTTCACAATTTTTCAGTTGAATAATAGTTATTAGTAATAGTATATTAAATTTACACATAGGTAATATATGTAAGGAGACAAACAAATATCTTTTTCAATTAATTATTCATCATTTGGAAACATTTGCGTAACATTCAAATTGGCAACAAAAAGTAGTTCTGCTTCTGGGCTTTTCCGCTCATTAGGCAAGGTAATTTATTCATGGAATTTCCTAAAATTCCATGCAGCCAATCGAAATCCATGATAGAAAGGTCAAAGCTGGAACTTGTATTCTTTTAAGAAACCATTTAACTGGTTAATTTCCGCCATCAGAAACACTTCGAACCAATCACCAAAGAAACCCTTGTCAACGTGCATGGACGTACTTTCCCATAGAAACGTGTGTAAATATGGTGTTTCGGCTTGTGTTTAACATCAATAAACAGGCCGTTTTGAAACAAAACGGGCCAGAATTCTACAAAACAAGCAGTCATAGTTTCATGTACAGCAGGGCCTTTGGGTTTTCTATATATATTTTCCTTTTTAACTGAATTAAACCAGGAGGGTGTTTCATAAAGCTGTTCGTAAAGTTACAAATGACTTTACGAACGACTGGAACATGTTCTTGGGTGCTATATACTAATCAGATTCTCAGTCATATAGCACAAGAACTGATCACCAGTCGTGCGTAAAGTTGTGCGTAACTTACGAACAGCTTTATGAAACACCCCCCAGTGTAAACTAAAAAAGATAAAATGGTTTTAAAAGTTGAGATTTATGGATTTTCGTGATTAATGTACATGGTTCTATGGTGGAAATTTGTGGTGGGGTGATGCGCGCGCGCGGAAAGTTAAACTCACGCAATGCAACACACTTTTCGGTATGTACAAATTTATACTTTTTGATAATGCTGCCCTCATAGTTCCGTCCTTTATAGGGTCAATGGTCATATGTCTTTTGTGCACTCTAACTGCCACATTTCGTGACTGATTTCTTTCTAATTTTATATGGAGGTGTGTCTTCGTGAAATCTACACATCTATAGTGTTTGCTGATGCTGCCCCCAGTGTTCCACTTTTTATACGGTCAAATGTCATATTTTGGATGCTGTCTTGCATGCACTCTGGAGGACAAATTGTCAACTGATTTCTTTCAGATTTTGTATAGAGGTCCATCAAAGATCACTCTAGACCTCTACAGTTTTTGGTGATGCTGCCCCCAGTGTTCCGTCTTTTATAGGGTCAAAGGTCATATTTTAGTGGATATCTTGTGTGCGCTCTGCAGGTCACATTTCTTGACAGATTACTTTCAAATTATACTCTAGTCTACACGCATTGTTTTGGTGATGCTGTTCCTAGTGTTGACAATAGTCCAAGCCACTGGCGGCATTCTCTATGCCATCCTTTTGTTTGAGGGAGGGGAGGAGGGAGGCTCTTTGTCCCTCCTTCAAATCGCTGCCAGTGCCGGGGGATACATTCACATTGCGCAGCAATGGATATTTCTAGTTGTCTTTTGCTTCTCGTATCCACTTTATCACATATCAGCCTTGATTTAGGAAGAAGTTGTAAATTCCTGCCAGAAATTGCGATATGTTTCTATAATGTACAACAACCATAATGACACTGAGATCTGTATGTATATTGTATATCCCTATTTTCTATCTTGATATATATGGAAATTATTCTTTCAAGTAAATTTTTTATTCTTCTAGCTGAAGGCTATACTGTAAATTACCAGTAGTGACTTACGTACATTGTTTCAGTTGGTACTGTTAGTTTCAGGTTCTTGAATTTCCTTCTATAACGTTCTCTAATGAGTACTTAAGTGTATTTAGAAACAAATGGATGTCAGCTTCCTGATTAAATTGCCTTGAAGAAAGTGCATACTAAAGTGAAACCCTGGAAGTATACTTAGTATTGTTTGCATTATTTAATTAGTATACATGTATATTTGAGTTGCATATTATGCTTTTATAATTGTAATTGAATTAATCCAATAGAAATAACTGTGATTGTATTACATGTTTTAATTATGATTGTATTACATTTTTATGCCTCCACCCACCAAAGTTGGTGCCGGAGGCATTATGTTTTCGGGTTGTCCGTCCATCCGTCCGTCCGTCCCGCTTTCTCGTTCTCGCGATAACTAAGAACCACATGAGGTATGAACTTCAAACTTGGTGCTAGTATGTATCACCATAGGAAGATGATCTGATTAGATTTTGGGGTATGTAGGTCAAAGGTCACAGGTCAGTTTCTGAAATTACAGGTGTTAGCCTTAACGAGATATCTCAAGAACCATTTGAGGTACATGTATGAATTTCAAACTTGGTACTAGTATGTATCACCATAGAAAGATGATCTGTTTAGATTTTGGGATACGTAGTTCAAAGGTCAAAGGTCATAGAGGTCAGTTCTGAAATTGCAGGTTTTAGCCTTGTTAACGTGATATCTCAAGAACCATTATATTTGATCCATTAACTTTAATTTTTTAATATTATATTTCACCTTTGTTATCACCATATCTCAACTATTTTGTTTTCATGACTAGGAGGAGATAAAGTGATTAAACTTTTGGGTTATAAGGTGTAAGATCAAATGTCAAAGCGGTGAATTAACATGTAATTAGAGGCTTTTTATTCTGGTTCAATCAAAATTTAAAACAAAGCAACATGAATGTGCGATATATTTCTGATTTCACAGTCGAGAATGCATCTAATTAATTATGAGTTACTGGATCTATCAGCATGTAGTTTGATTTTGGAGTAATTATTCTAACCATTTTCAATAGACTGCTTCGGTAATATATGCAAATTTTATGCATACCTTTCAAACAAAGGTTGTTCTTGACAACCTGAAAACTTGCCAGGCATAGCAACAGATTATGTATGCAAACTGGATTCCAAGCATTGAGGCTCATTTATAAAAAGCATGTTCATGGAATAGCTCGTCACTAGGTGCTCAGAGAATATGTGCATAAATTTGTATACATGACAGAAGCAGTCTATTGTAAAGTACAGCTCACACAGTGATGTGAAACTCCTTCTGTTTGATATAATACCATTGGTATGATCTGCTTGTAAAGGCAAAAGCACTTTAAAGACTTAAAGGGAAATCCAACCTTTAGAGCAAGCAGCTGCTTTTAAAGAAAGAGGAAAAATCAGCGAAGCAGATTGGTAAAAGTTTGAACGAAATCGGAAAAACAATAAGAAAGTTATGAATTTTTGAAAGTTGAAATCACTATACATATGGGAACTTCAAATTGGCCAAATAGGTAAGGTCACTGTGATGTAGCTGTGGACAACTCCCCCATTCACTCCAACACACTAAATGACTAAAATGTCACTTTTTTCAAAATGTATTACTCAGTAGGATCCTTTCCTTCATGAGGACCTATAACTGTATGCTTTCTCCAATATATTTTGAGTACTGCCCCAAGGGTGAAAGCGCCTTGAAGAAAACCGCAAATTAATGATATTTTTGTGTACGACAAATGGCAGAGTTGTCCACAAAAATGCCACAATCGACTCACCAAATTGCCAATTTGAGATTCGCATAGATGTAGTGATCTCATTTTGCAAACATCCATAACTTTCTTAGTCCCTGTCCGATGTCTTTCAAACTTTCACCATCCTGTTTTTCTCATTTTTCTGCTTTCACACAAATCATCTTATTACCAAGGTTGCATTGCCCTTTAAGTGAACTCATAATGCATGTAGTAATTTAATATGTCTGTTCTTATTACAGTCATTTCAACACTAACAATTTTTTGTTGTTGGTCACTTATGGTTTGTAGGTATTCAATATGCTTTGATCTGTTGCTTCTTTATTGTAATGGAAGATATGTATTCTAAGATAAAGAGAAACACATTCTATGAGGGAAAATAGTATTTTGACTGAAAACAATATAACACTTACATGTATTTGTAAGATATGGCATGTACATAATAGATATTCATATCAATTGGTAATGAATATCAACTGGTAATGAATATTCATGAAAAACTCTTCTGGAACAGCATTTTTAGCGATTCTAGGAAAACTACCCCGCGGACCACTACCCCCTGAACAACTACCCCCTGAACAACTACCCCCTGAACAACTACCCCCTGGACAACTACCCCCTGGACAACTACCCCCTTGGACAACTACCCCTCTAGGACAACTACCCCTCTAGGACAACTACCCCCCAGGACAACTACCCCCAGGACAATTACCCCCCCCAGGACAATTTACCCCCATAAAATGATGATTACCCCGATCGATCCCCCCCCCCCCAGAAAAATTTGTTTCGCCCTTCTTCCCCAGGACAATTCCCCCCCCCCCCGACAACTACCCCGAAATCTGGGAGTAGTTGTCCAGGGGTAATTGTCCTGGGGTAATTGTCCTGGGGTAATTGTCCTGGGGGTAGTTGTCCTGGGGGGTAATTGTCCTGGGGGTAATTTTCCTGGGGTAATTGTCCTGGGGGTAGTTGTCCTGGGGGGTAATTGTCCTGGGGGTAGTTGTCCTGGGCATAGTTGTCCAGGGGGTAGTTGTCTGGGGGGTAGTTGTCCGGGGGGTAGTGGTCTGGGGGTAATTGTCCAGGGGGTAGTTGTCCGGATACGATTTTTAGCAGTTTAGTGACCGTAGAAAGATGGGATTGTGTTTGTTTTTTTCGAAATCACTTTTAGTCTGACTTAAATCAAATGTATATTTAAGTTGCATATTATGCTTTTATAATTGTAATTGAATTAATGCAAATAGAAATACCTCTGATTGTATTACATGTTTTAATTATGATTATATTACATTTTTATCCCTCCACCCACCAAAGTTGGTGCTGGAGGCATTATGTTTTCGGGTTGTCCGTCCATCCGTCCGTCTGTCCCGCTTTCTCGTTCTCGTGATAACTCAAGAACCACATGAGGTATGAACTTCAAACTTGGTGCTAGTATGTACATCACCATAGGAAGATGATCTGTTAGATTTTGGGGTACGTAGGTCAAAGGTCAAGGTCACAGAGGCCAATTTCTGAAATTTCAGGTGTTAGACTCGTTCTCGCGATAACTCAAGATCCTTTTGAGGTATGAACCTTAAACTTGGTGCTAGTATGTATCACCATAGGAAGATGATCTGATTAGATTTTGGGGTATGTAGGTCAAAGGTCACAGGTCAGTTTCTGAAATTACAGGTGTTAGCCTTAACGCAATATCTCAAGAACCATTTGAGGTACATGTATAAAATTTAAAATTTAAAATTGGTACTAGTATATATCACCATAGAAAGATGATCTGATTAGATTTTGGGATACGTAGTTCAAAGGTCAAAGGTCATAGAGGTCAGTTCTGAAATTGCAGGTTTTAGCCTTGTTAACGTGATATCTCAAGAACCATTATATTTGATCCATTAACTTCAATTTTCTAATATTATATTTTACCTTTGTTATCACCATATCTCAACTATTTTGTATTCATGACTAGCAGGAGATAAAGTGATTAAACTTTTGGGTTATAAGGTGTAAGATCAAATGTCAAAGCGGTGAATTAACATGTAATTAGAGGCTTTTTATTCTGGTTCAATCAAAATTTAAAACAAAGCAACATGAATGTGCGATATATTTCTGATCTTGCGGAGGCATAAATTTCAGAGTCGAGAATGCATCTAATTAATTATGAGTTACTGGATCTATCAGCATGTAGTTTGATTTTGGAGTAATTATTCTAACCATTTTCAATAGACTGCTTCGGTAATATATGCAAATTTTATGCATACCTTTCAAACAAAGGTTGTTCTTGACAACCTGAAAACTTGCCCGGCATAGCAACAAATTATGTGTGCAAACTGGATTCCAAGCATTGAGGCTCATTTATAAAAAGCATGTTCATGGAATAGCTCGTCACTAGGTGCTCAGAGAATATGTGCATAAATTTGTATACATGACAGAAGCGGTCTATTGTAAAGTACAGCTCACACAGTGATGTGAAACTCCTTCTGTTTGATATAATACCATTGGTATGATCTGCTTGTAAAGGCAAAAGCACTTTAAAGACTTAAAGGGAAATCCAACCTTTAGAGCAAGCAGCTGCTTTTAAAGAAAGAGGAAAAATCAGCGAAGCAGATTGGTAAAAGTTTGAACGAAATCGGAAAAACAATAAGAAAGTTATGAATTTTTGAAAGTTGAAATCACTATACATATGGGAATTTCAAATTGGCCAAATAGGTAAGGTCACTGTGATGTAGCTGTGGACAACTCCCCCATTCACTCCAACACACTAAATGACTAAAATGTCACTTTTTTCAAAATGTATTACTCAGTAGGATCCTTTCCTTCATGAGGACCTATAACTGTATGCTTTCTCCAATATATTTTGAGTACTGCCCCAAGGGTGAAAGCGCCTTGAAGAAAACCGCAAATTAATGATATTTTTGTGTACGACAAATGGCAGAGTTGTCCACAAAAATGCCACAATCGACTCACCAAATTGCCAATTTGAGATTCGCATAGATGTAGTGATCTCATTTTGCAAACATCCATAACTTTCTTAGTCCCTGTCCGATGTCTTTCAAACTTTCACCATCCTGTTTTTCTCATTTTTCTGCTTTCACACAAATCATCTTATTACCAAGGTTGCATTGCCCTTTAAGTGAACTCATAATGCATGTAGTAATTTAATATGTCTGTTCTTATTACAGTCATTTCAACACTAACAATTTTTTGTTGTTGGTCACTTATGGTTTGTAGGTATTCAATATGGTTTGATCTGTTGCTTCTTTATTGTAATGGAAGATATGTATTCTAAGATAAAGAGAAACACATTCTATGAGGGAAAATAGTATTTTGACTGAAAATAATATAACACATGTATTTGTAAGATATGGCATGTGCATAATAGATATTCATATCAATTGGTAATGAATATCAACTGGTAATGAATATTCATGAAAAACTCTTCTGGAACAGCATTTTTAGCGATTCTAGGAAAACTACCCCGCGGACCACTACCCCCTGAACAACTACCCCCTGAACAACTACCCCCTGGACAACTACCCCCTTGGACAACTACCCCTCTAGGACAACTACCCCTCTAGGACAACTACCCCTCTAGGACAACTACCCCCAGGACAATTATCCCCCAGGACAACTACCCCCAGTCTGACAATTACCCCCCCAGGAAAATTTACCCCCATAAAATGATGATTACCCCGATCAATCGCCCCCCCCCCCCAGAAATATTTGTTTCGCCCTTCTTCCCCAGGACAATTCCCCCCCCCCCCCCGACAACTACCCCGAAATCTGGGAGTAGTTGTCCTGGGGTAATTGTCCTGAGGGTAGTTGTCCTGGGGGTAGTTGTCCTGGGGTAATTGTCCTGGGGTAATTGTCCTGGGGGTAGTTGTCCTGGGGGGTAATTGTCCTGGGGGTAGTTGTCCTGGGCATAGTTGTCCAGGGGGTAGTTGTCTGGGGGGTAGTTGTCTGGGGGGTAGTTGTCCGGGGGGTAGTGGTCTGGGGGTAATTGTCCAGGGGGTAATTGTCCAGGGGGTAATTGTCCAGGGGGTAGTTGTCCGGATACGATTTTTAGCAGTTTAGTGACCGTAGAAAGATGGGATTGTGTTTTTTTCTTTTTTTTCGAAATCACTTTTAGTCTGACTTAAATCAAATGTATCAATTCCGGTGTTCAGTTCCTTTCAAAATGACTTCTGTTTATCCTTAACTTCCATCATTGATACGGAGTGACGCTGTTGGCCTTTGGTAATGGAGCACCAGATATCTTCAGTGCCATATCAGCAGTCACTAATGCAAGAAATGGAAAGGCAGGACTGGCAATTGGAGCTTTATTCGGTAAGTTTCAAGTTTTTGACAGTGGGATACATTACCCAAAGTATTTGAATGAAAGAAACAGGCTCCAGTATATACTAGATGTTACAAAAAACATTTCCCGCTTTTGATCCTTAATAATTCGAAAACTATATATTCAGAAAACACTGTCATTGATATGAATAATAGCTGAATAGTGTACAATTTAGTTGGAGGTGATTTGAATATGAAAGCATAAATAAGTTTCATTAAATCCATGATTAATTTTAAAGTTAGGTTCCAGATTTTGGTCAAATTTTAACGCTCTGTACAAAACTTGAACTTTACACAGGAACCAATGATATGTATGTGAGTGTGTGCTTACAATGACCCGGAACAATGGACCTGAATACCACCTTTTCAGAGCTCTGCTGACCAGGCTTCTGGTCTCTTGCTCCAAGGCACATGAATGCTTTATTAATAATTCATGATGGATTGCCCTGGGCACTGCTAGTCTGAATTCATGGTAAAGGGTAAAATGCATGCATATGAAAAAAGTAAGCACAATCATGTTTCCATGTGCTTGCAACATCATCATCATCACTATCATTATCATCACCATCAATATCATCATCGTCGTCGTTATTATCATCATCATCATCACTGTCACTATCATGATCATCATTATTAGCAGCAGCAGCATTATCATCACCATCATAATCATCATCATTGTTATCATCATCATAATCGTTACCATCATCATAATCATGACTGTCATTGTCATCATTATCACTCTCATTGTCATCATTATCATCATCATCATCATCATCATCATCAAGGACAACATCAAAATTCCTATCCTTTGAATGACTTAAATCAATTCGCATTACTTTGATTGATTCAAAATCCATTAAAATGACATCTCATGCAGTGAAATGACTTTGCACAGTTAATGCCAGAGGATGAATAAAGACTAGCTGTGATAGTGGAATTCCTCATGAATAAATAAAGCATTCAAACCCTGGCCATTGTCCAGGACCATTGTCTGGGTGTTAACCACACACTCCCATACACACCAATTGATCCCTGTGCAAAGTTAAAGTTTTGTACAGAGGGTTGAAAATAGAGTAAAATTTGAACCCTAACTTAAAATTAATCTTGAATTTAATGAAACTGATTTATGCTTTCATTTTTAAATTACCTCCAACAAAATTGTACACTATTCAGCTATTGCTCATACCATTGTCAGTGTTATCTGATATATAGTTTTTTAACTATTAAGGATCAAAAGTGGGAAATGTTTTTTGTAACACCTAGTACCTGTGAATTTAAAGTTTGGCACCACCTAAAAGTCTGACATATGCATGTGAGTTGCCAAATGCTGTAAAACCAGTGAATTTTGCAAGTGGTCGAGATTCGCAAAAGTTTCATGCCGCAAAATAATAAAATCACAGTTGAACTACATAAAATTATTGAAATTCGCGAAAGTTTCTTGCAGCAAAATTGGCCGTCATTCATTTGGCAATTTGCGAATTTCTGGTTTAACAGTATGCTGTGCAGCATTTTCAGTCTTCAAGTTTTTTTGATGCATTTCTTAGTGATCACAATATAATGTAGGACATTCTTTTCCGCACTAAATGACAGAAAAACTGATCTTATTTTGTTTGGCTCGAAATTAAATACCGCAAAGTTACAGGAATTTACCATAACTGTCAGATTCGGTCATTAGTTCTTCATCGCACTATCATGACCTTGGCGTCATGCTAAATTTTTCTATGTCACTGTCAACTCCTGTGTCTAGTATTTGTAAGTCGGTCAGATAATAATAATAATAAATTAGGCTTTTATAGCGCATAATATGCTAATAGGCATCTCTATGCGCTTTACAAAGTTCAAACAATGAAAAGAAATCTAGGTTTCATTCGTAAATACTTAAAGGGAAATTAACCTCAGCGTATGAATTAGCTTATTTTGAATGGTGTAGTATATGCCTCTTATTTGATACATGCAATTTCATGTAAAAACACAGGATATAGATATAAATCACTATTTTCCAGCCAAGTTATCGTCTGCTAGCAATAATAAGGGGGCTGCCATTACTTTATGTGTACACGAACATATTTTTCATCCCAAGTAAAATTTCCTTCATCGTTAACTTGTAATTGATTTTTAGAGGACAAATATATATTAGATAAAGTCACATATTCTGAAATGTAAGTTTAGTTTTATATATTTTTTAAAAGGTCTTAATTTGTTCATAAAAAATATACTTCATAAAAAATATACGTCAAGGACGGAGAATTGACGTCAAGGACGGAGACAATCGTAACAATACCAAAACAAAGCGAGGAATCTGCTTTACAGGATGGCTATTAGAACTCATGGGTCGTCAATTATCTAGGCCCATGGCCAATAACAATCGTAATACAATCAGAACAAAGCGACGTATCTGTTGTAAAGGTAGGCTATTATCAATGCATATGGTACCTAATGATCCGTGTCATGCACAAAATGGCAGCCTCCATGGAAAGACGTAGCAGACAATAGGTGCATCTAGAATATCACGTGGGGTTAATTGTCCTTTAAATCAGTCAGCTACTGAGAAACTTGTCTATGCTCTTATTTCCTCACGATTAGATTCTTGTAATTCCATGCTATATCAGCTCCCTAACACAAATTGTCTGACTCCAGAATTTGCAAAATAGTGCCGCATGTATTGTCACTCTTTCTTCCTGGAGAAGTCACATCACCCCCATTCTTAATACGGTACCCTTCACTGGCTCCCAGTATGTGACAGAATCATTTTTAAGTTGTTGCTGTTAGTCCTTTGCCGTTGCTTGCATGGCTCTGCTCCCTCTTACAACGTGAAGTTGATTTCTGAGTATAAGCCTACAAGACATCTACGTTCATCTCATTCTTCTTTATCAGTTGTCCCTAAAACACGCAGTTCCTGGGGGGATAGAGCCTTCTCTTGTGCTGGTCCAATTTTTTTGAACAAGCTCCCACTTCACATCTGTACCCTACCTGCCCTCAGCAATTTCAAAGTTGCTCTCAAAATTCACCTTTTTTCACCTTGAATAATGATAATGTAATTTACCGGAACGCATGTATGTAACGTTCACTTTGTTCTTAAGATATTAATTCCTTACTTTGTGTTGTACATTATTATTTTGATATGTATGCTACATTGCATTCCTTCTTTAGTGTAATCTAATCATTTTGTGTAGAGCGCCATGAACATCATACTTGACGGATACCGGGGCTATATAAATATCCATGTTATTATCCATATTATTATTATTCCAAAGTTTCATTTTTTTTTTCTTCTGCTTATCAGGAGCCGGTATATTTGTGACAACTGTGGTGGCTGGATCCATCGCCGTGACAAAACCGTTTAAGATGGTTGAGCGTCCATTCTTAAGAGACTCTATCTTCTACTTGGTAGCGGCCTTCTGGACATTCTATGTCCTCTACAAAGGCAGCATCGTATTGTTTGAAGCTGTAGGTGAGTCTCTATAGGCCCCTGACACTCTGTCTCTGTGGTCTTACAGGGTTCAAGTAGTAATTGATAAGCACATCTTGATGAAAGAGGCTGAAGGACAATCTATGAACTGCTAGATCCAGTAGGGATTAGAAAAGACACGTTTTCAAGGCAGCTTATCAAATGCTATTGGTGAGAGGGAGGTGCCTCTAAACATGAATGGTTACCACAGTTGCTAAATGGTACATCCAGAAGTGGGAAAAGGGGGGTCACTTATAAATAGGCAGCATAGTATTCCTGGAAGATTTTGGTGAGAGAGAGAAAGGCCTGTGAAAATAAATAGCTTCTATGGGTTAAGGGTGTGTCCAAATCATAATTCGAAATATCCCAAAATGTCATTGTATTGTTAGAAGCTTCTATTTGGGAATGTATAACAAGTAAGTGGCCTCTTTAGAATGCAGTACTCATCAAAGGCAGTGTGGTATTCTGTAACTGTAAACCTTTGATGAGAGAGATACATGTAGTGAGTCTGTAAAGACAAGGTATGGATCCACTGTATCCAAATTTGATTAGGTCCTCTGCGAAGACATTTTTTATGTTTAAAAGTGACTGTTAACTTGGAAAAGCATGTGAAGACAAATAACCTTGATGGTTAAGGAATATAATTATCCAGTTATGGTCTTAAAGTGTCTTGAACTGTTAAAAGAAATAATGATATCCAGATGTGATTATAAACTTAAGGGTCTTCTCTAAAGACATCAAATTACTAGAATCCTTGGAGATAAGTAAGAGCCTGTAAAGGAAAACTGTAAAAGGATGTATCCAGAGAGGTCAAAAAGGAAATCTCCTTCAGAGTGTTGCATTGTATAGTAAACATGAAAAATGAGTATCCGTTGAAAGGCAGAGAATATTGTCACTACTGTAATGGCCATGACACTGATTTTTAAAGAATCTTCTAAAGATGGCGATTGGCTGATCAACCCTAGTTCAAATTGTTTGAATTCATGTCTTGCCACAGGTTTTTTATTACTCTACATCCTGTATGTGATTGTTGTGTTCGTGGGACGCAGAATATACCAACATCGCAAACGCAGACGGCAGGAACAGGAACAACCCCCAGAAACTTATGCTAATGGGAATCAAGATTTTCATGGACATGGAGGTACAATATCAGAAAGAATGAAGGGTGCATACATGTACATGTATAGAGAGAGAGAGAGAGAGAGAGAGAGAGAGAGAGAGAAGGATACGTCGAGGAGGTAAAAAGAAAATGAGAGAGCAAGGGAGAGAGAGATAGGGAAAGAAGGACATGTTAGGTAAAAGGAAAGTTAGAGAGAAAGAGAGAGAGGTAATGGTCACGAGGAGGGAGGTGAGGGAGAAATATGACATCGATGACAAAAGAGGGAGGGCAGTTTGAGGAGGAAATATAGATAGACAGGAAGAATGACCAAGAGAGCAAGCGGTAGGGAATGTTAGAGAGAGTGAAAGAGTGAGGGGGGAAATGGTTGAGGAGAAGCAGAGAAATTATGGAGAGGGGTTTTAGAAGAAGACAGGATGATTGGGCTTGGAAGGGAGGGGAGGCCGAACAAGAGAGGTAGGAAGACAGAAATAAAGCAAAGAGTTTTTGAAAAAGCGCAAACATCATGAAAACTGAAAGTCATGAAAGTGATAGGCAGGTGACAGAAAAGTGAGACAGAGAGAGAGAGAGAGAGAGAGAGGGGGAAGGAAGGGAGAGAAAATTTTGTTTTGATTCTATAACTGATGAAATCGCTTTTTATTAAGATTGGCACTTGGTTTTTTATACATGCGTATTCATGATTATATAATTGAATTTTTAATGTTTTGTATCATTATTCTATATATACCTATATATATGTATCAAGCAACTAATATCTATACTAACTCACAAGATTTTATAATTTATGCTCAGGTGGTATTTGCTCCATTGCATTATGAAATAGATCTTGGAGCAAATGTCACAGACCACCAACTCACACCATTTTTATCAATCGAAGCTATGCATATAGTTTTAGCTGCATCCTTAACTCCCATGTTTGATCTCCTGTTTATGGTGGTTGGATAATAAATAGAAATCTATTTCCCCTTTATTAAAGCAATTTATTATCCCCTTGGCCCTCGCCAACAAAGTCGGAGGGGATATAGCAATGCCGCGGTCCGTCCGTCCGACCGTCCTTCTGTAACAAATCAGTTTCTGTTCGATAACTTTAGTAATGTTTGATGGATTTTAATGAAATTTGATATGGAGATACATGATATCAAAATACAGCCTAAGTTCTATTTCGGAGTATGTACATCAAAGTTCAAAGGTCATAGCTCATTAAGTATGCGAAAATCTGAAAATGTGGTTTCCGTTAGATAACTTTAGTAATGTTTGACGGATTTTAATGAAATTTGGTATGAAGGTACATGGTATATTACATAATACAAAAACACTCTATTGTGTGCATTCAAAAATGGAAGCACTGTGGTATATTGGGGAAGGCTCCAAACTCTCATAAGAAAGGTCATGGGTTCAATCCGTAGTCAGTGCTTACATCCTTCAACAAGGTGTAATTGCCCACCTAGACCCAAGTGTGTCAAACTGGTACCTGGCAGTGCTAGGATAATAATAATTGCAAGGCCCTCAGGAAGAGCCAGTGACCAGTGCCAGAAATGAAATTATGCTTGGGACCAACAAAAAATCGTACTAAATTTTGCCAAACTATATGTTGGATCCATTAAAATGAGTCAGCAGTATTTTGGGGTGACTTTTTACTCCACTCGGTCGCTTCGCTCACTCGTTGGGTCTCACTCCCAGCCGGTTCAGAAACTTGGCATCTCTGCTAACCCTGAAACCAACCCTAAACCCAACCCTAAACCCTACCCTAAACCCAACCCTAAACCCAACCTAAACCCAACCCTAAACCCAACCCTAAACCCTACCCTAAACCCAACCCTAAACCCAACCTAAACCCAACCCTAAACCCAACCCTAAACCCAACCCTAAACCCAACCCTAAACCCAACCCTAAACCCAACCCTAAACCCAACCCTAAACCCAACCCTAAACCCAACCCTAAACCCAACCCTAAACCCAACCCTAAACCCAACCCTAAACCCAACCCTAAACCTCACCTAACACCTAATGGCAATGCTTATCCTTACTCTACAGTGTGAGTCAGAAAAAATGTCACAATATTTAAATTGAGTATTGTTTGAAAAATGTGGGATTGACAGAATGGTTTTAGCATGTATTGATAGAGCATATATTCCTTTATTGCTTGGTAAAATCTGTTTCAGTTTTGCTGTTACAGTGGAGCACACAGCAGCTATTGTTTGAAAAAAAAAAGAGTCAAAACCGATTTGTGCCAGGTCGTATGATAACAGTGCCTTGCCTGATTTGGAAGTTTGGAACAACTCAATTATCATTACAAAAGGCTTTATTGCTCATTGTGCAGTGAATCCAAATCAGGCAAGGCCAGTTGATGTTGGCGCAAATGGGTTTTCACCATACACATTAATCAGCTCATATCCAGTAAATTCATTACTGATTCTCCACAAATGTGGTACCAAATAAAAGGGGAAGAGTTAATCTGTCTAACGATGGTACAAGAATTATGATATATGCTATCATATTTGTAAGATAAGCATTTTAAAAAGTGTGACATTTTTTTGACTTACGATGCATATCTTTGATACAATAAAGCCTGGAGCAATTCTTACCCAAGCATGTTTCCACTAACCCTTACTGATTTTATAGTAACATAAATGTATGATTCAGTCACCTTGCCTCGGTGCCAATTCTGTTTTGTTTTCGTTTTTGTTTGTTTTTGTTTAAAAATCCAGTCGCTCATGTTCTAATACCTTGCTTCAGATATTAGCACTGTTCTGCATCCAAGCCTCGACTCTTCACATCACATTGCTCCTCTCAGTCCAAGCATAAATGTCATTCATGTTCCTAGCATCAACAGTTCCATTGATGATGTACTTCCTGTGAATGGTGCTTTGCCTACAAGAGGTTTGTACACATAGCAACAAAGCATCAACTTGTATCATTATTATAGACATCGTGCAGAATGAAAAATATATATTATGCCCTTGTTACCATATTTGTTACCATGTAAACGCATAGAATGAAGAACAAGGCAAAAAATGAAAAATAAAATCTAGCTCACATGCATGTTTATTTTATGGCTTAGTTTATTTTATATTATTTTTTTAGCAGTGTTCTATTTAGAACCCTGTGAATAAAAATTCTTTAGTTCCCATCCTTGATACTTATTTGGATACTCAACAGCCAAGAATGTGAACTGATGTTTAATTATATATATATATATATATATATATATGATATTAATATTTTTTATATTTCCGTGTGTGATTTCTGGTAGAAACTAGATACTAGAAGATATTGAACATCTATATTTAGTGTTTCTGCCATTCATTTATAGTGTTTTACATATCATTTTTTCATTCAATACAGATTAATGTTTGCAGTGTGTTCTGACCACTTATGCCCAGGGGGGCCACTCAGATATATGGGTGTACACATGCGTGTCCATGGGTTTTCAAAATACCCCCTAAACAGGTTTTATACTTGGATGAAAAAAGACCCCTAAACGAGGATATTTGCGCGGTTTTTCATCATCCAACCCCCCTAAACAGGTTTGACTTAGTGCAAGCTAGCGCGCGCTACTTATAAGCAACAACACATTTCAGAGGGTGAACCATTTCAGTGCACTATGGCTGCGTCGGTAGAACTCTCCGCTCCCGATTCTCCTCTCTTTTTTGCATCCATCTGCATGCACTGCCGCGCGCCACTCCCTGAACTGAAATCGGGCTGTAAATCCCCGTGAAAATCCCTGAAAATATCAGAAAATGTCCCATTTACATATTGGTGCCAAAGTGAAAAATATACCCCCTAAACACGTTCGGCCAGATTAGTCGAAAGCACCCCTTTTTGTTGAAAATCAGCGTTTTTGGACCCCTTAACGCGTAACACGCTTTACGCATTCCACCTGAAAAAAATACCCCTTTTTACGCGTTTTCTTGGACGCGCATGTGTACACCCATATATCTGAGTGGCCCCCCGGGCACTTATGTAGCTATTAATACCTGTTTGTAGAATGATGTGAATAGTCTCTTTGTTGCCCTTTAATACAAGATAATTTTATTTCCTTGTTTTATTTGTTACACCATGTGAATTATTTATAGCATTGTAGAGGTAATATTTCAGATTTTCAGTGACATGATGCAACATTTATCCCAAGTATCCTGGGTTTCAAAAAAACAAACAAAGTGAAAGAGAAATGATCCAAAACATTTTGATTAGTAGAAAATAATGTCATATTTTATGCACATGAAATGAGAGCTGCCAAACAGTTATAAAGATACACAGAGCAGGCAAAGCAGCATGAAAGCAGTACTTAGGAAAAGCTTTTCTAACATTTTAGTGTAATTCTGCTAAAGGTTTGGCAATGCTGCCCTCTAGTGAGCAACTTTATATGTTTTAAGAAATCTTGTAGGTCAATTACAAACAGATACCCAGTTATGGAAACTAAACACTGGGTGAAGTTCTTTCTCAAAAATGATATGTCCTGATAATGCTTTTATGAAATGATGAAAAATCACCCGGGAACAAACAAAGATTGCAATAGATGCCCATTTTTATGCCTCCTCCCACCGAAGGTGATGCCGGAGGCATTATGTTTTCGGGTTGTCCGTCGGTCCCACTTTCTCGTTCTCATGATAACTCAAGAACCACATGAGGTATGAACTTCAAACTTGGTGCTAGTATGCATCACCACAGAAAGACGATCTGATTAGATTTTGGGGTATGTAGGTCAAAGGTCAAATGTCACAGAGGTCAATTTCTGAAATTGCAGGTGTTAGCCTTGTTAACACGATATCTCAAGAACC
Source organism: Heliocidaris erythrogramma (assembly GCA_025617745.1). Taxonomy (NCBI): domain Eukaryota; kingdom Metazoa; phylum Echinodermata; class Echinoidea; order Camarodonta; family Echinometridae; genus Heliocidaris; species Heliocidaris erythrogramma. The sequence goes on along the minus strand of CM046861.1, from coordinate 23,533,997 downwards.
ATTTGAGGTATGAACTTCAAACTTGGTACTAGTATGTATCACCATAGAAAGATGACCTAATTTAATAGATTTTGGGATACATAGGTCAAAGGTCTTAGAGGTCAATTCTGAAATTGCAGGTTTTAGCCTTTTTAATGTGATATCTCAAGAACCATTTGATCCATTAACTTCAAACTTGGAACTAGTATGCATCACCATAGTGAGACGGACTGTTTGGATTTTTGTTGACGTAAGTCAAGGGTGACAGGTCATAGAGATCATTATACAGGTGTATGTGAAATCAATGTTTTTTTTTACCTTTGTTATCACCATATCTCAACTATTTTGTATTCATGACTAGGAGGAGATAAAGTGATCAGACTTTTGAGTTATAAGGTGTAAGGTCAAATGTCAAAGAGGTCAATTAACATGTAATTAGAGGCTTTTATACTGGTTATCACAATATTTCGAATTTAGGTGGAGGCATATAGGAATGCAGTCGCATTCATCTTATTATTAGTACTGTTATTTATTCAACTATTCATAAAGAAGCACAGTCAGGTACAATACAACATGGCAAGAGACAAGTACATAATAAAAATGCGAAATATCATGTAAAAGGATTGGGAGCAACAAGTGGGTCAGGGTGCACAAAAGTGAAATACAACATTTGCCCGGAGGCATGCGCCGTCTCAAATGAATTTTAAAGCAATTTATTTTAGATGTATGTGCAACCAATTTAATATCTTACTAAAAAGTGTTCCATAATACCATTAATTGGTTTTTTTTTCAATTTCATCCCAGGGGATCTTTCTGCCACACAAAGGTTAGCAATAGCCAGTATCGTAGGGGTGGATGGGAACGTTGCACGTAGCATTACACCTCAACCCCATCATGCCTATGATCCTGATAGTAATGACAATGGTAAGTATACATCTTTGTGTCTAGCCTGTGTCTCAGGTAGGCTGAGTTTTTTCTTGCTCTCAATCAGTGTTTAATTGAGTCTAGAAGGAAACCATGTGCTATCACAACTAAACTTGGGGGAGGGGGTGGTAATAGAGAGTAATGGATCAGTCTTTACTCCAGACATAGTACAATTATGGTGTTTCATTGAGAGCTGAAATTAAACCACTACATCTTGAATACAGTCAGGCTATCTATTGTTTTGGTGCAGGTTTATTCCTGTGTACTCATTTTCATGGGGCATATACACGAATTGGATCTTAAATAATATCTCTTATTTGCAAAGCACTATGTCCTCTGAACAGTGTACTGCCATTCCTACATTTGATGAAACAAAGCGATAAAATAGGTAGGTAGTGTGGTACACTAAGCTATAGCGACATGGTTTAAATTCTTTTTTTGCTGTATCTGTAAAAACTGTCCTTTGCAGGAAAAACAAGACACACAGCAATGATCCAAATGTAAGGCAAATTAGTTTATGGCCTCCTTTGTCCTGAGGTTGTGCTGAAAATTTGTTCAACACCATTTATGAAATTTGTGTGGCTAACCGGTGGTAGTAGTATGGCTAGAGTGCCCAAGTCTGCGCAGTGCCCATGTCTGCGCACTCGCGTAACTGCGCGATTCTAATAAAACAAAACACGCAACGAACACAAACTTCTCATCTTTATCACAGCAATAGGCATTCATTAAAAAAACGAGTCGTAATAATGACAAACGGTCTTATTTCAGACATTTTATTCGCAAGCCTTAAAATGTTGTCTTTCACGTCAAAACTCCCGAATTGCGTGTAAAATGAATGAGTGCGCAGACATGGGCACCATTGTTTTTTTCAATGTTGAAAATCACGACCACCGTTTCTTGTGAAAATGGCATTGTTCTTGCTCTAATTTTGATGAGATTTTTTGCAGACTTACTCTTTAGAATATCAGGAATCATATAAAATTAAGCTTTAGAGGAATATTTAAGAAATTCTTGTTCATTTTCTGATCAAAACCTTAGATGCGCAGACATAGGGCTCCCCATCATATATTAACTAAGAATGATAACAGTGACTTTTTATGAGGTATGCGACCTGCTCACTTGTGATTAAACAGTATAAAGTGTTGTTTTGTAATCTGTAGGATAACATAAAAAGGGGAAAATACAACTCTGAATATATCATCCGTAAAGTTTTCAAGAGATAACACTTAATGTCTAAATATCTTTTTTTATGGATTATTGTAGCACTCTATTTCTCTTTACAAAATGATCGGAATCAACTGATTTGTGTACTTTATATTTTATAAATAATTTTTTTTTTAAATGTATGAATTAAATTTGACACATTTGCAGAGTCGCAGCCCCTATTGGGAGGGTCCAGTGAAAGCCCTCTCCCTGGTCAGGTGAAGGAGTTCTTTATAGGTCTATGTCCTGTAGACATGAAGGTGTGGGCGGAGTCTGCCTGGTACTCAAAGATATGGGAGATAATTAAGGTATGGTAGATGTTGCCTTTTTAGTTGATAATCTTCATTGAGAGGTCTGGAATCATTGTTATTTTCATGATTTAGTAGTAGTGACGTAATAATCATCTTTGATATTTTTACTGGTAGTTTCGAAGCTGAATTTTTGCAATTTTCTGTTAGATAATAGATTTTGCTCTGATCATAATTAATGATAAGGTGATTTTGGTTCAGGAACCTTGAAACTACATTTTTGGCAGTTTCCTCCCTTTTCATAATAATTGTTATAATAATTGTTTGCAGTGTAAGCATCATTTCATTTAAAAGTAGATGAGTGATCAAAGTGCCTTATCGTTACCCCTGTGATCGGATAATCTTATTTTACGGGCCAATTTTTCCAGAGGTCCATGTATCCCACAAACTGCGACTACTCATTATAAGAAACTTAGGTAGTTTAGCAACCATTGTGGTGCGTCAAAATGCGGGAAAGACGCATACGACAAAATTATTCAAAATCAAATTCTTATTTTATAAATTCAGAACCAAAATATTAGGATGTAGAAGTAGTATTTACCTCTTTGAACACTTTTAAGCAAAATAGTATGAAATTTTTTATTCAGATATGCCTGATTCTAATTTTAGAAGCACAGACAAAATTAGTAATTTTCCTCTTTGCGTCTTTCCTGCCTCTTTATGCGCCATTGCGTTTCGGTAACCTACCTTATGAAAGATCTGCAATATCAAAACTATATTTCTTTTCAGTAATTCAGTTTGCATGCATTTTGTTTTGCATTTTGATTGTGTTTTACATATGTTTTGCAATTTTGCATGTTTTCAGTGCCCAATGGTATTCTGTTTAAAAGCAACGATTCCAGTGGTCGACTACAGTGAGCCAAAGCATAACTGGAATCGATTATTAAACATTCTCAATCTACTCTTAGCACCAATATTCTGTGCTTTTGTAACCAAAGGTAGGTTTCTGTTTTCCCCATTTTCATAGAAAAAAAAAAGAACAAGGACTCAGTGCCCTACAAGCTCCTAACCTTGGCATTCTGTTAGTGAAAGTTATTAAAGGAAAATCCAACCTTAATGGCAAGTTGCTCTGAGAGAAAGAGGAACAACCAGAGAAGCAGATTGGTGAAAGTTTGAACAAAATCAGACAAGCAATAAGAAAGTTATGATTTTTTGAAAGTTGTAATCACTATATACATATGAGAATTTCAAATTGGCCAAATAGGTAATGTCCCTGTGATGTAGTTGCAGACAAATCCCCCATTTGCTCCAACACACAAAATGAATAAAATGTCAATTTTTTCAAATTGTATATTCAGTACTAGGCTCTCTTTCTTATATGAGGTCCTATAACAATATGCTATCTCCATTAAATTTTTGAGTATTGCCCCAAGGGTAAAGGTGCTTAGGAGAAAACCGCAAATTAATGATAAATTTGTGTAAGAAAAACAGGAAAGTTGTCCACAAGTATGTCACAATCAACTCACCGAATTGCCAATTTGATATTCGCATAGATGTAGTGATCTCATTTTTCAAACATCCATAACTTTCTTATTCCTTGTCAGATTTCTTTCAAACTTTCACCATCGTGTTTTTCTTATTTTTCTGCTTTCACACAAATCAACTTATAACCAAGGTTGGATTGCCGCTTAAAAACTATAACTGTAATATATTTTACTCATCTCCCCAGATGTCAAGTTAAATATTTATATTTTATATATATTTATATAACTCTCTTGCAACATCCGATTTCGACCTTGATATATGTTCCAGAATCAAAAGTGCAGAAACGTGTTAAACAAGACTACTTACATTTTCAATAGTACACAATATGTGCATGAATGACTTGTGGATTTGACAATACTGTTGTTTTTCTCTCTTGCTTCCTTTCTTTTTCTGCAGGTTTAACAAAAACTATAACTGGTAGTTTCTTAGTTTGGCACCTCATTCTAGCTGTTTCATTCCTCTTTGCAGCTGTAATCTTCATTACATCCAAACATGATAAACAACCAGTCTATCACTCCGTAAGTTATTCAGGGATTGGGTTTCTTTGAAGTCCAAAAGAAGAGAGATTTTAATTAGAAAAAGATTTGATTTTCAAACATTCTTGGCAATGTGTTTCATTTGAACTTAATATTTGAAATTCAATTTCTTTACTCAATCATGTCTTATGGGTGACTGTCATAGTGATGATCAGGGCCTGATAGGAATTGCTCTGCCCTCCTACAGCCTTTTTTTTTTTTTTACTCTGAAACATTTGAAATTCTATTATGTCAATGCTAAGAATCTAGGATCTTGTTATTGTTTGTACATGATGATGATTATATTCACAGTGCAAATTATTCCATTACAAAATGCTTTCTAAGCACATCTTCACATGCCAGCTACATTTCTCCAAGCTAATGTAAGATATTTTTATGAAAATTATTTTTATTGTATAATCTTTTGTACAATGTGATTAGCTTCTAAAACAGGAAAAAATGTTTGAATAATGTGTCATGTTGTAAATATTAACCCCTTCCTTGAGCAATTGGCAAAAATGAACTGTCAGTAGTTAAAATTAACTTTAATGAGTTTTTTCTTGAGCAAACTGGGCAAAGATATATTGCATAGGAATAAACATTATATTGAAGTCACAGGTTTCTGTATGAGGAAGAATTTTCAAGCCATTCTGAGCCTAAACAAAATGTTCAACGCTCCAACATTTGGGCGCGATTTGCCGCATGGTAGGGGTTAATATTACTTGCCACGTTTCTTTGTATGTGGGCCATGTATAATTTTTCCTGTGGTTGCATGTCATTTATTTGTAATTCTTTTGTACTCTCCTTCAGATGTTTTCTTATATAGGTTTCATTGTAGCAGTGTTATGGATATACTCAACAGCAAATGAAATTGTTAACATTCTGCAGGTATGTACAGTTTGCTTTGGTAATTAAGAAAATACTATTTCTTTTTTACTATTTACTGAATACATGGAGCTCTACTGATATAAGAACATCAGGTATGGGGTTTGTCGTATTAAAAAGGTTTGAAAAGTTCTGATAGTTTACATATATTTTACCTGACTGCTAAGAAAGCATATGTATGCTTGTAAGTAAGCAACAACTGAGCTATTCAGATATATGTGTAAGTGTGCAGATGCAACAAATCTTGTTTAATCATACAAATGCATGGAGGTCACATTTGTTGACTGATTTCTTTCAGATTTTGTATGGAGGTCCATCATAGATTACTCTAGACCTCTACAGTTTTGGGTGATACTGCCCCCAGTGTTCCGTCTTTTGTAGGGTTAAAGGTCATATTTTAGTGGATATCTTGTGTGCGCTCTGCAGGTCACATTTCTTGACAGATTTCTTTCTAATTTTCTATAGAGATGCATTATACTCTAAGCTACACACATTGATTTGGTGATGCTGCTCCTAGTGGTGACGATAGTCCAAGCCACTGGTGGCAATCTCTACACCATGCTTTTGTTTGAGGGAGGGGGGGGGGGAAGTTCTTTGTCCCTCCTTTGAACAAAAGGATGACCCCAAAATCGCTGCCAGTGCCAGGGCCGGAATACATTCGCATTGCGCTGCAGTGGAGATTACTAGTTAGATGTTTGGTCAGCTAATGTCTTTTTGTCTTATTTATTAGATGTTTGGTGTGGAGTTCTTCATCAGGGATGCTATCCTTGGTCTTACAGTCCTCGCTTGGGGGAATAGTATTGGAGGTATGTCTTGTATATTAAACGTCGTTTGCCAGAAATGCAATTTGGATGAGTAGAGACTTCTGTCCCAAACGAGAAGTATTTTTCATGTAGATTAAGACAGATGCTTAAATTAAATAATGGAATTATGTGGGTTCAATTCTGTCATACTGGTTGGAGGAGATGAGGAGGGGATAGTATGTTTTCCAGACCTTGTGTAATCACTTTCATTGAGATGATAAAGTTGTCATTCCCATGGGAAACCAGGCTTATCTTATGAAATTAAACTGTCAACAATTATAGGATAACTAGTTGCGTGTGCCTGAACTTCAGCAGAGAATTGCATAGAGGATAAGACTGAAAAAAAAGACAAAAAAACAAAACAGATACTGAGGATTATTGATTGATGTTCAGTTTATGTGTATTGCCGAGGAACCACAAGTCATGCATGTTTTTTTTTAAAGTTAAAGCATCCTTGTTATGATTGACTTCAAGTGCTATCTGAGGAACTCTGTGCATTTAGGGTTAATGCTTTAGTCTAGGTCACATGTACATTAACCCATTGCCTATGGGAACCGGGTGGTCTCTGTATTATGGCAATAAAAGTATTCAGTAGTCATCGGGTTAATATGGTTCTGAACATAGAAATCTAAGACTACTGCATCAACTGTAGGCTATTGCACCTCATGAAATATGTTCATTCTGTAATTTGCACGTTAAATTTATCTATGTACACAAATATATTTGTTTACATGTGCACATGTTAGTGTATACAAATAGGTAAATTAGAATAAAAGTGCACTGGTTTGGATATGCAACGGAAAATTTTACTCAGCCACTCAAGTTTCAAAAGGATAACTTCTGATTATTTTGAGAATATTAGGCTTCGATACTAATGCTTAATCAGTTTAATCTTTATGAAATATTAACAAATGCGTAATTTCTGTTGCTTTAGATCTAGTAGCTGATGTGACAATGGCCAAGCAAGGATCCCCAACCATGGGCATGTCAGCCTGCTTTGGAGGACCTTTGTTCAGTATCCTTTAGGACCGTTTCTTTGTAAAGAAGTTTGTTCTGTTGGTCTATAGAAATGTTATGGATGGTCTAGTGGATGAGGTGGTGTGGTCTAGTGGATAAGTCATGTTGGTCTATAGAAATGTTATGGATGGTCTAGTGGATGAGGTGGTGTGGTCTAGTGGATAAGTCATGTTGGTCTGTAGAAATGTTATGGATGGTCTAGTGGATGAGGTGGTGTGGTCTAGTGGATAAGTCATGTTGGTCTATAGAAATGTTATGGATGGTCTAGTGGATGAGGTGGTGTGGTCTAGTTGATGAGGTGGTGTACGTGGTCTAGTGGATAAGTCATGTTGGTCTGTAGAAATGTTATGGATGGTCTAGTGGATGGTCTAGTGGATGATCGTGGTCTAGTGTATAAGTCATGTTGATCTATAGAAATGTTATGGATGGTCTAGTGGATGGTCTAGTGGATGAGGTGGTGTGGTCTAGTGGATAAGTCATGTTGGTCTGTAGAAATGTTATGGATGGTCTAGTGGATGAGGTGATGTGGTCTAGTGGATGAGGTGGTGTACGTGGTCTAGTGGATAAGTCATGTTGGTCTATAGAAATGTTATGGATGGTCTAGTGGATGAGATGGTGTGGTCTAGTGGATAAGTCACTGGACTGTGGATCTCAAGGTTAGGGGATTTGAATCCCTGACAAGGCATTTATAGACATTTGCCACTCTTGACCTAGGTGGAGTAATGGGTACCAATCAGAAGAAATTCTTTGAATGCTTTATCACCTTATCAGGGCATCTAGTCTAGAGCCAGGGTAAGTGCATCTCGAGACATTGCTGCAAGAACTGAATATTATTATTGGACATTTGGGGATAAAAGTCTGTATGTAAGTAACATCTTTTTAAGATTTTTAAAGCTTTATTTGTTAGCTTGGTATTTTCCAACAACATAATGTTAAATTTCCTTCCTTTTTTCTCTTTCTTTTTTCAATTATTTTTTTCTTGGCGAAGTTAAGTAAGTTAAGTAACGAAAGTCCAACAGTTACACATCACAAGCATTTAATAGTAAGTTGATTTTGCCTAGAAGACTTAGGCCCCGAGAGTGAGAACAGATGCTGACAAGGCGACATATAGTATATCCTCCAAATAAAAGGAAAGGAAACCTATGTGAAGGTCCAGAGAAATATTCAATGATTTGAATTCTGTGACTTGGCACATTGAAGTTTTTTTCTTAACCCTAGAACTGCCCAGATATGCTGCTTGGTATTGGTATCTCATGTACTATTGTCACCATAAGGGATGAGGGAACGTTCCTGGTAAGTGTTTTCTTCTTTTTCTTCCTCCTCCACCTCCTCCTCCTAGCATTGGACTGTTGTGAATTTCATGAGTGGTCAGGATTCATGGTGCAAAATAATCAAAGCACAATTGAAAAACACAAGATTATTGCAGTTCACGAAAGTTGATGTCACAAAAGTTTCTCGTTTTACACTGTAGTGAAAATGGCCATGAGATAATTAATACAAAATCTATATCATGTACTGTAATAAAGCATTATAATTGTGTTTATTTTCCTGGTCATCTTACTGCAGAATACAGTTTACGACTCACTTTGCATCATGTTACAAAAATTTTATTAAATAGGACTTATAATGATGAAACAATACAGTAACATTTTTAAAACCAAGACAACAATTGGAGAACAAAAAATATTCAGAGCAAGGTGGAGAATGTCTTCGATTGTAGGAATGTAGTTTGTATTTGAGGTCCTCTGGTAGTGAAAAATGCTGCTCAAAAATAAATATTCAACTGTTCCAAAATCAATTCCAATTATCATGGTCTATTGGATATGTAAGAGGACTGTGAATCACACAGATTGCGTTTCAAGTCCTACTGTGCCACCAAAATCTAGATTTGCCTCTCTCCACCCAGGTGTAGTAAATGGGTACCTGCGGTAGGAAGTAGTTCTTTGAATGCTTTTTAGTGCCGTATGGCTTCTGGGTTGAAACCATGGCAATACTAGTACTTCATAGGCACTTTGAGCATCCCCATGGATGGATATGTATACAATATAAATGTAGCCATCATTATTGTTATTATTGTCATGATTGTTGAATGAATGGACTAAAACACACCTGCTGAACTGTCTTGTATTTGATAACAGCTTGAGACCAGCCATGTTCAGTTTGTTCTTGCCTTGGGGTTAGCAGTGAGTCTACTATCATCCATGTTCATCATGCTGATAACCAAGTTCCAAGCCACTAAGTACTATGGTGTCTACCTCTATATTCTCTATTGTGTGTTTCTCGTCGCAGCTCTCTTGATTGAGCTTGATGTAATACCTTGGTAGAGTGACAGCCCTACCTTGACAAAAGATAGCAAGACACATGTGTTGATTAATCCCTAAAACAGAAGAAAATAAATTTATAATATGGTTAAGATGTTATATTCGATATGAAATCCATGCGTTGGCATATGAAGACACAAAAAATAAACAAAAACTGTTTTAATCCAATGTTTATTTGTTCAAGTCATGAAATTTTGCCACTTCCTAGTGCCTTTATCAAGTGATGATGACCAAATTTTATCCTTGTAGCATTTCCAAGACAATGTGCAATAATGTTATAAGTAAGTAACCGGGCAGGTTATCTTGGAAACACTTTTACAGTTCAAAATATCAAGTTTGAACATGTCACAGAGACGTTAAGATGTTATGTAGTTACAAAGAGATTGGAATATTTAAAAGAGCCTTTGATATATCTTTTAAAAAAAACATCTTTCTTTCTGGGAAATATCCTTTATTCTGTAGGAAATTTTTAACAATAGTGAATAAAAATGTTTACTTTACGTTGAAATAACATAAAAATCGTTTTTTTAATAAAAACGTTAACTTTACCTTGATTGTATGGAAAGACAAGTCTTTATCTGTGAATGTGAATTCACAAATTGTTTAGAAATCCATTTATGTCTTTTCACCACTTAAAAGAATGTGGTGCTTGTGCAATTTGTCACTTGTTTCCTTCTGTCACTGGAGGATAGATTGATTAGGAAAGCAAGAAAGCCTATGTCATGTGAAGGTGCAATACATTTGTTAATGTAACATAGAGGTTCAGGTTTCAATAGCAAGTCAGTGCACTGGTGCTACATGCATTTCATAACGTAAAGGAAGCTTGCTTTCAGAGGACTGTTTAATTGTAACTTTATTCCCAGTTTATCATGTACATGTGGTAAATGGGAATTTTTGTTTATTATTGGTGGTTTGGATTAGTAAAATTATATTGTATTTCAGAATCTAGATTAAAATGACATGCACTAGAAAGCACAAACACTCCCCTGGGTATTAATAATAACAATAACATTCATTAGATTGGATGTGATAATGAGTTCAGATACAGGTACTAATATATTTTACTGATGGGAGAGAATAATTAGTGTAAAACTTGAAATAGTTACAGTACCATAATGCCTTCATGGCATATTATCAACATAGAGAGGGAAGTAAAACTATGTCAGTTGTTGAGGATTCCTTGATCTATTTTCAAACTCCTGTTAATGTCTGTCATTAGCGATGTCATTTCCTGACCAGGTTTTTATATTCAGGCTTGTGAAACTTATCAATTGATCTGCTGTAGGTTAAGTTATATATTCTCTCTACGTGTATATTTCATGAATTTACAGAAAGACATAATGGTGCATAGTCATTTCATTTAAGTTTAGTTTTCCTTGCCCAGATGAACTTTGTTGTGAAGTTGGGATACTAAAAATGAAAAACAATTAAATAGTTTGCTTTAATAGATATGCTAAAAATAAACCATATTATTAGGGCATTATTTTTTAAAAGAATAATAATGAAAAAAAAAAACAACATTAGACCCAGTATGAAAAGGTACTTGTTTGAAATCAACTAATGCATATTTTTGCCTTCGTTTTGAACAAAGTCATTCTAAGCTTTCAGATTTGTGGTATAGTTTCAGTACTATGTCTTTATTCAAAGTTACTCTTCAACATACTAATCGTCTCTTAATTTTCAAGTACCCTGGTGATATAATTGCCATTGCAATTCTTGTCTCTGCTCATGAATACATCTAGCAATGTAATAACATGATGAAACATGATTAATACACCTCTTATCACGAGGTGTATTAACCCTTTCATATGACAGGAATTATTTTTGGGCTAAATTGATCACATTTTGTTCATCAAACTGGCAACATTTTTTTTTTCTTTTAGTGCTACATGGTTCTAATGAAATGTAATGTCTTTGAAAACAACATGGTTAGGAACTTTGTTGAAAAGTTTTAAAAGTTGCCAATTTTGTTAACAAATTTTGAGCCTCTCAGTGTGTTGCCAATTTAAGGATTTTAAAGCTTATTAACATTTTTAAAATTCTTGGCATCAAACTCGATATGGTCATGCAACCAAAATGGACGTAGTGCGTGCAGGAATTTTTGCTTTTCTACTCATGCATCTTGTATAGTTTTTTACAGCTCTGAATCAAAAGTTATTCAGCCAAACCACAAAATGTGGTCAATTGTCTCAAAAGGGTTGATACACCTCAAGTCATGAAGTGTATTAATCATGTGTCGTGATATGTGATTGGATACGAACATGTTTTAAATAAATATACTGCTGTGAAACTTGTACAGAATAAAATCACTACTTCACAGTCGAAATTCTTTGGTACTTTTCCCTACCACATACATGTACAAAAAAAAAACTTATTTACCTCATCCTTGGTATGGGTTTACAATTGTGTATTGTGTTACTCTGTATCAATTGGTATGAATCCAGATGGAAAAGGGGCTATTATCATGAAATATTTATTGCAGCACAACAATATTATAACATGCATTTTTATGGAACTGTCTATTATGAGTACTAAGTTTATGTACCATGTGAGATGTTTCACTTGCATTTCATTTAAAGATCATATAATCATATATAATTGTTATAATTGTTATTTTGCCCAGTACATGAGCCTTAAAAAGGTTTTAGATAGGTATTCATTCAGATATGCAATTTCTTTAGAAAAAGTGCCAATATTTGACATAAAATTGCAAAGTGTGTGGCCAGTATTTAATATTGTGTGACTGTGTGAGATAATGAGAGAAAGGGAGAGATAGAGAGCGTGAGAGAAAGAAAGGCAATAGTTGATAGTAAAATCTTCATGCTCTTATATTCATCACAGCTTTTGTAATAAAACTCACACTCGTATTTATGGCATCTCATTATATATCTTATAATGCATTACTTCAATCTGAACTCTACTCTCACCCATTTGTAAAATGATCCAAAATTGTCAGTATCGTACATCTGGTACAGAGATATCATTTAATGTGTGATAAAGTTTCGTAGTTTATATCAGTTTTCATGAAGAATTGTTATTAACATTAATGGGTTTTTCTTGCTTTCTGTACTTTATTACGTGGTCTCTCTTTAGATGCACTCTTTATTACTGCATTCAGTACTTGACTACACAGTTTCTCTTTCATGCAATATTAATGCACTCTGTATTTGATTACACAATTTCTCTTTTATGCAATCTTTATTAATGCACTCGGTACTTGATTACACGATTTCTCTGTTATGCAATCTTTATTCATGCACTCGGTATTTGGTTACAAAATTTCTCTGTTATGCAATCTTTATTCATGCACTCGGTACTTAATTACACGATTCCTCTTTTATGCAATCTTTATTAATGCACTCGGTACTTGATTACACGATTTCTGCTTTATGCAATCTTTATTCATGCACTCGGTATTTGATTACACGATTTATCTGTTATGCAATCTTTATTAATGAACTCGGTACTTAATTACACGATTCCTCTTTTATGCCATCTTTATTAATGCACTCGGTACTTGATTACACGATTTCTGCTTCATGCAATCTTTATTCATGCACTCGGTACTTGATTAAACGATTTCTCTTTTATGCAATCTTTATTAATGCACTCGGTACTTGATTACACGATTTCTGCTTCATGCAATCTTTATTCATGCACTCGGTACTTGATTACACAATTTCTCTTTTATGCAATCTTTATTCCTGCAATCGGTACTTGATTACACGATTCCTCTTTTATGCATTCTCTATTACTGCACTCAGTACTAGCATAATATATCTTTAGATGCAATCTGTATTATTTTACTCGGTACATGATAACATGATTTCTCTTTAAATGTAATCTTTATTATTGCACTCCGTACTTGATTACATTATTTCTCTATAGATGCAATCTGTGATATCACATAGTACAGTTGTATTTATCGTAATAGTATACATGTAACAAACATGTGTGCCTATTTATTAGCACTATATGGCCAGGACAGTTATGTTTAGGAACAAGTAAATCTCAATATTTTATAAGACAATATATTAGTAAGTATATGTGAATGTTTTATTCTATTTTTGATACATTTCCAGAAGTAAGAATAACATTGTGCTGTATATTGCATCTTTCTCAAATTCTTCTGCAAAGGGTATTTTTGATTGAAAATGGTCACGTCTTTCTCACGTTTGTAAATGATGTGTATGTTTATAATGTGTTTGTCTGAATGTATGAATGTACTATAAGTATGTTCCTCTGAGTTCTGGTAATTAACCCATTGCATACGTGAACCAAGTGTGTCCTGTGTAAAGACAGTGGGAATGCAAGAATTCAGTAGTCAACTGGTTAAACAAATAATATCTCACAGAATGAACAAATCTTTCGCTGAATCTACCATAAACAATTTCTGCCGATCAAAGTTAATGGCAATATGTGATAGCTATTATGCTTTTGTGAATGTGATTTCTCAGGAGTTTTCTTTAGTGTCTTCATATTCTCATTTTCCAATCAACACACTTACCTGCCTGATAAATAGTTAAAAATAACTTCAAAGTGATCATTTAATATAACGAATACAAATTTTGTATTTATAAGTGCTTGCCCAAATTTGGTTGTTGAAAATTGTAAGTATTTAGTAGTTTGATACTATTTGCTGTAGACTTCCACCCTTTGTGAATTGTGTAGATTCAAATGTCATTATTTTCTTATTCATCATTTGTGATCTATTACATGCAGTTCCAGGAAAACATGTTTTATTTGCTTACTGTGTGGTTTCCTCCAACGAAAGATATTGTACTTTGGTAACACCTTTTAGATGCTTTCCTTGTAATGTTGAAGGTAACTACATAATATTTGACATTTGATATTATGGCATGACGTAACATTGGTCAAAAAGTTCATTTGTTTGTTGTTTTTCTTTCATTTTTGTTTCTGTTTCTTTTGCTTGTCCGAGATTTTTCGAATAAGTTAGCACCTAAAAAAGATGTGATAACCTGTTATGTTGTTGTTTAACTTATCAGAAAACTTTCGGAACTGTGTCTGCCCCCCCCCCCCCCCCCCTTGGCAGGATCTGGGTTCATCAATATATATGATATAATCTTCATAATCTGCTGTTGATTATTTGCATCATATCTCAACACCAAATTCGTTTCTATTAAAGAGTGAAAGAAAAAGAGAGAGAGAGAGAAACAAAAAAAGAAGGATGGATAGGCGTACGAGGCTGGGGGTGGGGGGGGGGGGGGGGAGCTGGGCGCTGCAGCTCTCCCACCCCCCCCCCCCCCCCCAGCACGAAGATTTTGAAATTGCCGATATTTGAGCATCCACCACCCCATATTTGGGCAGCGAGGTGCCCGAATTTCCTGATATTTGAATAATGATGTGCCCGAATATGTAATTGCTGTCATTTTCAATATAAAACGTGTCAAAAATTTCGCTCCCTCAAAAAAAGCTGGAAAGTTGATATTTAGGCAAAAGGCATCCGAACCCCTCTTGAAAATGTGCCCGTATGCCTATGAAGGAAGGAAGGAAAAAAAACGGGTGTAGTATATGATAACCATCTTTACAGCAAGATTTAACTTGTGACTTGTGTGGTTAAGTCGCTGCCGGCAAGCAGTAGATGACAGGTTCGAATCCCGCTGGTTCCAATTTTTTCTGACTTGTGTTTTTCATTACAGATCGAGCATACGATCTTTAACCTGGGAGTAATATGCCGAAAGATTTGTTTACAAATTAAAAATTCCTCCCCAGTCAAGCTTCTTCGTTTACTAACCATTGTCCACGGCGGACCGTTTGAATATTAATGAGTCAGAAAGAAGAGGATCTTGGGTATTTGATTCTAGTTCGTCGTGACTTGGCCGTGAACCAGAATAGCCTGGTGGTTAAGTCGCTGCCCGGCAAGCAGTAGATGACAGGTTCGAATCCCGCTGGTTCCAATTTTTTCTGACTTGTGTTTTTCATTACAGATCGAGCATACGATCTTTAACACTGGGAGTAATATGCCGAAAGATTTGTTTACAAATTAAAAATAACTCTCTGTTAGGATAGAATTTTCTTAGTAATTATAAACTAATTTCCTCTTCGTGATCGCTTAACTGCTGAAATTATATATACATGTATATATCAGCAGCATAATTAAAGGGAAAGTTCAAACAGGGGCGGATCTACCTTTTTTCCAAGGGGGGGGGGGGGGGGGGTTGACCCAACGACGATGCACAGCATCGTCCACAAGCCGCAAAGCGGCGAGCCGATTTTTTTTTTCTATTTTGAACCCCCGTAAGTGATGTTTTCCTGGCATCTACTAACGCAATGGAGACCATAAAAAGCAGTCCATGATAACATCTTTTTAAATCAAGTAAATGATGGCGTTTTTCTATGCATATTCAATTTTTACTTGGCAGCCCAAGGGGGAGGGGGGGGGGGGGTTAAAACCCCTAACCCCCCCCCCCCCCCCCCCCGTAGATCCGCCACTGTCAAACTAACACAGATGTTTCAGTTATTTATTTTACTTGATCCTGATGAAAGGCAAATATATTCCTGTGGATAAGCGCACTGGTTGGACCCTCAGCTTTAAGTCATATCTGAGGGACCGGTAAAGATTTAAGATTAATGCATTTCCAAATGCCATTCGCACTTTATAGACTTGACTGTTTTCGAACCGAGATAAGACTTGCTGTCTACTGGTCACTACCCCCCCCCCCCCCCTCTCTCTCTCTCTCTCTCTCTCTTTCCTTCTCTCTCTCTCTCTCTCTATCTCTATCTCTTTATCTCTCTTTCTCTCTCTCTTTCTTGGGTGTTCCCCCAATTGTAGGTCCGCACAGCACGGTCATCTCTGGATAGATAGTCCTTTCTCCATCCCTCTTCGTCTTGAGCCGCCATTGTCATTTTGTTTTGTCACTACACCAAGTCAGATACCACTGCAGGGCCCATTTACACAAAACATAGTTGCAATTTATTGATTGATCACAATGTCACTGTATTGATCCAAAAATAGCAATCGTAAGATTGATTGATTGATCGTGCGATCAGTTCCATAGCTTTGTGTTACGAGGTCCAGTTCTAGATCTACCTTTCCCCCGTTAGCCATCCATATTCACTTCCAATATGGTGAATCCGTTCATTCTCAATCAGTGGAAAATCATCAAAATGTTGCAAAACATTCTTGTTATCTTTCATACAACAAGGGGGTGTATCCCGGGTGTTTCCCTTTAATTATGCATCATGTTTTTGTTGTTGCTGTTTAAAAGAAACAAATCAGTTGATTCATATAGGATATTCTATACATCACATTTATTTATAAACAGTCCGTATATACAGATAGGAGCATCTATCAACATAATACTCAAACATCAAATATTTACATGACATACTGTATAGATCACAAACAACGCACGTTCGAATGCAAGCTGTTCTGAGTGATTTCATTCAAATCTGAACATTCTGACACAAGCATCAAGTATTTTGATGGAGAAATTTGAGAAATTGAACAATTATGATATGATCATATTTGCATCAGTACTACAATTATCTAGGGATATACGATGCCACTAATCATTAACGGGAAATGACGGGAGGATACGTGAAATCAATTTTATATACCAAAATATATAAGTGAGTGATCGATATCATGAAGGTCAAAGGTTTGAAGAACACTCTACCATTGAAATGCGAATGTCTGGTTTCTTGCCCGGTTGGGCTACAGGATGTAAACAATGTCTATTCCTATTCGTCATATGCCCAGTGAGTAAGGCCCGATGCATATGGCATAGAGCAGGGGCGTTCCCATTCTCAAAGTTTTCTGAAACAGTGCATCATAACGACATGTCTTCATCACTGAATGGACATATACTGGGCTCATGATGACAGGCGAAGTACGACGTCTCCTCCAGTAAAAGTTCAACCAACATATACTCGGTTCATCATCTCTTTCCCTTGCCAGATGCATTTCTTGGTGACTTGCCTGAGCTTAAGGACGATTTGGTTTTGTTGAGTTTCTTGCGGACATTGGTCCAAGATTCCCTGCCTTTTGGCATAGAGGGCGGGCGAGATAAGTCCTTGAGCCGACCTGGTGATGTTGAACAGAAAATGATAAAGAAGATAGTGTCCAATGATCAAATAAAGTGGAAATACGTTGCAAATTGATTCAATAAAGGGTAATTTTATAAACAGTTTGCAGCAAAAAGACGGACTTACATGAACTTATAATCGACACAATATTCATATGTCCCTTTTTTAAGTACATGATAACATAAGTATTCGAACATACTTTTCAAAGTAAGGTTGTCCTACTGGCTAGCTTTCACGACATAGTCGTATTTACTCGGGATTAAAGCTCTCTGCCCCCTTATGTAGTTGAACAAAAAATCAAACAAAACAACAGTAATAACGTACTTTGTAGTTCTGGACACGTTTCCTCTGGGTTACTGATAAGTAGTGAATACACCGTTGGCTCCCTCTCTGTGGCACCTTCTGTGAAGAACAGAGAATAATTGAACCAAGAGAATTAGTGATGAATGGTATTTCCAACTAATTGTTGAAAAGACAAGTTGGAATGGAGAAACCATGTGTAGAAATACATGATGATGCAAAACGAAAAAATAATGAGAACAAGTCTGATTTCAGCAGTTTTATTCCGAAGCCCTGAAATGTCATCTTTCTTATGAAAATTCCCAAACTGCATGTCAATTCAGGAAACCTACATTTATTTTCTTGTAAAATAAATCTTTATAGTCTTGGATATTACAGGGCTCCTCATTATATAGTGCATATAAAAAATACGCACTTTGAAAATATTCTCCAAAATCATAATTTCAAAATATCAATATGATATCTTCTTTACAATTGGGAGTGCGGGTCTGCTTCATCGGATGACACTATAAGTATTGACAATATTTCACGCTTATTGAGTGAGTACTGTCTACTTTTGTAAAACTCGCAAAAAATGGTTTGCGAAAAGATGCCTCAGTCTTGAATTTGATCAGTGCCTTTCAGGCAGTCACTGCATGTTATCTGATTACTATAAATAATTGATTTGAACCATCATTTAATCTTTGCTCCTATACCTAGCCGCACATCCACACCCCTCCCTTCCACATATACACACACATAATTTATGTATTTCTGACTGCCACACAGTTCCATTTTGACTGGAGCATGTCGAAATGATACAAATTGCAATGCATTACAGGAAGATAGACCTAAAATGTTCCATTTTCAAGAATAGAGCTTAAAAAACCCCAGATTAGACCATTTAATGTTGCTTCTTTCTTTGCTCCATTTCTTCCAACCAGTTGAGGATGCATTACACTATGGGGGCATGTGGAAAGGATCGATGCACTTTAATCCATGATGATATCTTTCACATGTACATGATTGATTGAAGAAATGTCATACCATTTTTTAATCAAAAAATATATTCTCTTTTATATTCTTATTCATCATACAAGACGTTGTTTCTGGGGTCTTGTAACTTTTAAGAGGAATAAGAAATTCGAAGAAGAAAATATGTAAATGTTAGGGTTCTACTTCCGTTATTGCATTCAATCTTTCCAACAATCTTCAGGCAAATATGGGTATTGATGCAGATGATTTGTGCTGGAAAGACACCACCTGCAATGGTGATGGCGGTTGTGGATTGGGGGCAGTGGCGTATCCAGCAATGTGGGACACTGGTGTAGCTCTTTCTTGAAGGCCCAAGAAAAAAGTGCAACTTGCGATGCTCAGTATGCTTGTACAAGAACGGAGCTGTCTTGGAGCATCCCTTCCCCCTCCCCTTTATCAATTTCTGGATATGCCACTGTGCATGGGTGTGCACTGCTAGGTATAGGTTTAAGGATAAATGGTTCAAATCAGTTATTGATGGTTAACAGAGATACAAGTTACTGCCTGATACTCACTTTGATCAAATTCAAGACTCGGGCATTTTTGCACAAACCAATTTTTTGAGAATTTTACAAAAGTAGCTAGTACTCAGTCAGGCGTAAAATATTGTCAATTCTCATAGATTCATCAGTTGAAACAGACCCTCACAGAAGGACAGAAGGAGCACAGGAGCTGGACATGCCCCTTTCTTTTATACCAAACTCTCATGTCATTAAGTTGAACGTAGTTTTTTATGAACTACTTGGTCCTTTTGTCCTATAAACATGTTTTTAGAAAATAGAAACACCGGCTTTATATCCTTTTTGTTTAATGATTATTATTATTATTATTATTATTATTCCACTTCTTATTCTTCTTCTTTTTTTTCTTCTTCTTCTTCTTCTGAAGAGGTTGGTTGTGTATTTTTCGAGCTCCGTAAGTTGGTTTGGTTTTTTCGGTTCTACAATTGTTATATGCTATTATATGTATACCATTATATTTATTGTATAGTAGTGATTGTACTAGACCGTCCTCCTTTTATAAGAGCTGTTATTTTTTGAGTATTTTGGTCATTTTTTTAAAGTCTCTGTACGGTTTTTGCATTGGCTGGCCCATATGACCAGCCAAGCAGATCCCGGCGTGCAGGGCCAGCGTAACACCAGTCATGATGGCTCTGCACGCTCCGCGTCTCCGGACGTCGAACAATTATTTAAGAATGTGACAAGAAACAATGGTGTATCTTTCAAAGCTTCTGATAATGTGTCCATTCAAGCCTATATTGATGCATTCGCTACAATTACGCCACCTGACAATGTTATATCTGCCTCTCGTATTTCTAATGGCCGAATTGCTGTGTATCTTAATTCCAAAGAAGCGGTTACGCAAGCAGTTCAGCACGGACTCAATTATGAAAACACTTTCATTGAATTAACACCCTTAGCTCGTCCAACAACGCGGTTAATTCTCTCTAATGTGTATCCAGAAATACCAAACTCTGTACTTGTTGAGCATCTTTCTCAGTTTTGTAAAATAGTTTCTCAATGCCGACCCATTCCCTTGGGACTAAAAAACAAAAATCTCACACACATTATGAGTTTTCGAACGCAAGTGCATGTTTTAATCAATCCCAATGTTACTCCGCCAGATCACATAAATTTCTCTTTTTCCGGAACCCATTATCGTGTTTTTCTGTCGACAGGTTCAGTACGGTGCTTTAATTGTGGCGAATTCGGGCACATCTCTCGTTTTTGTAAGAAACCCATTTTTGACAAGAACACACAGTCCTCTACTGATGTGCCTACAACATCTCGCGCCGCAGGGGTAGAGGGGCAGAATGTACCCTCCCTTACTCGCGCATCTGTTTCGCTTGGTCAGCGAGCAGTGCCCTACCAATCACAATCTGCGCCCTCCCCCTCTTCTCAGACAACCCTCGGGCTAGTGGAGCGCATTCTTGTCAAGTCACAAATCATGAGTTTGAACCTACTGAACCCCCATCTAGGAATAGGCCTATTGTTGCTTCCACCCCCGCGCGTGAGTCCACCCCCGCGTCTGTGTCTTTTGCTGGCATGACTCGAATTCTTCCTTCCAGTACCCCTCCCCGGCCCATGACTGCCCCACTTATTGCCGACTGGAAAACCCCACCTAGACCCCTTAGGACTTTTTCTGAGGTAGTTGCAAAAAGGAAACAGGAAACATCTCCTCCTGCTATAGATAAATCCACTTTAACCCCCTCAGGTTCCCCTCTCAACTCCGAAAAGTGAGACGGACGTCCCATGATTTTCTGCCAACAGCCTCTCCAACTTTTTCGCAGGTTCTTAATACCCAAACCCCTGTGGTCCCCTCTACACCAGGTTCCTCAATCGGAGAACCTGTTTCTGACAACGAGTCTTTGACGTGTGAGGACACGCAGACTGACGACGATCTTCCAAGCGAGGACACTCTCCCTGTAACGAAAGGCCCCCTTTCGCAGTCTGAAATGTTAAAGTTTCTGTCCTCGGTTAAAGGCAGAAAGAAACCCGCTCAAATTGCACGGAGATATACCTCCAATATACCTGGGCTGGTCAAACAGCTCAAACCCTTGAAAAATAGTCCGCTTATCAAGAAAAACTTGCAGCAGAGGATTTTCAAACTAATTAATACTTTGGATTTGTAATTGATGTATTTTTCCATATTTATGTATCTTATCTCATTATTTTTTGCAATGACTCTGTCACTGCTGACCCTCAACACTGCAGGCTGTTCTGAGCTGACTCAGAATGCTTCATTTAAAGTTTACGTTGATCGAGTGGCCTGTAATCCTGATGTTGTCTTTTTACAAGAAACTTATAAATTAAATGAAAACAGCCCCTGTTGGCATTTATGGCCTCATACTTGTTTTTCTTCACCAGGCGTTTCTCGAGGGTCAGGAGTGACAACATTAATAAATAAATCAAAAATTGATATTTTGTCTTCCTTATCTATTTTTAATGGTTTTATTTTATATAACGAATTATGTGCTAATAATTGTATTTATCATGTATATAACATACTTATTCCTCAAGACGATCGTGATGCTTTGCAAGCCATCACAGCCCTTCAAAAGCACGCCTCCACTTGTTGTGACGGCACTATTATTTTTGGAGGGGACTTTAATTGTACCGAAAATCCTATTGTGGACCGTCTTTGCATGTTTTTTGAGCGGAGACGCAAAATTGTGTCAGCTCTTAAGAATGTTACAAACTCTCTGTCCCTTTGTGATGCCTGGCGCAGATTGAATCCTAATGAAGTTAAATTTACATGGCGAAGAAGGAACCCAGCCAGTGAAAGAGGGGTTTCGGGATCAAGATTGGATCGCTTTTATTTACCTCAGTGCGTTGTTTCTTTTATACAATTATGTGATATTATGCCCTGTACGCTTTCTGATCATTCAGCAGTTTTGTTGAGACTGAAATGTCCCACTCGGGTCACAAGGGGGAGCGTCTACTGGCATTTTAATAATTCCTTGCTTGAGGATCACAACTATATAGACATAATTACTTCTTTTTGGTTGAATTGGCGAGGAAAAAAAAGTGATTTCAACTGCCTCGGTTCTTGGTGGGACCTCGGAAAGGCACACATAAAGTCATTATCTCAAATGTATGGTACTAAATTACGAAACGAAAAACGCCAAGCCTTCCTTGAAATAAATAAACGGATTGACGAGCTTCAGTCTGCGCCAGGCCTCTCGGAACAAATTAAAGAAGCTATTGATAAAGAAAAAAATGCTTTTAACTCGCTCCTACGAAATGAGGCGAAAGGGGCCCTTGTTAGATCGCGTTTTAAATATTTAAATGAGATGGATACCAGTTCAAAATTTTTCTTTAATCTTGAAAAAGAAAGTTCATTATCTAAAACTATATCTCGTGTTCGTCTCTCCTCGGGGTTTATATCAGAGGACCCTGTTGAAATTAAAGATCATGTTCGAAATTTTTATCGAAAACTTTACTCTCATACTCCAGTCGATGGGAACACCCTCGACAGCCTCTTAAGTAATCTTGAAAAACTTGACTTCTCAACTTCAGAAGATCTTGATAGCCCACTTTCTGTTGAAGAGTTAGATCTCGCCGTCAAGCAGCTTAGTGAAAATAAATCTCCAGGCCTTGATGGCCTTACCTCTGAATTTTATAAGGTTTTTTGGCCCATACTGAAAAATGATTTTTTGTCTGTCCTCAACTCTTCTTTGTGCTCCGGTTCTTTACCCCACTCATTTCGAAGAGCTGTCATAACCCTGCTGCCAAAAAAGGGTGACTTGGCGGACATTTCTAACTGGCGTCCGGTATCTCTGCTTAACACAGATTATAAAATTTTCGCAAAGCTGCTTGCTGGCAGACTAAAACAATGCGTTGAGAGTGTTGTCGGACAAGACCAGAGTTACTGTATTCCTGGTCGTTCTATATACGATAACATCAATCTTATTCGTGATGCTATTTTCTTTGCCAATGCTGAAAACATTCCCTTGGCGGTTTTAAGTTTAGACCAAAAGAAAGCTTTTGATAATGTAGATCACAGTTACTTATTTAATGTCATGAAATCGATGGGGTTTGGTGATCGTTTTATTTCGTATATTCGAATTCTGTACGAGGGTGCTGAGAGTCTCATTAAGGTATGTGGATCCCTGACTGCCCCTTTCGCCTTTGAGAAAGGGATTCGTCAGGGATGTCCTTTATCAGGTTTACTCTATTCAATTGCTATTGAACCTCTCTTAGGCACATTGAGAGAGAAACTGTCCAATCACGCCCTCCGCGTTCCCGGTTCTGATGTTTTTTGTGCTGTTTCAGCCTATGCAGATGATGTATCTGTTTTTATAACTTCTAATACTGGGTTTAGCGCTGTTGAAGAAGCTTATTCAATGTTCAGTCGCGCCTCTGCTGCATGTTTGAATACATTGAAGTCTCAAGGTTTATGGGTTGGCCAATGGATTGGTCGGAATGATTCGCCTCTTAATTTTACTTGGAATAGTGAAGGTTTTCATGTACTTGGAGTTCACTTGGGGAATTCAAATACTTACCTTAAGCAAAATTGGACTAAATGCAAAGAAAAATTAAACAAAACACTCACTTTGTGGTCTCGTTTGTTAAATTCCTTATCTTTCAAAGGTAAAGTTTTAGTTGCAAATCAACTTGCAGCTTCGAGAGTATTTCACTTTTTAGCTGTTCTATCCCCTTCAGATAGTGTGGTTTGTGAACTTCAAGACCTTCTTGTTAATTTTGTATGGTCTAATAAACGTCATATGTTGAAAAAATCAATTGTATATGAACAACCTAACAAAGGAGGATTGGGTCTAGTTTGCCTACAGGCACGTATTTTCACATATAGATTCTTTTTCATTCAGCGTTTCCTTAATATATGCTCTCACCCAGCATACCTGTTTATGGCTCATTTTTTGCGACAGTATTGTAAACTGGGCCTTGATTATGAATTATTTTATCTAAATACCAATCCAAAATTTTATACAAGTCTTCCTGTTTTCTATTGTGAGATATTATGTGCCTGGAAGGTTTCCGGAGCTCGAATAGCACAGCCTGCCTCAATTAACCACGTCATTAATGTTCCCGTTAATAGTATACTGTTAAAATATTCAGCTGACGAGGAGTCTTTTTTCCCTGCACGGCTAATGGCGTGTGGTGTAAAGCTGATCAGACACTTGGTTGATCCCACCTCTGGTTTCTGGATTGAACCCCATTCTTTTCATAGACAGTTTCGGGGACTCCGGCCGCCTTCTCTACGTCTACTCGGTCTCGAACTCAAACGTCTAAAAGTCGCAATTCTTCAGAGCTTCCCCACGTTTTTTCGGGATGAAGGATGTTTGCTGTCCTCTGACGCTGACCTTCAGACATTTCCGTCTAAACCAACCACGCCCATTTATTTCATTTTTCCATCGTTTGGTACTGGAAATGTCACGGCCTCTAAAAGAGTCTACACTATTCTCAATGGAGAACTCAACAACTTTGCTCCCGTAACCATGTCGTACTGGCACACAGTTGGCTATCTTGATCCAGCCACAAAACTTCAATGGAACCTCATATACAAACTTCCTGTATCCAAAAAGGAAGGTGATGTCCAGTACAAACTCTTCCACAATATTTTATGTCCTCTCACCGTACTTCATCATATCAACCCGGATTTCTCGTCGTCTTGTGGATGGTGTGGAGAAAAAGGAACTATTGAACATCTCTTCATCAGGTGTCCTACCATACAGCCTGCACTCACACTATTATACGATTTATTGTGTCGTCTGCTACCTTCACTTCAACTGAATTTTGACTTGTACTGGTCCCTGATACCACACGCCAGAGGTCGTAGCAGAGAAACTGTTCGCCTCGCGAACTTTCTAATTGTTAGCTTCAAAAATGTGATCTATTTTTTGTACCGTTCTTCTCTTTTCATCGATCCTCTGAAAATATGGCAACACCGTTTGAAACATAGAATTACACTTGAGTTTCACTACCACAAATTGTGCAACAATACTGATGCTTTTCTCAAAAAATGGTCTATAAATGATACTCTTTTCATTTTGAGAGGAAACTCCTTGACGTGGTTAATTTAAGATCTTATATGTGATATTTGAATATTGGTAAAGTTTATACTATATTTTTTTCTTATGTATTTACAAACTTTTATGATAGCTGAGTGTTTTTCTGTTTTTTGTGACCACTCATGATCATTCTTGTACAATTCTTTTATTGTAAACTATGTTTGTTTTAGTAATTTGTAAATAAAGTTATCCTTTGAAAAGTCAAAAAAGTCTTCTTCTTCTTCTTCTTCTTCTTCTTCTTCTTCTTCGTCTTCTTCTTGTTCTTCTTTTCTTCTTCTTCTTCTTATTATCTCTCTTTCCTTTCCTTTCTTACATCTTATATGATTTCTATCCCTTCTTCCTCTCTTCTTTCTACTTTGATGAGCCAGTATGTCTCCCGACCCTCCAAGAAGCTGGTAGCATACGACTGAAGGTTGTCAGCAGAATGAAGGTTCTTTACGTTACCCGATCCGTCCGAGAGATCCAGGGTAGCTGTTTAAAAAAAAAAAGATAAAGTGTAATAACGATAGCCTTTCTTGCCCTTTTTTAACAGTTCAACAGTAACAAATTCGACTTTCATTTCAATCAAATTTCAAGCTAAAATGAAACATTGTCCATCGCCAAACCGACTCCACACTTGACTCAAAACCTATTGTTGGCCATTTTTTTTTTTTTTTTGGGGGGGGGGGGTTCAGTTTGTTGTCGGTCTGGTAGGTGTCACTATGGTACCAATAAATTGTTCACATAAATTTGAAAATGAAAAATGTGAAACCATGTTAGTCAACATTATATACTTGACTCTGATGAAAGCAAATCCTTGATTGGCAATGCGGTCATGTATGTCTGATGTGTTGATGTAGAGGAAGGAGTCTTCTTTTTGTTTTGTACCCCAATTTTTCAGTTCTTATGATGTTATAGGCCTACTGGAATCATGGACAAGAGTCTATTCAATCAGTAAATTGGAACAAGGGATAACATGAATATGTTTTAGTACACACCAAATGGAAAAGTACTCCCTGTTAAATATCCAACTTCATAATACATGTAATAATGAATGATAATAATGGTGGCTTCTTCACGTTGTGACGCTCCTTCCTCTCGCTCCAACATTATTATCCTGGTCATAGCTTGGCGGCCAAATATGTGGCGCTCTATAGAATATCGCATGGCCGTCGCCAAGGGGGGGGGGGGTGCGGAGGGTGCGAACGCACCACCTCCAGACCAACAATTTTTTTTGTTGTTTTTTTTGCTTGTCAGGGAATTAAGGAGGGAAACTGGACCCCCATAACCCCCCACTGAGCGAATTTTGAAGGTCTACATTAGTGTATATTCAATATGGCACTTCTAATGAAAAGGCAAGGGTGTGCTGCATTCCTCGTGTTTTAATTGACCGTATACACGCTGCACATATCGAACTTCTCTTCCGCTTTTCCTCCTGCATTTGTCGATAAACCTCTAGTATGTTTTTATTCTCTCTTTCCCCCGTACATTTCTTTTTCTTTCGTAATAGAAAACGAATTCACAGGGGGGAAAAAGACATGATATTAAATTATGTATCCATTCTCTATATTCATCATTATAGTCCGCTTTCTTTCTTGACAGAGTACGTAATTCCCAGGGGGATATCATAGCATATTATTTATCGAACACCTGCTCAGTAGCGCTGGTAAAATACGGCATTAATTGAAAATCTTTACGATCTGCTGAAAATACTACTTGACTGATTATCTGAGGTGAGCTTATGCGAATATGCTAATGCGTGCCTGTCGTTATACGTATTGAATTCGATATGACATAGATGCGTTTGCCAGGTTTTAATAATGAAAGAAGAAAGCTATTGATTTTAATGTTCAAAATCACCTATCTCTCCTACTCAAGTTTCTTGTATTAGACTATAACATATTATGCTTATGAAGACTTAACATTCATTTATTATTCATGTGGGAGGGGAAGTAGAGATATAGGTAAGATGGGGGGGGGGGGTATCAGTAGAAGACATTACTTGAATTCGTAATGCAGTAGGAATATATATAAATGGTAATATAATAATAATCTGTTACATGAATCGTTATTTGAATGTTCAATATAATTTCTTTCGGGTATCAGGAAAGCTAGAAACAAGGGGCGGAATTCCAGAGGGGCGTATATGGGCAATCTCGTGTCCTGTAGAACCATTTTAAGTTGTAGGCCTCTTGATTTGACGGTCTCCAAATATGGCGCGGGGCGTAGACCAGCTTCACCCGGGCCAGGATTAGGCTACTGTACATTCAATTCATTAATAACATGTAAGTTTAAGTCAATAAAACAGGAACATATTACAGCATGAATCAGTGTCTATTCCCCCTTTACGACTACGATGACCACACTCTTAAATACTTTTATCCCCCTCCCCTCCCCCCCCCCCCCCCACCTTTAACAATTCTTGTAGTCCTATAGCGCTCATGTGTCACAGTGGATCTATAATGTAAAAATAATCCTTGGTAGATCTAAGCAGTAGCCTTTTTCACAAACATTATCCACGGGAATTACAAACGTTGCCTTGGGCAATGCACCAAACAATACATTATTTTGTTTTGAAATGAATAGAAATATCTACATGATCGCGTTCTTCCGCTAAGTGATTTATCGATCGCTGATATCAAAATGAAGGGCCACATTATAAATGAGGTTGAAGTTGCTTCCTTTGTTGGGATTCACATTGATAATTATTTAACCTGGAAGAATCATATAAATAGAACATGTACAGTGCTCCGCCAAAAAGTTGGAATTATGTATCGGTTGAGGCACTTTGTTCCTCGTTACATACTATTATTGTTGCATCATTCTTTTGTTCAGCCACACATTTCCTATGGCCTTGAAGTCTGGGGATGTGCGTATAGTTCATTTGTTGACAGAATATTCATTATACAGAAAATGATTGTTAGGGCTATTACCTTTAGTGGATTTATGACACCGTCTGCGCCTTTATTTCTCGCTTTGAAAATCTTAGATATTTACAAGTTTCACAGGTTTCAAACAGCTACCTTCATGTATAAGTTAATACATCAACAACTTCCCCATTCTGTATATGTATATTGCCAGTTTTTCGATCACAGGTATGATACGAGACAAAAAGATAGCAAAAGTCTCATTTTACCAAAAGTAAAGACTGAGCATGGAAAGAGGTCAATTTCATTCTACGGTTCTAGAATATGGA
The DNA here is from genome assembly GCA_025617745.1 of Heliocidaris erythrogramma. NCBI lineage: Eukaryota > Metazoa > Echinodermata > Echinoidea > Camarodonta > Echinometridae > Heliocidaris > Heliocidaris erythrogramma. The sequence goes on along the minus strand of CM046861.1, from coordinate 23,505,487 downwards.
ATTCATTGCCCTTAGATATTAAAGAGAAACCCTCTGTCAAAACATTTTGTAGGAAGTTAAGAGAAATGATGCTAATGGAATATCTAGAGTGATGTATCACTTTCTTGTTCGTTTGTTTTTTGTTTTTTTGTTTGTGTGTTTTGTTTTGTCCCCCCCCCCCCCCCCCTTGGTATTTGTGAATATATAACCTATAGTTTTATAGATACAGGTATTTTGTTTATACTCAATGAACAAACTTTTGTTTTTGCTTTTATTGATGTTGATTGCGTGTGTGTATATATACATACTCTTCTTGCCAGTATTTACAGTTTTTACTGATTATTGTAAAACCTTAATTGGTAGAGTATTTGTATTCTTAAAATTTACTTAGTGTTTTACGTAGTCTTTAATTATATCACATTTACATAAGTTTTGTCAGGGAACCACATATTCATTAGCCATTTCAGCTATTTCGTGGTCTCCCATTACCATTCACATTTGTAAATGCCTTGTAAATATGTTTCATATATTGTTTTAGAAATGGTAATAGATTCATTCATTCATTCATTCATCTATTTTGAATTACATTGCAATGTAACGACAACATCAAGTAGAAAATCTTTAAAAAATTCAGTTTATCTTGATTTCTATATCATTTTAGCCAAGCTTTATTATCAACTTCTTTGCTTTTCCTTAATTTTCTTCTTCTTTTTTTAAATCATTCTACCGGTATCACATTTTTTTTCTTTTCTTTTCTTACCTGTATTTCATTCTCCAGTGACCGTTTATCTTTATTTAATTATTTCCACTTTTTTCTTCGTATTTATCCTTTTCCCAGTTATCGGTACAGATTAATCCATTTATGTGAATATCAATAACAGAAACTAAAAAATATTAATATGATGCTTGCTATAGAAAGCAGTGATGATTTTAATACCATTACTAATTCATATCTCCGTTTCATTCAAAGATTCAAGCTCTCCTCTAACTCTTATCTCTCTATTAGTTGCCCTCTATAAATATGGTTGATGACTTCTTTCTGTATTCGTCACGTGACATGTTTTTAGCATTTATAACCGTTTATTCACGCTGAAAACCTCAAACCATCAAAACATCAAACTGTCAGTTCAAAACATAATACCACTAACGTCCCCTTATAATTTCTTCATTGAATTTTCAATGACATTTTTCCCTGTATCCTTCTGATAATTTTGGGCAGCTTGTTCAAAATTATTTAATGACTCTCCTCTGTGTTCTAATACACGTCCTCAATAATTAATCAAACTGAATTTCCTTTAATTGACATCATCTAGTAAAGGCATTCTGTCATATATTTCATTACAATATAATCTTTACATAAACAATGAGAACAATTTAAATCATAATAAATACATCACATACAGTAGAGGATATTATTAAAGTTTTGGTATCACTTAAGTTGATTTATTATACTGTACTTCTTCTTTCGTATCTATTTTGCCTGAAAAGACATCTTGTGGTCACGTGATCTCATGTTCATTCCTTCCATTCACCCGTTGGTATTACAATCGATTTGTGTTTTTATACAAGTCTACAAGAATCAATAGTTTCATAGGAAAAGGATTTCCCGTTCATTGAACATCTTGTAAAGAAAAAGCAAATATAAGGAAGTCTTGAATTTCATATCACTATTCTGTTATTCTTCGGTGTAAACAGAAACATAGACGGTATAGGCCTATATTGAAAAGAAAATCACATGATCATGATGGTGAGAAATGTGGGTTTATCGTGATCATAAAAACAAAATAAAGAATATCAACAAAGAATTATTACACTATGGCAGGATTGTATAAAATATTCACGTTCTTAATGTATAAAATGAGGAAGATATTTTGGGCATATCAAAAGACATCCTGGGTTTTTTTTTTAAGAAAAACGAATTAGATTGAAAGGCAGTCATAAACTATAGATGGAAAGAAAACATTGGTGTGGGTGTCAACTGGAGGATTATAATGGTAGAGACAAAAGGGAAGTTTAGAAAAATGTTGCAGTCAAACTCCAGAACAAATTAAACCGATACATTACATGATTAGGTAACCCAGTAGTTGTTGTTGTAGTAGTAGTAGTAGTAGTAGTAGTAGTAGTAGTAGTAGTAGTAGTAGTAGTGGTAGTAGTAGTGTAGTATTAGTAGTAGTACTAGTAGTAGTAGTGTAGTAGTAGTAGTAGTAGTAGTAGTAGTAGTATGAGTAGTAGTAGTAGTAGTAGTAGCAGTAGTAGTAGTGAATAATGAATGAATGAAATGAATAAACAGTTCGTATACGTATTCTCTCTTTGCTTTACTTATTTGTCTTCTAACTTACATTTATATTAAGTAGGTGTATTATATAACCTCTTTTCAAATCATTTTATTTCTGTATAAAAGTGAAAGGAAAAAAACATTAAAATCTCTCAATTTCAATATTGCGTAATGAGGTGGTAGATTTACGAAAACATATAAATATATAACTGATAACAGATACAGAAAGATTTATTATTTGATTTCATATCAATACCTCGTTATAAAGTCAGGAAACATTTTATTTTCTATAGAGATGCTTAATAAGAAAATCATAGATATATTGCTGGTGTGTGGCTAATTTTATTCGGATGTATATAGTTCACATCCATTGAAACAAAATCTCTAATTGCTATTTTGTATCTGAATTTGTGCAATGAGTAATAATAATTATTTGTCCACAGACTTATACTCACAAAAACTGACTAAACTAGACATAAGGTTGCATTGCATTCCCAATATTGTATCAGTAACTGTGAAACGAATTACTACGTCGGATTTTATGTATACATCTTTAGCCTTTTCTATGATGGGGGTGTGATTACATCATAAAAAGCATATAAATGCCAGATTACACCTTGCATTACACTGCTTTGCTTTTAGTGACTTTCATACCACCTTCCATAAGCACTTTTCATGCTTTTGAACGTTGTTAGGGTTAGGGATAATCTTACAACAGGTATAAGCGGTTCCATTCTTTACTCGCGGAGTAACTGAATTTTTAAGACTTTGAGGTGATGACTATACAATGCGTATTCTTGTAGATAGATTACGGTCCCTCCTATACAATAATACCAAAAGATCTGATTAGTTATTACACTTGAGTGATCTGAAACCACTTTTGTGATAGGGTGCAAAATTCAGACTTGACAAGAATTGGTGTTTGTTCAGACTGGTATCACCAAAGTTTGAAATTGACATTCGGAAAAAAGTCTCGCCAATTAAATATTTCAAAATATTTTCAGTAAATAGCGTTAAACACGGACATAATATGTACAAAATACTAAAGCTTTTCGACATGCACTCATCAGAGTAAATTCGCATGAATGAACAGAACGCCAGAAAACGAAACAATATAATAGAGCCGAAGGAACAGTGGACGCTAAATAGCGCGATATGATTGGCTGAACAAGGTTAGGCCTAGTAACAGCCGTTCGGTCGAACAAATGCTAAAATAACGCAAGTGTTCTTACGAACTCCTTCTGACGGCACAGAATGGGGTCAGTAAGCCGAATGTATGATGCCTCGAGCATGCGCAGGTGATTAAAACTTCTCGCTCGGCTGAGAACCCTGAACCAAGATGAACAGTATTGTTCCGCGCATTCTTGGTTATTCGATAGCAATGGCCGACTTGCCACTATCCACGGAAGTAGGCACATTTAGTTGTGTACAAGAGCGTGAAGGTTGTGGGCGCGCGTTAGTTTGACGATTTCGGATTGACTTGGGCACATGTTGGCTAATGCGATCTGCTAACCGTTGGGTTGTGCGTCCTATGTACCGAGCTTCAAGTCAATCCGAAATCGTCAAACTAACGCGCGCCCACAACCTTCACGCTCTTGTACACAACTAAATGTGCCTACTTCCGTGGATAGTGGCAAGTCGGCCATTGCTTACCATCTATCGAATAACCAAGAATGCGCGGAACAATACTGTTCATCTTGGTTCAGGGTTCTCAGCCGAGCGAGAAGTTTTAATCACCTGCGCATGCTCGAGGCATCATACATTCGGCTTACTGACCCCATTCTGTGCCGTCAGAAGGAGTTCGTAAGAACACTTGCGTTATTTTAGCATTTGTTCGACCGAACGGTTGTTACTAGGCCTAACCTTGTTCAGCCAATCATATCGCGCTATTTAGCGTCCACTGTTCCTTCGGCTCTATTATATTGTTTCGTTTTCTGGCGTTCTGTTCATTCATGCGAATTTACTCTGATGAGTGCATGTCGAAAAGCTTTAGTATTTTGTACATATTATGTCCGTGTTTAACGCTATTTTCCGATTTTGCAGTACCAAGCACTTATTTAAAATATTTTCAGTAAACCTTCACAATCACAATATCACAATATTTTACGCTTGAGTGAGGAAAAGCCACTGTTGTGAATGGTGCAAAATCCATTCCTGACAAAATGTCTGTTGTTGTTGTTCTGGCTGGTATGAGCCAAGTTGAGAGTCATGAAAAGACTTCGAAATTTTACATTTTTATCATTCAAAGACTATTTGTGAAAGAACAGACTTTGTTCAATGTATTTCCTGATCAATACTTTATGGTTGAGTGAGCAAGTCAGATGAAATTAAAAGACTCACCAAAAGGAACATTTTGAAACACCCAGCAAAATAGTAAATTGCTTACTCAAGCATAACATGTTGATGGGATGTGTAATGATATACAGAGAACATATAGCCTGTTAGTTCATGACGTGTCTTTTATCGATCCGAATATGGAAATATTTAAAGACTTTACGTGACTCTCGATCAGCTCGGCTGATACCAGCCATAGCCAATATCAATTCTTGTCAAGGCTGTATTTTGCACCCGTTCACGAAATTGGCTTTTACTCTCTCAGGCGTAAAATATTGTGGGATATTTTGGTGTCATTTGATAGAAGAGACCCTAAGCTATTGACAGGTATGAAAATCTCCTAAACATATTTTGAAAAAGTTATTTGGGGAGAATTTTCTGTTAACTTTTTTTCTGGGACGCACCGTAGAAGGAAGGTACAGTTTACAAGAAGAGGCGCTTCTTGTGGCTCTTGTGTGCGTTTTATGAACAGACTGAAATAAGTCTGTCATGCATAATATTATGCTGGGGGAAGATTGTTCAGGGATTCATATCCCATAGTTGATTTTCTGAAATTCAACACGGTCGTTAATTGGCATCCACTTCAATCGGTCAAGGAGTGGTTTCGAAGAAGACCTACAATGTGCATCAAAAATCATTCTCGTTGCTCTCTTTTGTATCTTTAAGTAGATTATCGAGATTTCAACAGCACCAGATAAAGTTACATTGGTCTATAAATATTATGAGCAATTGAGCATAAGAGAATTTGATGCTAGCATCTATTGGCATTGGTAAGAGATGTTTGATTTGCCTAAAATTGGCTAGGAGGAAGCATAATAGTCGATGTAACTTATCGACTTGGTTTGTATTACTTAGATGTTGGTCTATGTCTCCTCTTATAGTAGTTTTTGGTTTGTATTACATATCCATGCGATCCTCACTTTGTATAGCCTAGCTTTTTCTCCATGCACCCAATGGTCGCTCTCTTTCTCTCACCTGCCCTCCATTTTCTCCTCCATCTTACCATCCCTTTTTCCGTTCACACATAAGTACTCTCTTGTTTTCAACCACTAGTAACAAGTCATGCATGTAAGCTTCTTACACTATGACGTCACAGTGATGTTAAAGGCTGTTTATACGTCATGTAGTTGTAATGTAAATTTGTGAAACAGTATCCTGAATACATTCACTCGAGCTTATTTCAATATCGTTAAAGGAGTTAACGATATAACGAGAATAAAATAAGGATGAAAAAACCTCAGATATTTCTTATACGGAAAAGACAAAACTGTAAACGGATCCGTACACTTATTCCGAAATTATCTCATTCTCTGTATCGAGATGCCCCAGAATGCATTACCGATTATAACATAAAGGATTTATGTTTGTTATCCCAACTTGTAATAAGCCAACAGCTTATTGAGGAGTATTTTTTTAAAATTCCCTTCAGCACATGTTGACTCTCTTTAAGTATAAACGTACTGCCCCACCCCACCAGGGTCCCCGCCCATTTCTTAAACAAGATTCCTCACCTCCATCGTCAGAAGAATGGCATTGCTTGCGTATGCTCTCTAGCAGGTTCATACTAGTACAGTATGGATTGAAGAGTCGCTGCTGGTTATCTGTAAAATCACAAAAGAAGTAAAGCAAAGCAAGAAAGAGCAAATCATCGATAAGAGTAAAAAAAAAAATCATCTTGGGATGCCAGTTGCTTTAGGTGTGATTTTTTTTTATTCCTTGGGGATTGTAATCACCAAACCAACGCAGACGTTCGATATGTATCCATGTGTCACGCATATGTGCTATAGGTCAGATGCATGATATAGTCGAGATCAGGTTTTCTCAAGTGATTTAGAAAGTGGTACCATTGTCGCTTTATCAAACAAGTTCACTATTTGGTCCTCTTACATAGTCAGAGCGCCACGCGTATGCTAATGAGCTGAATCCGCGATATTTATTCAGAATCCCGTTTGTGCTGGAAGCTCAAAAATTGGCTCTCGTATATCACGTGATTTCACGAGAGGTTGTGACCTGCGCGTATTCGACGTCGTATTCCATAGCGACGGGAAGCCAAGATGGCAGAATGTTACCGTAAGTAAAGTTCAAGATTATACCATTGTTTTGGTATGAAATATGACATGTTTCTGTAAAAATTCGGGCTTGAAATAGTGCCCAGGAATTACTCCTTATTTTGTTACGATTTAGAATTGATTTTGCATCACAAAGTTCGCTTTTGGTTCCTGACCGTCCTCAGAAACCGTGGCATTTTTCAACAGCTTGTTTAGCTCGATAAGAGTTCAGTGTTCAATATGTATGAAAATCTTCGTGACGCAAGATCTTTTTCATTATCAATTTCACGATGGAAGTTGCGTGTTGGGCAGTGAACCGCTGTGGGTGCCGACGTTGCTTTTTTTGGCTTTGTAGGCCCACCCGTGTATATTTGTGTACTGTATACACAGGATACACATGGCAAGCTGCACTTAACTCGGCACAACAAGTTCAACATGTTCAATATGTTCATTTAATAAGGTTTATTATAATAATATTTAAAAGGTTCCTTGGTCTTCCCAAAAGTGCGGCGAATGAGGCAGTCTTCCTTCTGACCGGAATTATCCCTCTCTCTCTGCAAGTTGATCTTCATACCCTGTTGACTCTTGGGCAATTGTTTACTCTACCCAGCGATAGGTATGAGCACAGGATCCTCCTGAATGCGCTTGCAGCTGACATACCCTCCATCTCTTACTGGAAGCAGTTGATTATCAAATTTAGCCTACCCTCCATACTGTCCGGCTTCACGAATATCAACTACCTCACCTGGAAAAGGCTGTGCCGGCAGGCCATCTTTCAGAAGCACAACGCTGACCTGGTTGTAGCCATTCGGGAAAAACATACTCTTGCCTTCTGGAAGCATTGTTCAACTTTCCCAAACCCTAGCAGATTGTTTCCACCTGCTCTACCTTCACACCTCCGAATTGCATCAAGACTTCGCTCCCAACTTCTGACTGGCACGTATCCAACACAACACAGACTGAAAACCATAGGCAAATCTCCCTGTGCCACATGCAGACTCTGTTCAATAGAGGATGAAAGTTCCATCCACTTTCTTGCAACCTGCCCATCCCTGCACTCCCAGCGGACTGCTCTCATTCATCAAGTTTTGTCACTAAATCCCCCTGCCACAGTCTCCCAGGCTTTTACCACTGCTGATCCCATGATCTTCGCCACTAATATCTTATTACCCTCCTCCCACCTGTCTTCTACTCTTTCTGCTACCGTAACGACCCACTGCCTCAGATACATCCTCAAAATTCACCATATTCGTCTTGAGAAGCTTCTGCAACACAATTGTCAACCTGCGGGTAACCGCTGATCCTCGAATATCGGGGGAAGAACAAACAAGAAGAAGAAGAATAAGTCTGATGACTGTACATGTAGACATATAAGTTAAGTCTAATATTACTAGGCCTACTTCTGCCCTTATATGGAAGATACCTTATCACTCAGATTTTCTTTTTGCTTTATGATGTAGGATGGGGGTTGCATATCACAATTCACATGCATATCCGGACACTTGTTATTTTATGTTAAACAAAATTAGTCTGTCAATTTTGCCATCTGATTTTACAAAAAACGTGCATCAAGTAACACTAAAAACTTAAAAGGAAATCCACTGAATATTTGCCAATGCACATGATTTTCAACCTATCCTGTGAAAGATTTGTGACAATTTGCATGAAAAGTTGTTCGATTTAATTGTTTAAAAATAACCTGTCCAGATAAACAACCTGTCCGGACATGCCGGATTCGGAATTACGATGTCTGGGAATATTACAGGTATATGAATGATGTATTCCTGATACTCTGAATATTTCTTTTGCACTCAAGTTGTTTCTAATTCTAGTGGGCAACGTGTTGAGTGAATGACAAAACCTGAGAGAAATGTTTGAAATGAATAAAAACTAAATATGATTTTGCTGTTGACTGGTCAAAATGTCCCGCCAATAATTTATTCCCAGTTATAATGAAGGCAGTGGCTATTCTTACGACGAGTCATAACACGCTCCATTTTCGTACTTTGCGGCGTCGTTAGAATAATTTTTCGGCTATTCTTACAACATGCACATACGCTCCATTTTCCTAACCCTAACCCTATGCGACGTAAGAATAGCCGGAAAATTATTCTTACGACTCGTCATAAGAATAGCCACTGCGTATTTTATGAAATTAATAAAATAAGCAAATAATCATGGACTGTCAAACCACATACACCTGGTCGTGTTAGCCCATAGTAGGCCTAGTACAAAGACACTTTTGCATTATCTTTTGAATCAGAATGCCAGAAATTACACATTATACATGAGCAGAAAGAAAAATTTTCTGAAAAATTTGAGGCCATTTTTAATGCAATATGTTTAAATTTTGGTTTGCATAAATATCTTGTCTTTGTTTTATTTGTAGGTCCACCTACCATCTTGTCATGTGCAGCAAGTGTCATGTATTTCTGGATTCCCGGAGACATCAGTGCACAGCTCTCAATCTGACATGCTGAATTCATCGTTGGACACCTCTCGAGCACTTGCCAATGAATATCTACCCACCCGTCCGTCCACCCATCGATCCATGTAGGTATTCATCCATCTGCTTCAGCTCCTGCCAGCATGCCACTACCCTCCAGCCATTGGGATGGCATCTACCAACCGACTCGTCCACCAGACTATGCACTAGGGGTGGGAGTTTCGGGTATTTTTTCAATTCGGGAACCCGACGATTTTTCGGGCGGGTTCCCGGTTACCCGAAAATCATATAACACAAATTACAAGCTTATATTTACCCCTAAGAAGCTATTAACACTGGGAAAAACTCGAAAGCGCATCACTGCAGTGGGGCGCTACATGGATTTTTACATGTAGATATTGAATGGCTGGTCGACGTTATCTACCGCCTTATCATGTTACATACATGAGTAATCATTAAATACTTATTTTCGGGAAACGGGCATGTAATATTTTGACCCGGGACCCGATGCTCTCGGGCGGGACTCGGGTACCCGGTTTTTAGTCCCAGCACTACTATGCACCTCATCAACCAAGTGCAAGTAAATTTGGAACCCATAACAGTTCTTGTTCTTTTGTTGAACATGTAAGCACTATTCCCAAGCACAGTTGAAACAAATCAAACAGGATCATTGTTGGGGTAGAACCAACGAGGACCTCACACAGTAAACGTGCATATGACACTACTTGTGAGGTAAAGGAACGTCAGAGTACCCCATGCAACAAACGTGTATCTGGTCCTTGTCAACTTTGTAGTCGAACGTCTAATAGATATCACCATATTTCAACCTCTTCAACTAATGTACCAGATTAAATTCTTATATTTTGGAAAACTGCTCTGCCATAAATGAAAATGATAGTATGTATAATGCCTGTCGGCAGAAATATATGAAAAAATAAAGTCAGTTGATCAAAAAGCACCTGAAAAAAGCAGAATGAAAGAACGTTTGCCATGCTTTTAAAGTCATCTTATGTGTGATAGGTTATCTGAGTTTGATATTTATTTCACAATCGGGGATTTTAATTTGACGTTTTTCCTTAACTGTACATCCATTCCAGAGTCAATTCCTCTTTGTAAAAAGCACAGAGCACAGATTTTTAATCATAAGGATTGAGGACAGTGCTCATTCTGTGACACGCATCTGAAAGCTAGGAAATATTTCTGTAGGCTCTCTTCCACAAGAAAGCATTTCTAAATTGAAAGATATTTAATGATCAGTTTGTTTTACAAAGTGATACTGTTTAATGTCCTTCGTGTCAGAGGTTTGCTTTACGAGAAAATTATGATAGTTTGTCATTAGAAGAACTAGAACAAAGCTTTTCTTTGAAATCCCAAGAAAATGATTCTTCAGGAGATGAAGAAGATGTATTATCAATTGTCTTTAATGCAACTATTTTACACCTGTGTAACATTTGTAAGTATACTAAATGTTTTTTGTTAAGTACTGCCTATGAACACTTTTTAGAAGTCTTAAGGCGAAAGTGCCAGATCAACGATCATACTATAGATTGATAAGAACTAAGACTTTTCTTCATACTAAAAATTACTCTGCATAAGTCCTCACGAAAGAAAGGAATCTTTTTCTTCTTGTCAGAGGCTTTTAAAGAATAAATGTGACGGTGTTGATGATGGTATTGGAAATTCAAAAGACTAGAAAGGTTCCCATTCTTCCAATAACAGTGTTGAATCACAATTTAGAAATATACTTGGTCAATGTAACAGCAAGTTGCACACTCAAAAGTAAATGCATGAGAGACAATTTCATCAGAAATCCATCTTGTGTAATTGATTTTAATTTTCGTGATTTAACCTCGTATTTCGATCCATTAGTTTGGAATACCATTTGCCTTCTTACCGCCACAAGAGAGGAATATAATCACTTTACAAATTTGTTAATATTTGTAGAGAGAAAATGCAGTCAGTTTCCAACAGTTGCAGCAAGAAAAAGGTTATCCCAGTTGAGTGCGAAAAGAATTGCTATAAAGAAATGCATCCAAGCACTTTATGTACATGTATGTAGTGGGTGCAATTTTGTCTCCTTTTTTGCACATTTTGGAAACGTGTATTCTTTAACATTTTTTTACAGTATGCATCCTTTATTTCTGGAGAACTATCCTCAGATACACCACAAACGTTAGATCATACAAATTTAAATGTAGATGTAGATAAGGTTACTTTCATTTTATAGACTTTTATACCGGTAGATGGTATTATGTGTATACTTCAATACAAATCGTGCATGCTTGCATAACTATTCTTCTCCAGTTGATTTGTTTCATAGTATCAATGAAGGTCCTTGAAGTTGTAAGAAAGGCATCCTGGAAAGGCATCCTGGAAATGTGTATGGTCTTTTGCCTTCTAGTTCAGCTTTGAGGCTGCATTGGCTTCAAACCTGTTGGGTTCAGACTGTTGGGAGTAGAGTGCAAACTCCTACATGTATATTCAGTCATCCAGATATTAAACTGTATAGGTTTCTTGTATGTGAAGATGATGAAGGAGTACATGTTACATGCCAGTGGGACTCTAATGAAAATATTGATAAGATTGGATTAAGATTAAATCCAATGTTTTATATCTTACAACGGGTTGTTCTTGTGCTAAGAGCAAATGTCAAAATCGTTTCTGTGGCCCTGGTTGTCGATGTATATGGTTTGAGAACCTAGTAATATCTTGTTCAAAACAGATACCATAAAGTGACACTGATAGTGTATCGAGTGGAGAGGATTTAGATAAAGAATTAGATAAAGAAATTTATGTAGATTATTTTCATATTGAGTAAATTTTTGTTGAGCCACCGAGGTGGAGTGAGACTAAGGGATCCTTAGCAGCATCCGTCAGTCCGTCATCCATCCGTGATGCTTATAAAACTTGAATAACTTTGCAACCATTTGCCCGTTTGTAGCCATACTTGGATGGTGCATGAAGATGCTATGGGGACCTCAATGTTATTTGGGGGTCAAAGGTCAAATGAGGTCAAATGTTACAATTTACCTGCAAAAATGATTGCATACGAACATGGCGAGACACATTATTTCCTTGTTCTTTGAAGGCTCTGCCATGCAAATCATTACTTCCTGTATATTTGTGTTACGCATCATATAACATAATAGAAAAGTAATAGATTTTTTGTGTGTGCAAGAATTACCATCTAAATGCACATGTATAAAGAGCCAGTAAGTTGCAATACTGACGTGTCCACATAGCTCGGTCAGTATGTATGTACTACCTTGTTATCTGTTGATATCAACTGACATACCAAAGATATGTAAATGTAATATTTCTTAAACTGTTGTGCCACTTGCAGCTGATTTATATTTCTTCCATACATGCAATGTGATTTTTATGTGGAGATAGTTGTCACACTATGCTTCATTGTTGTAATGTCATATACTGTGCTGTAAACTACAAGTTTTGTAGTAATATCTTTCCCTGTTGTTGGTAAGATTTTTATTAAGTTCAGTCATAGTTCATTGTGTACCTATCAAAAGGCAATTTTAATAGAGACGATCAAGATTTATGCTTCAATGGTTCTTATGCTGGGTAATTTTATTTTTTGTTTAATGCTACATTGATGGCTTTCTCGTTGGTGCATGGATGTCTTTGGGGGTTTATTTATCAGTGCCAGTCTTTCCAGCATCCATTATGATATTATGGATGGTTATCTGCCTTCTATAGTGCAATCATTGTAAAGTTATAGATGCTTTATTTGTATTACCAGATATATTGCATGCCCTTTATTTATGACATGTTAAAAAGAAATATTTTGCAAGATCATTAGTTCTGCTTTTTGTACTATATTGACTCTATTTATTTATGTCTAATATTTAAAAATAGGATTGGGGATCGACCAGGATGCCTGCCTTGTACTGTAGACTTACTTAGTCACAAGTAATCAATGTATTTGTTACTCCAAAATAATATATTGCTTCAAAACATCTTAATATTTACCTAATGTATTTTGTGTTTTCTGCTGTGTAAATGAGTTACAATGTTAGTGGTTATTTGTTCTATCATGCTCAGGCAGAACAGAAATATCAGAGATATTAAATAAAAATGTTTTGCATTTTAAATTTAAATTGTTTATTCCAGCATGCAATATATAAGGTTTGGGTAATATTCTGAGAAGAGAATGAAAGGATAAGAAAACAAGTTGAAAGTGGTACTGTGAAAGTGATATTTTTGAAGAATGGCTGCCAAACACAACTCGGTCCTGAGGGGTGCCTTTTATTTTTACTCCCAAAGCTTGGGGAGTCGGATTGGGGCAGCGCATGTACTCGACCCAATATCAATCCCCCTCCCCCAGCTAAACAAGCCCCCCCCCCCCCCCCCTGTCAGGGCCCCAAGAGGTTGCAACAGTATTCTGTTTTGTTGCTGTCTATATACCTATAAAAGGAAGAGAGTTGAATTTAATGAATGACAGATAACTACAGAAGAAAAAGCAAATACAAATGAAAGTGTGGGCAGTGAATTAAAGACAAAAAGGAAACAGGTAGGCAGTCAGAGCCAAGATCAGATTCAGTTAAGGCAATGCTACACGAACTTTGCATGTCAAATCTGCCGTACACAGCAGGGGGGGGGGGTGGCAGTTGCCCCCCCCCCCCCCCCGGCCCCTCCGAAATTTTCAAATCCCCCTTCTTTCTTTTTTTTAAGACTCGGATTTTAGATTTTCAAATAATTCCACCAAAGTGTGCACCAGATCGTTCACTTTCAATTCTAAATATGCAAAAGCTCCCTCGTGTGGGAGCAGGATGTAACCCCCTCCCACACCTTCCCTCACTTGCGTGTTCCCTCGAATATTGAACACATTCTACCCCCCCCCCCCCCCCCCCAGGAAAAATTGCATGAAAATGTGCAGAGTATTTTTGTCGTAGGAAATTTGGGACACATGAATCCCATCTTTAACTAATGGTTACAATATACAATTTATTTGAATAACATTTTCACCTCTAAATCTGGGGATAACAACCAATGCCAAACTTTAGTTAACAGGGGCAGTAAAGCCGACGCAGAAAAACACATATGGGACACGAGAATATACACGTATCCATACTTACCTGGAAGACTAGATTAATGGCGTTAGTGAGGTAAAGAGGGTGATTTATTAATTTTTTTAGGAATATTATGACGAACTGCAGCTACTGCTTTAATTATTAGCTTTTTCATGTGACTCCATTCATTATAAATATACGAATACTTGATACTGCGACTAAAGTATACGACGCTAAACCCTGACCTGTAGGTGGTCGTCGTTTCCACACCGTTGAAGTTCGTTGACCCTGATCACAATGCGCAGCAGGGCTAGGCCGCGTTGACCAATCAGACCGCAGCATTGTTGCCAATGCAAGAAACTCGCTCTTCGTCGGACGAAGGGGATGACAAGGTGATAGACTTTTTTGGTTCCTGACCGTCCTCAAAAAGAATACATACTGATTTATGGCTCATTTTGAAGAGAAATAGTGTAGCAACACGCCTATTATAAAAGTGTAATGACGCAAGATATGTAAGGTGTGTTTACGCGTCTTCTAAGACGCACGGATGAAAATCATTTTGAAGGCAATATGTAAGCCTGATTTTCAATGTTATGATACAGGAATATGGTTCTGAATTTCAGATATATAGAATCTTGGAATATTCCTCTTTACATACATCCTAAATTTATGGATGAAACCTGAGAAAAAATGTTAAGAACGTCGAATAATCAAACCCTTGCGCTACTCATGAATATTCATAAACGCGGAAGATTCATGAATACGAGCTGAATAAATACGGCTGAATTATCACGCGTGGCGCTCTGACTGTACATCCCTATTCTAAACCCCTAGTAAACTACAATCCAAACAATGAAAGCGCAGTGTCTGCTTAGCAAATATGCATATTCTTCTGAGAACTTTGCATTTTCTCTGATGTATTTTTTTGTAGGGAAATGAAGATTCTCTTCGTAATACCTGTTATTTCTATGCTATTCTGGGCTAATGCTTTTGTTTGTTTGTAATATTAGTATGATATTCTAATTTCTTCGAAGGTTATACTCCATTCGTCTTTTTTAAATAACTAAGACTTACTGCAATATTCCTGATATATATATATCAGGAATATATATATACAGTATATATATATATATATGTATATATATATCAGGAATATATATATATATATATATATATATATATATATATATATATATATATATATATATATATATCAGGAATATATATATATATATATTATTGTAAGGAAATAACATATACAACAGCTTTGGCAAATCTCCTGGAAATAAATACAAATGTGAAAGAAATTGCGAGAATAACGTTGCGTAGCTCAATCAAAGTTCCCCAGAGCTGTCCTCCCTTTTTTGATTTTTCGATTCCCGGCGGAGACATTTTTTCAGCCTTTGCAAAAATTTCAAAAAAGGGAGGACAGCTCTGGGGAAGTTTGACTGAGCTACGCAACGTTATTCTCGCAATTTCTTTCACATAATATATATATATATATATATAAGTCAGGATTGGTCGACTTTCGCTACTAAACAGTGCTCAATACATAATGTAGAGCTAAATAAATACATGTACATGTATTTATATATATATATATATATATATATATATATATATATATATATATAAACCCCTAATGGGTACATTAGGAGGACAGTTTTTGTTCTTTTTCTTTGTTCAACTGTCGACCTAATGTACCAACTGTCTACCTACATGTAATGTAGGGGTCGCTATTATGACGGAATAAACCGCATTGTTAGGTGTCGACCTAATGTACCCTTTAGTAAAATATACACACACACACACACATATATATATATATATATATATATAAATTGTATCGATCTGTAAATTTTGATAACATCTCAAACTTAATTTAAAAACTTATACATGTAAAGCTTACTTAATGAAGGTTGTATAAGTCTTTCATCTATTATCAAAATTATTTGAACCTTATAAGTTACTTTTTACAACCCCTTTCGAAACATTTCTCGTCTGAAGTATATACTTTTTTCATTCTGCGTCATCAGACTCCTATCGCATCACAAGGCATTGGATTACATGTAAATATGAGATGCACATTTATATATACATCCACGTGATGAACGGATTCATGAATATGTTATCATAATTGACGTTTGCCAATTTACGCAGTTTATTGTATATCCAGTTTCTCTTTGGTACATTTTATTTCTTCTCTTTTCAATTTATAGATATATATGTACATGTATGTGTTTGTATTTTTCATCATATTCTTGTCAAACTTGTTCCATGGACTTTTATTGGGTACAGCTGAGTCTGAAACAAAGTCTTAAATAAAGTCTTAAATTATCGAGGAACACCAAATCCAAGCAAGTTTGTCTACAAAACGGAATTCCTTCACGTGATTTCGATATGAGCTACAGGGTCATAAGGTTATCAGTAATATCCAAATTGCATTAATACACACAGTTATAACTTGTATACAAATATTTGCACACGAGATTACACAAACCCATTTGTGTCTGGTGATCCTGTGCTTCAAGTTTTTTGCAATTAAGATACGACTGGGAAACACTCGAGGTCTGTTTAAAGTGATAATATTCATCCATCGTCTCAACTGTCAACAACAGAATATCAATTTTGAGATACACTCTTAGAAAAAATGGTGCTTATGGGGCACTCATTAGCTCCAAACTGGTGCCGGATTCAAGATGTCTAGTTCCATTAAAAGGACCTTAGCCATTGAGCTTAGATTTCTCCACCTTTTGTTACGCGTATTAGTCTTTATCATAATCTGTAGATATTATTTAAACATGTCCACGATAATATCTATCTACATTCGTAATTTTCAAAATACTTTGGTTTGATACAAATTGTATAAATGTGTTCTATTGCATGTTGTTATAATTTATTGATTTCAGTTACTATGGATATATTGTATTTTTTTCGAAGGACGATAAAATATTGCTCAAGAGTAGGCTAGCTCTTTGCCAGCGCTCGTGATGAGCACCTTTAAAGGTGTCGATGAAAACCTTTTCAAAAGGTGCTTAGGGACACCCTAAAAGGTGACACTGGTGTGGCAAATATAAGCACCTTTTAACATGTTTAAAGGTGCTCAAACAAACCTTTTTTTCTAAGAGTGTATAGATTGCCAACACCTCTTAAGGGAACCAAAAAATAAACCCGTTACTTCTTCTATAAAGACCTTATAGAATGAAATGGTGATTGAAGAAGAAGGTTAATACATTGGGTTTAATGCATTATGGATATATATCGTCGTCAGGATAAAAGTGTTTTAACGACAGCTTCATATCGATCAATCGTTCCCGCTTTGTTCAACTTACAAAGTGAAGGAGCGAATTTTACTGACAATTCAATTCCCTATGAAACAGTGGTCACTTAAAAGGGGTTTTCTTTTTGACCTTTAGAAATGAAGGTCTAAATATTTCGTCAGCAGGGCATCCATATCGCATTTTCAATGGTAATATCGTATACCATTATTACAGGCTATTTTATAAACAGGATGACAAATAAATGTTATGCTATATTTCTTCATCTGAATTCGTACTCTCTGTGCAGCTTGTCAATTTTCTTCAATGACAGTTAACTATCCAGATTTCATTGCACTTCATCAGAAACATATTGTATCATAATGTATAATGATAAAAGAAAGCTACTGTAATAATACTACATTTACTACTACTACTACTACTACTTCTACTACTACTACTACTACTACTACTACTACTACTACTATACTACTACTACTGCTACAGGCGCCGCGGAACGTCTTGGAAAGTGGAGGGGCTTAGTGGGGGGGGGGGGGGCTGTAGCCCTGTACTACTACTACTACTACTACTACTACTACTACTACTACTACTAGGCTACTACTACTACTACTACTACTACTACTACTACTACTACTACTACTGCTGCTGCTGCTGCTGCTGCTGCTGCTACTAGTGCTACTACTACTGCTGCTACTACTACTGCTACTACTATACTACTACTACTACTACTACTACTACTACTACTACTGCTGCTGCTGCTGCTGCTGCTGCTGCTGCTGCTGCTACTACTACAAGTCTGTTATTTTGAACGAGGTGGTATACATGTGTATAATCTTTCTCTGCAAAATGTAAAGTATGAACATGATTATTATCGGCAATGCAATAGGTCAACGGAAATATATAGCTACATAAATATTTCCCATTGAATACAGCTAAATGGGGTGACGAATTCCTAGACTTTGATCCCCTTGGGTCATCGTGTGTGTGACATGATCGAGAGCGGATAGAAATAGAGAACCACATACAGTGTATAAATTTATTTTGTTTTTGCCATATTAGTAT
Organism: Heliocidaris erythrogramma; assembly: GCA_025617745.1. Classification (NCBI taxonomy): domain Eukaryota; kingdom Metazoa; phylum Echinodermata; class Echinoidea; order Camarodonta; family Echinometridae; genus Heliocidaris; species Heliocidaris erythrogramma. The sequence continues at coordinate 23,487,038 of CM046861.1, read as the reverse complement.
AAGTTATTTCAAACGACAAAAAAAATATTCTAATCTAACCAAAGTGGATATAAAAGGTTTGGTCACACGGCAACAAGATTGTCGAGCCATGGTAATAATTATGATGTAACAAACAAGGAGAAGATTCGATTGCAGGATCTGCCAAAGACATGTCAATGACATTAATCAATATAACTGAGATACTACACTGATAAACAATGGTTGGTAATTGTGTTTAATTATAGGGGATGTATAGCGAGATCATTACGCAATTGCAAATTTAATTAAGATTGACTTACCTCCGTATTTCACTGTTATAAACACCATCGTCTCTTGATGACACATCCGAATTGTTCAGAAAAAGAACTTAGCAACAAGATATTTAGGAATCAAGAATTAGGAAGAAAATGCTTCCTTAAATGCCTGAAAGATTCGACTAGTTTATCAGTTCCTAGGTAACGACCCCTTTCAGCATACAGAAATAAGGCTTTTCGATAAAACAAAATGCGCACAAAAGGCGCACAGTCGATTTGACAGAATATTTTCTGTTTACTCTTCTATATGCGTTGCCTCACATCATGCACTCATGGTCTCTAAGTCCATGTTCACACATACGTGTCATCGCGAATCCTTTGAAAGAGCTTGTAAATAATGTGCCTATGAAATGAAGAATGGTTGGCACATCAAGATTCATGAAACCAAAGTATTTCCATCCAGTTTGATGTGTAAAAATGATCGATTAAAATAATTAAGAGTCTTCATTAACTATGCCGTCAGGCCTGTATGGCCTTATGTATGTCTGTTGAAAGGCGATCAGTTTCCCGACAATGTGACACCAGCAAGTTGCTAACACATTTTCCTCACAGACATGGCAGAAGACTGTCTAATTACTCGATCTTTCCAAGTAGTCTGCCTTCAGTAACGAAGATACTAATTCCGTATGATTATTATTTGCTTGTCACGATACAAATTGCTCTAGTAGCTAAATTTCTGCTTCCATTTTTCAATGTTAAGCTTGGCAACTTCTTAACGTCACACTTCCTCTTTCTAATGGTTCACGGACTTCGGGCATCAAGTCTGTCAGCAACCGCATCATAACAGTTTTAATCACTCACCGTACCTAGTAATAGTATATAAAAAGAACCCATTATGCTCAAACCAGTAAATTCGAGTAATATAAGGCACGATTGCGGTCTGGCATTACCGACACTTCGTCTGCTTATATACAACGCACTGGTCCACTCCAAGAATATAATGAGTTACGCAGTCGAGTCGTGAGTCCCAACAGCACCATTAGTTGCAAATCACTTTGGTACAAAAAATTATGCGAGTTGCCTCAATGAACTATAAATATCTGAGTACCCTCCGGAGTAACCTTTGACTTTGTCCGCCCGGCCCCCGTCATTAGCGAGGATTTCACACCAGCGCGAAGTACCTTTATTGTTTAGTTTGATTCTGCATGTATACTACTCGATTCTTCGAGAGCCACTGGTATAAATGCAAAAGGAACAAATAGAGGAAAAGGCGTGGGATAGCGGGCTAGGTAAAGAAAATCGATAAAATCAAGCATTTGTGACCATTCACTTGTCGACTAAAACACGCCTGCATGGCTACAACCTAATCGTGTTAGAACCACACATATGAATCTCAATGCTTTATATTGATGCTATACCCAAACGGACTACTATATATATTTTCCGTGAGGAGAATAAGGGGATTAGAGAGGGAGAGGGTGTGATGGCAAAGAAGGAGAAAGATAGAGAGATGATAAGTGACAGACAAATTTAGAGAAAGAGAGAGATGGAGAAAATCGAGAGGAGAAAGATGAGAGCGGAGAGACAGAGAGAGAGAGAAAAAGCGAGGGAGAGCGAGAGAGTAGAAAATGAAGAGTGGGAAAGATAGGAGAGGGGATATTATAGGAAGAGGGGAGGTAAGGAAAGATGGAGAGAGAGAGAGAGAAGGGAGAGAGAGGGGAGAGAGAGAGAGGGAGATAAAGAGAGAGAGATAGAGAGAAGGCGGCAGAAAGAACAGAGCGACAGAGACGGGGGAGAGGGGGAGAGAGGGATAGAAAGTAGAAAGTGGGGGAAGATAAACTGATAGAGTCTAGACTGCATTTATTTCATGACACAAATAGCCCATTTTCTTATATTTCTACATGAAGGAAGAGGCTATATAGACTAATGATATTGCTATGACTACACCAGTCAATGACGATCTTTGTCATAGCAAAATAGGTAGACCGCCTCTTTCATTGCTTAAAACACATCAAATCGATCAATAAATTTAGGAGAGGATGTCGTATCGATCTTGCTTCTATTGTTCATAAAAATGGAAAGACCACAATCGAAGCAATGTGGAATAACAGCTATATAGCGTCATCCAAACAGATTATGATCAATGCATCGATTTTCAACTTATCTTGAGTTCTTTTTCTCCACAGTATATGAATTAGAATTACAAAAACAAATAATGTGATGAAGAAAAAATAATGAAATATAATGACTGAACCCAGTTGCAATTGATGTTAAAATGACTAATCAATATTGTACCCCATTTATTTATTCTGATTCAGAGTTTGTGAATTATCCAAGAAACTCCTATTCAGTGGCCATAAGCATTGAATTGCATTTGTACAACGTACATGTCTATCTCAATAACTGTGGTCTAGACAGGATTAAACTTCTTTTCATTGGCAAAACACAAACATATACTAGGAATATGATCACAAATGAATTTGATGTAACAATCAATAAATATTATCTAATGAAAACAAAAACAAAAACAAATGAAAAAGAGAGAGAAGGAGAGAGAGAGAGAGAGAGGGAGAGAAGCAGCACAATATTTTGTGAAGATGCAGGCAGCCACCAAGATCATGATAATATCAAATCTTCATTTATGACAGTGAATTGTAAGCTTATTTTTATTTTCCGCTATATGATAATTATTCTAATATTTTCCACCATTCTATTAAAATATTTACAGCATTCGTATAGGCCTTAAAACCTTGAAAGTTGGGGATTTACTTTGAAAAAAAAAAAACAGGATCAAACTTTGTTCGTATTCAAGAAGTTATGTCTCTTTTTTAACATACAGAAACAAAAATATCCTCTAATCCTTACATCCCCAGGCAAACCAGTGTTGTAGTACTCGACTCGTCCACATCAATTACTTGGACTTGTAGGCCTACACTTTCACGGATTCTCTGTGAAAAATATTCTACCTAATAAGTAGTTTCCTTCAGTTCAGTTTTTCTGTTCAGTTTAGTTTATTTCCATTTCCAGCAACAATACAAATCAATACAAATCAATATTCAGTAAATAATACAATTATAATATCCATGAACAATTCAAAAGTATAAAATCTTGTGTGACTATAAAATCAATGACTTGTGTGACTATAAAATCAAATCCTTAATGAAATATGAAATGTAATCCACTAAATATACACAATGACATAAGAAGAGATTTGCCATACTATCTCTCTCTAATAGATGGTCCTTATTCTAATAGATTTATGAATTAGACAATTTCATATACAAAGCGAAATATAATGCACAAGAAATTTACTGCATTTAAAAAGTAGAGAGAGAGAGGGGCGGGGGTGGTGGTGGTTGCCCGAATATTTGAGTTTCAATATTCTGTGGGGGATTGCATATGTTAATTTGCTGTGCATGACATTTCGGGTAGACTTTTAGTAGGCTGTTATAATCACTCGAAATCTAAATAGTGCTTCAATATTGACATGGATGAGAAACAGCATCGCTTCTGCAATAATGTGCAAGGAAAAGTTTTCCCATGCACAGTCACCAAAGTTTGCTTACAAACTTTATCGACAAGTAGTCTACAGTTTGTTCACAATGATTTCATGTTCATTATTTCCATTCTATTTCAGTACAATGTCTAGAGTGGATACTCTATTTTGGATACTACTTAGATGAATGTGAAAAAATTGGAACAACAATTAAATTAATCAATTTTATCGCACTTATATATTTTCGCCATTTTGACCAATGAAAATCCAAGGAATTGGGCTAATCTGATGACTCCCACACAAGCTGGTCAGTCGGTCAATATAAATCCGACCGGATAAAAAGGTTTAGATTAGAAAACACGTGTCTTCAATATTTTTTTAATTTATATTAATTATATTGATGTGATCTTATTCGTCATATACGTGACAGGAGAGAACACGTGTGAATATAAATTATACGATACAATCATTAATGAGTAAACTTTAAAATGTATCAGCGGAAAATACAAACCGATAATGGATATTATTTTCTCTTCGATTTCACGTTATTAATTTTTAACCAATTTCGATAGGTACTATGACGTTTGCTTTGTTGGGTTTGAGATACTATCGAAGTAAAAAAAAAGCAATTTCTCTAACTTCTCGATCTAAACTTCATGGACATCAACATGTGTATACGTATAAATATGGGCAAGCTATGGAGAGGCATCATCATTAAAGTTCCGTATTGGGGAAACTTAAGAAGTACAGACATGAACGGATAGACGAATTCTTGAGAAATAAAGGTAAGTAGAATTGCTTTCAATGTACATTTGTATAGCTTATGCATAGCATATGGTATTGTATTTTTCTTTCTTTTTTATTGAACACAACGAGCTAGAGAAGGGATAGGGTATGGTGAACATTGCTTTACAAAATAAATGAATGAATCTGAAATCAGATTTCTTCCATTTTTATTCACCATCGAAATTTGTTGTCATCACAAGATGAATAACTGTTCATATTTAGTTCACTTTCTTTATGTCGACCTGTTTATGAATCTTCATTTTGGAGAAGGAACATTTTAGTTATCAAGCCCTTAGCCTAACACTGTAGAAGTGCTGCAGTTAATGGTAACACACCAATACCTCATCTAAAACCAAATCTGAATTTAAATTGACGAAAAAGAGCTGGTAAGTGATTAAACAATCGATTTTAATAGCGCTTCATATTTTATTTTGCTTACAGTTTACATTTAGCCTTAATCATGGATCGATTGTGGCTTTCTTTAGCCATCACCTTGCTCATGGCAGCAATGACCAACTCAAAACCAGGTGAGTGGCAAAAATAATATTTTCTTACTCTAACATCTGTTAGATCTTATAATTTCATAATTATATGGTATTTTTAAGGTATATCTTTCACATCTAAAAAAAAAACCCAAACCCCAAATAATTCAGATGGAAAGTACGGTATTACGTGCATAATATTTAATGAATAAATTACAGATTAATAATAATGCATTAAAAAAACCATTAAATAAATCTTCGGCAGTCCACGGACTGACATGACTGAGTATTCCGATTCTGATTAATTAATTGTTTATATAAAAGCATAGGCATTTGGTTTCTACTAGCATGACATAAAACATATGAATAACATCAAAAACGACAATAGACGTGAAAATTGAAAAAAAATTAAAGGCAAACAATGGAATCAACTGTAATAAATGTTTTCTCATTCTTAGCTGAACGATACAGGAGAAGTAGCAGCAGCAGTAGTGAAGAAGATGGAGGCGATGGCGGTGATGGTGGTGATGGAGGAGATTGTGAGGGCGGTGGTGGCGGCGATGGTGGAGATGCAGGTTGTGATGGTGATGGTAATAGAGGATGTGATGGTAATGCAGGATGCGATGGAGGTTGCGATGGCAGAGACGGTTGTGACGCAGGTTGTGATGCTGGCTGTCACGGTGGTGGTGATGGCAGTTGCGGTGGTGGCGGCGACGGGGGCGGAGATGCAGGTTGTGACGGTGGTGGTGATGGCGGTTGTGATGGCGGCGGTGATGGCGGAGGCGGTTGTGAGGGTGGTGGTGATGGCGGCGGTGATGGCGGAGGCGGTTGTGACGGTGGTGGTGATGGCGGCGGTGATGGCGGAGGCGGTTGTGACGGTGGTGGTGATGGCGGCGGTGATGGCGGAGGAGGTTGTGATGGCGGTTGTGACGGTGGTGGTGATAGAGGATGTGACGGTGGTTGCGATGGAGGCGATGGCGGCGATGGTGGTGATGGGGATTGTGGTGGAGATTGCGGCGGTGGAGGAGATGGAGGCTGTGAAGGAGACAGTTGTGGGGGTGGCTGCGATGGTGGGGGTGATTGTGGAGATGTCGGCGACGGTGGATGCGATGGCGGTGACGGAGGTGATTATGATGGTGGTGACGGCGGTGACTGCGGGGATGGTGGTGAAGGCGGCGGCTCGAGTTCTGATTCATCCAGTAGTGAAGAAGACGAAGGGGATGGCGATGGTGATGGCGGGGAAGGCGGAGAGGGCGGAGGTGACGGAGGAGGAGGCGGCGGAGGAGACGGAGGAGACGGAGGAGACGGAGGAGGCGGAGGAGACGGCGGCGGCGGAGGCGGTGGAGGTGGAGGTGAAGATGGCGAAACAAACTTCGAAATCATCTACATTCAAGTTCCTGTACCTGCTCCGTCCGGCGACGTTGACGATGGGGATGTCGATGGGGATGGTGATGGTGATGTTGACGGTGATGAGGATGGTGGTGATGAAGAAGATTTGGAAGATGATGACGGTGATGCTGGAGGTGGCGATGACGATGATGACGATGATGATGATGATGGCGAAGACGGAAATGGGGAAGACGGCAATGGTGATGGAGGTGATGGAGCATGTGATCTCGCTTCTGGTGATGTTAATTGTGAACCACTAATCGAAGCAACAACCCTTGAAGACAGACCAGGTAGGTTTAGTACATCAATGTACTTGCCTTAAAATAATTGCACGATGATGGTCTTGAATAATGACAACACTACTTGGCGTTAGCAGCTAATACATTTCTGCTATTTATTGTTGATTAAAGTGAAAGCGCCATCAGTCATTTTCATATCAGTAGAGCCACCGAGCGGTGGAACTGTAAGAAAATTCTCTCTTCTTCGTGCTCTTGTTTCTCCTCTCTCTCTCTCACTCTCTCTCTCCTCCCTCCTCCGTCCCTCAGTCCCTCCATCCCTTCGTCTTCCCTTGTATTCGACTGACAGGATTACGTGCCCACTATGTCCCCCGTTTTGGTGCTACGCCACTATAGCATCATTAATATATATAATATTATTGATGTTTACGCTGTGGAGAAACAACTGATACAAAAAAATCACCCGGACCTGGGGCCCGTTGCATAAACTTACCATTAACGGTAACTTTGCCATCAATGATAACTCCCATGGAAACCTTGATTTTGATTGGCTGTTGAGTGATGTTACCATGGTAGTTACCATTGATAGTAGAGTTACCATTAATGGTAAGTTTTATGCAACGGGGCCCTGATTTTATTCCTTCTGCATGGGATTCTTAAAGATATTTCCAATCTCTTAGCTGGTCCTGTGTCTTCTATTTTCAATGCATCATTTGCTCAAGCCTATGTTCCTCCTATTTAGAAGTCAGCTAATATCATTCCTATTCCCAAAGTGAATCCACCTGTATGTAGATGACGCTACTGTATATGATGTGTGTAATCTCAGCAATCAGGATTCCCGTCAGTGTGCATTGGATGAATTAGTCACGTGGTCAAAGGATAATGATATGCGAATTAACTCTTTCCCTGTATTCGTGTCTCAATTTCTTTGTTCTTCCGTCTTTTACTCCTTCTGATCTTGTTTCTTCCTTTCCATTTTCTTCTTCGTCTCCTTCTTCGTTTTCTGCCCCCTTTTTTAACTTCCACGTTCTCTTCCTTTTTTTTTTCTTCTTTATTCTTATTTTTGTTCTTCTTGTTTTTCTTTTATCTTCTTGTTTTCTTCCTTTTCCTAATTTTTTATATGAATTCGGAAGCTTTTTTTATATCAGTAAATTAGTAATTATAAATTCAGTATTTTCTGATATCAATTACGTATTAGACGTGGTGCTATTACAGTGCCAACATCAGAATACAAGGGGGAAAGAAGAAGAAAAAAAAATCAGGTTATAACCATGTTTTCATTTTTTACTTGCATGTGGTTCGAATTTGAATAGGTAATTGATAATTATATTTTAATGAGTAGTATTTAACCTCATTATGTGTAAATTCTTTAAATATTTATGATTACTATTAGCTACATGTATTACGGTACTATTTAATTTTCGCAGTCTCTCTCTTTCCTCCTTTGTACATTTTTGGGGTACTTCTTCCTTTCTTTTCCATTTTTTCCTGTTCTTCTTCTTCTTCTCCTCATCTATCTTCTTCTTCATCTTCTCCTTTTCCTTCCTTTTCCTCCCCTTCTTTCTCCTTTTCTTACTCTTCTTATTGATATTTTATATGTTATACTTTGTCAACCCTTTAATGTTACTGTTCCATGTATATTTATTGAATTAATATGTTATATGTTATTTTATCTGAACCATTCCAATCCAACTTTTAAGTTATACAATAAAGAATAAATCATAATAATATTTTTGTTCTTTCTGACTTCTTGTATGATTCTCCCTTGTATATAGGAGGTATTTTGGGTGCGATATGTTCTCCATGCCCATCGTTCATTTCCCGTGATCAACCCGTTTGTGGATCAGATGGTAACACGTATGACAGTTTGTGTCAGCTTAGAGAATCCGCCTGTCAACATGGTAACAGCAAGCTCAAGCTAGTCAATGAGGGGGCCTGTGCACAAACATAACTGCATCTTCATTTGAGTATACATGGAGAGAGAGAGAGAGAGAGAGAGAGAGAGAGAGAGAGAGAGAGAGAGAGAGAGAGAGGGAGGGGGAGGTGGGGTGGGGAGGGGGGGGGGGCAAGACAAGATAAGATATAGACAGATAAATGGTGCAGCTCCGCCCTTTAATTTCAGTTTTCGCTCCAGGCGACATTAAACTCGACTCTTGATTAATTCATTTCTCCCCCTAGAATGTCGTGCCCCATTCTATAGGCACATTCTTTGAAGAAGTACATAGAAATGGTGGTTTCATAATTATGTTTCGACAATTCTAGCAGTAGACCTTTTTGCAACTTGTATTTCAGCAAGATTCTTTTTAGTATCGCCTTTCAAGTTTCCTTTTCATTTATTTTGGTATAATATGCAGGGACAACTGCCAGATAAATAGCGGTTAAAAAGGAAACAAAATGTGAGGCCAAGATATCTATCAAAATAATGTATCTTGTTTCATGTGTACTCCTGAAGAAAATGCTGAGGTCAGAGTAGGTCTTATGACATTTGTATTAATGTTGATAATGGCAGTGTTATTTGTATTGTATATATACCGTATATGACTTATCTTTGAGTGTATTACTAGTTACGATACCGAGTACTTTAAAATCTATATATGTGTGATTATTTTATAAATGTTCTTTCAGGTTTTGATATATTTCCTACTGAGACTTATTCTCATTATTCATAAAATCTTATGTTTTTTTTAAATAAAAGGATGTACAATATGTGTGATACAAACATTTTCAAGCGAAAAATTTTCTCCCCAATCTCCTTTTATTCGTTTGTTAAAAAGAAAAGATGTTAACTGTTCATTTAAATGTGAGAAGAAAAAAAACTGCAAAGAGAAAATCAAGAGGAACGAAGAGAAGCTGAAAGAGAGTGAAGAAAATATTTTTTAAAAGAGTGAATGAAAGATAGAGAAAGAGAGAGAGGGGGAGACCGATGGAATACATATAACCGCATTTTATAATATTTTTCTTTTTTCGCCTAAAATTTTCTGCATCCGCTGTCACCCTAGATAATACTGAATTACAAACTTATCACACCTATGTTTATCGACTTACATCATACAATTTATGATTCGCGCACCTTTGAACAGCTGTATTCCATGTTTAAAAAAATAATTTCAGAACTCTTTCGAGAATTTATTCTTCAACCATGATATTCGGCAGTGCTCTCAGTTCGACTTTCATACTAGTAATCCAAACCGAAAAGCACTGATTTAGATTACGTTCAAACATGGAAATTAAAACGATTAAATCCGGATATTCTTTAAGCCATGGGATATAAAGTTCACATAATTCCATCTTGTATGATTTAGTCCCGCCTCTATATAAGGAGCAGTTCTTAATGAGTCTGACGTCACTTTACTGCACTAGTGTATTTAAAGGGTGCGAGTGAAGCAATTTACTCCCTGGCATAATATCCAACCATTCAAATGAAAAACAAAAAAAAAATCTTAATTAAAATTTGAAAGCCATTTATGAGTCAGATACTTCTCATTAATTATGAACATTTTCAGAAATTTTCTGCTCGGTCGTAATGCGGCCTCACACATCACTTAATAATTACAAGAGGTAAAACTGACTTACTTTTAGATTAAGATCAGTTGTGAATTTTCATCTCGATCTCATAATCAAATACAAAATATAACTGATTATCGCTGATAATAAATCCACAAGGAAATGACAGATATATCCAAAGGTTTGCTCACTCAGTTCTCTTGCTCAAAAAGAACCAGAGCAGATCTTTTAAACCGAATCAGATCAAAATAAGCTGGCGAAGGGATTTCCTTCTTTTTTTTTCTTCGAGCATTTAATCCATTAAAGGTCCCCTGCAAACCAAATGCAAGTTGATTTCTGGTGATGTGCAGGGATGAATGTTATGCTAGCATCAAAATATGTTTCATATAGTTTTAAATAATTTTTAAAATCATTTGCTCAAACATGTTATAATAAGCTCCACCCTCAAAAAAAGATCCAGATCTCAATTTTCACTATAAAAAGTGTCAAATATTTGGCTCGCTTGCAAAATATTAGAAAATAGCAAGTTAATATTCAGGCAAAAGGCGTCAGCCCACCTCGCGAAAATGTGCCCATACGCCTATGTCTCCGTCCACCCTCACTCACTCTCCAGCTCTTTTTTTTTTCTCTCTCTCTCTCTCTCTCTCTCTCTCTCTCACATACACACACACGCTCACACAGTCACGGTCACGGTAGATTAAAACTAAATATGCAATCAAGTTCCATGCTAAGTAATTCATTATACTGTACTGTATTTTCTAATACATGTAATATTACAAGGTATGAATAAATTCATAGTTATAACGTCATTAGATGGGTACCAGCCCCATAATGATATTAGTTCATCTCCATGAACAATACACGAAATATATAAACTAATTTATATAAACAAAGCACAAAGTTAAATCTTAATCCATCGTCGTATCAATGATTTTAACTCCTTCCTCTCTAAAATATTTGAATGCAAAGTATATCTGACATTTCTAACTATCATAACCCTATATTTATTTTGATTAACAACATTACGCATTGCACATTACAGTTATTGTGTCTCCTTTGCCATGAAATATGAAATATAAATCAGCGTATACCGATCTGATTTCGTTAATATCCAGGAGAAATTGCAGTTAAAGGAGTTTAGATATTTCATTACTGAATATTTTCAACTAAACATTTTGACATATGGATGTAAATAAAAAATTGTACGGATTGATTCAAAATAATGCTTCAACGGACCAGTGTCCAAAAATGCCCATCATCTCTAAATCTGAGCTAATTCCCATATTTTTTTCTTTAATACTTACTTATGATAAATATTCATAATAAAAAAATAAGAATGTAATAGGATTAGTGAATCTATTTTGAAAAAGAGCATAGCAAAGGCAACATCTTATATATAGAGATGCTCTATATAAGCTTAAGTGGAAACTAATGATTTATATTATCATCATAATTTTTTTCCTTGTTTTTTATGATTCTATACTAGTATTTATTTTGTTAAATTTATAAATAATAAAACAACAACAAAGGTCCAGCCTTTGCACTGCGATAAGCTACATCATAACTTCTCATGCATTAATTTAATCTGTTAAAATGTAAATTTCCACGTAGCAAACAAATTCGTATATGTAAAGTTATATACTTATATAATTCATATTCCATTATTCTATCATTAGAATGAGCCTAATATAAAATATCTACAGATCATAATATAATTTTATGAACGGCATTAGACAAAAAATGCTTATGAAATAAATTGGACGTGGGGCCCATTGATTAACAGATGAGCAAGTCAACGCAACTTGACTTTCTGAATCGTCTTGCTTTTTTTTTTAGTTGCATTAAATAAATCGCAACGTTTCATGTAAGACGCCCCTGTTCCATCAAGTGTAGGCATTCTCTAACATTTAAAAAAAAAATCATCATTCTCTACCACTGCTGTAATTCGAATAATGATATCTTCCTTTCTTGATCAATGAAACACAAAGATGGTATCTGTGGTCTACTCAAAGTGGTAATTTTTCGAAAGTGTTTCGCGCAATGATCTAGTCTAGATTCTATCCGTTTTGTTATTTTGGTTTATTCCCTAACGCTGCTCTTTCTCTACACATATAATTATAGCGCGACTCGACTCTCCACTAATCGCGCGATCCTCAAAATTTCACCCGTCGTTTGCGAGGGTCGAATGAAAGGACTATCTCAGTTTTAGCGTTTGGGGTGTATTATTTTCTCAACGGATATCGTGCGCGAACAATCCAGGCAGATCCCGCTCTTCAACAGGCCCCGTTTCATAAAACTTTGTAATCAATAACAAGTTACAATAACAGTTATAAGCTACTGATTGGCTGAGAGCAAATTTGTCATAAAACTGGAGCAGTTGTTATTGATAACAAGTTTTATGAAACGGGGCCAAAGCTGGGCGTCATTGCTCAATTATTATTGCAGCTGAACCAGTCTTGAGCGATAGGTTTCGGAAAGTAGGCGCTGACATTGAAGGTCCAAGGGGATACTTGGTAGTAAAGACCACCTTCCATGAAGAAATAGAGATAGTTGTCTGGTCCTTGGATCATCGAAACCACGTTGCCATAAAGGTTAGGGAAGATTTCGGTGATTTGGTAGGACCCTCGGAAGACGTTTTCCCAGCCGTAGATGTAGATTTGGTTGTCTGGTAGAGAGAAAGACAAGTGTAATACATGCATTTGCAATTGATGAAGATCAGAATGGTGCTTTCATTCGTTTTGTAACGTATACAATCGATGAATGTTTACTGTGAAGAAAACAAATACTCTGAAATGAAAGAGTAATAGGCCAGGCCCGTAGCCAGAGGGGGATCGGAGGGGTCGGACGACCCCCCCCCCCCCTTCTTGGGCTGAGGTCCGCTTTTTCATGAACCCCCCCCCCCCCCCATACATACACCTTAAATTGCAGCAGAAAGCATCTCGATTTTAAAATTTTCCGGAGGAGCACGCCCCCGACCCCCCTAGCGTATTGATTATGACAAAAAGGTCCACTTTTGCCAAAAACGACCCACCCCTTTAGAAACCCTGGCTACGGGCCTGTAGGCACACTCAGCTTTATACCAAGAACAGAAAGCTGACGAAAGAGATGAAGAAGAAGGCGTGAAAGTATAGGGGAGAGAGGGGAAAAAGAGGGAAAGAGAGAGAGAGAGAGAGAGAGAGAGACAAAATGAAGAAGAGGTCGAAGAAGTAAGACAGAAAACAAGAACAAGTTAAGAGCCCCAGGGGGCACGACGCTCACCTGATGTGGATCAATTCACATCTGGTGCATGTTCTCTCTAGCACATGAACAACTTTCATTCTTCATCTATAGAGGTATCTCTATACACAATACCAAGTCTGAGCTTCCTACCAAGTTCGGTTAAATTCCAATCATGGGTTTTGGAGAAGAAGCTGAAAATGTAAAAAGTTTATGGATGGCGGACAACTTGCCCCACAGAAAAAATCTCCATAAACAATACCAAGTCTGAGCTATTCCTGGTTCTGGAGAAGATGTTTGAAATTTACATAGCTTTTACACTTGGGGCCCTCCCCTGGGCCCCCCTGGGGGCCACATGTACCATTTTAGCACCTTTGGATCCCCTACCCCTAAGGATGATTCCTACCAAGTTTGGTTGAATTCCGATCATGTGTTTTGGAGAAGATCAGAATGTACATTTTGCCTGGCAGCGCCCCCTCCCCCTCCAGTATGTTACCCCCACAGGGCCCCCACAGGGCCCCCACAGGGCCACTCAGAGAAATTTCATGAACAACATTCATTCTTGATCTATAGAGGTATCTCCATACACAATACCAAGGCTGAGCTATGCCTGGTTCTGGAGAAGAAGATGTTTGAAATTTACATAGCTTTTACAATTGGGGCCCTCCCCCTGGGCCCCCTAGGGGCCACATGTACCATTTTAGCAACTTTTGGTCCCCTACCCCTAAGGATGATTCCTACCAAGTTTGGTTGAATTCCGATCTTGTGTTTTGGAGAAGATCAGAATGTACATTTTGCCAGGCAGCGCCCCCCCCCCCCCCTCCAGTATGTTACCCCCACAGGGCCCCTATAGGGCCACTCAGAGAAATTTCATGAACAACATTCATTCTTCATCTATAGAGGTATCTCCGTACACAATACCAAGTCTGAGCTATGCCTGGTTCTGGAGAAGAAGATGTTTGAAATTTACGTAGCTTTTACAATTGGGGGCCTTCCCCCTGGGACCCCCTGGGGGCCACATGTACCATTTTAGCAACTTTGGGTCCCCTACCCCTAAGGATGATTCCTACCAAGTTTGGTTGAATTCCGATCGTGTGTTTTGGAGAAGAAGATCAGACTGTACATTTTGCCAGGCAGCGCCCGCCCCCCCCCCCCCTCCAGTATGTTACCCCCACAGGGCCCCTATAGGGCCACTCAGAGAAATTTCATGAACAACATTCATTCTTCATCTATAGAGGTATCTCCATACAAAATACCAAGTCTGAGCTATGCCTGGTTCTGGAGAAGAAGATGTTTGAAATTTACATAGCTTTTACAATTGGGGGCCCTCCCCCTGGGCCCCCCTGGGGGCCACATATACCATTTTAGCAACTTTGGGTCCCCTACCCCTAAGGATGATTCCTACCAAGTTTGGTTGAATTCCGATCATGGGTTTTGGAGAAGAAGATGAAAATGTAAAAAGTTAACGGACGACGGACGACGCACGACGCACGACGGACAAATTTCTATCGCAATAGCTCACTCGAGCCATAGGCTCAGGTGAGCTAAAAAAAACCATGACAGACAGAAAAGGGAGAATATGAAGAAAAGGAGAAGAAGTAGAAGGAGAGAAAGAAGAAGAAGGGAAGGAAGAGGAAGAAGAAGAAGAAGAAGAAGAAGAAGAAGAAGAAGAAGAAGAAGAAGAAGAAGAAGAAGAAGAAGAAGAAGAAGAAGAAGAAGAAGAAGAAGAATGAGAAGAATGGAGAGGATGAAGAAGAACTAGAATCATACCCATGACAAAGACAGTTTCTCCATTTCCACTGATTTCAGCAACACCGTGCACAGACACAATTGGTGTAACAGACCTGAAATCGGGAAAGACGGTCTCTAGGGCCTTGGGGTAACCAGGTTCTAAATGGTTTGTGGCATTGTATTTCCACACTGCAACGCTTCCTGATATAGTCTGTAAAAGAAAGGCGCAATATAAATATAATTTAGCACATACTTTTATCAATATATTCTTTCGTGAATTCTTCAACTCAGTTTGTCTACAACCATATTTGTCGGGAAATGTGTAACTTTTACGACTTTTATACTTGTGGGAAAATGATAAAACTGAAAGGTAATATCCTCCCCAGCGTGAAGAGCAAGAAACCATTCATGTTTTTCAAGTTCTTATAGCTCAATAACTGGTATATTATTTCATAATGATAACTGAGCATATCTCTATTTCAATGTGGGCGGACCGGGGGCATACCGGGGCTGCCCGAGTGCAAATTGTATTGGTTTTTAATTTTTCTGGGTCTTCAAACAGGGGTGGACGCCGGTTCCGCATATGAAGCTGCATACACCATTTATTAAAACGATAACAAAGATAATCAAATTCTAATTCTAATTTAACTTATGTTTACGAATGTGTTCATGTCTTCAGACGCTATTCAGTTTATACCGAAACTCGATAAAGAAACGACGTATAAAGAATCATCGTATAGCTAACGGGTCGTTCAGACGCATATTGCGACCGTCCTGAAAAAGGTGGTATAGATGCGCAGTTTCCCACTGCGCGTGTTGTTATGATCACGAGGTATCCGCTAGCCCCCCTGCCTGGATTTCCTCTTCCACCTTTCACGCGCGCTCCCGTTAAGCCCCGCCCAGTTATACCGTTCTATGGTCGCCATACGTTCAGACGGACACGAAACAGTGATTCTTTATCGAGTTCTAGTTCGAAACGATGCTCTGACCCTCGTTTCGCTATACGTCGTTTCGTTAGTCAGCGTTCAGACGCAAAATTTCATCGTATAGCTATACCGTTCTAGTATAGCTATACCGTTTTGGTATATATTTTTAGCGCCTGAACACCGCTTGACCATTTGAAGGGGGATGTCAAACCGACTTTGCCAGCAAGGTAATTAATTAAACCAAAAAGACAAGCAAAAGGAAGAAAATACATGTATCATCTTTTTCGGAGTGGGGGGGGGGGGGGGGGGTTGCTGACAGCCAATAAAATTGTAGAATTTGCCGACGGAACATTTTCAGTGGGGGAAGGGTGGCACATCCCCACACCATCCCTCCTAGCCCCCCCCCCCCCCCCCCCCCCCGTGCATGTATTAGGCTGATCATAATAATAGAAAAGTATACCTTAAAGAAGTATGTTTTCCCAACGTCATCACCCCACACTCGTGGGTTCTTCATGGAGAGGGAGGCGGAGAGATTGCTCTGGAGACCGAGCCAGTTGTCTGAGATAAGCTTGGGGTATCCCCTGACAACCTGACCTTGCTCCAGCATCCAATAGAAACTACCTGGAATTGAAAAAAACAAACGATGGTTAGTATAGGACCTGCTCATCCTTTTTCAAAGTGGAAATATATAATAAGGCGAAAAACAGGCATTTTGATTTGATTTGATTTGATTTCAATCGATTTAGATTCCACATTTACAATAAAATTAAAACAGTATGTAGAAAATTACAACCCCACAGTGCAAAAACAATTCCCACAGAATTACCACCACCGCCATCACCACCACCATCATCATCATCATCATCATCATCACCAACAGAATTTCCTCATCATCCCCATCTTTCTCACCATCATTTCACTGACCTACATCTACACCCATGGTAAATACCAAATATTAGTAAATAATGTTGACTAACTTGAGCCTGGTTTAATTTATGCCATAGATCTATTGAGCGCAATTATATAGGTCAATATTATTTTGCACAAACTACTGTAATTCTGTGACAAATAAACGAACAAGACGAATGCAGTCAAGAAGAAAAATTGAGAAATTGATATCATAATTACATGATTTTGTTTGTTCATTTAGTAACAAAATTGTGTAATTTCAAGGGATGAAGAAGTTTACAATCGGCATTTCAAAAATCATCGGACTAACCCTGCCCACAAATTTTTGGTTTACACCTGGATTTAAGTTAGTGCGCTTTTATGACTAGCGGCCATTACCTTTGAACGCATACATATCTCCCCCAGCGGTGAATGTCATAGAATCAGGATGTACGATGCATAGATTGGGTATGTTCGGATTGTTGGGACCCTGAGGGAAGCTGGTTGGAGAAGCTTGTTCTGCTCCTGGTCGAGCACCTTGTTTAAAGAACAATTATTTAATTCATATAATTATATACAACCATGACTGACAGACAGACAGACAGACAGAAAGACATATATAAATGGGGGTTTTTTAATTATGAAAAATATACGACAAAAATAAACGCTCTCTCATTTCCATCATTCGTGAAATTGTTTCCATTGTGATCCAATACCCCAATGATGAATTCTTAATTATAAAACAAATTCAGTATTTGAAATGTACTCGATAATGATGAGGCTTTTATGATATTGGTCATAGTTATATTCATCGATAAGATACTGCCATTGGTATGTGTTGGTTTTTATTGTCATGATGATCATTTGATTCCGATCACCAGTACCCTCTCCTTTCACCGCTGAGGACAAAATAATCTACATCCCTGATCACGATTAACTCATCATCATAATCATTTACTCGTGTGTATAAGATAATAATAATAATAATAATAATAGTAATAATAATAATAATAATAATAATAATAATAATAATAATAATAATAATAGTAATAATAATAATAATAATAATAATAATATTAATAATAATAATAATAATAATAATATTCTGGACTTATTCAGCACTTAATATATCCACGATGACCCTAGAAGTGTTTTAAAGATATCATTTACCCGGTCATCGGATTTAGGATTGCCCGTAGACAACGTGTGCACATTCTCCACCCTTGGGAAGGGGGATTCCAACCAAACACCATCAATGCCCTTCGCATAGTAACGGTTATTAATTTAACACCTGGGTGGAGAGAAACAAAAAAGATAAAATGCATTTTGGTTCTCACCATACAAAAATTGTACCCCAAGGATATCATCTAGATCGAGCTGGAAGTTTGAGTCATAACTTGGATACCAGGGGTACATGAGGGCGGGGAGGACCTTGGAATGACTGAGTCCAATGGCGTGACCGATCTCATGGCCCATTGTTAACCAAAGATTCTTTCCTGTATAATTATGGAAGAGTCGGAAAAGAGAGAAGAAAGTCTGTTTAAACATGGAGCCCATGATTCAATAAATTTCAATGTATTTCTAGATTCTGTTTTGTAGCCCTTACGAATCGTAATTACTAAATTGCATATCAATTTTCTAACAGCTTCTTGACAATAGCTTAGGAATGGGACGGGTCGCATCTGTCCTGTCCTGGAGGCGCGATGGCTCAGTGGTAGAGTAGTGGTCTCGTAACTGGGAGGGGGGGGGGGGGGAAACCAGGGTTCGAAACCAAGTGGATGTCTAATGCCTTTTGCTTTGGTAATGATGATTTTAAAAGCCGTCGGTCCCCTGGTCGCTTACTTACAAGCATACACAGGTAAAATAAACTTAAACCATCATATCTTTAAATCTTTCATTAATGTTCTACTTAGGTCAAATATTCCCCTTCTTATTGTTTATTTTTCTTATTTTTCTTCTTCACTTTCTCCCCTCTCACTCTCTAATATTTTTATTTGACTTTATTCGTCAGGAAAATCCATAACAGCTGATACTTAGCTTATTTCTAATGGCGTCATAACCTCACTTGCTATTCAAATTCTTCTTTTATCTCTATCTCTCTATCTTTCATTATTCTTCTCTGCATGAATTTACTTCCGCCCCTCTCACCCTTCCTCCCCCCCTTTTTTTTTTTTTTTTTTACACATTTCCACTCTGCCTACATTTCCATCATTCTACAATATTATTCATCTCATTCTGTCTTCCATGTATGCCCGTATTTCTATTGTATCTCTCAAGTACGGAAGCGTAAAAGTGCCACCGACATAATTTCCTCGTCTTCTCTCGACCTTTTTTGGTCCAAGAATGCGAGAGGGTGAGATCCGGAATCTCGTCAACTCGACTTCTTGGGTATGAGAAGATGATCTGAGAAGGCCAGATTCCAAATCTCCTATTTTCGACTTCTCGGGTATGAGAATTGAGAAGGTGAGAAGGCGAGAGATTAGATATCGTCAAGCCGATTTATTGGGTATGGGAAGGTGAGAAATCGAGATTCCAAAACTCGTCTTCTCGACATCTTGGGTAAGAGAAGTCGAGAAGACGAGATTATCTCGCCTTCTCATATTTACATACCTACGAAGTCGAGAAGACGAGATTTGGAATCTAACCTTCTGCCTTCTTAAAGACCACAGCCTGACCCAAAATAACCATATATTGACGTAAAGCTTAGTAAACAAAGAATATAATTACCCTGGGTATTCATAAATTTTCGTCTCCGTTTATCCATAAAAAATAAAAAAGATATTTTTTTTTGGTCCGCCCCCTCCCTATGGCGTAACAACAGAGGAAACTGCAGGGGGTCGCTAGACGTGTGACGACATGTCATGTATACAGCTCCGAGTGCGTCTACACGATATGTCGTCATCAAATTTTCACCCCCCGCAAAGTAGCGTTCCTCAGAGACGGGGCCCTCGTCAGAAAAACCACCGGGGCTCAACATTCGGGACGCTGTTACTCATTCCACAGGAAACGGAATCTCATGAAGTTGGTTTCAATTTGTTCAGAAAATATATAGCTCTCCGTGGATGAATAAAGTGTATATTTCAAAATTCGGTCAGGCTGAGGTCTTTAAAAGTCGAGTTGACGAGCTTCCGGATCTCACCTTCTCGCCGTTTTGGACCCAAGAAGTCTAGATGAAGAGATGACGGATCTCGCCTTCTCACATTCTCGGACCAAAGGTCGAGAAGACGAGGAATTATCTCGCCATCTCGGTGGCACTTTTAACCTTCCGTACTCAAGGGTTTAACACACAAGATATTATCTGACTGATCTGAATGGTGCATCTCTAGTGGTTCATGACGCATGTTTGACTGTGATCCATTTAATGCCCGTTGTAGACGAGGCGTCATTTACCTGACGTAGGACTACGTCAGTGACTGGAGCGGCCTTTGACGCACCATGTGCTGGTAATATCGTACAAAAATGATTGCAAGATGATTGTAATATGATTGTAAAATGATTGCAAAATGATTGCAAAATGTTTGTAATATGATTGTAAAATGATTGTAAAATGATTGTACGGTGGTTGTAAAATGATTGCAGAAATGATTGTAAAATGATTGCAAAATGGTTGTAAAATGATTGATGGTAAAATTATTGCAAAATGATGGTAAAATTATTGTAAAATGATTGTAAAATGATTGCAAAATTATAGTAAAATGATTGTAAAATGATTGTAAAATGATAGCAAAGCGAACAGTACAAAACTGGAAACATTGCGTTGAATTAGTGGCGTGTTGTTTAATTGCATTCATAGAGTTGATAAGCGCAGGTAACAACGCAATCTAAATGACGCCTCGTGTGCAAAGGGCATTGAGCCAAATAAGACGCAGAGGTTTTCGCTTCCGGGTCAGTGATCCATTGTTATATTCTTCATCTTTCTCTTTATTTCAATCGCTAGGTTATACTCTTCTCTTGCACAGAGATGCACACACATATTATATACAATCCCATTAATGCAGGAAAGTTTTAAGACAGAATGAAATAAAAGTTCTGTCATTATGACATATTAAGCACAAAAAAGTATTTATCAACAAACAGAGTTGATTCGAGGTCAGCAAAAAATAAAACATAGAAATACAAGACACGTAATAAAAAGTAATTCCAAACAAAGTAAGTGAGTTTGAAGAGACCTGATGTTGAGTTGACTGTCCAGTACTCATCTTCATCCAGATGAATACTACCAATAAGGTCTGGTCTGGATGATGTCTGACTAGGAGGGAAAGTATGTCCGAGTACTAACCCAGGACCATCAAAGGGTCGACCATCACCATGCTCGTTCCGATGAAAGGAGATGTCAATATCAGCATCGCCGCTGTATATCTGTGTGAAGCTGATCAGGGCAACGTCCGACCATAACTGTTTGTTGGAGAAAGGGCAGTTGAAAGTTGAAATGAGTTCTGGTAATAACGGAAAATAGATTCTCAACAAAGAAAAAATAATAACTTACTCTGAATCTACAAGACTATAAATTTGTTGGGGGAAATTGATTTTCAATTATGTAGAAAATGTGGCAAAAAAAACCTAAAGAAAATAGGGTCAAACCTGTAGCCCTGCATAAGACACGGTCTAATGATATGTAAATATCAGAACGCCGCAGCTATGGGAGTTGTAATTTTCAGTTCAGTGAATGTGATATCAATTATTGTTTATTATTTTCAGTATAGTTAAGCTGGTTGACCATCTACTCCATACTGGATCAATATCACCACAACCCATCCCATATGTGGAAATAAAAAGATTCGATACGAAAAATATGAACATTTCGAAAGTCCTATATAACTGCTCTGATTTGATTACGTGATACGGTGAACATTCTCAGCAACGTTTGCCTTCTTTTATTCATAAGTTACATACATAAGATGAATTGGCAGCAGAAGTAATTTTGAATGGAATATTTTTTAATCTTTAGAAATATTTATATCAGAAAATAGATTCAGAATCCGTTAATAATATTTGGAGTTTGCATGCAGAAATCTGAGGATGCTGAGAGCCTAAGGAACGTTGACTCATATCCTTTTATATAAAGTAAAAGCCATTTGGGCTTTTATCAGGGGATACAGACAATATACGGTACACGTAGAAAGGACGAAAGAGCTTGCAACAAAGAGCTAACCTACAACAGAAAAATACCTTAAATGCTCTAGACACTGCGTCGTTGACTACATCCACAGGAAGCTTGACGGTGTAGGTAGATATCCTGTATGTCAGATCGTTCTTGGGCCATCCCTGGAAAATGGCCCATCGTTTATGGCGCATCTTACTCTCAGTTGCTGTCACTACGTGGTCATCAATGTCGCTATCACCACATCGAGGCGATAAGATCTTGTTCATCGTCTCAGGGTCTTCCTCACCTGTTGAGATGAAAAAATAAAAAGGGTACATCACAAAGGGCACAGTATTGTTATGATTATTATTATTATTGTGTGACAAGCATAAAGTCTCTATATTATACGCTATTTTGGAGTCATTTTCATTGAAAAATTATCTGACAAGCAAAAAAAAATGTCCCTTACATTTTTGGGTGCCTTTTCACTTATTTAATTATATTCTCTCTCTCTCTCTCTCTCTCTCTCTCACACACACACACACACACACACACACACACTCTCTTTTGGGAGGGGTGAGGGGGTTCGCTCGAGCGCCCGGAACCTAGTTTGTATATTGTTGCAGCTACAGCCTATAGTTGTCGATAGACTGACAGCCCACGTGTATGACGTTGCGCCTTCAGGAAAAATGTCTGAGGCAGGTCATAAGATCTACAACCCACGGGATGGACGTCAATGTGAGACCGTTGTTATCTAGTTTTATAATGAAATGATTCGTTGGTTTCTTCATCTCCTGGGAAGTATTATTCACTTGGACCTTCAATGTTACCTTCTGTCTTTCCGGGCTATTATTTCTTTCCGTTCATCCATATCTAAAAACAAAAAGTGATTTACTTGTGGCAGGGTAAAGTTTTTGACAATCGGATTTAAGGATTAAAACCAAGGAGTGTCTTTCATGCCTTCAATGACGGACGACTGGCATGACTGGTCAATCAAATAGTCAATGAAAAGTGACGTCACATACTACAGGGTCACACGATTTTAGCAAAATACGAATCTGCAAAATTAATGTTTCCGCACATCCTAACAACTTTACGGAAGAATCAAAAGTTTTATTTTGATATGGTGCAGGCAAATTATGTAAACTTTTTCTATTTTTTAAAGCTCCCACAGATATCTTGACAAAGTAATCCATTATCCCCATTTTCATTAGTAAATGGTGGTGGATTCCTTTTTCAATGGTTAATAAGTGGTGTAGCTACACGTTGCCCCCGCGCCCCTAAAAAAATCTAAAAGAAATAGAGAAAGAGTGAGAGTTTGAGAAAGGGAGCGTAACAAGAGTTTGCTATGCAGACCCTCGTATTTCGTAAAATACCTACTGTATGTTGACATTCCGAACATAGACCGGAATCACACCACGCCCATCATCTTTTAGCTATTTATGTGATGTGGCATGACAAAATAAATTTAATATGATTGTTTTGATTCAATAAAACAAATTTAAAAAAAAAATGGGGAAATTTTTTTTATAAAAATGGGGAAAAATGAAAAAAATTAACGTAGGACGTGTCAAATAATCTTATTAATAGCAAAATCATAAATATTTGCAAAGAACCTGCTACAAAAGATGTAAATTACCAGGAAGAAATTATTCATAGCATAAAAAAGGTGACAAAAGTTTGTAAAGTTATACATAAAATATATGTTGATAAAATATTTAAAACTCCAATTTCGCAAAATAAATGGGAAGGCATTGTTTCAGAGCCCATAGTTAACTGGCGTAAAATTTATATAATTCCTTTTAAATGTACTTTATCCACAAAGCTACGGTATTTTCAGTATAAATTAATCCATAACATACTCGGTGTTAATAAGTATCTAAAGCAAGTTGGCATTTCCCTCTCTGATTTATGTACTTTTTGTTCAGCAAATACTGAGACCATTGCTCACTTATTTTGGGAATGTCCCTTAACTCGTAGGTTTTTGGATGATTTTGAAAATATACCCTTAAAAATGAAATTAAGTTAACTTTTAGTGATGTTGTCTTCGGCATACCAGGTGGTAATTGCTCTGCAATCAATTTTGTTATTTTGTATGCAAAATCTTATATATTTTATTTTTAACTAAATATTTAAACGGCTCTTTATCATTTTCTTCATTTCAAAAGAAATTGGAATATCAATACGAGATAGAAGAAACTATGAATATGCAACACGATAAGTTTATCTTAAACCTTGATGGAGAGAGGCATATCCAACTCATTTGAATTCTACATTTTCTTTGTATATTATAAAGTTTTATGTATCATTTACATTTTGCATTTGTGTATATTGTTTATGAAGAAATATTGAATAAAGACTTGATTTGAAAAAAAAAATCATAATTGCTGCTTATTATGGACATCTCAGTAGGAGAAAAGACGTGATAGGCCGAGAATCGTAGTGACGTCAGACCAGTGGCACGACTGTTCCCTTTAATGTCGAGTTTGGCATTGTCTCAGTCCAACGGAAAGACCTGTATTGTCTCGCAAATTTTAATTTTAATATTAATATCATACATATATACAGGAAAACAAGTATGGAGATTTTACATGATTAGATGTACTGACATTGTAATTATTCAAAAATTGGATCGTATAGCTGGGTCTTACAGTATTCGCATTGCTAGGGCTACAACATTGCTGTATATGAAAATTACTTGCAGCTCGGTTTTATTTCTGAAGTGCGTTGATACACTTTTTAAATGTTGGAGGGTCGTTAAAAATAAGATTCAGTTGACGGAAATAGTACTGGTGATCCGCACGTGTGCGTCAAGATAAACCCTGGAATTCGATCACCTCTTTTCCTGCTTCGCTGAATTTGTCGATCTATATTATTCATCTCCTTATTCGAGTAGACGCTTAAGACAACCCATGTGATAAGTAGTTTCGATTAGAGTAATTTGGAAAGAAATTGCTTCCTACGTTGGAACTATGCAAGAAAGTTAGAAGATAAAATCTTATTTTGTCGACCATCTTAATCCCCCCCCCCCCTGAGATGTTAAATGATATATTATATAGGCGTTCTTTTCGTTAGCAAGGTTATAATATCATATGGATATTTCAAAGAATAATAAATAATGAATATAAACCAAAATGCAAGAAATTTAATAAACGTAACACTGCATTATTGATTACAAAAATGATTATTTGCTAGAATTGTTTATGCAAAACGGGATATTTTGGAGTAGAAAGCACGTAAAGAACTCTATGAAAACATTTTCTGTTTTTTCTTTAATTAATTAATTATTTATTTATTTTTATTGTTGTTCTTTGTCAGACAATTTTGAAGAAGAAAGGAACCTATGAATGTGTTTACTCTTTCCTTTTGCTAACTTGCGCGTCACATATTCTTTTTCGAACTTGTGAATTTCATGACCGCAAATTTGACCAATCAGAGGCCTAGAATATAGACATGCGGTATATAATGTTCCTTATGAACGGAGGTAATTTGTCTATGGTTTGCTCGCTATTCATACAAAACCGCTATTCATTTTAGTCACGCATTATGGATAGTGGTCCTTACCAATATGTGGTCCTTATGAATAGCGGTCCTTATGACTAGCGAGGTTACCCCAAATAAAATTATATATATATCCCCCCCCCCCTCTCTCTCTCCATCTTTATATATATATATCTCTCTCTCTGGCATGTGTGTGTGTGTGTGTGTGGGCGTGTTTAGCCGTATGTCCGAGGACATTTTCGGACAGAGAACAAAAAAAAAATCATGACAACAATTGTCCTCGGAAGCCGGACAATAGTCCTCGAACGTCGAACAATGAATTTGTGCCTTATTCCGTCGACTGTCCGAGGACGGAGGAACAATAGAGGAACAATACTTGTCCTCGGAAGTAAAGCAATACAAGACTGTGTGAGTATGGGTGTGTGTGTGTGTGTGTGTGTGTGTAATTGGGTTTTTAAAGGGATACGCCACCAGGCGGCCGTGGGGAAAGTCAGGATTGCGTAAGCCCCATTCACTCGTACACAAAGTGTGTGCATCGAACGCGTCCGTCGGACTGCTGGGATTATATTTCGGACTGCACGAAGCCGACCGAATCTCGCACGAGAGCTCGAGCTAGCTCTGGTGGAGTATGCTTGTTGCGCGGCGACCAGTCTGTCCGAATTTTGCTGCACGCGGGGCAACGGCATGATCAGGTAACGATCACGGTGCCCTCTCGCGGCATAAAAACGTCCACAATCTACGGTTGAGTATCCCTTTAAAGACGTGTATCAATCAGATATGATTATTTACGTCTGGGGACCGACCTTTAACCTTTTTCACCATCTGAAAGATGTGACTCAGTCTCAAACCTGGGTCCGCCGATCAGTTTATAACTTCAATTGTTAGCTGCATGACAGGCGCACGCCACAACGCCCAGTTTTCATACTATTCTATTATATTAATTATTCTACTTGCCAGCCTTTTTTCATTATTATTCTCCCTCTTTATATACTTGTTCATGGTTCATTTCTGAAAAAGATGGATGAAATTTGAATAAGAATAAGAAAAATATAAATATATTTAGAGATATTTATTTGATAAAAGTTTACGTCAAGCAAGTGAGTATCCAAGATGGATCACTATAATAGTCTTTACCATCTTACCTGTATCGGGTAACCCTGCAAACTGCTGAAATTTATGGAGCGCATTTGTAATTTCCTCGTCAGATGTCCCCATTTCGCTAAATTTACTCGTAAGATAACCAAAGTCCTCCAGATAATGCTGTCGTTTAAAGGAAAACAAAGAATATCTATCGTTAAAAATAATAGTCTCACATGATGGAAAGCATCATACATCGAAGCAATGGAATGTTACCTCAACTTATTAATACTCCTGTCAATATAACTACCATGATACCACTACAACAACTACTACTATAGTCCGGCAGATTCGTGAAATAATTGAGCACTTTTTCATAAAAGCATGAATTTGGCATGTATGTAGATTTGTTGATGCTGATTAATTCTGGATATGCATGGGACCAACAAAGATTCGGGCCCTGGGCCCCGTGTGCCAATTTTTTTTGTTTAAATTAACCCTCTCAAGATCTTTTCCCTTCAAAGTTGATGGAATCAAATGAAGTTTGATATAATGAAATTATATGTAATATTTCACTGCCTCTAAAATCAGACAAATGCTTTAGGTGCCCATTTTTCAAATAAAGGGCCATCCTATATACCAAAATATAAAGTCAATGATTTGTTGAATATAAATAAAATGTTTTAAACTATGATCAGATGACATTTCGTCTTTAAAATCAATGAGATATGTGGCGCAGGTGCCCAATATGACCAAAAATGGCCCCATTAGGCCCAAATTAATATATCCGCAACATATAGTTTAAAAAAAAAATTTGTTTCTAATTTCTAATGGTAAATACATCAATTTTGAGAGCGAGGTTATGTAAAAAGCTCACTTTAGCAGGCCATCGATGGGGCCATTCGAGACAATTAAATTTGATTAATTCCCTCACAGAGATTGGCCAACTTCAACAAATTCAAAATAACTGCCAAAGGGTTAAAATGCCTACTTGCATGTAAATTGAGTTTGGGCTTTAAAGCAAAGCTATTTGCAAGCTGGTTATTATAGGCAGAATAGTTGGGTGACTTCATTTCATCAAGATGGTCGATGAAATGATGAAAATGAGAGCGTTCTCCTCCGGTACATCACAGTGACCATATTTACCGGATCGGCCAATTTGAAATTCCCATTTGTATAGGGATTACAACTTTCATATTGCTTGTCCGATTTCGTTCAAACTTTTAACAATCTACTTTCTGATTTTTCTGCTTTCTTCCAGAGCAACTTGCCATTAAGGTTGGTTTGTCCCTTAAAATAAAGACAGCCTGAATACATTATTCTTTAGCATATTAACCATTTTTTATGCTTATACCAAAATGCAAAATGATCGCATGCAAATTACATTTCAACGCTTATGCATTCTTTTTCAATTTGGTGGCAATCTTGGAAATGAAATTTCCCACTATTTAAATTTTTCAGCACTATGAAATATCCCGTTACCTTGGTTTCATTGTGTCTCAACCAAATACACCACTGTAACTTGCTTGTGTCTTATTTTGGCAAAAAGCTCTAATATCCATAACTTTCTACCTATAATAAATAAGCTTCAAGACACAGCAAACTTAATGCAAAAACACATCTTGAAACAGACCAGTGGTCATTTTTAATTTGACGGCCATCTTAATGAAAGGAAGAGACCCTGCATGCACTAGAGGCGTTCTGCTTATAAACCATATTACCTTGCCAATAGACTTAGTTATATACTTTAAAGCCCAAACTCAGAGTCATACACATATTCAAACACTTCGGGGCCGTGTTGAACCCTCTGGTAAGGGAAAGAATTGTCTTTGATGGGCCATCGATGGGCCCATGTGATTCCTAAAGTGGGATTTTTATATGACCTTGATTTCCAAATTAATGTCTACCATTTAAAATTTAAACCAAATATTTTTAAAAATCTTATTTTGTAGATATATTATTTGGACATTTATGGGCCTTTTTTTTTATAACGGGCACCTGTGGCACCTATATTGTTGATTTCAAAGACGTAATGTTGACTGATCACAATTAGAAGCATTTTACTTATATTTAAAGTAGCTATCCAAAGAAAATCACAAATATGGCAATTAATGTATCACTAGAAACTGGGAAGCTTACAGATGGCAATCGTATAAGTTTTATGTCAACTGCGTATCTGATGATTATAAAAACAACATAAATAAAAGCTTTTCTCAGCATCTGGAATATCCGAGGATTCGCCAGAAATATAGCGATGTTTTGATGTCGTCACACTAGGGATCGATCCTGCTTAAGCAGACGACGTCCTATAATGAATGAACGTAATTGCAATGCAATTATTTATCAAATTATAAAGAGTTTGGTACATTTAAACATGACCTTATTTCACACCATTCTAAAAGGGAAAGTGAACTGATTCTGATAACTAAAACCGTTTGATTGTAAATACACAGGAGAAGGGTCAATGATCAATGAAATAAACCCCACTTTCAAATTGAAAAGCCCTCCGAATAATATCACATTTTATTCGTTCCCTCTTGAAACGCCGAACATGGCCCGGTGCAAGCAGCTGAACATACAATGGCGTCTTATTTTGTTTACAAGTGACTGATTCCTTTATTTTTTTAACGTTCCATTTTTCATCAAAATAATACGATACACGAAGTTAAGAGTGAGGCAACAGACTAACATTAAGACTGACGCTAGTCAAGTAAGAGAAATAAGTGAAGAGGAGATGACAAAACAGGCACTGAAAAATGTGTAAGATGTTATGGGACATCGTCTGCTTAGACAGGACTGGTCCTTCGTGTGTCGTCACACATCTCAGCAGCGTTCAAGGAGCTCTTCAGCTGCTATATCGGGGCTGTATTTTACCGTTTTATAATTGATAATAATCATTAATTCAAATGTTTCCAAGCGTTGAATTTGGATAACCTTGTTTAATTTATGCCATCTATGCAATAATAAGTATTCAGCCAATATTTATTTTGATGGAATTTTCTTGCAATGTGATCTTTAACATATCAGTGACTTTAACATTTTGATATATAGGATGGCCCTTTATTTGAAAAATGGGCACCTAAAGCATTTGTCTGATTTTAGAGGCTGGGAAGTACTCCATGATATTTCATTATATCAAACTAAATTTGATTACATCAACTTTGAAGGAAATACCCTGAGAGGGCAAAAAAAAAATGGCACAATGGGCCTCAGGGCCCGAATTTTTGTTGGCCCAATATCCAGAATTATTCAGCATCAAAAACTCTACATACATGCCAAATTTCATGCTTTTATGAAAAATTGCACAATTCCATAGATTTTTTTTGCACCAATCTGCTGGACTATACATTGCTACATCGGTACACTTCTATTACTTCTTTTCTTCTTTTTGTTCTTGTTCTTGTTCTTGTTCTTGTTCTTCTTTTTCTTCCCCCCCTTCCCTTTCTTCTCTTTCTTCTCCTCCTCCTCCTCTTTTTTTCTTCTTCTTTTTCTCTTTTTATTTTTCTTTTTCTTCTCCTCCTCCTCCTCCTTCCTCCTCTTCTTCTTATTCTTCTTCCTCTTCTCCTTCTCCTTCTTCTTCTTCTTCTTCTTCTTCTTCCTCTTCTTTTTTTTCTTCTACTACTACTACTACTACTACTACAACTACTACTACTATACTACTACTTCTACTACTACTACTACTACTACTACTACTACTACTATTACTACTGCTACTTCTACTTCTATACCAGGGAGGAGGAACCATTGCTACTACTATACTACTACTTACATTACTACTACTACTATCTATTACTGCAACTACTACTACTAGTCGGAACGGAACTTTCGTTTACTGTTACTAATCTTCACGTTTTCACTTATAAATATGCGTGCATTTGAAAGAATACAAGCTGATCTCAACAGAAATTGCCCTCATTTTGGGCAATTTTTCCCCCAACAGTTTTTACAGCGTAATGGATGGGTAAGTCTTAGTAAAATGAAAACCACTTTAATACCATTACACAATCATTTTCACAATTGGACTCCACTGAGAACTATCCCAAATACGACTGGTAGTGCTTTATAGAATACTCCTTCTTATCAGAATTTGAAAGCATTTAATCTTCAATGTCATGACAAAAGTAACGTCGAAGCAATGACTAACCAAATAAGGGTCGTTGCACTCATTGCATGGCGGAAGGCGTTTGCCATGCTGGTCAATCATGAATTCAAATCAAGAATTGTTTACTAAATTTTCTTTTTGTAGTCTCTAGAGAGCTTGACGAACTCACCAAAATCACCCCCCCCCCCCCCCCCCAATTTGTGAAATGATAATTTTTCTCTTCTCTCAATTATGAGCCATATCCATGAATAATCTATATGTTTCGTTTGTAAAATATTTCATGACAATCCCACAAGTATGTTAGGTATCAGATGACATAATTTATAATATTCATTTTACATTGTAAGCAATTGGGCTCTGTTGTCCTATTCATATATATATATATATATGTGTGTTGTCCTATTTTACTAAAGGGTACATTAGGTCGACACCTAACAATGCAGTTTATTTCGTCATAATAGCGACCCCTACATATAGGTCGACAGTTGGTACATTAGGTCGACAGTTGGCTATAGAAATGAGACAAAAACTGTCCTCCTAATGTACCCATTAGGGGTATATATATTCATATATATATATCTACGCTTTTCCAGTCGTCAGTCAAAACTCAAAACAAATATTTATATCAAAACGAACAACAAAACAAGACCGTAGTTCTTTTATTTTGACAAGGCTAGTATGAAAAGTTGCTCTTGTGCAGATTATGAAGACGCGTACAATACTGCTACGTCATTTAGTCTAAATATTATTATATAGGGGTCTGACGTCATATGAGCCAGTTCATGTCTTTCACAGATCGATTGTAAGAGCCACACCTTCTCGCGTTTGAAGTTTTCAAAAACGCGTCATGATTCCTCAAAGACCTGTACTCTGACTTTCAGATTTACATGTAAATGCATTATCTCCTTATTCTTTATTTTAGACTGACATTATTCAAAGCATAGTAGCAATATTCATATTCAATCACAAGAATGTTCAATAGCTAGTCTTCCATCCAACTTTGAATATTACATAATATAAACGTTTCAATTATGATTGTTGTCCATCTCTTTTGATAAACATTGCTGTGTGCTCTTTAGGCATTATAGAAGAGAATGAGATCACTATAGATAGACCACTCTCTTAGGGAATGAGACACCTTAATTCAATAGACGGAATTTCCAATTTCCCCCTACCAAGACTTGATTTTTCAAATTCGCCCCTCCTCCTTGGTGACACTTGATTTCTTAATGCTCTTCAGTTTCCTGAAGCCCACTTCAGGAATTTGTAATGTCTTGCATTGAAACAAAACAAATTTTAACTATTAGAATATTAGTTACATGTATATCACTGGCACAGTCAGGAGGCACAATCGGCCCATGCACCCTGAACTATATGTAACACGTCATCACTCCATTTAATCGGTTATATCCCATATCTGTAAAATTCCCGAATGTAATCATTATAACACCTACTACATTTCTTCCTCATGTATTCATCAGAAAGCAATCGACCACTGTTGACTGTTTCAGTGACTTAGGAGAAATATCCCTTTTTTATGGGTCCGGTGTTTGCAGACGAAGAGGTGTGAAGAACAACACAGGTGCAGGTCAAGTTCATTATGAAAAATAAGTGACTGTTTCTTTAACCTTACTATATAGAATAGCATCAAATAGCTTGCATCACCAACTCTAGAAATGCATGGGAGGGTACCTTTATAAATATTTAGATTGCGATGTTTCCTTCAACTAATGTCCCGTTTTCATAGGGGTATGAGCATTATTATAGCGGGCCGCAGGTATTGGTAATTTTATGAAACTTTTCTACTCGGTCGTCTTACGACCTCACATTAAATACATAAGATCAAGTGATAGGCCTACAAGTACAAAACAAGATCAGAGGGAAAGGACAATTAATTGAATTCGTAATCACTAATTCTCGAGCTGCTTTAGCAATGTTAGCTCCTGCAGCTGTGCTCAGCGCACAGTGCTTTTTTCAGAGAATAAATCCAGCTAGATACCTATTTAACACCTGATTGGAGAGATTAAATGCATTGGACAACAAAACACGCACCGGACAGAGATTCGAACCCTCACCATTTTAATTGAGAGTAAAGTATATAAACCACTATACCACGAAGCTCCCTGTGGGTCCTGGGCTACTTTATTTTGCTAACCATTAGAACCTAATGAGATTGATATGGGGTTTTACAGGCTTTCTGTTGTAAAAAATGAATATTAAAAAGAATTGTTGACATGGATAAGTCTTTGTTGCGAAATTTGCTCCGCCTACATTTTGCTCTGGGCTTTACTACGTATAAGAGAGATGGATCTGATTTGCTTTTAGTCGTCATACATTTAAATTAACATTTGTATCAATATGAAAAGTAGTATATACCTTGACAGGATAACCAACGGAAAGCTGACAGTTTGCTTACCAATGGGGTCACAAAGAACCCCATATATAGGGCTCGGGGTTCGGTTCCATTTGGGTGTTAGGTTATGTTTATATAGTGATGGGGTGATGAAGGTGGGAATTCGACAATGCACTAACCCCATGTGGATTGAACATGGAGCAATTGTCATCAGAGCATACTACCACTGTGAAAGTTACTAAACAGATTGTGCTCATCATAACTGATGATCGAGCCTACCATCCAATTAATTACTCATATTCACAGGCACTTACAAACAAAATAATGAAGAATCTTTTTCGGTTCATGATAAAGGCTATAAATCTCTACATGTGACTTACTTTGATTGCCTGTCTAGAGATGGAAGCAGACTCGACGCTACAAACTATAATTGAGGTTACAAAAATGACTGTCAGTGCTGGAATATGGAGGCCATTGTTAGCACAGTGTCGAATGCAACGAACAGGCAGCCTATCCATTGTCAACGAATTCAAGCCCATTAGGACTATTGTGGTCCAACAAAGGATCTCTGACGGTAATAGGCAGAAAAAGTTAGAATACATCAGCAAGACTCGAGCGATGCGAACCGCAGGAGGACTGGGCAAGCTGGAGACTGCAATAAGGAAGTGCGATATAGTCAACGATCTTTCAAAGGGTCTTTGCCCCAATAATTAACTGCCAACTCATTACAGAGGAAGATTTCGAATGTAAGCCTCTGTTTTCTCCTTTTTCTCTGATTTAAAACGTGTGTAGAAATCCTTGAAAGAGTCTTAGCGAACAGAGATCGGTCGATCACGAGCTCGTCTACAATAATTGGTCGTCTGCTACGCTTGATTGCGAGCAACGTTATTTCTGACGTTTTTCACCTATTGTCATGCGATTGTGGTTTTACTTCCAAGGTTTGTCTGTATCGCTCGACCAGTTTCAGTACCTGTTTGTTTTTACTCAGTTATTCTCTCTCTGTTTATGTACACCTGAATAAATGACAGAATGCATTCTTCTATTTATTCTGAGAAAAGTTGTGCAAGATAGTGGGTCCACAAAAGTTTTCATTTCCCTATGATAAAAGGTGTCAAATTTCCATTCACTGAAATAATGAAAATAATTCAACTTGCAATTCCTAGCTAGCATCCTGTTTGCTGTCACACGTCGTATTTCAAGGGGAAAATTCCCCGTCTTGCAGAAAATGGGGATCCCCCATGATAATCCGAGAACATTTTGAAGATTGTGAATGTTGCTATTTCGAGGGAAGATCCTCCGGGAAGATCCCAACATTATATTGTAAAGGCGGGTCCAAAGGGGGAGAAGTGGGAGGGGCAGTGAACGAACTGCAGGATCTCCCTTTGCTCTGCTGTGGTCATCAGGAAACTGTTTGATTGAAACTTGTAATGGAATAACTTAGTGAGGAACCCAAACAATCCAATATAGCTTAACTTTGTATAAGACGCATTTCATTGTTCTGCAACCTCCAAGAGGTTTGTCGGTATATATACAAAATTTGCAAGGTTAAGAAGTATGATCTGTCACATGCAGACCAGAGGCAATGCTCCGGGGGGGGGGGGGGGTGGGGGGGGGGGGGGGGGGAGGGGGGTGGGCACTGTGCCCCCTGCCCACTTATTAAAGTACCCCAAAAGTGCCCTTTTTATTTCTGAAAAATGCCCCCTTTCTCTCTCTTTTTACTACTAAAAATGCCCCTTTTCCTTTCTAATAAGTGCCCTTTTTTTCTCCTTATGATAAACGCCCATTTTTCTCTTTTTGATAAATGTCCCTTTTCAAATCTGATAATTGCCTCCTTATCTCTCTGACAAGTCCCATTTCCCCTTCTGATAAGTGCCCCTGAGTTCTTTATAATTTGTGCCCTTCTCCTTTGATATTAAGTGCATTTTTACTGCTGATAGGTGCCACTTTTCTCTTCTAATAAGTGCCCACTTTCCCCTTCTGATAAGTGCACCTTTTCAAATGTGAAAAGTACCCCCTTCACTTCTAATGAGTGCCCCTTTCCTTGTCTTATATGAACTATCTTCCTCTTCTCATAAGTGCCCCTTTCCACCTCTGACAATCGCCCTTTCCTCTTCTGATAAATGCCCCTTTTACATATATTTTCCACTATTTCCTACAAAAAGAGCCATATCTATAGCTTCAAAGAATCGGTACGGCTTTAGTAACAGGTACCCATATTACTACAGCTACAATGTAAGGCAGTGGAGCTGGAGGCAAGAGGGGCATAATGCCTACCCCCCTCCCCCCCCCCCCCCCAATCGAAGGATTTCTCATTCCGCTTGCTGGAATGTGCCCATAATTTACACCAAGTAAGGGCAATATTTTCTGAAAATTTCCCCCAACTCGCTCGCTAAGCCTATCTCATTAAGTATGTTGACAATGGTTGATATCGATGTAATCCTAAAGAAAAACGACAGGGTTAATGAACGAATTAAAAGATCATTTGACATTCCCCCAGATTAATTTGCTGTTGTCATATTCATTATATCGCTGTAAATAATGCACAAACAAAGGACTTCAGCGTTAGCAAAAATCTGAAAATTCATTAAGATCATCACACACAACTGCTAATTAGGGCAGCTGAAACAGTGTCCAGAACCACAATTAAAAGGAATAAGATGATGCCTGATAATGTATTAGTCATCTTAATTAGACTGTAGGGTAATACCAATGTCACAAATTGTACCTGTTTCGCTTCATATTCACCCATTGTAGGTGCCCCACCCCCGCCCCTCAAAGTGCCCTTTTTTGCTGGTGCCCCCTCTACTTTGAAATACGCTCAACCGCCCCTGATGCAGACATTGGTACGAACATCGGGCGGAACCCGTGATCGAGAGCGATGAGGTAAAACTCGTATGGGATTTTCATATCCAAACCGACAAGGTTATCCAAGGCCAAAGCACAAAGATTAGACATCAATTTCGTGATGAAGGAGAAGGGAATGCATCATCATAGATATTGTAATTCCTGGAGACTGCAGGGCTTAGAGTAATAGTTCAAGTACAATGATCTGGCATGGGAACTGAAAAGGATCCTTTGAGACTATTAGTTGGGTCAATATGGATTGACACTTAAAACTTGCCACAAAAGGTTTTTCAACGTTTTTCAGTAGTATTTGACATCAGGAATAACATACTAACATTCGGAACATTCTTCTTGATAATGGATACCCCGAACAAATTGTGACACATACTATATCTAACACAATCACATTTCAGGCCAACCCCAACCCTATACAGGGACCTGCAAAATGCCCCGTCTACCTAAAGCTTCCCTGGCGAGGTAAAGTATCTGACAAATATGCCAGTATGGTGAAGACTGCAGTTTCACACTGCTATTTTGCAGTCTCTACACGAGTTGTGTTCTCAACCAATCGCATGCTACCCTCAACTGTCAAGGATGTACTTCCCGCCCCCCACAAAAGTAATGTTGTATACCAATATGTGTGCCGGTGTGATGCCAGGTACGTGGGTCGTACATCCCAGCGGTTGGCGGACCGCATCAAACAACCACAGAACTCCAAAAGACGTCTTTTGGAGTTCTGTGCAAACAACATGTTCCACTGACTGTGCGTAAACATTCAGCCAATCAACGTGCCCAGCCAGCCCGCGCTTGCAAATGTGACTCAGCCAAAGGCCAACACCTGCTTGCTAACACATTGTGTGCGCAAAGCTATTCAGAAGATCAGTTCTCTATTGTCAGTAAAGCCAGGAGGTTAACCCACCTCAGGTTCTTGGAAGCAGCCTACATTCAATCTAGAGACCCTCTTTTGTGTAGACAAAAGGAGTTCGTCCAAGCATTGCGTTTGTTCTAACTATGCAGGATGTGCCCAGTTTAGCTTTCAGTATAACTAGTTGATTTTCTTGTTATTTGTTCATATCTGCGTGATAACCTGATGAGTTGCAGATCGAAAAGCTTTGTTATCATTTTAATTTGTTATCGTTTTAATGTTTTAATATGTTACTGTTTAAAGCCATTTGGAAATACTAAATGTCTCAGAACATACCTAGTGTATTTTCAAAATGACGTCCAAGATGGCCCTCAGTAGGCCTACCTAAAAATAGCCATAAATCATGACATATCCATCCTAGAGATGTAATTTTGGTGTCTATACCTATACGTTTTGAGGGTCAAGAAATCCATTCACACCGACCACTAACTAAAATGTGTTGTGGTGCAGGATTCTCGATCCGTGTTCACGATTGGGGGGGGGGGGGGGGGGGGGGGGGTGACCGGCGAGGGAGCGAAGCCAGTGGCGTATCTAGGGATTATGGCGCCCGGGGCAAAAAAATGAAGTTACCCCCCCCCCCCCCCCCCCCGAGTGCCCAACTTATCTACGTTAGCGAGGGAGCCAAGCGACCGAGCGGCAAATTTTTCAATATTTAACCCTAAAAAACGCAATTTCTTGTGCATTTTACCCAGGAAATTTTGCAATTGACCACAGTGACTGCAATTTAGCGGTAGAGAAACTCGCATTTTAGGCATTGATAAACGTTTTTCTATTCACTCACTTCTACAATCGGGAGCAAAACTAACAAAAACCATATATAGGCTTGTGAAAGAGTCGAGAAATTCAGCAAGGCTACCTAAAGTTGAGATTTCTTTCAAAAGTTGCACCTTTGTAAATGCTGTTTTGTACACTTTATCTTATATTGGGGGCGCAATATTTAGCAGGAGTCATACGAAACTTACATGATATAGCGAGCAAAACAATTACATCTTTATTTTTTTTTAAATTTTGAACCCTTTAAACTATTTAAGAACTATATAGGCCTGCTGGGGGCCCGAAATTACAAGATCCTGAAAGAAAATAATTATGCGAGGGAGCAAAGCGACCGAGCTTTGGAAAATTTTCGCATTTCAAACCTTCAAAAACGAGATTTCTAGTGCATTTACCCTGCGGATTTGGGGGGCGCATAATCTGTAAGGATTATGATTTTTCTTCATTTCCCCCTTTTCCCCCTTTTTTCTCCTCTCCTCTGCGTTTTTTGCACCCCCTCCAAGTGCCGCCCGGGGCACGTGCCCAATGCCCCCCCTAGATACGCCACTGAGCGAAGCGACCGAGCGGGGGAGGGTGTGGGAAGGGGGATACCCCTTCCCACACCAGAGAGTTTTCCAAAAATCAGTCTATAAAACTTGCATTTTAGAGCATCCCAAATGGTTTTTAATGAAAAGAAGGAATGCAAGGATCTACGCCATTGGACGGAACCCCTCAATTGAGAATAGCAATACGAGCGAAAGAATTTTCTTTGATATTTTCGCATTGAATTCTGGCAATTCTTAATTCCTTAATTCTAATTATTAAAGTATTTGATGGTATTTCAAGGTCAAGCATAATGAGTTTGGATAATTATTAGTTTCAGTTAATTCTTATTTATTTTATCTAAACATACTGGGGCCGGGGGATGATAATACAGGCCATCCCTACCTCAATTCTTTTAGGGGGGATATATATACACCCCCCCCCCCGGGATCGACACCCATGTGTGGTGGTCAGGATACCTGGAAATCCAAATGGCGTCCAAGAAGGCCGCAAATGTTCTCAAAATGACCATGATGACCATGATGACCAGAAGTGAGATACTGTTTGTCTTAGAGATGTAATTTTTAGGGTTAAAAGTGGGTTTTAGGTTTCAGGATATTCTTTGATACGCGTTCATGTACCAAAAAGGATTACATTAGCTATATAATTATATTCAAGACAGTTACTAATTAGCTGGCCACGTTTTACCATCCAAGATGGGCGCCGACACCTAAAAATAGGCACAAATGATGAAATATCCATCCCAGAGGTGTATTTTTGGTGTCTATACCTAGGTTTGTTATGTTTTTTTGTTGTTGATGTTGTTGTTTTGTTTTGTTTTGTTTTTGTTTTGCGTGAGAAATCAATTCAGACCACTTTAAATGTGCTTTAATGGTGAGGATAGGCGTAGTAATCCAAGGTGGCGTCCAAAATGGCCGCAAATGTTCTCAAAGTGACAATGATGACCAGAAGTGAGATACTGT
The DNA here is from genome assembly GCA_025617745.1 of Heliocidaris erythrogramma. Lineage (NCBI taxonomy): Eukaryota > Metazoa > Echinodermata > Echinoidea > Camarodonta > Echinometridae > Heliocidaris > Heliocidaris erythrogramma. Next base: position 23,447,990 of record CM046861.1, on the reverse strand, counting down.
TTGCCTTAAAGATGTAATTTTCAGGGTTAAAGATCACATTGCAAGAAAATCACAAATATGGCAATTAAAGTTCACTAGAAACTGGGAAGCTTACAGATGGCAATCGTATAAGTTTTATGTCAACTGCGTATCTGATTTTGTTTACAAGTGACTGATTCCTTTATTTTTTTAACGCTGCATTTTTCATCAAAATAATACCATACACGAAGTTAAGAGTGAGGCAACAGACTAACATTAAGACTGACGCTAGTCAAGTAAGAGAAATAAGTGAAGAGGAGATGACAAAACAGGCACTGAAAAATGTGTAAGATGTTATGGGACATCGTCTGCTTAGACAGGACTGGTCCTTCGTGTGTCGTCATACATCTCAGCAGCGTTCAAGGAGCTCTTCAGCTGCTATATTGATAATAATCATTAATTCAAATGTTTCCAAGCGTTGAATTTGGATAACCTTGTATAATTTATGCCATCTATGCAATAATAAGTATTAAGCCAATATTTATTTTGATGGAATTTTCTTGCAATGTGATCTTTAAAAGTGGGTTTTAGGATAATTCTTTGATACGCGTTCATATACCCAAAAGGATTACATTAGCTATATTAAAACAGTTACTAAGCTGGCCACGTTTTGCCATCCAAGATGGCCGCCGGCACCTAAAAATAGGCACAAATTAGGAAATATCCAACCCATGGATGAATCTTTGTTGTCTATACCTAGGTTTGTTTGTTGTTGTTGATTTTGTTTTGTTTTGTTTTTGTTTTGTTTTTTTGTCGATTTTGCTCGCTTACTTCGCTCGCTCGCTCGCAAGTATTCAGAAATTGTCCCATGTATGCCTACGTTCAGTCCCCTGGCTGGGTCCGGTTTTGTTTCTGATTCTTGTTAATGATGGTGTGAATGATTGCGAGAATCGATGGAAATACGTTGATGATTTAACACTTGGAGAAATTGTGAAGCGTAATGCTGAACCTACATTGCAATCTGTATTAGATCGTCTTTCAATATGGTGTAATGATAATGACGTGCTCCCCAAACCATCCAAATGTAACCTCATGACCCTATCATTTTTAAGGAACTTAAACCCCAGGACCGACTTCCAGCTTAACTCAACCCAACTCAATGTCGTTCAAACTCTCAAACAACTCGGAATCACAATTCAGAATGATCTAAAATGGAACTTACATATCTCAGATATTGTGTCAAAAGCATCCAGAAGATTGTACACACTATGTATCCTTAGGAAATCTAAGGCAAGCCTGGTGGATATGGTAACTGTCTACACTACGTACATAAGACCCATACTCGAATATTGTTCCCCTGTTTGGCACCCCTCAATTACCCTAAATGAGAATGATAAATTGGAATTTGTTCAAAAGCGGGCCCTCAAAAATAATTGTAGGCTACAACGTGACTTATGCCAATGCCCTTGCCATAACTAAACTCACTACTCTATCTGATAGAAGAGATTCCCTTTTGCTAAGCTTTGGACAAAAAATCAAAAACTCTGATCACCACAAACACCTTCTTCCCGTCCCTAGATGTAATTCAAATTTAAGACAGCTTCGTAACATGACTGGCTTCCCTACAATTAAATGCAATACAGAACGATATCGAAAATCCACCATCCCTCACCTTGCCAGAATCTTGAAATAAACTCCCCCCCTCACGCTTTGCATCCCAAACATTTTCGCTTCTCAGATTCCATGCCTAGATGTAATGACTCATTTTACATGGTTATGGCTTTCTAACTTGGTTATATTTATGTATTGCTCCCAAATCTTCTCCTTTCTATCTATCTCCTTCTTTCTTTCTCTTCCCTTTTCTTTCCTATTCTTTACTTTTTCTTTCTTTCTCTCACTTTCTCTCACTTTTCACACTTGTTATCTTATTATTTGTGTAGCGTAAATCTTAGTATTTTCGTTTTGCTTCCAATTATGTATCTTTTTATATATTTGATGCGATTCTGTTGTATATATGCACCTAATATATCTGATTGTAAATTGACCCCTTCAGCCCCTGTGCTGCTGGTCAATCATCATATACATAAATACATAAATAAATAAATAAATAAATAAATAAATAAATAAATAAATAAATAAATAAATAAATAAATAAATAAATAAATAAATAAATAAATAAATAAATAAATAAATAAATAAATAAATAAATAAATAAATAAATAAATAAATAAATAAATAAATAAATAAATAAATAAATAAATAAATAAATAAATAAATAAATAAATAACATCTAATTTCAGGTGATTCCAGGTTCCTGGTTTCCTTTTTGAGATTCATTATTGAAGCAGCACTTTATTTGTTCTCGAGGGGTACATACATTTTGATGCCTTGGGGTAGTGGTTCAGTAGTGGTTACCCCAAGGTATCAATATGTAGGCCTATGTACCCCTCAAGAACAAATAAAAGTGCTACTTCCATAATTAAACTGTTTTGTATCTCAAAAAGGAAATATAAGAGAACCTGGAACCAACTGAAATTAGATATTTTACTTTTCAATTTTTTAATAGTATTTTCAAATGCACTTAAAGAGTGTTTCTGATGAATGAATTGTTGCCCTCATAAAGGAGACTTTTATATTTGGAATATATATGCTGTTATCATCATTAAAGGACATTAAAATTATGAGAAAAAAAGTCAGAAGTTAGTGTTTAAATAGTTAATTTTGATGAAATAATTTTGTGACCCGCCAAAAAAAAAGGGTTTGCCTGCATAACTTCGTATCCTACGATATGGCGACTGTAATTGTAGCTCTCGTATCATGCCATGTGTGACCAATTTTAGTCCCTTGAATAATCAATAAAATGAACCACTCGTGAATGCACTTTTTTTCTTGCTCTTTTTCTCTCAAAATAATTTTCACTGATTACTTTTGGTGTCCAAGTACATGTAGTTGATGAACGCAAACACAACAATGCAGTAATTGCAATAGGAAAAATACATTTTGATTTCTAAAAAAATCTACTGGCGATGGTTGAGGTGTGATAATTGGTGATAATATCCCTGGATGTGTCAGGTATGATAGGACGGTGAAAAAAAAATCATACAGAAACTTGAATTTTGAGCACCTCTGCAACATTTAGGGTACCCATCATGGAAGCCATGCACATTCTAAAATAATTCTAGATTAAGGAACATAAACATGCTTACATTGATCATAAGCTTGAAAATAATTTCTGTAAAATGTGAACCACTGAATGAATACGAGGAATATGTTAGTCCGACTGTATCAAAATGACATTCTTTAAATTTAGGCACTCCTAGACGAACTTTTCAGATGTTGTGTTCTAACCTTATTTCATTCCTGGGACTCTTTACCACCAGCGTTCATTCCACTACATGTCTTAAGATCAGTTTAATCAGCAAGGATGACATACATCACACATTCCATTCACTAGCACAATAAAAACTCCACTGAAAGTCAAAGTTATCCTTTTCTGTAGAACCTTTAATAAAATCAATTACTCAAAAAACTAAAAAAGGGGAGCAAAATCTTCCCCCAAAGCCATAGTCCACCAAAGCCAATGCCCACCAAAGCCAATGCCCACCCAAAGCCAATGCCCACCCAAAGCCAATGCCCACCCAAAGCCAATGTCCACCAAAGCCAATGTCCACCAAAGCCAATGTCCACCAACAAGATGTCCCATCAACAAGATGTTGGTGGGAACAAGTCTAACAACAATACACATATTGTTAAATATAAAACAAGGAAACCTTTCCATAATGCCTCCCATTATGCCTGCAATCATGTTCAAGAAAAAAAAAATCCTCTTTTCATAAAGCAACTTTACTTCAAAAAGATAACAATTTACATATGTTCTTCAACAACTACATGTATCAATGATTTGCTAGTAAAATAGGAAAACATGAGCTGGCCACTTCCGTTCATTGGATATGAGGATAAGCATGTATTATGACTATGGAGGTTCAAACTTTCTTTCAAATTCTCAAGTTGTTCTGTAGCTTCATCTAAAAACTCTTCATGATTTGCAACAGGTTAATAGGTTAAGATATGTACAGTCCCTCATTATTGTCTTTGAGGTTTTACTTAAATCACAACTTAAAAAGTGACAAATGCAGTTCAGAATGATTGAAATCGGAAAGCACAGAGCACTAAAAAACTACGTGTTTGGTTGAAATTGTTGCAAAAGTTGCAAAAGTCCGAAAGTATAAGCAAAGTATTGATGAACCTATTTTACAAGGCACTTCAGAAAATTTCTAAACATGTTAAACTTATCTTCATCTATCTGAAAAGAACATGAAAAGCAGCAAAGAACAAAATAATACTGAATGATGAAAAAGTCATTTGTTTCTTTCTTTTCTTTCTTTCTTTTGTTTCCTGAACAATGGTAGGAGGATACAATAATGTCTAACAAATGGTATATAAAAGATAACATGTTATATGAAATATTTACAATGAAAGATGAAAGGAATACATCACATACCATGACAAGCCTACACTTGTCTAGCTACATGTTGTACTGATATACACAGGTTTTCAAGGTTTGTGAATAAAAAACAAAGTATTTCTTCTCCTCTTACAATTTTGAATACACCAGATTATGGAATAAACAATCAAAAAGCTGCTCCTTTTTTATTCTTTTTTTTTCTGTTTCTCAAATTTCAGACAAATTTCAGACAACCGATATAACCAAGTCATAGAATTATGTCCATCCATGAAGGAACACAGTATTAAAATGTTCTGAAAACATAAGTACAAAACTCTCTGATTGACCAACTTCATCAGCCTTTCCAATCTTTTCCCTTAAAAACTAGGTGTTATCAATCCCAAAACATCAAACTTCAATCTATTTACATAGACAAATTTAGCAGCTGTTTATGATTTTGCATGGATTTGGGAAAGATTTGACTCTTATCGGAGGGAAATCATGGACTGTTGAATTAAAACAATTGAATTAAAAAAAACTAATAAAAAACAAATACAAGCAGTATTATTGCAGTTTAACTGCATGAGCCATAAAACCCTCTTTACACTTTACAAAGAAACAATTCTCCGACAGGATAAGCTAAAGGGTGTTACACCCGTTTTCTTGTTTTTTGCTTTTGTTAATAACACATGCACAGAACATGTATCTTGACACTTTTTTTTTTTTAACATGGCAATATCAAAACAAAATATATAGGAAGAGTAAATTTTACACATGTAGCTCTCCACTAGAAAAATGATTTCCCCACTACATATATGTACATGTATGGCCATGCGTTTTGAACTGGGCCAGTAAATACCTATTTCGTTAAATTTGGTATCGAATTAAAGCTTTTAAAGAGGTCAACACATTGCATACCATGAATCCTTCCTATGTATTTACTTTTGATTAACAAACTATGTTTGGAGGATGATCAGGAGGAACAAAATCACTAAATGTGGTGGAGACAAGTAGAATTCACTTCCAACAATGTTTTTGAGGGCTAATTCAAATCAGACAACTTTTAGAGTAATATTATCAACTTTGCCTCTATTTGCAAATCATTAATCCTTGTAATTTGGGGACTAATTAGTTCTTACTAATTAACTATGCTATCAAGGTGGCACTTGGAGTTTACATCTTCATTAACCCTCATGGGTGTCATTTAGGTAAAGTTATTAACTGTTAACATGCATTATCTGAAACTAAATGATTAAGATTTCAAAACAACTAAGTGTAATTAAGAACACATTTATTAATTAGTCTAATTAGTTTTTTGGTTTTGTTTTGGTGTTTTTGTTTGGGGGGGGGGGGGGGGGGGGTATTCCCCTCGATATGATAATTCTGCAATACTGCATATTTATCACAAAGTCAGGATTTTTTTTTTTAACTTCAAGGGAAATCCAACCTTAATAGCAAGTTGCCTTGAAGAAAGAGGAAAAATCAGAGAAGCAGATTGGTGAAAGTCTGCATGAAATTGGACAAGCAATAAGAAAGTTATGAATTTTTGAAAGTTATAATCACTATGCATATGGGAACTTCAAACTGGCCGAATAGGTAATGTCACTGTGATGTAGCTGTGGACAACTTCCCCATTCGCTCTAACACACAAAATGACTAAAATGGAATATTATTATTTCTTTCAAACTTTCACCATCCTGTTTTTCTTATTTTTCTGCTTTCACACAAATCATTTTATTACCAAGGTTGGATTGCCCTTTCCTCATGTATGTGCAGTATCTGCAAGTGTATAATTTAATCTATTTCACTGTTAATCAATTATTAATTACTATTCTAAACAATGAATTCTGTGTCCCAAACAAGACTACATTTTCCATTAGGAGAATTTAAACTTAATATCAATGACAGCTGGTACAGGTCCTACATGTAGCTCCAGCTAAAAAACATTTTTTTGAATCCTCAGTTATTTTCCTTCAAGAAAAGGTATACTTTTGTAACTACTAGGTGAAGTGTATGAGAATTATAGGTGTTTGAATGAAAAGATGGATAATTTATTTGCCCAAACACATGTAACAAAAAACTGGCCCAGTACAAAACACATGGCCGTATTCTGGTTTTAATTGTACTCTTCCTAACCCATTTAAACAGAGTTTGCCAATGAAGGCCAGTGGTTCTATTTATAACCAGCAATAAGGGGAATTCTCCCAACTAATAACATATCAGAATCCATAATCAGTAACAACAAAGCAGACATCTTATTCCAAATGATCCAAGCCAGTATCATTGTTCATCCTTATCTTACTAGAAGATATGTGTTTCCAAGCCACCATTCAGAGCTCTCCAAAGACAACGCTGGAAGTTCCAGTCTTCCACAATGGTACTATACATCCAGGTATTTACAAAAGTACACTTCATGAAATTATCTAGGTTTAAAACTTAAAAAACATACATTGTTCCACACTGTTTCATCCTGTTCAATGGCAATCGCCCAATGTCTACCTTCCTCCACAAAACAAACCAAGGAACAAAAACTGGCATAGGGTCTCCTGCTCTAAAACAAAAACATGTCAAAATTGCAGGTTTATCCATGTATTAATATGGCAAACTAAACAATTGTCTCATCTTACTTTCTAACTTGTTTTCTACTTTAAAACTACCTGTGCATCTCCCTTTGTAGAACTTTCTGCACAGACACACAGACGGAATAACAACAAAGTACTGTAGAACCAAATGAATGGTGAAGTACTACGGAATGTAGTCAACACCCGCAGGCATATCTTTCTGATGAAACCACACTCTAATCAACCATTTCAAGTCCTCATTAACCTGTTAAAGGAGTTCAGTTCCAGCATTAACAAACAAATTGTATGATTGTCTTTCTGTATGAGTTCAGGTGTATCACATTCCTGGGACACATAAATCACTTGTTAAGTCAGTCAGCACAGAAAAATGAAATTCCAGCAAAATAATGAACTGTTGAGTGTGGTCACCACTATCTCAGCCTGTACATCTAGAGGTAGAAGAGGGTGTCAGCTAGTCTTCTGTGGGGTGTGTCATGGACACTCTGCCCAATCAGGAATGCAAGCTTGTGTGCATACATGCATGGGGCTGGTACTCGCACCGTTCCCTGTAAAAACAAACAAACATGTAAAACAAAATCATATGTGTGTGGGGACAATTAACCTGTAATCATAAAATAATGAGCTCTTTCAATAAAAAGTATTTTTAAACTAAAAAACCCAGGCTTATTTAGAGGTTTAACCCTATATTAAGGGTATATTAATATTTGTTGATTATTTCCAAAAGAGAGATTGCCATTTTCTACCTTTGTTCTATCTACATGAGAGTTTGAAGAAAGATAGTGAGAGAACTTACAGGCCAGTTGAAGTAGAGATGAGTCAGCTTGTATGTCAACCTCTGCATGTGGTCTGGCTTGAGACCAGTTGTGTCGTAGACAACGTTGTAGGATGTGGGCGAGACAGTCCCCTGGCGAACACTCTGACTGATGATGAAGTAGTCATAGCTAAACAACAAAAAATAAACAAACAATGGAAACATATTTTGGGCTGATCTTCTGAACCTTTTTGTCACTAAACCGCTCGGGACAGCTCGTGGACTTTGACCTGTGTAACACTAAAGCAAATGTATTGTAGGGGATATTGGGCGCTGAAATTTTGTGTGTGCTATCTTTACACATAAGCCGTTTAGAATCAGCACTGAAGCGGTGCGTTACCTTGGAAAGATTTTACGTACAGCAGAGAGTCTATGCCGCAAGATGGTTTACTGAGACTGAGTTCAGTGAGAAAATGAATACAATAAGTGTAATCCTTGGGTGCTAAAAGATTACGTAAGGCATATCAAGAATCGACTCTGTATTAGAATTCCTATTCCAATTACCTTAGTGTACCTAAGATACAGACAACACTTCAGATGTCACCTAATAATTAAGAATCTTCATAGATACTATTACTAGAACTGAACAGAGCTTTCCCCCAGTCGTTCTACCAAAATGAAAGCAATACAAATTATTCCCAATGCGGCCATACATGTATAACTATTCACAACAACAAAACAGAAATACCAGGAATCACAAAACCTGAGATGCACATGTCAATCATGCTCTTTAACTATAATCTTACAAGTAGATCCTTTTCTTAAATTGGACATTCTATGGCTCTTCAAAATATATGAGTGAATGGTATAGAGATGATACAAACTAATTATTTCAAGTACATTTTAGATGTACATCCTGGATCTTTAGACTCTTATTGGAGGTACCACATGCATGACAGAATCATATCAACAGAAGTTACAATGAGATTGTAAGAAGCAGCAATCGAGTCTTGTTGACTTCAATGACTTACAGATGGGGCTTGGTGACAACATCATCGATGACAGTTCCAGGGGGTGGGTTGGACAGGCCTCCCTTCAGATTGGCAAAGAAGCGGTTGTTGATGCGCTTCTTGACGACTACAACAGCCAGCTTATGTTCAGTCCTATTGAGGCAAAGAAAATACAAGGAAAATTTTGTATCATATTGTATGAGAACTCCATAAAAAGCAAGAGGTGCCCATTTCCTGAAAAACAAATAACAAAAATGATATCTACTTGCTTTCAATTCTCTCACTTTTTTCTGCTTTTATTAAAACACACTTCATCTTTAATATTGGCCAGCAATTATTTTCATATAGAGTGAGAAGAAGACAAAATGAAAATGAAATCATTTAAGAAAAAGGTTAAATTTCATTTTCTGTTTAAAAATGTAAAGATCTGAGGGAATCTATGTATGAAAGAAGAAATGGTAAGCCTGGTAACAATACAATCACTGATTCTTAGTGGAAACTTACCCTGGAGGGTAGAACTTGTCCATGGTGGACTTTATCTGGGTCAATTCATAGTCAACCACAAGGTTAACCTGGCTATCTCCCACACCATCACGGAAGATGATCACCCGCTCTGGAAACTTCTGGTTGATTTCATAATACCGCTTCAAGGCATCTGCATGATACAAGAATTACAAAATTACAAATGCACTACTAAAGCAGATAGAAGGGGTAAACAAATATAATAAATTTTCTTTATATTACAAATAATAACACAATTTTTCCCCTCCACCTGAAGATTTCACTTTCTCTGAATATTGCCCTTATTAAGGATGATAGTATATGAAGAGTTCTGTTAGATAGGTCCACTTTTCCAAGTTTCAAGAAAATTTATCATTTTATAATTCTGTATTAATGAACATTACCCATATCAAGTAATGTAGGGCTTACGTTTGCCATTTTCAATCATAAATATCTTGATATCTACAGTGTGTTTGGCGTACTCAACTCAGAACCTCTCCAAAATAATGCATCATTGTTGCAATCATTGCTTCATGTATATCAATGTGACACATTTTTCATTTGCCAAAACGTCTACCTGTTTTTCCGGTGTTGCAAATTGCCAAATGACCGCTTCTGGAAGTTGAATGTCTTAAAATTGTGGGCATCATTCTCCTACGCGATTTGAAATGGGAAGCTAATGTCTCCTCAGCGATCTCCAAAGCTAGTCGACATTTGTACATATTGTGTCGTTTAAAGAAATCTAACCTCCAAACATCAGAACTGGTTAACGTCTATGTCATGTATATACGACCTGGTCGAAATTGAACTTTACTTAACTAGACCTCAATTTAAGATTTGATATTTCTATATAATTATGCTCAAACCTATTTCAATACCTTACTCATATATCATTATGTATTTAGTCTCAAACACTTCCAGCTGTATATATTTACATTGACTTTTCATACATAAACAGCCAGAGTCGTTTTAGATATGTCAATCTCTAATAACTTAATGTCGACCAATTGCAATACTTATTTTATGTCTTGCATAATTCTGTGTCATAATGAATGTGCATACACTGTGTGCGGGCGTGCCAGAATCCAATGACCGGGGGTAATAATATATACCTATCTATACAGCGCCATGAGCGTCGAAAGGCGGACCTGCGCGCTATACAAGTAGCCACTATTATTATTATTATTATTATTATTATAATCTCTAAAGTTACTTCACTATTCTAAATGTTAATTTACGATACCGCAATTCTACCTCATTTATGCATAAACTTAATTTCAATACCTTGCAATGTAAAGCTTCCACTAATGACTTTGAATCTCGTATACCTGACTGCAGCTCCATCTTGATCCTTATGTTTGTATTAATATTCATGTGAATTTGTTCTGTGTCCTCACCTAGTTCCTCTTCTCTTCTATATCTACCCCTTGTCTAGTCTATCCTTTTCATTTACCCCTCCTAATTTTGTGATATTTCTATTCTGCATATCAAAGTATTTTATAGAAGCTATGACTTTTTTAATGTATTTTAATGAATGCGCTTATTTTTTTTTGTAAATTCAATTATTATCAGCCTCATGGCTGCTATTTTGAATGTATTAATATCAATAAACCAGATTCAATCAATCCATATACACATTTGGCCATACATAATTATAATCACATTCAGGTCATCAAGCTAACCAGGGGGGTGTTTCATAAAGCTGTTCGTAAGTTACGCACGACTGGTGATCAGTTCTTGTGAAATGATTGAGAATCTGATTAGTATACATAGCACCCAAGAACATGTTCCAGTCGTCGTAAAGTCATTCGTAACTTTACGAACAGCTTTATGAAACACCCCCCGGTTCATATGATTGTGCCTATCCTAATCATAAGAGTTGCCAACTATTGTGAACTAATTTACATTGATCAATTCTAATATCTATCAGATGGGGTATAGAGTACCGAAGTGTGATGTCATCAAATTTTGATTTTTGTATTTCAGTATTTTTATGACCATATTTAGGTAGAGCATGATGGAAAACGTTCACACATCAAATTTGACATGAATCAGTTCATGGTGGCCCAAGGTATGGCTATATGAATATATCTAATTTGCCCCATTGAAGTCTGTGTAAATTGGCCTGGTTCTTAACAGTTTAGAACCAGGCCAATTTAACACCGACTTCAATGGGGCTAAGGAGGTATTCATGCGGCCATATCTCGGGGCCCAATCAGCCAATTGCCGTAAAATTTGGGATCTGGATGTTTTTCAACATGTTCCTTTGAGATATGGTATAAAAAATGTCAAAATGAAAAATAGCTTTTTGTGACGCCATCACTTCGGTACTTTATTGACAATTAACTTAATGTTTGAAGTGAGGGGTCTTTCCTTCCATGGTTTTTATGTTTTTCTATAAAAACTTTAATCTACAACAGACATGAATTCAGTAAAGAGCATTTGAGATTACAAGCAACTTTAGTGGGGAATATGCACCCAAACAGACTTACTGGTCATGAGGGTGCTAAGAGCACCTCCAAATTCTCCCTCCCTGTGCTGGAATGCACAACTAGAGAAGAAGCTGAAAAGAAAAGAGACAATTGATAAAATGAGTCAAAATAACCATGTAGCAGGGATGATAATGCACTTTACAAGAACAATAAAAATATCCAGTCATATGTTTGCATATTACAAGGAAGGAAACTAAATGTAATTTAGATCAAAACAATTAATACAAGTTACCTTTCACCTCAAAATTGATTCTCAAATTGCTTCTGGCAATAAAATATTGCAACAGCCTCAAATCAAGACCAAATAGCCTGAAATCAAGACCAAAAAGCCACCAAAGCCAATCATGCAGTATATAGATTTTTTTTGTTTTTTACACATGGCTCTCGTTTTATTAACTACGACCAAAAAGCTTAATGGCTCTTTGAGAGCCTGGAAAGTTTTAAAGATAAAGATTTGGAAATCAGTTTTCACTTTTTCTTGTAGCTTGGACCTAGATTGATCTCCCATAGCTTAACAAAAAAATTTGAACTTTGCTATATGTGCTTGAAGTATCCCTGAACAACGAATTGTTTACGGAATTTTGTAACCCAAATTGACATACCATTTTGTTTGGAGCTGAAAAATATATAAAGCCATAAATAATATTTGTCTTTTCTATTGATGATTAATGAGCATGGGTGGATCTTTAAAACAAAGAAATGTCATCTGAACAATCTCTCATATTTTGATGGAACGGTGCAATTGAAATGGTGTTTCGGACGTTACATCTTCTGTAAACATCTGAGACTCACTAGAACAAGAACTTAATCACCTTATATCCATACTGGAATACACTTATTAGTTACTCCAAATAAATATCTCAAAATAAAATAGCAATATATTGCAGTAGTGCTGGTGGTAGAAATATCCTCATCAAATGGAAAATGTCTCATTTTCCGTAAACACTTTTGTAACGTCCGAAACAATTTTCATTTGAAGTAGTAAACTAGATGAATCTTCGACCGCACGCGGTCGGAATTTATGCCTCCGCCATCACCAGATTGGAAATGTATGGCATACATGTACACTCTAAAAAGGATTGGTCCAACAAAATTACTAATCTTTTCACTTAAAAAGCACAGGAGACAGAAAATTTATTTCATTTCATTTTCAAATAAAAAACTTACCATTGATGACTTACAATGATCAAATACACCAAGGAAGTAGATTTTATAGCAAATAGACCACTGTCCCCTTGAAATTTCTAAAATAGGTAGGCCAAGATTCCATACATCATGAACCATTTTTATGTATATAATGACCTCTATGACCTTTGAACTTTGACCTTGAGACCCTAAAATCTAATCAGTTCATCGTCCCTCACATATGCATACATGGGCAAAGTTAGAAGCTGATCCGTCAAACAGTTCTGAAGTTATTGCGAAAACAATTTATTTTTAAGTACATAATTACCTCTGACCTTTGACCTTTGACCTTAAGACCCCAAAATCTAATCAGTTCATCATCCCTCCCATATGCATACATGGGCCAAGTTACAAACTGATAAAAAAAAACGGTTTTGGCGTTATCGTGAGAACGAAAAGGGGACGGACGGACGGACAACCCGAAAACAATGCCTCCGGCACCACCTACGGGTGGGCGGAGGCATAATAAAAACTTTTAGTAATCAAACCCAAAATTTAGGGCTATTTTCAAGTGATGTAAAATCTATACTTTTCAAAATAAGAACTCCAAATTTTGCATGAATAATCTCTGAAGCATATTCTAAAAGATTAACAGTTTAATATCACACTTACTAGATATGCTATAGTTTGGAGTAAAATTGTAAAAACTCATTTGTTCATGTCTGTTCAATAAATCTGGAGATAATTAACCTCCAAAACTTGCATTTCTCAAAAATATGAATAGTCTTGATACTAAAAATACATGTGAGTAGTGTGTAAACATACTTTCCTTTTAACCCGTTTTGGGGACATATTTGGTATAGTTATAAAAAAAACAGAGCCACAAAACAGAGAGACAAAAAATAAAAGACTGACTTCTTTCTTTTGAGGCCAATGAAATTCCCTATTTTTTTCCCTGACTGGAAAAAAGGGAACTCAAATTTTCCCCAACTTCAAGGATAGCTGGGAACCCTGCTTTATATAAACTTTGGGGCTAGATACCTTGTCTGAGACTTGTTCATGGAAGCTACGAATCCCAGGACAGAGCTGCCTTTGGTGAGAGAGTCACGGTAGCTGTCAATACCGATGATCATCAGGTTGTTGAGCTATAACATAGAAAATGATTCCAAAGATATAAATGGTTTTGACGGGGAGAAAGGATGATCTTCATCAGGTCTTCATATTGTTCTCTCTACCATATCCTTTCTAACATGAAGGATCCATTAAGTCAAAATTAAAATATAAAAATGTCTTTACTATCACTAGCAACTTCCGACACATCAAAAATATATGTTGTACACATCTTCCCAGTAAGACCAATGTGTGTACCAAATTTCATGACTTTCGGTCAAAAACTGAGGAAGTAGTTCGATCCGCAAGGTGTTTCCTTGATTTTCTGCCATAAATATGCCGTTACCATGGCAACACAGATTCCGACTCGTCCGAAAAATATGTCTTGCACATCTTCCCACCAAGACCAATGTCATACCTGCCAACATTGGAAAGTCAAAAAACTGAGTCATGCGAGCGGGGGGGTCCAAGTGCCGCACCATGGCAGAGGTTAAAGGTAGTCATGGTAATGCCCCCCTAAAGCTCCTGCATTATAAGCTCTGTGAAGTGCACTATTAGGTATATTGTAAACTGTATGGTTACAATAATTTTGCCAGGGGACCTGCCCAACCCCAAGATCTTAATATTTTTGATATTTTCTGGGTACAGGGAAAAAAATTAAATTGAAATAAGAAATATATAAGGAACTGCATATATTCAACAGCAGTCAACTATTCATCCATTTGATGGGCTCAATTGTTATCTTAAATTGTCACTTGTCATTCAATCTAAAAAGAAAAAAAAAAAAAAAAAGGGGGGTTTAAGTGGCTCTTTTAATATTTTGTATCATTGTGGGTGTGGGTGTGGGTGTGTGTGCATATGAGTGTAAGGTTTGGTGTAGGCTTGGATGTGCATATGTGTTTTATTAAAGAGACTAACTTTATACCATTCACAAACAAATATAGTACACTATCACACCACTGTAGGTTTTCTCATACCTTAGAAATAAAATAAGTGTTTTGAAAACGCAGAAGTACATATAATTTACATTTCATTTGGGGGGAGTCTAAATTTGGTAAGAATGTGTCAATCATCTACTCAAATATACTGTACGATGAATTTATCATCAAATATTATATGTAGTTTTCAAATAAATGATGATAAGTAAAGTGTTTCCATAACTGAAATTTCTTCAATTAAGCAGCTCAGTGAGGCATTTACTGAGGACTCCTCCCCCGAAGTTCAGGCAGCCAAGGCTGTTGAAAACAGCTCCGACTAACAGCGCCGTCATGACGGAGTAATGGCGATATAGAGAATAATTTCGTCAGTTTTGAACTAACTACAGAATAAATAGGGACAAACAAAGTCCAAAAATACGACCAAAATCAACCCTAGGAATTAGGGGTGAGCTCTGCGAAACCGCAAGTCATGCAGTCATTTGAGTGTATGTGGAGCACATACAAATGCATCGCAGTACGGTGGGTACCACTCCTAGAACTGCCACGGGGTACTTATCACAAAATAATGTGAGACGAATACCACAGACTTCTAATGAGTCGGCAGTAAAGTAACGGACATACCCCTGTCCTAATTCAGTAATTGCTTTCTTAGAGGGTTCCCCCCGGTGAGAGAAGTGCGATAAACTCCCAAACTGAGGCTTTGTTTGTTTTATTTTTTAAAGAAAGAAAAGAAAAGGGGGAAAGAGATCGGGAAATCATATATTTTTTATAGGCAATATAGTATTGTCGTATTTTAGTTTTTTTATTGTACAAAATATGATAAAATTGTACTAGTTTCGTTTTTTTTCTGGGAAACAGGGAAACAGAAAAACGGAGTACTCCGTTTTTTGGCCTCTTAAAAATGTTAAAAACGGAGAAACTCCGTCTAAAACGGAGGAGTTGGCAGGTATGCAATGTGTGTACCAAATTTCATGACTTTCGGTCAAAAACTGAGGAAGTAGTTCGATCTGCAAGGTGTTTCCTTGATTTTCTGCCATAAATATGCCGTTTTTTTTTTAACAACCTGCAAAGCAGGATTTTCTGCATTTATTGTCAAATCAAATAACAGATTTACAAACAATTATAGTAATAAATATACAACATAATTGTTCAAATTACAAATGTGACAGTTAAATAACAATGACAACAGAATAAAGACATGATTATAAATCGAAATGAACAAGTAGAAATGGCAGAAATGCAGGGGCCAGCTATCTTAAGCAAAATGCTTGAATGAATAGCAGCCAGTGGAAAGGGTTACATGGAAAGCACAATTAATATAAAATGTCTATATCATAAAAGCAATGTCACTAACTGAAAAAAAAAATTATTTCTTACTACAAAAAGAAGGGGAAAGGGGAAGGAAAGGGATTGAAGTGAAAAGTGTGGAAGTGAAAAGTGTGCAAGTGAGAAGTTTACAAATAAGTGGATAGCAAATACTTCTTTAACGAAGCTTTAAAAGAAAAAAGAGATACGGCGTGTTTAATATCATGAGGTAAATTGTTCCAAACATCTGGACCATGATATCTTATCGTTTTTTGAGCTATTATTAATTTTGGATTTATTAAATTACCGTTACCATGGCAACGCAGATTCTGACTCATCCGAAAAATATGTCTTGCACATCTTCCCAATCTTCCCAAGACCAATGTGTGTACCAAATTTTATGAGCTTTGGTCGAAAACTGAGAAAGTAGTTTGATCCGCAAGATTTGCAACGGACCGACCGACCGCCCAACCGTTGACTGATTCCTATATACCCCCTTCAAACTTCGTTTGGCGGGGGTATAATAAATATTAAGATTAGAATTACGGTTGAAATCTTGATTTGTCCTTGTGGCTTTGTGCCCATATTTTTCAACCTAATATTCTATGTGTAACCACAAAGTGTGTACAACCAAGATATTCTCTAACAAGATGAATGTGACTGCATCTCCTATATGCCTCTGCATGGTTATAACTGTTCTTGAAATATTGTGATAACCAGTCTGAGAATAAAAAGCCCACAATGAAATGTTTATTTACCTTTTTGACATTTGACCTTACATATTATAATTAACAAGAGCCCCAGGGGGCACGACGCTCACCTGAGGTGGATCAATTCACATCTGGTGCAGGGGCCCCTATAAGGCCACCCAGAAAAATTTCATGAACAACTTTCATTCTTCATCTATAGAGGTATCTCTATACACAATACCAAGTCTGAGCTTCCTACCAAGTTCGGTTAAATTCCAATCATGTGTTTTGGAGAAGAAGCTGAAAATGTAAAAAGTTTATGGATGGCGGACAACTTGCCCACCCCCCCCCTCAAGTATATTACCCCCCCAGACCCCCTATAGGGCCACCCAGAAAAAATTCATGAACAACTTTCATTTTTCGTCTATAGAGGTATCTCCATACACAATACCAAGTCTGAGCTATGCCTGGTTCTGGAGAAGAAGATGTTTGAAATTTACATAGCTTTTACACTTGGGGGCCCTCCCCTTGGGCCCCCCTGGGGGCCACATGTACCATTTTAGCAACTTTGGATCCCCTAACCTAAGGATGATTCCTACCAAGTTTGGTTGAATTCCGATCATGTGTTTTGGAGAAGATCAGAATGTACATTTTGCCTGGCAGCACCCCCCCCCCCCTCCAGTATGTTACCCCCACAGGGCCCCTATAGGGCCACTCAGAGAAATTTCATGAACAACCTTCATTCTTCATCTATAGAGGTATCTCCATACACAATACCAAGTCTGAGCTATGCCTGGTTCTAGAGAAGAAGATGTTTGAAATTTACATAGTTTTTACAATTGGGGGCCCTCCCCTTGGGCCCCCCTTGGGCCACATGTACCATTTTAGCAACTTTGGGTCCCCTACCCCTAAGGATGATTCCTACCAAGTTTGGTTGAATTCCGATCATGGGTTTTGGAGAAGAAGATGAAAATGTAAAAAGTTAACGGACGACGCACGACGGACAAATTTCCATCGCAATAGCTCACTCGAGCCTTAGGCTCAGGTGAGCTAAAAAGTCTCATCACTTTATCTCCTCTTAGTCATGAATACAAACTAGTTGAGATATGGTGATAAAGCTGAAAAAACATTAATTTCACATAAAATGACCTCTATGACCTGTCACTTTCAACATATATGTACAAAAATCTTATCAGTTCATCTTACTATGGTGATGCATACTAAACACAACAAAAGAAGTAAACTCCCCCTTAATCAAATTGGTGTATCTTCTTAACGAAAAGGTTGTGAGCAAAATAACTTGGCAAGAGTATTCTTACCCTTAATGATTAACTTCCCTGTAAAAATGAGATTGATCCATAGTCATGCATGAGTGGGCAAACATTAAATGCAAAAATATCACTTTTCAAAAGTCACAAGGGTCATTTTTTATGCTGTATTAACAGTACATTTTAGCAGTTCTTGCGGGATTTTTAAAGTGTGCTCACTCACCCATGACACGATGACAACCGCTTATGTTCACACATGTGATGATACATTTTGGTAAAAATATCTGGAGTTATTTTCTTTCAATAAGCTAAATGGACTTTGCAATTTCAAATTCGCGAGGGTTTAATTTTTTTAGCAATTGTGCTCACCCAACCATAATTATGAGAAAAGTGTCGGGATAGGTGTGAGGGGGTCAAGCGATGGATAATGATCAACAACGCATAAATATGCACCTGAAACGGAATTCGCTAAAATCATGTTTCACAGAATCCCTAAAATGACCCTTGTGACTTTTGAAAAGTGACAATATTGCCTTTAATGTTTGTTCACTCATGCATGACTCAATGGATCAATTTTATTTTCACAGAAAAATTAGTAAAAAAATGTAGGAACACTCCTGCCAAGTTATTTGCTAAAAATCTTTTCGTTAAAAAGTTACGGCATTTTGATTAAGGGGGAGTTACTTTTTCTGTTGTGTTTAGTTCCAGGTTTGAAGTTAATTGCTCAAATTGTTCAAGAGAGTATTAACAATGCAAACACCTGAAATTTCATGGTAAATGACCTACATTTGCCAAAATGTAATCACATCGTCTTCCTATGGTGACACATACTACTACTACATGTAAGTATGAAGTTCATGGATCAGATGGTTCTTGAGATATCGCGTTAAGGCCAACACCTGCAATTTAAGAAATTTCAGAAATTGGCCTCTGTGACCTTTGACCTACATATCCCAAAATCTAAGCAGATCGTCTTTCTATGATAATGCATACTAGCACCAAGTTTGAAGTTCATACCTCAAGTGATTCTTGAGTTATCGCGAGAACGAGAAAGCAGGACAGCCAGACGAACGGACAGACAAAACCCTAAAGCATAATGCATAACGGAGGCAAAATAAACAGCATGAAACTGTTCTTCAAAAACTTCACCTGGCTCTGTTGACCTCAGTTAATCTTTATCAAATGAACTCTGTACAGAAATGAACCCTTAAAGATATCAGTACACAACGACGCTCAGTCAGAATTTAATGAACTTCACATAATACTTTTTGCGATGAGAGGATTAAAGTTTTTTCAGATTGCCACGTGTGAAGGGATTTAACTGTGCGAGTGACTCACCGGGATCTCGACTCGCCACAGGTCTCCACCCATCTTGCAGTTCATCTGCATGGCAATCTTGGTGGCTACAGACATCAACATCTGCTGCTTAGCCAGGGTCTTAGAGACGATCACCTGGCTAGGACAGGGGTGGGTCACCACACAAGTCTTCTTGATAGCATCGTATCGGTCCTTCCTGTTAGTTGGTAAGATCACTACCACCTGTATAAAGATATGAGAAAATGAGATTTCAGTCTTAAAAGAGTTTAACTGTAGCATTTTAAAGGGCAATCCAACCTTTGTAACAAAAAAGCCGATTGTGAGAAAGGAGAAAAACTAGAAATGTCCATTGCCACGCAATGCGAATGTATCCCCCGGCACTGACAGCGATTTTTGCGTCATCCTTTCGTTCGAAGGAGAAACAACGAACCGCAACCCTCCCCTCCCCTCCCTGAAAAAAAAGGAAGGCATAGAGATTGCTACCAGTGGCCTGGACTATTGTCAACACTAAGAGCAGCATCAACAAAACAATGTGTGTAGATTAGAGTATAATGCATCTCTAGAAAATTCGCAGAGCACACACAAGATATCCACTAAAATATGACCTTTGACCCTATAAAAGATGGAACACTGGGGGCAGCATCACCAAAAACTGTAGAGGTCTAGAGTAATCTATGATGGACCTCCCTACAATATCTGAAAGAAATCAGTCGACAAATGTGACTGCCAGAGTGCATGCAAGACATCAAGCAAAATATGGCATTTGACCCTATAAAAAGTAGAACACTGGGGGCAAACACTAAAGATGTGTAGGCCTAGATTTTACCAAGACACACCTCCATACAAAATTTGAAAGAAATCCATCAAGAAATGTGGCCTGCAGAGCGCAGTCACGCCATCCTCAAAAGTATGACCTTTGTCCCTATAAAATTTGGGACACTGGTGGCAGCATCACTAAAAACTATAGACTTTTAGATTATACCAAGAGACAACTTCATGCAAAATGTGAATGAAATCTGTTAAGAAATGTGACTGCCAAAGCACACACAATATATCAAAATATGACTTTTTACCCTATTAAAAATGGAAAACTGGAGGCAGCATCACCAAAATCTATAAGCTTCTAGGTTATACCAAGAGACACCTTCATGCAAAATATGAACAAAATCCCTTTATAAATGTGACCGCCAGAGCGCACACAAACTATACACAAAAATATGGCCTTTTACCCTATAAAAGACGGAATCCCGGGGGCAGCGTCACCAGAAATTGTAGGTGTGTAGATTATACCAAGATACACCTCCATAAATAATTTTAAAGAAATCCGTTAAAGAATGTGGCTGTTAGAGCGCACACAAAATATGACTATCGACACTGTACATGAGCTTTAAGAAAGAGGGAACACATAATCCCGTAGTTGAATGTAGTCCATGTTGATCTGACTGTTCATCATTTGTAGCTATAGTTCTGGTACTTACGATCTGAGTATTTGGGTCGATTGCTGCCTGTAGTGATCTTGTGTAGGTCTCTGTACGATCATCAGGAAGTTCAATGCTGCAAGAGAAAACAAATGGTGAACCTCTAGTAATCCAAATGACAAATTCTGTTTTCCATCATTTATTTTCCATATATATCCAAAGGGATATTACAGGTTCATAAATAGGTGGCTTTGGTGGAAGCAGAAAAATCAAGAGAAAACAAGATGAATGCGACTGCGTCTCCTATATGCCTCCGCCTAAATTCAGTTGATGGCTCAAACTCTTCTAGAAATATTTGATAACGAGGCTAAAAACCAATAATTTCATGTAATTTTATGTAAATTGACCTCTGTGACCTCTGACCTTTGACTTACTTACCCCAAAATCTAATCAGTTCCTCTTTCTATGGGTATGCATACTGGTACCAAGTTTGAAGTTCTCACCTCAGATAGTTCTTGAGATATCGCGGTAACGGTGCTAAAAACCACTAATTCCATGTAATTTCATGTAAATTGACCTCTGTGACCTCTGAACTTTGACCTACCTACCCCAAAATCTAATCAGTTCCTCTTTCTATGGGTATGCATACTGGTACCAAGTTTGAAGTTCTCACCTCAGATAGTTCTTGAGATATCGCGGTAACGGTGCTAAAAACCTGTAATTCCATGTACTTTCATGTAAATTGACCTCTGTGACCTCTGAACTTTGACCTACCTACCCCAAAATCTAATCAGTTCCTCTTTCTATGGGGATACATACTGGTACCAAGTTTGAGGTTCTTACCTCAAATGATTCTTCAGATATCGCGGTAACGAGAAGTGGGACGGACGGACGGACAACCCGAAAACATAATGCCTCCGGCACCCACCTTCGGTGGGCGGAGTCACAAAAATAAGTAGGTTATGAATTACTGAAGTTCAAGTTCAATGACCCTATCCCAACAGGGTTTTCTCCTCCTTTCCCACTTCACATGATAGGGGCATTAACCCTGAAAAGGCCGGGTTATTTTGGCACTCTCTCAGCCAGCCCCCGGATCTCGGCCACGGAGTGACGAAAATTTTGGCAACTTGGCACACAGATAAGAGTATCTTATAAAGAATAACCCTGTAAAGTTTCCTATCTATTTCCTATCTATTGATTATTTACATATTCGCGAACTGACAATATTGCATTGCGTATAATACACATGGAGACACCTGTTGGTTGAAATTTTTAAAATTTTGTATCAAAAGATACATAAGACTGTAGGCGATAAAGGACCGAGTCACAAAAAATGATTTTGCGAACAGAACTGACATAACATAATTCGCAATATTTTACTGCTGCTTCATCAGGCGCAGATAGGTAGGTTATTAGACAATTTCTCTTGGCATGCTATTCTATTATCAGAACTAGATTAGCCTAAAAATTGTTCAATGCACGAGAAGATATCCTGTATAGGTCCAATACAGGTTTCTATACGTGTTGTTGTTTTTATATCAATTTCACACCTGTGTCAGGAGCTACACTTTTTCAAAAAATATCCAGCTCATTTATAAGGGACACAATTTGCCTTTAATGCTTCAGAAACAATAAAGACCTTCAAAATGACAAGAGTATTTAGACTCATAGCACTGGATATTATCAACCATAAGCTACATGTAACTGTAGGGCACTCAAAGAGAGAGCACAATTTCATGCCAAACACATGTTACTTACACATCTGGGGATGCCACGTTCATACCCATAGGATTTGCCACTCGTACCAGTGCCTTGATGAAATCCTGTCCCCTGTTGCCATCTCTGCGGGTGAAGAAGATCTTCCAGTCCTTGAGCACCTTTGCATCAGTAAGGGCATTACCCCTGGTGTCTCTGGACCAGTCTGCATTGGTGGGACTGTAGCTGAACTACAAGACCAACAGACAACAGTGTGTATGTATTGGAGGTTGGTGGTATAACATATCTCAAATTTTCATGCCCCATAGCATGTACATGATTTTCATTTAATTTATCGGGGGCGGGGTAGTCTATATCAGGGCTCCACACTAACTCTTTTACAGGAAGTCTGGATGGACAACTTTAGGGTTTGTATGCCTTGGGCCTCTTTAAATTTTTAAATTTTTGGGGTGTCTGGATTTGAATTATTTGGGCTCGATACCCATAAGCATTAACAAGTGTCTATATAAATTTAGAATGTTGCAGATGACAACCCATTCTTTACTGGTTACACTTACCGTTTTACCCCTCTGGAACAGTTTCTCAGGTGGCAGAACACGCCCGTTGAACTGGACCTGCTGATTGTCAAATTTCATGCCCCAGCCATGGAGGTAAGACTTCACCTCAGGGTTCCTGTGTCACACAGATATCAAAGTAATATTCACAATCTGTATCTTATCTTATCTTACACCAGTTTTTGTCATTGGAGGGAAGGGGGGGGTAAGGGGGGAAGGGGGAGGGGGGAAGGGGGGAGGGGGAAGGGGGAAGGAGTGATGACCCAAAAAATGTTTATATTCAAAATATCTTTTTCTAATTTGATGCAAAATCAATCTAAACTGTTTCAGACAGCAAAAGAAAAATACATGGAGCAAAAAAAAAACACCCCCCCCCCCTCCAAAGAAAAGAAAAAATAAAAATAAAATAAAATTTAAAAAAAATTTGAAATACCAATTTTATTTGCACACATATTTGCCTATTTTTGTTAACATGCTTTTCCAAAACATACAAAAGCATGTAAACAAGACTGACACATGCTCTTCCACTGCCAGGAACAATAATGATTTTCCTTGAACGTTATCAAAATGTCTTCATATCCATTCAGATATTTCACTCAAAAATATTGAAAAGTACTTTCTCAGACATCCCCAACCGCCCCCCCCCCCCTTGTAAAAGTTGCACCCTTTTTGTTTTCTTGTCAGATCCTGTAGACACACACTTGAGCCCTCTGGGAAATAGTACTGGATCCATCACTGAGTTTCTTATAATGCAGGGATGCCAGAGGAAATTGTCTCTAGGGCCAGAAAAAAATATTGGGGGGGGGGGGACAAAATGTGTGCACATCTCGAGCGCAAAGCACGAAGTCTCTTGTAGCCGGGGTCCAGCTCTGGGGTTCTAGATGCTCCCTGATGCAATCTCAGCCTTATTTTGCACCATATATAGCCCAAAGTAAAAACTGGACTTGGAAAGATAACTTGTTATCTGAACAAAAGGAAACAATACTTTGAATTCCATACCAGTCTTTTAAATTAGTGTTAATGTGATCATGATGATGTAAATTATTTTTTTTTTATTGCTACTTACATTAAAAACAAAACCCACCACCAAAAAAAATGCTGAAGACAAATAGATTAATCTATGAATGATCTGTCTGTGTCCAAATATCCATATATCAAATAGCAGTATAAACAGTTTGAGGTGGTAGACTCGTGCAATTTCATCCATAACATCATAATGCGGCGCTGCGGCCAATCGGCCGGTGAATACAGTATGCGGAATGATGGAGTAAATGAACATGACTTACTCGCTGAGCTTGTGGATGAACCTGCCCAACTGCTGACATCTGTCCTTTGGTCCAACACGAGTGTGCTGGGCCAGGTCCCTCATGACATGGAAGTCAGCGCGTGTCTCGTCACTTAGACCAGTCAGGAAGCAGAGCTCCGGTGGAAGGAGGGCTGGACCAATCCCCTTCTTTTCCTCCTAAAGAGATCAGATAACCCAAAATACTTTCCATTATTTATTTCTCATCTTTAGCGATCATGTCAATGTTGATACATCAATGGTCTCTGTACATTAATATTCAGGGTATAGTAGATTAAAACAAGATGAATGCGACTGTGTCTCCTATATGCCTCAACTGTTCTTGAAAAATTGTGATTACCAGAATTACATGTTAATTGACATCTTTGACATTTGACCTTACCATACCTGCCAACATTGGAAAGTCAAAAAACTGAGTAGTGCGAGCGCGGCGTCTGCAGCGTCTCGCAACTGGGGGTCCAAGTGCCGCACCATGGCAGAGGTTCAGAAGGTAGTCATGGTAATGCCCCCCTAAAGCTCCTGCATTATAAGCTCTGTGAAGTGCACTATTAGGTATACTGTAAACTGTATGGTTACAATAATTTATGGCAAGCAAATGAATCATCAAAAATACTTGCTTGATGGTCAATGTACTTGTTTCTAAAGATACAATATATTACCAGGAGATTGAAGGTTTCTGGATCAGGAGATGCACCATAGTAATTGTAGACTATACCTACAATTTACTTAGCTGAAGAACTGCAGTAATGGCACACACATAGTACATGTGATTGCACTGAATGCAGAGATGCCCACCTCTCAACACAAAAAAAACACAGACTGGTTGCCTTAAAAAATCAGATTTTCCACACAAAAATCAGATTTTCGCGAAAATGAATGTGACATGCATTATTAGCGCACCATGTGATGAAAATAAGGACCCAAAGTGTTCACAGATATCTAATGAAAAAATTGAATTATAAGAAAAACATAAAAGTGTCTAAAAAAGAGACATTTCAAAAATTCAAATGTGAAAAACAAAAAATTAAGGCTATTTCACACAAACTCTTTTGCCAGGTGACCTGCCCAACCCCAAGATCTTAAAGTGGAACGTTAATGATTTTAAATATTGGCTTAATACTTATTATTGCATAGATGGCATAAATTAAACAAGGTTATCCAAATTCAACGCTTGGAAACATTTGAAGTAATGATTATTATCAATTATAAAACGGTAAAATACAGCCCCCGATATAGCAGCTGAAGAGCTCCTCGAACGCTGCTGAGATATGTGACGACACACCCTGGACCAGTCCTGTCTAAGCAGACGATGTCCCATAACATCTTACACATTTTTCAGAGCCTATTTTGTCATCTCCTCTTCACTTATTTCTCTTCCTTCACTAGCGTCAGTCTTAATGTTAGTCTGTTGCCTCACTCTTAACTTCGTGTATGGTATTATTTTGATGAAAAATGCAGCGTTAAAAAAATAAAGGAATCAGTCACTTGTAAACAAAATAAGACGCCATTGTATTTTCAGCTGCTTGCACCAGGGCATGTTCGGCGTTTCAAGAGGGAACGAATACCATCCTGCTATTATTCGGAGGGCTTTTCAATTTGAAAGTGGGGTTTATTTCATTGATCATTGACCCTTCTCCTATGTATTTACAATCAAACGGTTTTAGCTATCAGAATCAGTTTCACTTTCCCTTTATAATGGTGTGAAATAAGGTCATGTTTAAATACACCAAACTCTTTATAATTTGATAAATAATTGCATTGCAATTACGTTCATTCATTATAGGACGTCGTCTGCTTAAGCAGGATCGATCCCGAGTGTGACGACATCAAAACATCGCTATATTTCTGGCGAATCCTCGGATATTCCAGATGCTTAGAAGAGCTTTTATTTGTGTTGTTTTTATAATCACCAGATACGCAGTTGACATAAAACTTATACGATTGCCATCTGTAAGCTTCCCAGTTTCTAGTGATACATTAATTGCCATATTTGTGATTTTCTTTGAATATCTACTTTAATATTATTAATATTTTGTGGGTACAGCGAAAAAAAAATTAAATTAAAATAACAAATATGAAAGGAACTGCATATATTCAACAGCAGTCAACTATTGATCCATTTGATGGGTTCAATTGTTATCTTAAATTGTCACTTGGGTTTAAGTGGCTCTTTTAATGTTTCGTATCATTGTGGGTGTGGGTGTGGGTGTGTGTGCAGGTGAATGTTAGGTTTGGTGTAGGCTTGGATGTGCATATATTTATTAAAGAGACTAACTTTGCCTTTTATACCATTCACAAACAAATATAGTACACTATCACACCACTGTAGTTTTTCTAATACCTTAGAAATAAAATAAGTGTTTTGAAAACGCAGAAGTACCTATAATTTACATTTCATTTGGGGGGAGTCTAAATTTGGTAAGAATGTGTCAATCATCTACTCAAATATACTGTACGATGAATTTATCATCAAATATTATATGTAGTATTCAAATAAACGATAAGTAAAGTGTTTCCATAGCTGAAATTTCTTCAATTAAGCAGCTCAGTGAGGCATTTACTGAGGACTCCTACCCCGAAGTTCAGGCAGCCAAGGCTGTTGAGAACAGCTCCGACGAACAGCGCCGTCATGACGGAGTATTGGCGAAATAGAGAATAATTTCGTCAATTTTTAACTAAATACAGAATAAATAGGGACAAACAAAGTCCAAAAATAGTTTGACATTTTTTGTTCTGAAAAATGTCACTCACGACCAAAATCAACCCTAGGAATTAGGGGTGAGCTCTGCGAAACCGCAAGTCATGCAGTCATTTGAGTGTATGTGGAGCACATACAAATGCATCGCAGTACGGTGGGTACCACTCCTAGAACTGCCACGGGGTACTTATCACAAAATATTGTGAGACGAATACCACGGACATCTAATGAGTCGGCAGTAAGTAACGGACATACCCCAGTCCTAATGCAGTAATTGCTTTCTTAGAGGGTTCCCCCCGGTGAGAGAAGCGCGATAAACTCCCAAACTGAGGCTTTGTTTGTTTTATTTTTAAAGAAAGAAAAGAAAAAGTGGGAAAAAAGATCGGGAAATCGTATTTTTTATAGGCAATATCGTATTGTCGTATTTTACTTTTTTTATCGTACAAAATACGATAAAATCGTACTAGTTTCGTTTTTTCTTCTGGGAAACAGAAAAACTGAGTACTCCGTTTTTTTTGCCTCTTAACCCGTTGACTACTGAATTATCTCATTCGCCTAGGCTTAATACAGGGGCTACCCAGTTCCCGTAGCCAATGGGTTAAAAATGTTAAAAACTGAGAAACTCTGTCTAAAACGGAGGAGTTGGTAGGTATGCCTTACACCTTAAAAACTCATAAGTCTGATCACTTTATCTCATCCTAGTCATGAATACAAATATAGTTGAGATATGGTGATAACAAAAAGGTAAAAAAAAAATTTCACATAACCTGTATAATGACCTCTATGACCTGTCACCTTTGGCCTATGTGAACAAAAATCTAATCAGTTCGTCTCACTATGGTGATGCATACTAGTTCCAAGTTAGAAGTTAATGGATCAAATGGTTCTTGAGATATCACGTTAACAAGGCTAAAAAACTGCAATTTCAGAATTGACCTATGACCTATGTATCCCAAAATCTAATCAGATCGTCTTTCCATGGTGTTACATACTAGTACCAAGTTTGAAGTTCATACCTCAAATGGTTCTTGAGATATCGCGTTAACAAAGGGCAACACCTGCAATTTCAGAAATTGACCAGTAACCTTTGACATACATAGCCCAAAATCTAATCAGATCATCTTCTGATGGTGATATATACTGCACCAAGTTTAAAGTTCATACCTCATGTGGTTCTTGAGTTACAAGAAAGCGGGACGGATGGACGGACAGACAACCTGAAAACATAATGCCTCCGGCACCACCTTTGGTGGGCAGCGTCATAACAATAAATAAAAGAAGATTTGTTTCACCAAGTGTCATTAAGCATGAATTTGACCAATTCAGAATGAATAAAACTTGAAATTACTAACCCTCTTCTTTGGGCGAGATACAAGCATAGGCTGGTCTGGGTCCTGAATGGTCCTATCATAGGACTTCTTGAAGTAATCAATGAAGGATACTGGTCCTGAACGGGTGTCAAAGGTATCCTTTGGAGTGGTGTCAAAGTCTATGTCATCTATCCGATACGTCTTGTTGTTGTACCTGGGCAACAAGAACAAGGAATTATTTCATTAATTTCTTGGCCCGTATTATAAAAGTTTCCATTGACTGCAACTCTTTGCAACTGATATAAATTGCAAATTATTTGTAAAGAATCGCAACTCTTTTATAATAAAGGGACCATGAAGAAAAAAAAATATATTTTTACAACGAATTGATATTTCAAAATCACCACAATCAAGTTTCAGTCCTGGATTACTTCCCAAAGAAAGATTATACTGTCAAACCTATATTATAGAAAGACTGCTCACAGGGAAAAAGGAAAAACAGAGCAGGTGGTCTTTATATACAGGTTGGCGGCCATTTCAAAATCTGAGTAATATACAAGATGAACGCGACTGCGTCTCCTATATATGCCTCCGCCTAAATTCAGTTGATGGCTCAAACTGTTCTTGAAATATTGTGATACCCAGAATAAAAAGCCTCTAATTACATGTTAATTGACCTCTTTGACATTTGACCTTACACTTATAGCAAAAAGTCACTTTATCTCCTCCTAGTTATGAATAGAAAATAGTTGAGATATGATAACCAAAGTAAAACTAGATGAATCTTCGTCGAAATTTATGCCTCAGCCATCACCAGATTGGAAATGTATGGCATACATGTACACTCTAAAAAGGATTGGTGCAAAAAAATTACAAATCTTTTCACTTAAAATGCACAGGAGACAGAAAATTTATTCCATTTCATTTTCAAATAAAAAAACTTACAATCATCAAATACACCAAGGAAATAGATATTTTATAGCAAATAGACCAGTGTCCCCTTGAAATTTCTAAAATAGGTAGGCCTAGACTCCATACATCACAAACCATTTTCAGGAATTATGGAAAGGTATATGCTGAGTAAAAAACAACCCATTTTATCAAGTGCACTAATACAGAGAACATCAGAAAAAATTAATTAATACATAATAATGCCCTCTTAACTTTCACTGGAATTAAGGGAACTGATGCAACTTTCAGGGCAAAAAAAGGGATTCAAGAACCTCATTCATTGCAAAGATATCATTCTGGCAGATTAATTATATATTAACTTCGCAATCATTTAGATAGTACCCAGTTAATTAATTACTAATTAATTAACTAATTATGGTTGAGTTCACAAGATACCGCTTTTTAACATCGGGAATTCCTGATGTATAAAAAATTACATTCATTATTTCTAATATAAGATGTTACTGTATCAACAGCCATTTAACAACATACAGTAATTAACCCAATTGTAACGAGTTAATTAATTGGTAATTAATTAACTAAAAAAAAACAGCAAAATAAGAAAATAAAAATTAAGTAGACTTTTATCACATGGCTCTTAATTTCATTGTAAAGTTTGAAATTGCAGTTACAGATGATTACAAACACAACAGATTCCAGAAACAAGAAGAAAATTTGGACGCAAAAAAATGACAGTAAAGAGTCTGAAATACCCGAGACTACGCTCATCTTCCCGGAAATGGGATCACGAAAAGAATAACAACATAGTCTTCATATCACACATCAATACCGGAGTTCATGATGATACAGCCTCAAAAACAGTAGAATAACAAATTGTTAATCAATATTTTGATAATTTATAAGCACAAATATAGTTCCCGATATGAAAAATTTACATCAACTACTACAAATTTGGATACGATCACGAGACGCATCAGTTTTTTTTTACCGCCTGACTCGGCTCAGCTCAGTGACTTAATCTCGCACACAGTCATGCACCGCACGTTACGCCGTAGCGAGCGGCCAGTGAAGCTAGTGAGACTCGCTGTGCAACACGCGGTGTGACTGCTGCTGAAAGTGCGATGTTTTCGAACTGACGTCCAACATTTCGGAACATAAAATTCCTACTTCTCATGATCAGATTTTTTAGAAAACTCGTACTAATGAAGGTGAGATTATGATTCAAGGGTAGAGATACCTTTTATTTGGGTAGATAACTTGCAATGTGAAGTAAATGGGCTCCAAAGTCGGGGTTCGATAATAGGTGCGTATTACGGGGAAACAAATCATTTCGGTTATTTTTTTCTTGCACAGGGCTCGAAAGCCACTTCTAAATAAGGTAAATTATGATGACGTAAACTGGAAAACACGATTCTAACCAATCAAAAACCCTTTTTTCTGGGGAAGCCCCTCTGACGCTCAGTCCATTGATAACACTCGCCCCGACACTGGGTGAGTGTGCGATGCGCGCCGTATTGTAACATGCCTAAATCAGTTCATCGTCCCTCACATATGTATACATGGGCCAAATTAAGGGTTGATCTGTCAAACAGTTCTTCAGTTTTGCAAGAACGAACCATTTTTATGTACATAATGGCGCCTCTAAACTTTGACCTTGAGACCCTAAAATCTAATCAGTTCATCGTCCCTCCCATATGAATACATGGGCCAAGTTAGAAGCTGATCCGCCAAACGGTTCCTAAGTTATCACAAGAACGAACCATTTTTATGTATATAATTACCTCTTTGACCTTTGACCTTTGAACTTGAGACACCCAAATCTAATCAGTTCATCGTCCCTATCATATGCATACATGGTCCAAGTTACAAACTGATCAAAAAAACGGTTTCGAAGTTATCGCGAAAACGAAAAGGGGACGGACGGACGACCCAAAAACATAATGCCTCCGGCACCACCTACAGTGGGCGGAGGCATAAAAATACAATTGACTTCTCTATGTTTGGGGCTATTCTCTTTTTTAATGCGATCGCTATGCATTTTATAGCACACCGACATCGATGGGTACATATGGAAATTTGAAATTGGCCGTATCAGTACCGTCACTGTGATGTAGCATTCACTCCAACACACAAATGACTAAAATGTCAATTTTACAAAATGTATAACTCAGAAGGATCTTATTGTTTTTTGAGCACCGATAACAATATCTACAATACATTTTGGTTACTGCCCCAAAGGAAAAGGCGCTTAGGAGAAAAAGTAATTTCATCATATTTTGGTGTACGACAAATGACTGTGCATATGTCAGAATCGATTCACCTAATTGCAAATTTGAGATTCGCATGTAAATTATTTATTCTTTGTCCGATTTCTTTTTAACTTTCACCATCCCGTTCCTTTTATATTTCTCCTTTCACACGAATCAGCTTGATTGCCCTTAAAAAAAAAAAAATAATGTGATAAGGTGATGTTCACCTTACACACGATATGACATTACAAATAATAGATGGCATACCATGAATCAATGTAGAAGGAGAAGGAACTTGCAAATATTTAAACAAAAGAAAAAGCATTTTCACTTTCTTGTTTTATATCATTTTATGAAATTCTTATTGATGTCACTGTTTGCAACAAAGTATTTCTGAAGTTTTTTGAAGGAGTTATTTGAATCAATATTCTGACAGAATAGATCACAATTAGAGCTTACAGCAAAAAACGCTTGTATGTTTGTTTCTCTTTGTAATTTTCTCTCTTTTTACTCTATCAAATGTAAATTGTGATTTGTATATTGTATATTTTGTATCTTTTTACTAGTACTGGAAAATAAATGAAATAGAAATAAAAACTTCTTGTCAACATATGCACAAGACATGACAGAGAACACAACAGAAGAAAGGGTATAATATACACTAACGTACAAAATTGCAGAAAAACAACTTATGAAATCATCTCAATTACAATTTCTAAATTGTACTGCCTTCAGAAATTAAGTTAGATGTATAGGTCACTGTGACGTTCACACAACATAATGACTGGAGACTGTTCTGTGGACTATTGCAACATGTTACGTAAGACAATAGAGGATGGATAGCATAGTATGGAATGCTCCACAGAGGAGTGGAGAATGTGCACTGTAATGTGCAGATTCGCTATTGAATCCAGTGACCGGGATAATGATAATAATGCTGTAAGGGCTTTGGTCGGTTGCATTGTAACTGGTAAGGCACTATATAAGAAACGGCTATTATTACGATTATGGTACGCAATGTCAAAGGATTTCCATCATGGGAAGTAGAAGGTGATACATACTTCGTAAGGACAATCTGTCCAATCATCTGCTTTGTGACCTCTTCTCGAAACCTGCCCCTGCTCTTGTTCATCAGCTCATACATGACCTCCAACACAGTCTGAGTACGCAACACTTTGTGGCTAATGTCTGATAGCAGCATCACATCATACTCATACTGCAGGATGGATGTCACGAAACCTGGCCACAGCTGGAGGCTGCAAAGAAGATAGAAACAAAATGTAGACCAAACGTAACGAAGATGGTACTGTCATGGGTACATGCCTTTGCAGCAAAACGTTAAAGGGAAATAAATGCCCAGGGCAGTCAGGCCTGCATCACGCAATTTAATTTTCAGGGCAAAACTTTCACTTGGTGAAAAATCAACGGTGGGGCTCTTAAGGGGTGCTGCCCCTGAGCACCCCCCCCCCCCCTGCAGGCCAGGTACTCCATTTGCAGAACTTAATATTAATAATAAGAATCCAATTAAAGTCCACTCCAAATTTTATTAACCGAAATGGAAATTCTTTTTGCCCAATTGATCGTTTGATCGTGGGCCCGGCAGCCACTGTGCAGCGCCAGATCGACGTTGCTCTATCCCTTCAATTGTTGAACGCCAAACAAGGTAGCAGCAACTCCCATCTTTTAACGTCTTTTGGTATGACGCAGCCGAGGTTCGAACCCACGACCTCCCGATTGTGAGGCGGACGCTCTACTGACTGAGCCAACACATCGGTCCCCTTCAATCCCCTTCAAGTAAGATTTATTGGATGGTGAAGTTCACGGGGGGGGGGGGGGGGGGAACACTCCATTCTCTCCTTAAGGGATAGGTACCCTATTTGCATTAATTTAGATCCTCTTTGCCTAAGGATAATTCTTACCTTGTTTGGTTAGAACCCAGCCATGCATTTAAAAATTTCTCATTTTCACAATAGGGGGCACTGTACCCTGTTCAGAAATTGAGGTCTCCTTCCTCTAAGGATGATGCCTACCAACTATGCTAACAATCTTACAACAGGGCTTAAAGAAAAAGAAGCAAATATGATGCTAATTACTGCTGCATTACTGCCTTACTGGATCCCCCCCCCCCCTCTTTTAGGGTTAATGTATCAATGTTTTCATATATTTCTGTTCATTTACATGAGAGCAATTATCCATGCAAAATGTATGCTGGACAAATAAATGAAAGGATATTGTAAGGGAGTTACCCATGCTGTTTGACATCAATGGGGTTGGCAGGATCATAGTAATGGCGTCCAACCTGTTCCATCTTGATCATCTTAAGAACCCTGCAAAATCATAATACAAATTAATTTCACATTCAAATCAATATGCAACTTCCACAAGAGTGAACATGATCTAACATACAGTCTTCAGAGTATAATATACTCTGAAGATTATTATATGACTTTGGTTATTATATGATTTTTGCAATATGCAAAGCAGTATGTAAATTACATGATTGTTTAAAAACATGCATAATCAACATAATTATAATCATTAACATTAATGTAAACCCCATTATATAATCTGTCTGTTCTTTTCAGAGAAGGACTTCAATCCTGTTACCACCAACTTGCCCGATTTGGAAATAAGGTATAAAGTTTTATACTCCACATACTAAGAATCTGGTTGTTAGATTGGTCAAAAGGTTATCACATAATAAAACGTAGTTTTGCCCCATCTATCCCCCTGAGAAGAAAAGTTTGGGACCTTGACAGTAATAGTACTACTGTGTTTTGCTGATCTCTTCAGTCCATATAGAGTCACAATGCGTTATCAATATTTTGGGTACGCGCGAAATAAGCCTGAGTCATATCGAATATTTCATAATCCGGGATTCGATCGAATACCGGTGCATCGATAAATGATGGGCGGTGAAAACAGAGTTGCACACAGTTGCACGCAGTGCATGCACCGGTGACCGGTCCGCGGGCATCGCGGGCATATGTATGGGCTCTCGCTGCTCGACATTAACGATAGCCCGCTAGCCAATGGCTAGTAAAAATCACAGCGGACGAGCCAAAATCTTAATTTTCTAGTCCGTATGGCTAGCCAAAATATCACTCTAGTGTCGCACGAGGCAATGCTCATTGTCGACACACCCGACAATGATTCAAGTTCAAAGAATTAATAATCTTACTTTGTCTTTGGAGAGCTGAATGGAACACTTTTGTTTGATGCAAAAAAAAAACAATACAAAATAAACTTTTCGTCGCTCGATGCAATATAGACTCGACTTCATTCAGCTTCAGATCATTCAGAAGTAATTGCCAATTTGATGAGAGTGTGATATTAGTTATTGCGAATTAAGTAGGAACACTCGTACTCATGCCCGTATTTATCATGTTCAATTATACAATTGTCAAATTGACAATGCAGAGAGAGTGCAAGAATATTATCGTAAACTTCAGTTCGTAACGACAAAACGATTTTTCCATGGAGAAAGCACAGGTAAAGCGCGACATTCTTCCCCGAGCGAATTAGCGAAGGTTAGCCAACAGTTTGAAGTCGCCTTCACGTTCTCTGCTAGTATATATGCTGTACGTTACGGAGTTTCTTTTTTTATTTGCTCTATTCATGGTGGCTACGGTAGTCAAAAATCTGGCGGACTACAAATCGATGCACCGGATTTGCCAAAACGAATTCGGGATTCGATGTCTTCGATCGAACACCGGCTAACCAATCGATTTGACTCAGGCTTAGCGCGAAATGAAAGTGCGTGTGCGTGACCTTTATCAATGGTAATTATTTGCTTACTAGTCACAGGCTCAGAATAGGACTCCACGAAAGCTCCATAATATTGACATACGGGCATTTCCAGCGTGACAGACGGGACATCCCACACTCACTTTTTTAATGTTATTACATGATATTTTATATTTTATTTAAAAATGCTGCTTGTTTTGATGCAAAGGTGTGATCTGTGGTCACTAGTTGTTTTTTTTTTCAACCCCCCCCCCCAAAAAAAATAATGCCTCCGGCACCACCCTTGGTGGGCAGAGGCATAAATTAGTAATTTTGAGTGTTGGAGCAAATGGGGGAGTTGTCTGCAACTACATCACAATGACATTACCTATTCAGCCAATTTGAAACTGCCATATTACAACTTTTAAAAATTCATTAGCTTCTTATTGCTTGTCTGATTTTGTTCAAACTTTCACCAATGCGCTTCTATGATTTTTCCTCTTTCTTTCTCAAACAACTTGCCATTAAGGTTGGATTTCCTTTTAAGCCTTAATATTTTTTTTACTTTGTGTATATCAACATAAAATTTCCCATAGTCCTAACTAGATTTGGTAAACTTTGTTATAATAATTGCAGAAATCCCTGCAAGCCAAAGTCAAGTTTGTCATGCATGTGTGCACAAAGGCTCAAATACAGCACCCAAATGCTGGCTGGCTGTGTGCTTAATGCAGCAGACACAGGTAGAAAATACTTGATAAGACTGGATCAAACTAAGCTTTGAAACAACAAGAAACACCACATCAGAGATAACAAAAAGGCAAAAATTAAAGGAAATCAATGCACTGTTTCAGCAATGTGCAATAGCACATTTCAGGAAATTCCCGAGATTTTTGAAGCAAGGAATATGATTTAATGGGCAAACCACTAAGAACTCATCTATGGAAAGGCAGGCGATTTCTAAAGATAGGAGAATGCAATAGGAGCTTGTTTCAGTTTCGATCTTCCATCGCATATGCCATAACATGTGATTTATACAGACCACCTCCGAGACATTTTCTGTGGAAGATTGCCCTGTCTCAAATTTTGCGCGATGAAGAGCAATCAAACACATATGGAAAAGCAATTACAGGGCCAGGGGAGCGTTTTATCCAATGTCTTGTCAGTGATTTTGACTGACAAATTTGCTCTCAGCCAATCACGTGCAAGGATTTCAGTAGCTTATAACAGTTGTCGGTAAAAGTCACTGACAAAACACTTGATGAAACGCTCCCCAGCTCTCTGGGAGAGCCAGAAGGCAATAAGAGCAATGGTTGGACTAACCAACCAGAAGTAAACCATTTTTTGGGGTGTATTTTGAAATCTTCAAACATGGCACTATAAATTTCTTCAGATGATGGATGATGAGACTCGTCAAGAGTCTAAGGAACTTAGATTGGTCAAGACCCGAAGCAATCGACTAGTCTGAGTCCAGTCAACTTTATACTGTCCGATCTTTTATTGCTTTAGTCCGATAGGCTTGCATGATGGGAGGTCTTTGTGTACAAATTAACAAGCCTTTTGCAAATTCCTTTTTCCATTCCATTTCCCCATGAGTTCTTAGTTGACTATCCCTTTAGTTGCAATCTCTCTTACCTTTAAAATTATTTTTGGCTAAACCAAGGCTTACCTTCTGAACAGGACGTTATAGAGATGAAGGGTGTTTGGTGCCATGGGGTTAAGAGTGGCAACATGGGTCACACGGATGTTGACCATGCTCCCATCCTTCCTCTCTGAGGTCAAGTTGGTTACCTTAAAAACACATTCATGAAAGGTCATAAGCAGATGAACCAAAAAGATTTTGATCATGTGTGACTGAAATTTAAAAATATAAAAAAACCAGTGCTAACATTTTTGCACTTATGAAATGTAGTAGGGTCTATACTAAAAGTGGACTTTGAAACAACTTTCAAACTTTCAAACTTTCAATCATTAACTAGCACATCAATGATGTGGCGCTCATCCGGCATCCAGCAAAGAAATTCAAGCAATTTGTACTTTGAACAGAGTAGACACTAATGAATACATGAAATGTACATGTATTGGTTACATGCATGTACAGATGATGAAGTGCCTATTGTAAATCTGGCTAAATGTGGTTTTGGAAGGAGACAGCACAAAACATGAAATGTTGAAAAAAAATGTCAAAATATAGAGGTTACTTTACAAAATACACATAATGGACTTCTTTCAACAATTTTCTTACATCAGTAACAGCATTTCACCTTGAAAACTAGGGCCGAAAGGGTGAACTAGTTCTCTATTGCAGCCTGTAGAAGTCGGGAGTATGAGGAAGAAGCAATTTTTGTGATTTTTGAATAAATATTGCATAAATTAGCATAATTAATTTTGTAGACAAAATTTCAAAATTCCGTGTAGAAGTTCAATGAACCTCATGAAAGTCTTTCAGATGGAACAAAAAAAATTGAAATCGCTTAATAAATAAGCAATTTTTGTGATTTTTGAATAAATATTGCATAAATTAGCATATTTAATGAGTTTCAAAATTTTGTTTATAAGTTTCGAATCCCCCACCTAGTGCTATCATATAAAGCAAACGGAACTAAAATCGGGTAAGAAATGGCGAAGAAGAAGCATTTTGAAATTGTGGACGGACGACGGACGCCTCGCCACGGCATAAGCTCATCTGGCCCTATCGGGCCGGATGAGCTAAAAAGTGATTGTTTACATCCATTCCAAATCTTTGTATTCACAATGTCTTTTGCAGAGAAAAACCTGAAGTCCTGCAGTCAGTCTTGCGATCATGATAGCACGACTATGACTAAATTTTGATCTTTCATCATGGAAACATCATGAAAATCAAGATTTTGAAGGTAAAAACAGACCTTTAAAAGGCACAATTCCATTATCTAATGATTGGAAGTTGATTCAAAATTTCCTTTTGGGATACTACTCCAAGATTTCATCAGTGCAAAATGTTTAATTTAAGCATAATTTCTCCACAGCTTTGCTGCAGTCCTATATTTCCCAAAATTTTGTAGTAGTCCTAGATCTTAATTTTGTTCATTAAAATGATAACCGCCTGGTTTTTAACCACAGTTAAATAAAAATTGAGACGGTACAGCACTATCAAACATGATTATTCATAGAGAACCAGCAACAAAAGGAGTAATATTCACTCTAAAAGCAGTTTCCTGGAGAAAAAAATAAATCAGAATTCCTAATAAGAACACCCCCCCACCCCTTCCATGCTTTAAGGCACAAGAGATTTATTCAACGAGCATTCGATCACGTTCAGAACACTGATTAAAAAGGGGACAAAAGACTCGTTTGAACAGGTTTCAGAACGCAGTCGTTAAAGCGAGCCCAGGGAGAGCCTGGACTGTCATTCTTCTCTCAAACAATGGAGGTGCGTTCGAGAACGGCCGGTCCGTCGGATAAATGATCGGTGAACGCGTGCGAACGGTTGGATTAACAATTGATGAACGTGGCCGGATTAACGATGTGCGTTTGAATATTCAACACGCTCAAGGCCTGTAAGGTGGATATGATGTCACCTTTGTATACGAGCGCGGCCCTACACTGCAAATAACTACTCCTTAAAGTCGTAAAAGCTTTTGAATTCCCGACGGCTACCGAGGCCCTCCGCTGAGAGAGGAGCAAAAATCCTTGAAAATTCACCTTCTTGTACCTCCCTTATTTGGGCGCTAAAAATCATAAACATTCCAGAGTACATAGGAAATGATATTATGCTTCATTATTTTTTTCTCTTTTCATTTAGTGAACCCATGTAATGATTTCATAATTGTTTCATTTCATTATTCAAAATACATATATGTTTATAAACGCTCATTTTGAAACCTCTGAAACTGATCGGGGCCATTGGCCTTGCATGGATCCACGACCTGAACTGGGGCACTGGTGTTTGGGGGGGGGATTAGTAATCAAACTAGAAATGTGCATTCCTCGTGCCGCGCAATGCGAAATGTATCCCCCGGCGCTGGCAGCGATTTGAAGGAGGGACAAAGACCCTCCCCCATCCCCTCCCTCAAACAAAAGGATGGTGTAGAAATTGCCGCCAGTGGCCCGGAATATTGTCAACACCAGGAGCAGCATTACCAAAACGATTTGTGTATATTAGAGTATAATGCATTTTTATAGAAAATTCGGAAGAAATATGACCTCAGAGCGCACATAAGACATCCACTAAAATATGACCTTTGATCCTATGAAAGACGGAACACTAGAGGCAGCACCACCAAAAACTGTAGAGGTGTAATCTATAATGGACCTACATACAAAATTTGAATGAAATCCGTCAAGAAATGCAGAAGTAAGAGTGCACAAAAGGGACAAATGAGCTTTGACCCTATAAAGGACGGAACAATGAGGGCAGCATCACCAAACAGTAAAGATGTGTAGATTATACCAAGATACATCTCCATACAAAATTTGAAAGAAATCCATCAAGAAATGTGGCCTGCAGAGTGAACTCACGCCATCCCTTGAAGTATGACCTTTGACCCTATAAAAGACGGGACACTGGTGGCAGCATCACCAAAAACTACAGGTTTTTAGATTACACCAAGGGACACCTTCATGCAAAATTTGAACGAAATCCGTGAAGAAATGCAGAAGTAAGAGTGCAAGAAATGGAAAAATGACCTTTGACCCTATAAAGGACGGAACAATGAGGGCAGCATCACCAAAAATTAAATATGTGTAGATTATACCAAGATACATCTCCATACAAAATTTGAATGAAATCCGTCAAGAAATGCAGAAGTAAGAGTGCACAAAAGGGACAAATGACCTTTGACCCTATAAAGGACGGAACAATGAGGGCAGCATCACCAAAAATTAAACATGTGTAGATTATACCAAGATACATCTCCATACAAAATTTGAACAAAATCCATTGAGAAATGTGGCCTGCAGAGTGCACTCGCGACATGTCCTGAAGTATGACCTTTGACCCTATAAAAGACGGGACACTGGTGGCAGCATCACCAAACACTATAGGTTTTTAAATTACACCAAGAGACACCTTCATGTAAAATTTGAACGAAATCCGTTGAGAAATGCAGAAGTAAGAGTGCAAGAAATGGAAAAATGACCTTTGACCCTGTAAAGGACGGAACAATGAGGGCAGCATCACCAAAAATTAAATATGTGTAGATTATACCAAGATACATCTCCATACAAAATTTGAAAGAAATCCATCAAGAAATGTGGCCTGCAGAGTGCACTCACGCCATCCCTTGAAGTATGACCTTTGACCCTATAAAAGACGGGACACTGGTGGCAGCATCACCAAAAAGTACAGGTTTTTAGATTACACCAAGGGACACCTTCATGCAAAATTTGAACGAAATCCGTCAAGAAATGCAGAAGTAAGAGTGCAAGAAATGGAAAAATGACCTTTGACCCTGTAAAGGACGGAACAATGAGGGCAGCATCACCAAAAATTAAACATGTGTAGATTATACCAAGATACATCTCCATACAAAATTTGAACAAAATCCATTGAGAAATGTGGCCTGCAGAGTGCACTCGCGACATGTCCTGAAGTATGACCTTTGACCCTATAAAAGACGGGACACTGGTGGCAGCATCACCAAACACTATAGGTTTTTAAATTACACCAAGAGACACCTTCATGTAAAATTTGAACGAAATCCGTCAAGAAATGCAGAAGTAAGAGTGCAAGAAATGGAAAAATGACCTTTGACCCTGTAAAGGACGGAACAATGAGGGCAGCATCACCAAAAATTAAACATGTGTAGATTATACCAAGATACATCTCCATACAAAATTTGAACAAAATCCATTGAGAAATGTGGCCTGCAGAGTGCACTCGCGACATGTCCTGAAGTATGACCTTTGACCCTATAAAAGACGGGACACTGGTGGCAGCATCACCAAACACTATAGGTTTTTAAATTACACCAAGAGACACCTTCATGTAAAATTTGAACAAAATCCGTTGAGAAATGTGACCGCCAGAGCGCACACAAGAGTACACACAAGACATCTATCAAAATATGACCTTTGACCCTATAAAAGACGGAACACTGGGGGCAGCATCACCAAAATCTATAGGGTTCCAGATTTTACCAAGAGACACCTTCATACAAAATTTGAACAAAATCCGTTGAGAAATGTGACCGCTAGAGCGCACACAAACTTTCCCCAAAAATATGGCCTTTTACCCTATAAAAGACAGAACACTGGGGGCAGCATCACCAGAAACTATAGGGGTCCAGATTTTACCAAGATACACGTCCATAGGAAGTCTGAAAGAAATTCGTCGAGAAATGTGACCGCTAGAGCGCACACAAGAATGTGACGCGGCGGCGGCGGCGGCGGCGGCGGCGAAACGCTGCTGAATCCAAAGTATCCTCCGGCATACTGCCGGGGGATACAATAATTACCATTGGTGAAGGTGATGGGACAAACTATCACTTCCGAGGCAATCTGGATGTCGCTGAGGAAAGATAGCGTTATACATTCAGATCGCCAAGGAAATGATAGTATGTGTCATCGCCTGAAATCAAAAGGTGATTATTTGCTTTATATTCCACATCTGAAACATTTAACCCGATACGAGAAAGATAATTATTGCTTACTTCTCAAAAAGACATTTGTACTTCGCCGCTGATCTGTCCCTGCCTCCCACCACGCCCCGAAACTATGCAAAAGATTGTGGCGATATTTTTTTGTAGAAAGATTATGTTACTGAGAATATTATGGTTTTAAATTTGATAAGGTTGCCTCTTTTATAGTTGAGAACTTTTGTTGATGTCTGCCGGGGTAATGTTGGAGCGCCTTGAGCACCTTATTACGAGGTGGATATGAGCGCTTTAAAATACCCAATATTATTATTATTATTATTATTAATTGGAATCTTAATATAAGGCATGTTTTTTTTTGGGGTGGGGGATTAGATGGTCCATGCTGACTTTACCAAGCTCATGGTGTTGTGTTTGGATCTATATGTGCTATACCGGATCTATATGTGCTATACAGGGTCTATTTTAAATTGCCCGATCTAGCGCGAAATCGAATACAATTCGTGGGTAATCCGTCTACAAAAACAGAAATTTTTCATGAGATTCAATCAGAGTTTGATCATGAAGATGATTGTATCGGTTGCATGAAAATTTCCTTCAGTTCTCAAATTCCATTTTTTTTCCCCGACCAACGGTCGTCTATGCAATTACCAGCAATATTAACAGATTCAAAATAAGTAATTCCGCCTTTCATGCATTGACGGGGCGAGCCAAGTCCTTATAGGCCATTCATCCGGCTATAGACGACATCGCTCGAAAAGGTTACA
This sequence comes from Heliocidaris erythrogramma, assembly GCA_025617745.1. NCBI lineage: Eukaryota > Metazoa > Echinodermata > Echinoidea > Camarodonta > Echinometridae > Heliocidaris > Heliocidaris erythrogramma. The sequence continues at coordinate 23,405,278 of CM046861.1, read as the reverse complement.
ATATCAGGCAGGCTTCAGTTCACGAATGAGGGAATAGCTCATTTTCAAGTATTTAATATTTAATTTAATATTACTGGTTATTGTTCTGTTAAAAGAAAAGAAAACTACTAGTACATTAAAAGATTGAAGACGGAACGCATGACAGACAAATCCCACAATTACCTGAAAATTGTAGACCTACTAGATCGAGCCAAGCCCGCGCGTGAAATACTTCCTTTCTCGCCAATCAAGTACAGGTGCATCTCAATCACAATCTATTCCGATCCTGCTGTCAAAACAATTTTTTTCAACTTCAAGAATTATATTAATAATTGACCGGAAGTACTAGTTTTTTTCTGTATTCTATTTCTATGAATTGTTTTCAAATGTTATCGTGAAAGTATGCATATTTCTTTTGTCTTAAATTGAACAGGGCAGATTAAAAAATGAAAACAATAATAAATATTGCAACTGGCATAAAAATGACGATACCTACAATACACATGAAATAGATCTATTTCTAATCAATTTTGAACCGTCGGTTGGCTAATACAATTAAAAAAAAAAAAAAATTGTAATTTATTTATTTATTTATTTTTTTTTTGGGGGGGGGCGGTATTTTGTCTACCTAAATTTGCTTAAAGGGAAATTAACCTCAGCGTATGAACTAGCTTATTTTGAATGGTGTAGTATATGCCTCTTATTTGATACATGCAATTTCATGTAAAAACACAGGATATAGATATAAATCACTATTTTCCAGCCAAGTTATTGTCTGCTAGCAATAATAAGGGGGCTGCCATTACTTTATGTGTACACGAAAATATTTTTCATCCCAAGTAATATTTCCTTCATCGTTAACTTGTAATTGATTTTTAGAGGACAAATATATATTAGATATAGTCACATATTCTGAAATGTAAGTTTAGTTTTATATATTTTTTAAAAGGTCTTAATTTGTTCATAAAAATATACTTTCTGTACGTGGAGACGGAGAATTGACGTCAAGGACGGAGACAATCGTAACAATACCAAAACAAAGCGAGGAATCTGCATTACAGGATGGCTATTAGAACTCATGGGTCGTCAATTATCTAGGCCCATGACCAATAACAATCGTAATAAAATCAGAACAAAGCGACGTATCTGTTGTAAAGGTAGGCTATTATCAATGCATATGGTACCTAATGATCCGTGTCATGCACAAAATGGCAGCCTCCATGGAAAGACGTAGCAGACAATACCGCATCTAGAATATCATGTGGGGTTAATTGTCCTTTAATGACATGGTCCTTTAACTGGAAATTCGTCGTCGTCGCTCGATCACTAATGACAGGTCATACCCTAGCAGAGTTGCATGCTGAACTGCCGATCTTTACTTGACCATATACCACAACCCCGATCTCGACGGCCCCCGAGACATACATGCACCAGTCATTCGAGCGGGCATGAAAATGGTAGCGCTCCTTTTTGTGGACGGCTGATTCGAGCGTGTATGCAAGTAAGGGAGACAATCCAGCATTCGAACGCAGTACTTAAAGCGATTTCTATAGACTCCTTTGTCAGGAGTTAATCCCTGCATTCAGGTGTGTTTGAGGGCATGGACGTCATGGAGTTAGCAGAACAATAAGAGCATCCCGAACGAGTGCGAACGCTCGTGACATTTTATCTCTCGCGCCTAAAAGCATCAAATACATTTTCACATCAAACAGATTTTGGGACAATTATTAGACACTTTTTGAATGTCCTAAAAGCTCTGTCCCAGTAAAAGAGAAGATAAGAGACGCACCTTCTCTGCAAGTTTAACACGTGAATACATAGTATCCATATCCACCGTCATCTCCTTGCCCAGGAGACTGCTGTGGTTCATGATGAGGGCATATCGAGCTCTGGGGTTTAGGATGAGAGGATCGAAATCCAGCCGGTACTGGTGGAGTTGCCAATTGGGCTGAGTTATCAACTTGAAGCTGTTAGCTATCAGCGCAATTGGACTCCCCGAAATTGCTGGAAAGAGATTAGACAGAGATATGCATAAATTACCAAAAGTCAATATCCTACTCCTGTATAACTGGTTAGTCAGTATCTTTTTACAAGGCCATAAAAAAACATGGAATTGTTTATCACTCAGCCTGATCGGTCAGTCACGGACAAAAATTTGGCAAATTTTGAAAGTTTGAAGGTCTGTAGAAAATAAGTAGTTAATTGAAGCTAGCTATTGTATGTTTCATTGTGAAGGGCATAACAGAAGGAGTTGAAATTTGATAAAATTTGGTTGGCATGGTCACCTTCCTAAATTATAATCCATGAAATATTCAATGTCACGGAAGGACAAAATGCCTACTCTTAACCGATCAGGCTCCATTTTGTTTTGTTTGATATAAGAAAAAAAAACTGATTTAAATCATCTCTCACTATGTGATAAATTGGAGGACAGACTCCAACTGCTCACTGTGTTGGGACTGAGCAACAACTAAACTAGTTATTAAATGTTTGTGGTAAATATGGCATGAAAATTCATTATAAGTCTAGAGCATGTCATTCAACCGTTTATTTGATTTTCATTTCCTGTTTTAATTTATGGCCTTTCTTCAGACAACATAAATAAGCTCTTATGAAAAGCATCTCAATGATCAAAATGACTGAACATTTCCTAAAGTTTCAGAAAAGTCAAACGGCATATAGGTGTGTGTATGTTACATCATATTGTATTTGAAAACCAACAGTCTTGCATCCCGAGATGTAGAACACATCCTGCCTACATTCTGTCAAAATTATGTGTCAACACACATTTTGCCACATTTGGACTGGAAATTCTGTTCGACTACAACAAATTTTGATTTATAAAACTTGATTGAACAAAAAAAACTATCACGACACAACAACAACGGGAAATCAGGACTGTTATGAGCATCAATGATGTAAACATTGAAAGAGATATGCCTTTAGTGCTTCTTGTCTTCAGAGCATTGCTTGTAACTGACACAGATGACACTGCAATCACTTCATATTTCATGTCTCTCTTGTCCCCATAGGTATCCACAACTTCATTGTCAAAGTTCTAATGTCGGGTAATCTTTTGAATCTTCTGAAGGTCCATTTGGACATGACACGGTAAATCCCCTCAATAAATCCACTACCCAAAACGTGTAAGTGAAGGTCAAGGGGCAATATTGTTTTGTTTTGTTGTGTTTTGTTTTCTGTTTGTTGTTGGTTTTTTTTGGGGGGGAAGGGAATACAATTGCAGCCCGCAACAATGTCACCTATGCATGCTCAGTGGTAAGTGTTATAATATCATTGACACACACGACCCTTATCTCATTTTTCATATATTTCTTTGAAGCTGTTTACAGCCTCATGTCTGAAAAAGATTTCAAGTAAGCCTGAGTCATATCGATTATTTCATAATCCGGGATTCAACGGCTTTGATCCGGTCGAATACCGGTGCATTGATAAATGATGGGCGGTGAAAACAGAGTTGCACGCAGTGCATGCACCGGTGACCGGTCCGGTGGCATCACGGGCGTATGTATGAGGCTCTCGCTGCTCGACATTAATGATAGCCCGCTAGCCAATGGCTAGTAAAAATCACGACGGACTAGCCAAAATCTTAAGTTTCTAGTCCGTATGGTCATATGGCTAGCCAAAATATCACTCTAGTGTCGCACGGAGCGATGCTCATTGTCGACACATCCGCCAATGATTCAAATTCAAAGAATTAATAATCTTACTTTGTCTTTGGAGAGCTGAATGGAACACGTTTGTTCGATGCAAAAAAAAAACTATACGAAATAAAATTTTCGTCACTCATGACTTCATTCAGCTTCAGATCATTTCCAAGAAGTAATTGCCAATTTGATGAGAGTGTTCAATCATGTTCAATTATACAATTGTCAAATTGACAATGCAGAGAGAGTGTAAGAATATTATCGTAAATTTTAGTTCGTAACGACAAAACGATTTTTCCATAGAGAAACCACAGGTAAAGCGCGACGTCCTCCGCGAGTGAATTAGCAAAAGTTAGCCAACAGGTTGAAGTCGCCTTCACGTTCTCTGCTAGTATATATGCTGTACGTTATGGAGTTTCTTTTTTTATTTGCTTTTTTCATGGTGGCTAGTCAAAAATCTGGCGGACTACAAATCGATACACCGGTTTTGCCAAAACGAAATCGGGATTCGATGTCTTCGATCGAACACCGGCTAACCAATCGATTCGACTCAGGCTTAATTTCAAGTGCATTCAATATTCTCAACTGGCCCTTGTCCGTTACCCTTTTTGTCAAAGTTCTGAGGTCGGGTCGCCGGCTCCATCTCAATCTCATCCCTCCTCATCCGTCTCTCCTGCACTACACCACCCACTCCACCCTCACCGCTAGCCCCTATGGCCAACTGAGCCATCTGGCCTGTCAGATCCCCTTTGGGGGCCTGCTTGGGAACAGCTGGAAAAGAAAGAAAGGTAAATGACAATTTTTAGGCATGCATCTTTTATTATAGCTAATTTATACTGTTTGGAATATTCGTTTATAAAATTATTCATACGGTTCTGAGAAAATAAAAACACATTCAAACATTGATAATATTTTATTAGCTAATTCAGATTAGAGTATAAAAAGATAACAGAATGCTCATCACCAATATTGCCCCCTTATTAGTACTCAACTATTGTTTTAACTCTCTGAGCTAATAATTTGATTACTAAGAACTGAACCCACAAACACACAGGGAAAAAAAAACATGTCTGTTAGAGATTTTTCTCCTTTATGCATACCTCCAGGTCCTGGTTGAGTTGTTCCACCACGCGACCGCCCTCTCCCAGGTACCGGCATACCCCCAGCAGCCTCCTGTGGGGGAGCCGCCTGCTGCATCGGTGGAGGTGCTTGTTCTCCTGGCCGGCGCTCCGTGCTTTGTGCCCCCGCTGCCTGAGGTGGGGCAGAAGCTCTGCCCCTTCCTCGCGCCCTTCCTCTGGCTCTGCCTGTTGGTTGAGACATCCCTGGATTTAATTGTTCTGCCCTCGTGCTCGATGTCTGTTGCTGCTACGCTTGCTGCTGCGCTCGCTGTGTCTATGTTTATCTGCAACAGAAATAATACAAATTTATTGTCGTTTTAAATCGTTGAAGAGATCTATCATGGTAATGTTAAAATAAGGTGGACTGCTGCAACTGTATAACTCACCGGATTGGACTATACTATGTATAGCAATTAATAATATGAAAATCTACCGCAAATCATCGACTGTGTGCAAGTGTGTGTGTGTGTGCGTTGATCATGGACATTCACTAGACAACCACTCGCAGCGTACACACAAGATTATCCTACACAGGGCGCAACTTTCCACTAATCATGTGATCCACAAAATTTCACCCGGAGGGTTAAATTGCAAAGGACTCTATTTTCGGATCGCGCAATATGAGGACAAAATTTTTTTTTCACTTTATGAAAAAGCCACAAATCAGTAATTAATTCAGAGCATAGCAATTGCCATTGTGTGTTGGAGTTAAAATTCCAGAACACCTTTTTAACCCAGAGTCATGAATCATTAATGATTCAATTGCAGAGCAACATTAAAACACCAGGCTCTATGAAGAGTAGCATCAGCTCTTCAGAGAGCCTTCCCGGCTAATTGTACTACAACAGGAAGAAGAAATGAAGTGAACCTTTCTTGGGAACAAGTTAGTGCACACTTATTATTTCGTGACGGCAACAACGAACTTGAAAATAACTCGCTAGTCTTTACATTGTGTAGGCCTACATATACATACATGTACATTTATCTTAGACCCCGTTTACACAGAGACTGAAGTCGACTTTAGTCGAATTTGAACTCGAGTTCATTTGTGTGTAAACAGGGTAGTCGCAATTAGAACTCGAGTTCAAAACTCGAATTCGAATGACGACCCAGAGCAACATTTATCGAATTCAAACTCGACTTTTATCGAATTCAAATTCGCTATTTGATGTGTGAACGGACACGTAATTGAAAGTCGACTAGCAAATATCCAGCCAGTGACCCCGTCATACGTCACTTCCGGTATTGCTAAGCAACGCGTCAGTAAATAAGCGTCATCCAACAAGTGAACCACAACGCACGAACGATCCTCCAAAACCCGCCGAAGTCACCAGGACAATTCAGACAATACATCCAAATCAATAGAAAAAGCTGGCTATTTGGGCAATTTAGCTACAAGCAAATCTTTAAAATAAAATTTTATCCATTACGGCAGGTTTGTGGGAGCGGGTCACATATCGATTCTGACCCATGTACAAAAGGTAAATGTGTGAAAAACTGACATGGAGGCTTAACAGAGTTGTCAAGTTTATAGGTTTATTCAGGCAAAGATATTGGAAAATTACACTATGAATGAAGCATTGCGTTGCATAGCTCAAACTATTTTAATGTTAAACAATATTTAACCAGTAAATCACTGAAGTATCTTGTAAATTCTACCTTTTGCAGTCTTTCGCCCCCCTCCCCCCCCCCAAAAAAAAAAGAAGCGGCTGGATTGAAGAAAAAAATCTTCCCGCCATCTTCTTAAACGGTCTGCTCGACAAGCAGATCTGACACGTTGCTGTCGCATATAATTATTGATCAGGATATTCCTATTCCGACGTAAAACCATACGAAACCAGATCAAAATGACTGCGCTTACAATACTCGCTACGCCATTTTGAACTCACTCGCGGGGTTTTCACAAATTTAACCCGGAAGTTGATAATCACGATATTCCCACCAAGCGAGGGCGTAATCAAGTCGAATTCACTTTCCTTCTGAATTCGAGTTCGTCCAACGCTTGGTGTAAACAGCCCACCGAAAAATAATTTATGCTAATCCAAGGTCGCAATTGAATTCGCTGTCGAATTTGAACTCGAGTTCACTCTGTGTAAACGTGGTCTAAGACTCAAATGACAAGCATTGTAAAATACAAACATGAAAAACAATAACATACGATTGCCCCAAAGCGATCTCATCAGCTAGCTGAACAAGAAGAGAATGTATCTCCTTCTGCTCTCAAGGTCCACCCTCACAAAGTGTATTCTTGTCCCATAATAATAATTCCAAATCTACCGTAATTGTTTGTGTAAGAGGTAAAAGTTGTATAGAGTACCGAAGTGTGACGTCATACCGGCCAGTTGTCAAGGTTGCTGGTTTTAAACAATTTTGTGCTAAACAATGGCGTGGTGATCACACCAGCGCCAAACACTGAAATTGCCCGCTCCAGCCCGTTGCTCGAATGACTTCGCGGTGAACCTCATCCGCGGGCTCTGTTGTTTGGAAGTAGTATCCTGGACGACTAGCGAATATGACGTCAGCACTTCAGTACTCTATAATTATCCATCAGTATAATGCAACATCACCCCCACCTTCTCAGAAGAGTTTATTTAGTACGAGGTACAGGTGGTCCTCTTGTTTACATTCCTGCTGACCACTCACTTCCTCCCTGGACACACACAGCAAATACAGACATCTTTTGTGATTAACACTCCACCTCCACGCACCACCATTCATCATTGAAGAACAATTATTTCAGAGTGTTACATTTGTAACTATTCTTTCCCATGAGAAAATTAAATTCTTTGAATCCTCCCCATCACAATAACAGATGACTGACGATGACTTGGCATGATCCATACCTTCAATTCCGGGTTTATAATAAAAAGTACATGAAAAAATTCTAAAGACTTATATTGTCATATTTACAGTAAAATATAACAAATATATATGAACATACAAAGATGTATAAATCAACCAAATTTGACAAAAAGTATTGTTTTCCTTAAAAAATATATACATGTGTATAATAAATGATGTCAAATGGTAAATTAACTAACAAAGGGAATTGTTGTGATTTAGGAAACCAGTAATGAAACAAATTGATAAAACAATTTCAGGACTGTATATAATTTTATAATTGCAAAGTATAATTGCAGGAAACTATTTTAGAAACTGTTGTAATTGGCAGTATATGTTTTCTCCCTTAAACCATACAGCTGTGAACAGGGCTGCCAACATTGGATAATAGTTGACAGTGAGATTATATGAGAAGCGAAGCGCGAGGGAGCAAAGCAACCAAGCCCTACCGAGCCTCCCACAGTGTGGAGCTTTTTAATTTTTCAAGCTGAAATTGTGTAACCTGTCAATAAAGACCACTCAAGGGGGACATGAAAAGTGGTCTTTATGAGCAAGTGGTCTTTATGAGCAGGTGGTCTTTATGTACAGGTTGCTTTAATACATGTTTTAATGGGAAACACTTTTGAAGGGAAACAAAAATCGTGGTCTTTATAGACAGGTGGTTGCTAAAGCAGGTTTAACGCTTTGGGCGCTTTTACAGTTGGCTGCTCCTTTCTCTGGATCAAAGTTCAAAGCGACTTGAGTAAACAAGATCGCGCGTTCTTTATTCCAGTATTTGAATCTCATTGGTCGGTTGCGTATGGGGGGATTCGAGTTAACGATCGCACGAGGAATCCGGCAATAACATTCCTTCGGTAGCGCACGATTGGACCCGATTGTATCCGAATTTCCCCCGAGTCAGGCCAACTGGTCAGGCCCATGGATTACGACTTGCCACTCCCTTTAACATACATTTACATGCAATACCCAATTGTTGAAATGCCAATTCATGTCTTTATTTGGTTCCCTTCTCGGTTTGACGCATGTTCTGGATGTAGGTACTCTGGTGTGCAGATGATGGGAAGATGCAACAAGCAAGCATCCAGAGAATTTCTTGTATCCGTCTTGATAAGTCGTAGACTAGTGCTGTAGCTCGGAACGCAAAACTCGGATCGTTTTGGTCCGGCGAAGTATTTCTTTAATCTCGACCGGACCGGTCTGGTCCGGGAACTCGGAATTGAGTTACGGCTGATTTTATGAAAGAAAAAAGCTTACACCTCCCGAGTCAGTTATTGTTAGTGACCTTGACCTTATAGTAAGAACAGTGGACCGTTACATTCTTATCTCACGGTCTGCGGTCCAGACATGCCACGTGCCACAACTTTAGGATCAGTTGTGAAAGTTATTGTCTCTAACCGACTGCCCACATGTCAGTCACCCGATCATATTCACGCCACTCCTGTAATGAGCTATATATAGAGCATAAATTTAAGTTCATACACATGAGTGGGCGTGTCTCAATTTACCAAAGCTGAGTCCTAGCTCCGCCTTGCAAGCTAATGGCAAACGGGATTTTGCTGTTTAACAAGGCTGGTGCCCAGTTATAATACGATTGGTCCATTTGCCTGGCTAAAAAAAAGTGTGGCACGTGACTCAATGGAGGTGGGACCATAGACAAATTAAAACTTATAGACGGAAAGGTAGCACCCGCGGATTTCCCTCATCTGCATATAAGCTGTAGCGTCACCATTCAGGCTAAGCGTATTCGGCCCTGATTCGGCCACGCCCATTTGGTAACATTTCATTTTCCCGAAGCCCCCGATACCAAGAAAATATCGAAAAGTATCGAGAAACTCCTTATGCATTATTCATTTTTGTTTTGCATACTCGATTTATCAAACTTTGATTGGACCGGACCTTATGAATATGAATGTGATTGAAAAGGGACGATTTGACCTCTCTTCGTCACTTCCGCTGTGAATTTGACGTCACCCGCACAAAGTAAAAAAAGTTGTGGAAAGTTTAGAGGTGAGTACACCTGTATTTATGCTTAGTTTTCGAAAATTAGATTATATTTATAACAAGTTCTGCCATTGTGAGTAATCTGTTTCAATTTCTCTACATTTTGAAGGGATTCTACAGAGCTGTATGTCATGAAACAATGTGTAATCTACTCTCGAACTTTCAATTCAATTTTCATCGTCATGAGCTAAATGTTGCAGCTCGATTCCCCTTACCACCCTGTCACTCGTGACGGCTTACCCGGACTTTCGGGCGGGACTATCTAGATACGTTTCGATAGATGATCTATTGATTGATGTCAATGCCAATGGCATCGAACTTGGTCTGTATTTCGATGATTTGGTTATCTAAGTTAGATGTAGACGCATAGACCCCGTTATATTCTGAAAGATAAAGGGCCCAGGTGAGACCCTTTCTAATTAATTGATTCTGTAGCGTAGGCTGTTCTTGTCAGGATTTTTTTTTTGAGAATGAAGAGGGGGTTTCATGTTGATACTAGTATTTTCCAGAGACCAGTCCAGGTCAAGGTTTACTTTGTGTACATGTACAGAGTTTGGTAATGCAGGGTTGTAATTTTAACGTAGTGGTTCTTAGTAAAAGTTAATTTGCTTAGGTGTACTAATGTTAGATTAGCTTTGGCCCACTTTTTTCTTCTAAAGTTGAGCCAAGGCCAAAGCTAGGCAAGCATCTAATGATCTAGACCGAACGAGAGAGAAATTTCGGTCTAGGCTAGCATCATGGTGATGAGGTTTTATATTTTTTTTACATTTCAAGAGAGAGAGAGAGAGAAGGGGGTACATAAATTAGTGTTGATTATAGACCAGAATCAAAGGCCTTTTTAAAGAGGTAATAAATCTCCCCTGAGAATTAAATAGCTGGATGGCCTTTGTTTCAGTATTGCATTCATTAGTCTCATTCATGTTGACTTTGATTTCCATCAGATAAACATGGCAAGGAACTAACCTGTGGCTGATCTACTTGAAGATCTACTAGGTCTCCTTACATAACTTAACAACTGTTGGAGGTGCCGGATGAAGTGGAAAGTCCTACTTGATGAGACATGAGAAATAAACAGGTAAGTCTAGACCTTAATACTGCGGCAGCCTGAACGCATAGCGTTCGTGGCAGCATCCCTGGGCTAGGGACTAGACCTAACTAGTTAGGCCTAGCCCTAGACCTATACCTATTAGTACAGCTAAAAATTATAGACTAGGTCTGGTGGTGGTAGTGGATCCAGGATCAGTTAACTGGGGAGGGAGGGGTGGGGGGGTGGGGGGGGGGTGATGATGTGTTCACAACCAAAACAACAATTTTTTTTTCTTTTTTCTGAGGAATGGACAATTCATTTGTCATTTTTCCTTTATCCACCACTGAGATCTGTTTTCAGTGTAATATGAAATTAGCTGTTTAGTGTCTTTAAATATCAATTATGATATATTTAAGGGATGTTCAGTGGGATGTCATAAATACAAATTTTAGTCCCCTTAATTATTACATTTAACATTTCATTAATTCCTGCAAACAGAAACAAAACAAAACAAGATGGGTGAATGTATGTTATTGATGATATTATTATTTTCATTATTATTGTTATCATTATGATCATTATTATTGTTAGTAGTAGGCCTAGTAGTAGTAGTAGTAATATTAGGGCCAAATATGACACTATTGATTACAGTCCATAAATCTATTGTAGTTAGTCTCCTCTTTGAAAAGATGAAGAGGGTGAGGATGAGTGTTTGTGTGATTTTTTTCTTAATACAGGGTAATGCTTCTCTACCTCATCTATTCTACAACAGATGATGATGATGAAGAGGAATGCTTACCTACAGAGAATGAAGACAAATTCTGAGAGGAACAATTACTACTTAGCTGCTTCAGTTTTGCATGGTAGGCATATGCTTTAAGAGTAAGATTGCTATCAGCCTTCAGGGGCGTCAATGTGTTTTTCGGAGGGGGGGGGGGGGGCAAAACAGCCTAATAGCACCCTTCATGATTTTTTCAATGCCTCTTAATTGCCAGCTTCTCCAAGGTAACATGAGTCAGGGAAATATAATTATTTTTTTTTTTGGGGGGGGGGGGGGCAAAACTGTATTATTTGCCCTCCTACTGCCCACTTACCACCCCATAATCAACGCCCCTGGTTGTTATTAGTACCTCAATACAATCAAGGTACACACTTTTGGGTTTAAGAAGCCATTTTCTTGTGACTTTACTAATTTAGTTTCTTTTGAATAGCCTTGAAAATTTTATCTGTCCAACTGGAAAAACTTTTTTCCTCTTTAAATACTTTTGAGAATTCCCACTTATTATTATATTAATATCATTTAAAGAGTCGATGTTAGCTATTAATAGGAAACTCTAAATTTCAGTCTTTTTGCAAATTTCTAATTGTTGCTTGCTAAATTATAAAATACACAATGGATGCTATTTTCTAAACTCTTTCCTCTTTTCTTTCAACAGACATGGATTTCTACTTCAAATCTTCAGTGAAAAAGACCCCTGCTTTGATAAACATCTAAATTTCTTCATATTGAAATCATACCTGGATTCTAGTCTAATATGCATCATTAGAATGGCGGAAGAGGAGTTTTAAACGGGCGCCACGGAACGTCTTGGAAAGTGGAGAGGCTTAGGGGGGGGGGGGGCTGCATGTATTACCACATTTTTGCACTGCCGTACGTTTGCACATGTTTACTGAAAAAGGTGGGGGGCTGCAGCCCCCCCCCCCCCCCCCACCGGTTCCGCGGTCCCTGTTAAAGTTCTTCAATTATATCTTAACCATCTTACCCACCCCCTCCCCATGTCAAATGTTGCAGTCACATGCAGCCATTTTGTGTAGTAGCTCGTTATCGTGAGGAGGTCTTCCTCTTCTATGTGGCCTAGTGACATTACATGGCCCCTAATGAAATAAAGATAAGCACTGCCACAGCCACTTGGCCTCTCCTTTATTAAATCTTCTCACCATGTATAACAAATTAATAATAATAATTAACTGATTCTGTGAATTTGTGCTAATTTAATTACTGTTCTATTATTGATCTTCAGAGAAAATCCATACTATTCAACACTTTATTTCAGGGATGCCACTGTTCAGACAAAAGTAGCAATTCCTACTTTTTCAACATAATTTTAGCCATATAAAACCACTCTTTATGTAGTACCCAAGGGCCCATTCTAGATGATTTTCCCACTTTTTTATCAATTCTAATTGGCATCCCTGTTATTTAGATTCAAACTATAGAATTAGATCTCTGTGTGTGTTTCTCCCGCCCCCCTTTTTTTAGTTAGACTTTTAATACTATTAATATGCAATATACATGTACCAACTAAAAGGAAGATGAATCATTTGATTTATATTTCTTAGAAGTGTCAACAAGACTCACATTTGTAAACAAATTTGTAGGCATTTTACTCCCAGTGTTAAAGTAGAACACTCAAGAAAATCACAAATATGGCAATTAATGTATCACTAGAAATTGGGAAGCTTACAGATGGCAATCGTATAAGTTTTATGTCAACTGCGTATATGATGATTATAAAAACAACATAAATAAAAGCTCTTCTCAGCATGTGGAATATCCGAGGATTCGCCAGAAATATAGCGATGTTTTGATGTCGTCATACGAGGGATCGATCCTGCTTAAGCAGACGACGTCCTATAATGAATGAACGTAATTGCAATGCAATTATTTATCAAATTATAAAGAGTTTGGTACATTTAAACATGACCTTATTTCACACCATTCTAAAAGGGAAAGTGAACTGATTCTGATAACTAAAACCGTTTGATTGTAAATACACAGGAGAAGGGTCAATGATCAATGAAATAAACCCCATTTTCAAATTGAAAAGCCCTGCGAATAATAGCTGGATGGTATTCGTTCCCTCTTGAAAACGCCGAACATGCCGCGGTGCAAGCAGCTGAAAATACAATGGCGTCTTATTTTGTTCACAAGTGACTGATTCCTTTATTTTTTTAACGCTGCATTTTTCATCAAAATAATACCATACACGAAGTTAAGAGTGAGGCAACAGACTAACATTAAGACTGACGCTAGTCAAGTAAGAGAAATAAGTGAAGAGGAGATGACAAAACAGGCACTGAAAAATGTGTATAATGTTATGGGACATCGTCTGCTTAGACAGGACTCGCCCCTCTTGTGTCGTCACACATCTCAGCAGCGTTCAAGGAGCTTTTCAGCTGCTATATCGGGGGCTGTATTTTACCGTTTTATAATTGATAATAATCATTAATTCAAATGTTTCCAAGCTTTAAATTTGGATAACCTTGTTTAATTTATGCCATCTATGCAATAATAAGTATTAAGCCAATATTTAAAATCATCAGTGTTCTACTTTAAAGATCGTATGCTCGATCTGTAATGAAAAACACAAGTCAGAAAAAATTGGAACCAGCTGGTTCCAATTTTTTCTGACTTGTGTTTTTCATTACAGATCGAGCATACGATCTTTAACACTGGGAGTAAAATGCCTAAAAAATTGTTTACAAATTAAAATTCCTCCCATCAAGGTTCTTCGTTTAAAGACTCACATTATCTGTTTTTCAAGAGTAACATGGTGTGCGTATTGAACATGGAAATTAGATGGTCATTTATTTCTTTTATTATTTCTTCTTTTGTGGGGTGTAGTGGTAAACAGTTAATAGTATCTATTTCTCCAGTGTAAATTCAATAATTTACCTCTTGAATAGGGATTGAAATTAATAATGTATGATTCATTTATATTGAAATTCATTTTTTTTAATGCATGTACATATTTGTACTACTGTCAAGAAAAGAATGATATTATTTGACCATGACAAGTCAGTTGTAATAGAACTCATGAAAGAGTATGACTGCAGATAAATGATGGGTTTATTTAAGAAGTAATACAATGTCTAAACATCTCTAAAGACTGTTATCATTTCTGCATGTACAAAAATATTCATTAAAAAGTGAAAAAATCTAACTATTCCCGAATTGACGTGTGCATAAAATTGCACCTTGAATCTTGATTGTAAGAAAGATAATTGTTATTGAAAATTTGCATGTGAACATGATAAAGGTCCTCTCACGTTATATCAATGACATGAACCATATGGGGATGGGGGTGTGATCGAGGTGCGTATGAGAGAGAGAGAGAGAGATAAAAAAGAGAGAGAGAGAGGGAAGAAAAAAAGATGAGAAAAGGTGAAATAGACGATTTTATGATTTTTTTTTTTTTTTTTGAGGGGGGGGGGGGTTAGCCAGCCCTCCAAGATATTTTTCCCCTCCAAAATGAACCAGGACGTGTGATCGAGGTGTGTGTATGAGAGAGAGAGAAAGGGGAGGGAAGAAAAAAGATGAGGAAAGGTGCAAGAAGATTTGATGAAAATGGGGGAGGGGAATTTTTTTTAGCTAGCCCTTCGAGAATTTTTTTTCCTCCTCCAAAATTCGGGTGGTGGGGCGGGGGTTACCAGATTTGATGAGGTCCAGTTTTCCTCCATAATTCTCTGACAAGCAAAATATGAATTTCAAAAAAGGTTATATGTTATAAAAGAAAGGGGTGGCACACTTAAATAGGCTTATACTTTAGATGATCTTTGAAGGTTTGCATGGTGGAGCTTATAACGTGGAGAAGGGGGTGAGAAAGAGGGAAAGAGTAACCTCCTACTCAAGCCACATCTACCCAAACCTTCGCTACTCAATCCATCGCTGCTCATCCATCGATCATCAACCAAGTCTTCTCATCTCATCTCATCTGGTCTACAGTCCTTTTCAGGACTTCACCCATTGTCACGAAAGAATATTTCTTCTTTTCTCTCTTGTCATCCTTTCTCGTCTATCCATTTCTAATTTCCCTTTTCCCTTTCCTCCTACCAACACACATGGTGAACCGTAAACCTTCTCCACGTTATAGGCTTATACTTGTCTTTCAAAAAAAAAGGGGGGGTCAAAAGCTGTTAGGGGGCAGTCTGTCCCCTTGCCCACCCCCACCCCGGGTATGCTAGTGGGGGGGGGGGGGGGGGTGAGAAAGAGGGAAAGAAAGTAAAGAATAAAAATGTAATAGTTTTCGGGTCAACTAAAATGGCCGAATTTTCAAGGTTCATAATTCTCTTTGAAAGGTACAATTATAAGATTCACAAATTGGTATCAATGCGAAAGTTGCCCCTCAAGAAAATCAAAGGATACCTCTTCTTCTACACCGGCTGATATTTTATTCTTACCTTAATTTGGCCTTCAATTATTATACACACTCCCCCTCCCCCCCCCCTTTTTTTATAATATTATCCTACTGGTCAAAGATAGTAAATTTATTAAAAAGTAATTTGAAAAATTACTTATTATGAATGTAAAAGTTTTTTCTCTTAATTCATGAGATGTGATAAATTTAATGTGAACAACATGTATTTATCTTCTTCATATACAACTCATTGAACTCGACCAAGTAACGTTATTTAAGTGGAACGAGGTTAACCCTTTTGTGCTGACTGATCACATGTTGGGACCTAATTATTATAAATATTTAATGCACCATATGAATGACGCCCATTCGTCAATTATCTATGCGCCGTCATTAGCCAAGTGATGAATACATTAGCATACATGAATAGATTAGGCGGATTTGACCTTTCTTAATGCGCATGCGTGACACTGATCCACATTTATATTTTACCTGTGTGTAAAGCATATACACTGTAGGGGAGCATCGTACAAAATGAATAATGCATCGGGGGCTTCGGGCGCGTTCAAATCGTGCCCAAATGTTACAGCGTAATGGCGGCCGCTTTAGAGGCTTGGGTGGGAGTAATGCGGCCAACCGGCATGAATTTATTTGCATAACATCGTGGAGTGTGCTTGCCGCTCAAACCACGCAGTCTCTGTAAAAAGACCGCGGTGTAACATGACACCCAAGCTGGGCGTCAGCTGTCTGACATGATGGCAAGCTGAAATCTTTGCTCAAATAATTCCCATAAGCTTTGATAAGGAATACTATTGTTTTGATTCTCCATGAAAACGGAAGTCGGCAGGATAGCGAGTGAGAAAGATATTGGAAGAGGAATGATAAGGATAACGAGAGTATCAGAAAAAAGATCGTACCATGGACTTACTAGAGTGTAGGTCCATGATGGAATACACTCCTCTCACATCGATAAGCATAATATGAATAATGATGAGTTCACCAGTGATGATACTCTCTTGGGCTAACGCCCTCGCCCATTGTCTGTACCGTCTCCATAACGCGATTAGTAAAAGCAGGGAAAGTCTCTCTAACACTGCACTTCCCTGGTTTAAGTAAAGCGATTAGTATCCATGTAGGTATACATGTAGATCCGACTTGCCAGAAAGCCCGACGCATATTGTATAGGCTAGCGTGAAAAAAAAATCTCAGCAGGTCATAAATCATTAACTGGGTCAATGACATTGAGAGACTCTTGGGAGCCATTGTCTGGCAGCTTGTTGATATCGCGGTTATTTATAAATAGTACGCGCGCGCGCGGTAGATCAAACAATCCTATATGCAATTTGTAAAAAGTACTAAGAGAGAGAAAGAGAAAGAGAGGGGGGGGGGGGGAGTTACATGAAGTCCGTGTTGTATCGACGAATTGATGGTTCGAGAAAAGGGGTAACAATGAGCTAGCTAGGAAAGAGGGGATCATGAAAAAGCAACGAGAGAAATATCGTTAAAATGAGTTGAGTTAATTCATTTACTTTTTAGGAATTTGTCGATGGCCGGTGCCTCTTTTTATTCTGTCAGCTTTTCATTCACCTTCTCCGATGTTTCTCTTTAATTTGTCATTTTCTTCTTCTATCTATCACATTGACACCATTCCATTTTCCATGTATTGATCATTCTCATCAGTGAATTTATTTAAAGGCAACAAAAATATACATCGGCCGTCATTTATTCATCTGTCTAATACTCTAGTAATATAAATATTATTTCTTTGGGCGATCGTAAATCTGTATCATTTTATAGCGAGTGCAATTTAATTTCATCTGACGATTATTACTTTATTTCATATGATGAGCTTCAATTTCTTTCACCGTTAAACCTCCGCATAATTATTGCGATCCATACATTTCATTTAAAAAAAATCAGCTATTTTTTGCATCTTAATATCGGAAGAAATAATGCGCATTTGGGGCTCAAAACTCAATAATCGTCGACAGTCCTTGGTTCAATCTGGCAATCGTATTCTTTTTTTTTTCATCGAACGGTCGACGCTGTATTTTATCTGGCGACCGTCGCTTTACAGTATTCATAAATAAAGCAAATTCACTATAGTATATGGCATCACCATAATCTTCAAAAATAATTCTTCCGATCCTTACAGTCAAAGAAAGGGAAATACTTAACGAGATTATATATTTATCATGCCGGCATGATCGATATCGCAATAAATGAAGCACCTTCGATTGCGCTGCGAGTTTCTGACAAAACATCATCAACATAAATACAAACACGTTGCCTTACTCTCTGGGAATTGTTGACAGTTTTTACAGGTCAACAAACTTTATCAACTGAACGCCCTTTTCACCCTTTCCCAATATATCCCCCTAGCCCTGCTCCGATCACATCCTGATCACATCCCCATCTCGACTGGGTGCGTGCGCGCGCACGCAAAATCATCGGCAATGCAAGTGGACCAAGCCAGCTGCCAGGCACTTGGGTCACCGGTCACCAAAGTTTGCCGAACTTTCATTTATGTTAATGTCAACATCTCACTCCTGATTGGTCACTAGGTTTCACAACTTGAGCTTGTTACAGTGAGCTGTGTGCACAGCGCAGAACAGCGATCTTGCGTACGTACGTACGTTTGTGTATGCAGTGTATGGATAATGCAAGCATGGACCCTACCACATGCCATGCATAATGCAACGGTACGGCAGGTCAAAACAAGGAGTTATCACACCGTATCTGTGATAACTCCGATCCTTGCTTGGTACATGGTCAAAATAGCTGTGGATTTAAGCAGCACTTCCCTGATTTAAGCAAGACACGTATGCGTATGCGCTTGTGGCATGATGATAAACGGCGACGATTAATGACCTTTTTACAACCGGTCTCTGTTACCGAGCTGACCCAACTCTTGCCTCAGCCCGGATCGGAAGCAGTCCGGCTCGGAATGCTTTGTCCGCCGGTCCAAAGACCGGAAAACGGTCCGAGCTACAGCACTATCGTAGACACATTCAACAACATTAGCATCACTGTGAGTTCTTAATGCCCTTTGCTGTTTGTGATTCAAAATGTGATGTACGAACGACCGGTTCGGGTATACGAGTGCTGCATGTTACGGGCGCTCATTGCCTGGGCTAGGCTTATACGTTACGTGGATGTGGACGTGGACGCGAAGTGACATCAAGGCCGCTTTCGACAAAAGGCGGGAAAACTTTCACAACTTTTAAAGCGCTTCCTAAATTCTGGCTTGCAACGTTTACTCACGTAATCACGTCACAGCGCAATCATCACGTTTTGAATATAAGAAACACGTCCTCTAATCTACACTTGGCATTTTACATCCCAGTAAAACACGAATAGTCACTACGTGACGTGAAGTTTTATTTACTTTACCAAACAATTTATCACGATTTTTAAAATTGCAAATGCTTTTATTGAGACTACCGGTAGTCATGACTGCAGAAGATTATACAATGACATCACCCGCACAAAATGACAGATTTCATTTCAAAAGGTCAGGGTGAGAAGAGCTGGAAAAACGGTTAAATTCCCTACATTTAGTTAATTTGGAAATGTAAATTGTACACTTCAAGGTGATCTATCATAATTTCTCTACATTTTAAAAGCCGTTACAAGAGTCATGTTGGAAAATTATTGAAACAATCTATTCTCGAATTTGCAGTTACACATTCATTGTCGAGAGGTAATCTGACACAGTGCCAACAGACGCTGCGGCTCATGACACGCTGCGGCTCATGACAGCTATCCCACTACTCCGGGCTAGCTTTGAGTCGGCAGCGTGCAGTTGTTTTTATGTTTGTCTCTTCTCAATGACTATTTACAATAATTTTTTTAATGTGTGCTTCAAGTAACATGACCATTCGTGGTTTGTTAATTGTAATATGGCACGAAAAAGAGACATGATAACGAAGCTTTTCGACCTGCACTCATCAGGTTATCACGCAGGTATATAACAAATTACTTGAAATCAACTATATTATACTCGGTGAACCCGGACGCAACCTAGACGCCGTAATTTCAGAACAATCGCAAAGCTTGGACGAACTCCTTTTGTCTGCACAGAAGAGGTTCTTGCGATTGGATATAAGCAGCTTCCAGAAAGCGTAAATGCGCTGAGCTTCTGGCCCGGGACATAATTGAGAATTGATCGTCGGCATAGCTTTGTGCGCAAGCTGGATTGTTCAGCAAGTGGAGACCAATCGCTGAATCGCATTTGGCTATCTTTGGTCTGTTAGCGTGCATTTCAGATTTGCAGGCACGGACGGGCTGCGTGCGCTGATTGGTTGTACGGTTCCGAATAATCGAGGGAATGTGTTGTTTAATGCGATCAGCCAACCGCTGAGAAGTACGGCCCACGTACCTGGCATCGCACCGGCACTGAAATTGGTAAATAACATTACTCAAGTGGGGGGTGGGTAGTACATCCTTGCTAGTTGACGGTAGCATCCTGTGTGTAGAAAACACAATGCGTGTCGAAACCGCGTAATAGCAACGTGACACTGCGTGTTTGATCTGACTGGCGTATTTGTCAGATACCTTACCCCTCCAGGGTAGTTTGAGATACACGGGGCATTTGGCAGGTCCAAATCTGGTGTCAGATTTGGATTGTGCCTCCAGCGTCCGTGTTATGGTGCGAGATATAACATGCTCAGGGTAACCATTGTCAAGGAGGATAGTTTTGATTTTCGCGATTTCGGGAGCTAATTTGCACGCAGAGCAGCGCAGCATGAACTGGCAAAATGGCTAAGCGAGCAACTTCAGCCAGTCTTAGATTGTTTGTCTGTTCATACTGTTAGAGATTCGTTTACGTTTGCTAAACTCGTCCGCGATCTGCCCCTTGATAATAGTAATTGTGTTATGTGTTCATTCGATATCTCTAGCCTATTTACCAACGTGCCACTGAAAGAAGCTATTGACATCTGTGCTTCTTATCTCTATCATGGCGACTTAGACTCACCACCTGTTCCTGAGCCCGTATTCATTGATCTCATGAACTTTGCCACTCGCGCGGTTGAGTTTAGTTTCAATGATACGATGTATTCACAGATAGATGGTGTGGCTATGGGATCCCCATTAGGCCCCGCGCTTGCTAACATCTTTGTTGGCTTTCATGAAATGCGCCTGCTACAGAACGCCACCGATCTTAATATAGTCCCACATGTGTATTGTCGGTATGTTGATGATACGTTTGCAATTTTTGATAACCGCGCAGCGTGTGAGGTTTTCCTTACACAACTGAACCGGCTCCATCCCGCGCTAAAATTCACATGTGAAATTGAACTGTCCAATGCGCTCCCATTTCTCGACGTTCTCGTTGAGACAAGTGATGGGAAATTCATCACTTCCGTCTACCGCAAGCCCACATTCACCGGGCAATACACGAGATGGGACTCGTACAGTGCAACTTCATACAAGATTGGGCTCATTAGAAACTTAGTGTGCCGCGCCCATAGGATTTGCTCTGCGTGCAAATTAGCTCCCGAAATCGCGAAAATCAAAACTATCCTCCTTGACAATGGTTACCCTGAGCATGTTATATCTCGCACCATAACACGGACGCTGGAGGCACAATCCAAATCTGACACCAGATTTGGACCTGCCAAATGCCCCGTGTATCTCAAACTACCCTGGAGGGGTAAGGTATCTGACAAATACGCCAGTCAGATCAAACACGCAGTGTCACGTTGCTATTACGCGGTTTCGACACGCATTGTGTTTTCTACACACAGGATGCTACCGTCAACTAGCAAGGATGTACTACCCACCCCCCACTTGAGTAATGTTATTTACCAATTTCAGTGCCGGTGCGATGCCAGGTACGTGGGCCGTACTTCTCAGCGGTTGGCTGATCGCATTAAACAACACATTCCCTCGATTATTCGGAACCGTACAACCAATCAGCGCACGCAACCCGTCCGTGCCTGCAAATCTGAAATGCACGCTAACAGACCAAAGATAGCCAAATGCGATTCAGCGATTGGTCTCCACTTGCTGAACAATCCAGCTTGCGCACAAAGCTATGCCGACGATCAATTCTCAATTATGTCCCGGGCCAGAAGCTCAGCGCATTTACGCTTTCTGGAAGCTGCTTATATCCAATCGCAAGAACCTCTTCTGTGCAGACAAAAGGAGTTCGTCCAAGCTTTGCGATTGTTCTGAAATTACGGCGTCTAGGTTGCGTCCGGGTTCACCGAGTATAATATAGTTGATTTCAAGTAATTTGTTATATACCTGCGTGATAACCTGATGAGTGCAGGTCGAAAAGCTTCGTTATCATGTCTCTTTTTCGTGCCATATTGAAATTTTGCAGTACCAAGACGTGCAATTATTGGTTTGTTAATTGTATTTTAACAAAATGTTAGGTCACGTAACCCAACACTTCGTAGATTAGAGTAATTATTTCTTCGAATGTACTCAAAACGTGATATTGCGCCGTAACATGATTACGTGAGTGATCGTTGCAAGCCCTATTAAACTCTTGATATGGATGCATAATTTATTCAAATGTACCAGTTAGATATTTAAGATTTGTGCACAAGAAATTTCATTATTAACTTGAGAACATATTCGTCATGTAGGATGTGGTTAATTTTTAACTGCTAATTTCGCTAACTCGTAAGAGTAACTCGTAAGAGCTACCCGGGATGGACGACGTGGACGTAAAGCAGTTCCCATCCCAAGAGAGCCCTGGGTACAACTGAACAGATTGCAGTCTGGTTTTGGCCAAATTTCATTATTAACTTGAGAACATATTCGTCATGTAGGATGTGGTTAACTTTTAACTGCAAATTTCGCTAACTCGTAAGAGCTACCCGGGATGGACCACGTGGACGTAAAGCAGTTCCCATCCCAAGAAAGCCCTGGGTACAACTGAACAGATTGCAGTCTGGTTTGGGCCGATATGCAGCAACCATGAAAAGATGGGGAAACACAGACTCTGACCTCTGCCCATGTACATGTTATCAATGAGTGTCCTGTGATTAGACCCCCATGCCCACTCACAGAGGTAGACAACCCAGACCTGGTCACCTACATCAGTAACTGCCAATTTTGACTGATGTGGATGACATACGAGAGAAGAAGATGACTTGAGAGCGTGAGAATGTGATATTTCCCTATCAACATAGACCAAACCTCACAAGGCACTGCCCTAACACATGATTCAGAGAGAGAGAAAGAAATATTATTTTAACACTCACTAACCTGTACTAAATATGAAGGCTTACAAGTACATGAAAACTATATGCGGATGAAGAGTGGACATATCGACCATGTGTTGACTGCTTGCATGCACTGACCAAACTGATCTAACACTGTTTTACAATTGACACAACAAAAATGACACTCTGGTCTATCTCTATACAACATGTGCTTGCAATGTTTGGATGAATGGTATAGGAGCAAGCTCTGATAACCCCTTGACTGGTGTGATTATCCTTCCATGTGCTATGTGTGTGTACGTGTACATGTGGATGTGTGTGTGTGTGCCTGTGTACGCCCTATAACATACCAGGTTGATGAAGGTCAGTCTATTACTGGGAAAGCCCTAATCCTTAGGACTTGATCTTTATTCTTTCACCCCATTATCTATTGTTCTTGTGGCAACTGAGTCAATAATTAAAGCACTTGCTTTGTGATCAGGCTCTGAAAATGAGCTTCTTCTCAGTCCGTCAAAGATGTATGCAAGTCATTTTTTGCAAGTCCAAGTCAAGTCTCAAGTCTTTTGGCCATAGAGCAAGTCAAGTCATATCGCAAGTCAATTCAACTCCTGTCAAGTCAAGTCACAATTTCAGTTATTACCACACAATGGGTGATATCAAGTATGGTGTTAAAATCTGGTGTTAGTGTTAACAGTCAAAAGTAAGCGCCAACTTCAACCATCGCTTGACTGTTAACACTAACACCATCCTTTAACACCATACTTAAAATCACCCATTGTCTGGTTAGCATGCATATGGAGCTGAAATACATGAATCTTGATACTGCTGGTCACTGGTCATATTCATGTTTGAATAGCTTGAATCTTGTTAGTGTTCAGTAGTCCTTCAAGAGTAGTAAGAACAAAATTTTGCCATGTTACTAGTTATCACAGCCTAAAAGTTACATGTACGTAAATTGTATCAAAAATTGTTTTATTCCATTCACAATATACTGTAGAAGTGTACAGTGTACAATGTGTATGTGTTTGTTTTGTGCAAGGTAGGCCTACACTTATTTTTATTCAACTACCACAGCCTCTAAAACATGTTAATTGACCTCTTTGACATTTGACCTTACACCTTATAACTCCAAAACCTGATCACTTTATCTCCTCCTAGTCATGAATACAAAATAGTTGATATGATAACAAAGGTAAAAAAACCCCATAATTTTCACATACACCTGTATAATGACCTCTATTACAATGCCTTTGACCTACATATCTCATAAATCTAATCAGATCGTCTTTCTATGGTGATACATGTGCATACATGTACTAGTACCAAGTTCATACCTCAAATGGTTCTTGAGATATATATCACGTTGACAAGGGTAACACCTGCAATTTCAGAAATTGACCTGTGACCTTTGACCTACGTACCTCCAAATCTAATCAGATCGTCTTCCTATAAGTACATAATAGCACCAAGTTTGAAGTTTAAAGCTCAAATGGTTCTTGAGTTATCGCGAGAACAAGGCTAACACCTGCAATTACAAAAATTGACCTCTGTGATATTTGACCTTTGGCCTACGTACCCCAAAATCTAATCAGATCGTCTTCCTATGGTGATTCACACTAGCACCAAGTTTGAAGTTCATACCTCATGTGGTTCTTGAGTTATCGCTAGAACGAGAAAGCAGGACGAACAACAACCCGAAAACTTAATGCCTCCCTCCGGCACCACCTTCAGCGGGTACAGGCATTAAAATTAGATCATATTCAAAAACATGAGGTCATCTCAAAGAATAAATATAATAAACAGCAATATATTTCAAAGCCAAGAACAGCTATTTATAGAGAGGAACCAGGAAATAGTATCCGCATTAAACTAAGAAGAAAGCCCTTGTATTCACATGTATTCAAGTGCAGGAAATGTGCTGGCACAGACAGTCATTAATTAGAATGCTTGAGAACAAACAAAAATATTTACAATTCAAAAAAACAGGCGCAGTTATAGAGTCCAATTAAATCTAAAGTCGTAAAAGCTTTTGTATTCGTAGCGGCTACCGATGCCCTGTGCTGAGAGAGGAGCAAAAATCCTCGAAAATTCACCTTCTTGTATCTCCCATATTTTGGCACTAAAAATCATAAAAATTCAAAAGAGTACATACATTTAGGAAATGACAAAATTATGCTACATATTAATTTTCACTGAAAACGGTCGAGTATTATTTTTTCCCCAACATAAGTCTGGGACAAAATGAATATGCAAACAATTGACATATTGCTATACTTTAAACTCCAGTCTCACTCCCTGCGCAGTTAGTAGTTTTGAGTAAAACTGCCATAAAAAATAAGAGACTTAATATGAAAAGACTGGAGGCTGTAACTATCGTCACAGGATTTCGCCCCTTTGAGCATGCGCTAACCCGACATCATCCATTTGCCTCAGCTCGCCCCTCACGTCGATCAGCCGTTTCCTGGGCCCTGTTTCATAAAACATGTCATCAATCACAAGTTGCAATAACTGTTATAAGCTACTGAAATCCTTGCATCCGATTGGCTGAGAGCAAATTTTTCGCGGTAAAATTCACTGACAAGACAATTGATGAAACGCCCCGTTTACTCTCAATCTAGCGTGTACGCTGCAGCTTGCCTGTATACTGTCATATCGATGTCTAGCTAGGCCATATGTGACCCTCCACCACAAAACGACCAATAAGTCGCAATGGGAGTTTAAGAGTAAACAGCTGTATTGGTTTGGGGTGGAAATTTTGATTCTAAGTTTTTTTATATTTTCTGAAAGTTCATTTATTAAGCTACCATCTGACAAAATTTCATGTTAAAATACTTTGTTGAAATATGTTTTTACTCTCATTCAAAATGACCATGTTTTCCTTGACATTCAAACTCTGTGTGTCAACTTGCTGGGATTGTACTTCACATTGCTTTTCTTGTATAGCTTAAAAACTATGCACTGTCTGATATTCAAAATGTAAAGAAACAAAGAAATATGTCTGTTCAGAAGGTATAGAAAGTTTCAAACCAATCTAATTAGTACTACTACCGTACTTCAGTATATGCTCCGGAGTTTTGAATCAATATTGGGGGCGACAAACAATAGGACACAGATTAGACGCTCTTAAATGGTCACTCTTCTTTAGAGCCTGTTTTCTCTATTGTTTTGGTCATTAGCCTGTCTGACACGTCAACATTCTCATGTAATTTACAAGGGTATGCTTAGCCCATACAAGACAAGTTATATATCATTTGAAAGCTTAGAATCTAAGCTTTCAAACTATGTTGAAATATTAAATACCCAAATTTCCGACTTATTGGTCGTTTTGTGATGGAGGGTCACATATGGTCCACGCCACACACACATTCAACGCATGCAGTAGATAACTGGGGAAAAAAATTGCTATGGTCCGATCCAGCGAACTATACAATTGCAGCAGTCCACCTCATTACTCTAATTTCTCAATAATTAATCTTATATTGGATCTATGATCCGATTTACACCAAAAGGCCGGCCCGAGGCCTGCAATTTTTTGCGTTTACACCAAATATTGGGCCGGCATTTTAAGGCCTCCTTTTTATACTCTCCGACTCTGTGTCGTCGGTGGTTGCTGAAAAATAAGAAAACTCTCAAATTTTATAATACAATATGTCGGAGGTTAGTTCAGTTCATGCTTGCAGGCCAGATACTCCGGATGTACTTTGCGCGTTTTGTTCGTTGTTACGTAACAGCGTCGCATCGCGCGCAAAATTGGGGGCCCGAGGCCTCCTTTCCATTTACTACCTCCAGAGGTAGTCCCAAATTTGGGAGGGCCTCGGGCCAGCTTTGCATTTACACCACGCTTTAGGCCTAAAAGCTTGGTGTAAATGGGGTCTATGTCAGATTTTGCCCAATATCATTCAGCATGTTTTCTCACGACAGTCCAACACACTGCTGAGCTGAGTCAAGTGTAAAATATCCTGCACGTACCTGTACGTAGTACGCAGGAATACACTTGCGTGTAAACCATCCTGCATGCACCGCTATACATTACATGTACATGGGACTACACTACCTCTTCCACAAAGAACGGTCAAGGGTTCATCAATGACACTGCCTTTGGTTTTTGCCCCGACATAATCGTTCGACAGATAATTATGAAAAGATATTTGGAGGATCCCCTCAATATACTTTGATTTTTCATATCTGAAAGTTTCGATCTTGTGAAATGATGGCAAATATGAAAACTACTGCTACATTTTTAGACTAGAAATAATGCCTCTGGCACCACCTTCGGTGGGCGGAGGCATAAAAAAAGAAGAAATGGTTCCTCATTTCTCTAATTTTTCACAAACTAAAACAAGATTTGACTACAAGTGATAATAATTATTAAGAGCAACTCTTATTCTGAAGTTTGATGTTCAGTTCATTCCATTTGGTTGTTTCTAGGGTGTGATTTCAGTTAAAGGAGAATTAACCCTAAATTACAAATTTACTTATATTGGAAGGTGTAATATATTCCTACTTATTGGCCTAAATCATTTTTTAAAAGATATCAGAAAAGGGTATAAATAAAGATATTCCAACAACCGGTATCGTCTCCTACTCATTTACATGGGGGTAGGGGTGGGAATTTCGGGTATTTTAAATTTCGGGAACCTGACCTAATTTTCGGGCGGGCACCCTTCTACCCGAAAATCTTGAATACAACACGTTTCTATACAGGCAACCAGTGAAGTTTATTCAGAATTGGAGTAACGGAATCTCGAACGAGTTTGGTACGATAGGTGCATATACAGCCTCAATGAGAGCAGAAAAATTGTCTAATGAACAGATGAAGACGGCATAATTTGCGTTCGTTAAATACAATAAAAACTCTTAGATCATTGTTATTTGATTGATAGAAAGTCTTTCAAGGACAAGTAAATCACAAGTTTAGTATGCTTGCTCTAGCGCGTACACAAAGTGTAAGCGCACTAACATCGAGGCAAGTGTGCTTACATTGTGCGTGCGCCCCACATGCTCCAAAATGCTGTGCTACGCGTGTATTAGCTCACACATATTATAAGCATACTTAACCCTACGGGCAATGTTGCGCATCGCATACTTAAAAATTGTACAGTACTGTAATCTATTGCATGCATGCTTTTAATGAAAAAACGTGATAGGCTCAAAAAAAATGAATCACATGTGACTGCGTTCAACCAATCATTTGATTAGGATCTGGGAGTGAGTTGTGAGATGTACCGCTATACAGGAAAAGTATATCTTCTGCAATTGAAATTCCTACTTTTCATATTGTCACCAGAACTGGAAAAATATAATTATTACAAGCACACATGCCTAGAATGACTGGCTTTACATATGGAATGTCATTTTCTCGTGAAGATAAATGGCAAGGCCAAGAACTGCAAGATGATGCACCAGTTTTACTCTCTACCCCTTCCATAAGTTTGGTGCATAATAGCACACACAGAATTCTGTATAAACCAAAAAAGATCATGGTACTGTATATTTCCTAGCCTATTCAGATGAAAGATCAGGAAAAAAGAATAACACTTGCATGCACCTTCATGCACATTAATTATAGCAATTACATTAATGAGGCCAATACTTTACCAGTGAATCGGTGATCAAGTTATAACACATGAACTGGAAACGGGGTTCGATAACAACCAACGTATAAATGTACAATACATGTATATATGTACAATACATGTACATGTAACACAGAGAACAGGGAATTCACAGCCCTGCTTGCATACTCAAATCAAGATCATGCCAGGATATTATTATTATTGCACAATCCTATCTGGGGATGCCCCAGATTAGATGTACATTGCAAATATGGCCGAGGATCAAGTGGGACATTAGTTATTGAATTGCTATGGAAAGTAAAGTTTTATGTTTAAGCACTTCCATTCGGATTGTCTTCTTTTAAAGGGAACCCAATGTCGGTAACCAGTTAAATTGCAGGAAAGTAGACAATGTAATCACTATCACAAATCTATACATCATGTTCATTCATTAGGAATAATTTCAGCAAAGCTTGAATGTATACATTTTCTATTAAAATTTATGAATTCATTATTTTATCTTTGTACAATATTGTACTACATTTCGAGTTTGTTTTGCCCCATCCAGCAATCGCATTATTAATTACACTCAAGGTCAGACCCTCTTCTTCTGCAAATCCCCCAGGGGAGGTGCCTATTCAAACCAAAGAAAAGACCCCAAATCCTTAGTGTAAGATTTCCTTAGAACAGCGAGACTAATCCCTATTTGCATATATGCAAATGCATTCGTATGTATACGAATGCATTTGCAGGTTGAATGACAACAGTTCCCGGTGTAAAGAGAGGTTGTAACTGAGGCGGCTTCACGGATCTGAAGAAGTGCAACATGAATGCCGAATGCCGATTGCATGCAATACCTGAATACAGAAAGTCAGAGAGACGTGAAATTTTACACATGTATACCATTTAGAAACACGACTCTGGCCATCCAAGCCTAGAGGTTATAAGGGCCAGCAATTCCAGAATACTGCCCTTCTCGAAATTGAGGCCATTGAACATGATGAATAGGCTATAGAGATCAGGGCCCATGTGCATAAAAGGCTACTAGGCCTAGATGATTACTAATTGTGATGCATAAAACCCAACTAGATATAGTAACATTCTAAAATTCTGGCAAAAGTTAGAGTTGATCTGGGGTACCTCTAAGTCACTAGATGACAACTAGATGACATCTATGACATGTTTAAACTCTTCATATTTGTCGGCCAAGAACAGGTTTTCGTCTTGAGTAAAATTAATTTTTCTTGGACGCTTAAGACTCATGGTTGTAGTTGTAACTTTATGTACTAGCTGTAGCAACCTTGTATAGAGAATTTATGAATTTCTACAAAATGTAAGTATTGGGCAGTAATGCAATGTTACAAAGACCCTTAGAAATGAGTTATGATCATTTGGAATGTGGTTCGAAGCCCAAACATAATAATCTTGTCTACAAGCCTATTGTATCTGACATAATCACCTCCTCTCCAAGGCCACAGCACCCTAATCATTTACAAACAAAATTGTCCTAGTATGCAACTAGTAAGCAATGTGCCTAGTGAGGTTTTATGCAACACAAATTAGTTGCCAACTCCGTAGGTATAAACTAGGGAATATATAATCTTACTAAGCACTAGTTGCCAGCTAAACTACCGTAGTAGCCTTTTATGCACATGGGCCCTGAATGTTACATAAAGGAACTTGAGCGGATATGTGCCAGGTTGTCTTTAGCTGCACCTTTAATGTCTCCTAATTGATCCTGTACATAGTCCATATCAATGAAGATGCCTTCTTTTGTGATGGAAGGGTCCAACATTCCTTGCCTGGATTTTATAGCCAGGTCCACTCCCTTGTGGGCTACAAATGGCTGTATGGACCATGGCATAGCCTGACCTTGACCCTTGTTTGGGGGTAGGCAGGAATTTGCCAGGGGAAGATTTGGGCTTTCCTGAGCCATTTTACTGTCAGCACAGGATAACTGGAATCTGAGTGTATGGGGCTGTAAAAATCTCTCTGCTTATAGTAATACTAGCAGAAGCAGCCCTTGGACATCCACAGCACTAGCTGTGTTCATGATTAATCAGGCGTAGCCAGGATTTTTCAATGGGGGGGGGGGGGAGGGCAGACGTGAAGGATCCAACCGCATAGCCAGGATTTCATTTCAGGGGGGTGGTTGTGAGCACGTGAAGGGTGTGAAATTGGTGGTGAACACGTAAAGCATGCTCCCCAGGGGGTGGGTGCAGAGAGGGGGAAGTTTCCCCCTCCCGCGCGAAAGCTCCGTTTTACAGCAAATTTGAAAGATAACGGCTCGTAGCACCTGTTTTTTTTAGGAGGAAAGTTATTTCAACGTCCGGACTGCTGTTTAGTTATTTGGACGTAATACTGCACTGTAACAGGGATAGGTGCAGGGAGGGGGAGTTTCCCCCGCTTTTTCGCTCTCGCTTTTTTTTCTTTTTAGTGGCTGAATAGGAGGGGCCATGGCCCCCTGTGCCCCCTGTCTACACCAGTGAGTATCCATGCATAAAGCTAAAGGGAGCGATTTGATCTTGCCATGTTTCTGTGGTTTAATACTCAAGAGAAAATAAGGCCATGAAAACATAACATGCATAATTAACGGTACATCCCTTGTAAATTGTAATGTATACAAAAAGGAGAAAAAAATGAATTTATTGTCATTTTCTTTTCAGGGGGATTATTGCCCCCATATATGGGTGCGAGGGGAGATGGGAGTAATATTCTATACGTATTCATATCATAGTGGAAATTATGGTGGGGGGGGGTCTCCTTCTTTACACCATGGCAACCGATATTCCCAAGTGACGTGATCTCCTACATCTCCCCTTCCCGAATGATGTCTACCGATCGGTTTAGTCTGTCATAAGGGAATGAATAGTATATTTGTGGCGATATACAATAACATATTTCCAACGGTATGAGGGCCATTTTCCCCTTTTATGTCAATTTAGTTGTTAATAATGGTAATGACTTATGCGACAGCCACCCAAATCCTAACCATTGTTTTATGTTTGGTGGCTGTCGTAAAAGGAAGTTTACCCTAGCATATGCTTCCATGATATAAGTAAAGAGTAGAATTAAATTAAGATGATTATAAAGAGTCCTAAAATATGAAGTGGCCGAAACCTTTTTTTCCCCACATCTAACAGTTATATGTTCCTGCCCTTCACCCCCCCCCCCCAAAGAAAAAAAAATGAATATATATGAATGAATAAATAAAAAATAAAAAATAAAAATTTAAAAACCTGTAGAAAGTTCAATTTAGAAAGTAATGGAATGCTTACTCCAATGGAATGCTTAATCAAACTTCCAATAGAGCCGAATTTTCACCAATAAAAGGCAGAAAAGTTTACGGGCTCCTGAATCCATCGCGACGCCCCCCCCCCCCCCCCCCCCCCGGATGTTTCGTTGAGACCTGTACATTTCCGCGTAAGTCACTTGCGGAATTTAAAAGCAGATTAAAGTAGGGGCTGATTTTGATACCCTAAACAGGGAAACCCGTCTATCTCTGATTTTTATACTATTAACGGTTTTATATCTTGCTTGGTATTTTACATCCTATATTTGAGGATTAGGCCTACATCATCATCATAGACCTCTTTTTAGCCAAAAAGGAACCATAAAAGAAATGTAACCTAATTTGGAACACATTACCGAACTATCCCCCCCCCCCCCTCCTTCCGCGGATCTTCTTATTAGTCTCTGAATTTGACACCCTTTTTCTTGATTTTTGCTCTTTTGATACCCTAAACTTGTTACCCGGGTTATGCGCTTATTATTGAAAAGGTACCCTTTTTATCCATTTTCACATGGATGATGTACCGGCCTCAATGGGACATCCCCCCCCCCCCCCCGCGACTGCCGTGAAACCATAAAGTTACAAACACACTAAACTGTGTATGTACTACCATGAAGCTACATACTCTATGCATGAAACATACATATGCATGTGCGTTGTGCAAACCCATCAAACACGTGTGTGGTTGCGCCATATTCATTGAAGCCATACATGCAGATATGGCCTTGGAACTACATGTCACGTTGTTCTTTGGCACTACACCAATTGAGTTTCTACCCTGCACAGGTAAAGGGTTGGGGCATAACAGAAGGTACTTTTTTGTATGTACGGCGGTGAGCTGTTCCATCGGCAGAATTATTACTCCCTCCGGAAATTCAATGTTTAGAAATGAATTCATGAAATATGGATGGCACTTCTCCCAACCCGCTGGGAACCATTCCCCGCCCATGGGTACCAAAAGGTGGGGACTTAAAGAGCCACGGGAGGCACATATTCAAACCAAAGAAAAGACCCCAAATCCATAGCGTAATATATATACGGATAGTCCTAGTCAGAACTTGCCTGGTTTTCTATCCTTGCAGCTCACCTTTGATTGATCCAAAAACCATGTCAAGTTGTAAAATATGGTCTATGTACTGCTATACTGCATACAGCATGTGGAGTCCAAAAACTTCTTCTGATTTCAACTATTTGATAACCTGCAAATACTGTTGATTGGATTTTAACATGTAAATAGTTGAAATCAGAAGAAGTTTTTGGAGTCCACATGCTGTCTTTCCTCAATATATTAAAGGATTGTAATGTATTGGTGTAACACTATAGTAAATATTCAATTACATATTTAATTTATCAGAAATGAAGTACAATACCGTAATAACATAAATATAACAATGAGCATAAAGAGGGAACAATATTAATCTACCTCTATACATTAGTTTTAATAGCTGATCCGGTATCTATCTGGTTACATGTCGTTCATATTTTCTGAATGTTGTAATTCCGAAGGTTCATAATTCTGAAAATGAAATAGGGTTCGTAATTCCAACAAGGCATTAGCGATAATGTGTCTCGCCCACATGCGATAACTAGAATTATAATACGGGTTCAAGAACGTAGCCATCCTGATTGGTCAGATAACACCACGTGACTGTGCAAAAATAAAGTGATAACATACAGCAAAAGGGAACTGTTGCACATGTAAACATGTAAACATAAACATGTAAACATTTATGTAGCGCAGACGATACGACTCGATTTTGCTATATGTTTTTACACGCTATACCGTATACGCTATCGATATCGCGATATCGATCGTCGCGCTAATGTCAACAAATCAACAAATCAACAAATCAACAAAATTACAGCTGTAGCGCTACCGCGGTTGGATCGTTGCAATTAATGAAAGTTTAAGTTTAATTTTTGACGATAGAAGCGTGTAAAAAATGGCTGTATCTTCGAATCTCAGTTTTGCACCTCTCACGGAGGAAGAACTCGACGATCTACTTAATGGGAAGGATTCCAACAGTACGAAAAGAGCAGTGAAATTTGGATTTTCAAAGCTTGCCTTGAACGTTTCGCTAAACTCAGTCGCACGGACCTATCCACCATCAGGCTAGGTGAGTAAATTACGGTAAGCTGTTATTGTTGAGCCATTTCTATGCAGGCATATATCAGAAAAGCGGATGGAACGGACAACACAAAGAAAAACTGTGCCAAGTGATTCCTACTCCGAGTCCTATTCCTACTAGTGCTAGTACTAGTCCTGTTCCTACTACTTGTACCAGTCATTGGTGCTACCTTGTCTTCATCTTCAGGCTTCAATATAAGCTCAAATTCGAACATGCTCAGCCAAGCTCAAGGAAGTGAAAATACATCGGTGAACCAGATTCAATACCACTTCCATTACACATTACTAACAAATAGGTCTAAGACGAGGCCTAAACGTTGTAAATAAACATGTGCAGGCCTATAATACGTTCGCAACGGTCTAGACTAGGCTAGGTCTAAACATTGTAAATAAATATTGTACGTTTGCAACACTAGTCTACTACTAGTAGTACTAGGCCTAGGGCTACATCATGTTTTGCTGAACAGGATTCACGCATGGGACATGCCATGACAGTTTGAGGTAAGTGAAAGCACTAAGATTGTAGACCCGTTTTATAAAACTGTTAATACATGGTTGTGAGGTCGTGCATTAGTGTGATCCGGCAACACGCAGGTTTTTATCGTGGTGTCTAACACACTCGGCTACGCCTCGTGCGTTAGGTACACCACGATAAAAATTGCCGGATCGCACTAACACACTCCCAACCATGTATTAACAGTATAATATCGTGATCTCTGTTGCCGTGCAACAGGTCCCCCAAGTGCATAAATCTGCATAAGTTATGCTTGCATATATCTACATTACTGTTTGGAAAGTGACGTTTACAAAGTTATGTCATAAAGAGGGTCTGGCGCGTAAACTATAATGTTTGACCTGAAATGACCTTTGACCTTACCATGTGGCCTCTGATGGCAGCATAACATGCAGGTCCCCCAAGTGCATCTACAACCCAAGTTTGGTTGAAAAGTGAGTGACGGTTGCAAAATTATCTGTCATAAGAGAGTCTTGCAGGTAAACTTTAACGTATGACCTTTGACCTTATTATGCGACCTCCAACGGCACCATAACATGCAGGTCCCCTCAGTGCATCTACAACCCAAGTTTGGTTGAAAAGTGAGTGACGGTTGCAAAGTTATGTCATAAGAGAGTCTTGCAGGTAAACTTTAACGTATGACCTCAAATGACCTTTGACTCTATCATGTGACCTCCAATGGCACCATAACATGCAGGTCCCCTCAGTGCATCTACAACCCAGTTTGGTTGAAAAGTGATTGACGGTTGCAAAGTTATCTGTCATAAGAGAGTCTTGCAGGTAAACTTTAACTTTTGACCTGAAATGACCTTTGACCTTATCATGTGACCTCCAACGGCACCATAACATGCAGGTCCCCTTAGTGCATCTACAACCCAAGTTTGGTTGAAAAGTGAGTGACGGTTGCAAAGTTATCTGTCATAAGAGAGTCTTGCAGGTAAACTTTAACGTATGACCTCAAATGACCTTTGACTCTATCATGTGACCTCCAACGGCACCATAACATGCAGGTCCCCTTAGTGCATCTACAACCCAAGTTTGGTTGAAAAGTGATTGACGGTTGCAAAGTTATCTGTCATAAGAGAGTCTTGCAGGTAAACTTTAACTTTTGACCTGAAATGACCTTTGACCTTATCATGTGACCTCCAATGGCACCATAACATGCAGGTCCCCTCAGTGCATCTACAACCCAGTTTGGTTCAAAAGTGAGTGACGGTTGCAAAGTTATCTGTCATAACGTTTGTGACGGACGGACGACATTTGGATCCCTTAGTCTCGCCTTCACCTCCGGTGGGCGAGACAAAAATGAAATAGGGTTCATAATTCCGAAAATAAAAAAGTCATATTTCCAAAGGTTCGTAATTCCCAAAAGTTATGTAGGACTCATATTGCATGTTCGGAATTACAAACCTTTGGAATTATGAATCCCTTTTCATTCTTGGAATTATGAACCCCATTTCATTTTCGGAATTATGAACCCCCTTCAAGACAGCCTTCCTGACAGCCAGGATCTGTAAATCCGCCACTGTCATTAATATTATGTAAGAAAAAGTCCAAACGCACCCTTTCGGCAAAACCAGGAGGGGATCCTGGATCCGCCCTGTTGACAGCCCAGCATATCTGTGCCTCTCTTTTACTTGTATATGGGACTACACAAATCTTACCTTGCATGTGTAGTCCCATACAAGTTACACTTGCAAGGTAAAAAAACCTGATCACACCTGCTGATTTTTGTGTGTTTTTATCATTTTTATTCATTCAATTTTTACAATCTTAGTTGATCCTGGAAGGTTACCCCTGTAGCAAACTCCGAGGGTGGTCTGCATGACTCACACTGTCACAGTATGTGGGAACACTCATAGCGACATGACTATACTTTGTGGGTAAAATCTAGGCAGTCATACTTTTGCAAACACCACTGCACAAAAGTCACCAACATTCACTAAAAATCAGCATTTAAGGTACAAAAACCGGCCCCAACATATCCAAGAAATAGAATAAATGCAACTCACTGATGTTGGAAAAGACAATTCCAAAAATGAAATCCGTAATTTACTGTTGATTCTCGCGAAACGAGCTATCAGAGTCATTGTGTACATTTCCTGGTCACCACGGGCACTGACATCTCCCCCAAAGAATTTTGTTGTTAAAAATCTGGTCCCTACTGCGTACACAGGAAAGTCCTGATTTTCTGTGTGCGCGATCGTAGAGATCGATGTGCGCTTGCAATCCCAAGTTTCTTCGTGGACAAAAATTTTATTGGCCGATTTTAGTCTAAGACATCGGCAGTATGTAAACAACATCAGTAGAGGCGCATGGCTGATATCGGAGACTCCCCCCATTTTGGAGACTTAGCTTACGAAAGGATAAAAGAAACAACACCAACAACAAGGCAATTTTTCCAAGCCAAATTTTTGCCTCATCGAGGTCAGAAACCCATTTGTTTTGTGTGTGGGTCATAACAAAAACTGTTATGAAAACAAAAGTCGGTCAAAAGCAGTCAGACGACAGCGATAATGAGCTGTTTATAATAAATCCTGTTCCGCCTTTCTTCCCTCAATCCACTGCGAGATTTCTTACGAGGTTTTGGAAGAAACAATACGTACGTACAATGTGAAAAGGCCACTGAGCTACATGGCGCAATGTTGTGTTAAGTGAATTCTACAATACTTTCTCTTTCTTTTGTATATTATTTCTATTATTTCTGTACTCCGAAATTTATGAAACTTGAGCTCAAAGTTGGGGGTAATTGACATAGTTTTACGTTTTGCTGGCTCCTGACTGGTATTAAAGTTGGTTTTTGTCCAAACTTTTTCCACGAATAGCTGAGAAATTGATCTCAAACGCCACTAAAAAAAATTGTGGAATCATTCATTCTGTGCTCCAAAAACAAAGTTTAAACGATGGCTTGAATATCATATTTTACCGGAAGTAGCACATACTTGGTCAAGAATCTCAGTGAAACCACGCGAAAACACCGATGTTTACAATGATCTGACGATACGCAACACAAGCTGTACATAGTCCTATGTGTTCAGATTTGTGCTGTTTATTTGACGCAGTTAAGAACGGAAAAGCCGAGTGCGAGCCAAGGTGGTTATTTTGTCTCAGCTGTTAAGACCTTTTCTGTGGCCATTTGCCTAACCAAGAAGAGGTAATTTTTGAATCTCAATCAGAAAAATGCAATTTTGAAGTCGGGAGCTAGCCTAACGTAGGCAGAATTTAGCCGGTGAGTGTGACTTGTTTTGTTGTGCGCAAATCATTCCAAATCCAACCAAGGTGGCGGTCAATTATTTAAGTTTTAACAATGTCCAAATTGTGGACCATCACAGCCAACCTTACTAATATGGCTATGGTCGTCATGTATATTAGTATGGGGACAAAATTATAGCACACATGAACTTAAATCTATCATAATCACATTGCATAGATCTATTTGACAAAATAAATGCTGCACAGGAGTGATATTGTCAAAATTTATTTTGTCCAACATGTGTATGCAAAGTGAATCTGGTATTAAGCATTACAATAATTATCCCGGATATTCTAATGAGTAATTGTGTACATGTGTCAAAAATTTCATCAAACTTTGAGCAAGAACAAAGTCATTTTATGAGGAATGATGGCCATGTCATTTTGACATTGCAAAAATAATGGTGCCCATGCCAGCAGTGCACACTCATTCATTTTTCATGCATTTCAGGAGTATTTACATTTTAAAAAAAAAGACAGCTTTTGAGTAGAACCACAGCAAATCACGGTAATGCCGATATGGAGCAATACACAGATCGCTTTCACAGCGCCTATAAAAATGCTATTTGTGAGACAATTATGCATGATAAAAAGAAAATGTTATTAATTTTTCAGTTTTTTGTATTTTTGAATATTATCTGCTGAAAAAATAAAGTGCTTTAGCAAAATTTTTTTACAATTGATCGAATTAATAAAATTAAAATTGGCACTACAGTTTGTCATCGTTCGTACGTGCTTCCCATTATTAACGCGTGTACTATAAGGCACGCGCGGAAAGCTAATGCAGCAATTAAGCTGCATTGTTTACTTTCTTACGTTCGCGATATAGATAGCAAGTACGACATTAACATAAATTCCTGGTTAATCTTCAAGTAAAATCTGATCACATTCTTCAATAAGCTTGTAATCTAAGCTAAGGAGATGAATGAGGGATTTTCTGGGCGAAGAAATGGTCCAGTGGCATATGACTTTGCTCCTCGTCTTCGCCATCAAATGGTCTTCACAGACCACTCGAAAACGGGAATAAATGTACGTTTTGACGTTGAATTTGGTTGTTCCAATGTTCCTTATCCATACAGCACACCTTTCTCTATCCTTCTTCGGATCAGGGATGGCAAAAAAGGATTTTCCCGGACAATTTTCACGACGATTCGAACAGTAAATTGCCTGGCACAACGGCATTTTTGCAACTCCACGAATACTATTGAGCTGTACTTTATGCATGCGAATATCGTCTGCTTTTACGGACGCGTAACGCACACGCATTGTGGTGGAAACTCAAAGTGCTGCAATGACGTCACAGCTTTGGCCGACACGAGCCAATTTGCGTATCGACAGTGGCAAAAACATACTTTTTATATCGAAATATACGCACTTGTAGGCTGTTCAAAAATTACATGCAGAACAACATATTTTTTCAAAATTTGTCAGTGGTGTCTTCTTTTAAGATTGATAAAACCAATCATTTTTTGTGTGGGGGGGGGGGGTCTTTATATATTACTCTTAACATCTGATAATACCCAAATCAACGTTTGAACACTACAGTAGGCTATACACTACAGTAGGCTATACACTACATCTATCGGCAAACAACATGCACATGCGGTATACGGTAGTCAGGAACTCATAAATATTCATAAACCACTCGACGATATTGAGAGCGCCCTGCCCCTAATGAATATTCAAATATACGGCCTCACTACGAGACAGCTGTAAAAGTGCCTACCATGCATTTTGACCATAGACGATCCGCCATTTTCTCGATTGTGCCCCCTCTTTTGGAATGAAGACCTTTTTTTTTTCTGTGACAAAATCTTTTCAATTTAAGGTAAGTTTCACTAGATTTTCATGAGCATTAAAAAATATGTGAGCGTGCCTAGCTAAATGCCTGGATCCCATGTACAGCTTCGTAACCTAGCCCTAGGCATGCTAGGCCATTACTGCGGCAGCCCGAACACGTAGTGTTCGGGCTGCGATCAGCAGTCCTTTGATTGCTTGGATGTCTCTTAATTACAAGGTCGTTTGTCAAAATGATAGCCATGAAACATGACATTAGTTGATTTTAGGCTACTTTAGGTACTTACAAAACTTTACGATTGACTGTTGTCTTTCTTTTCAATGAGGATGATATAAAAAAGGCATATTTATCTCCAAGAGCCTGTACTAAAAACTTCCGTAAGTCGGTGTTTTGCTTGCAATGTGCATGCGTCAGCAGCTCCAATATAATACAGACAAGAAGGGAGGATTATGAATATTCATTAACGAGTGGGCTCGAGAGATCGGCGGATCACGGTGGATATATGAATATTCATTATTCCTGTGACGAAAACTATGGCGTCATTGTAATAAATATTCATAGGCGCATGCGCAACTGCCTATTTTCGTTTCTGCTTCAACAACATGGCGAATGGGACTGATTTCGAAAATTGAGAGTAAAAAGTGACATTCATCGATTCTACGTATTTTTTTGGAAAATCTGATTTGCGGAAGGTCTGTTTAGGTAAGTGGCATCATATATATGATACTTGAATTTAAAAAAATAAATTATATGGCCATATTTTCAATGGTCATTTGAACATTGGTAAATTGTGAGACCCACCGAATCGTACTGGTTTCACTCAGGACGCTGCCACTTCGTGGCAGCGTCCCGGGGCTAGCTATGCTAGTACCGGTACCAGTGTACAGATTGATCAGCCACCAGGCACCACATGCGTACAGCCACACAAGCTCAGCCAGGCTTCAGTTATTTGTTAGAGCCTCAAAAATACAAACCTGGCATCATGCATCATCCCAACATACACCACGACAACAAAAGTGAAATTCTAAATACCGTTCTAGGTTCTTTTCATAATGACAAGAAATCAAAAGGGCAAATTTAACTAATGTCTTTGCTTACCTAGGCCTAGCACTCCCTAGGCCTCATAACATCTCAATCTCCATGCAGCTAGCGCGCATGCGCATGCACGCGTTCTAGCGCCCGCGCCCCCAGGCCCCCGCCGCGGCAACGCCAGCGCA
Source organism: Heliocidaris erythrogramma (assembly GCA_025617745.1). Taxonomy (NCBI): domain Eukaryota; kingdom Metazoa; phylum Echinodermata; class Echinoidea; order Camarodonta; family Echinometridae; genus Heliocidaris; species Heliocidaris erythrogramma. The sequence goes on along the minus strand of CM046861.1, from coordinate 23,364,572 downwards.
TATTTTTTTACACAACTGTTCTGCCATTTTCACAGCTGTGCTACGTCCCGGAAATCAAAATTTTCCCATTTTCTAAGGTGTAATATGCAGGGACCGCGGAACCGGGGGGGGGGGGGGGGGGGGGGGGGGGCTTCAGCCCCCCCCCCCCCACTTTGCAACGTATGGAAGTGCAAAAAATGTGGTATACACGCAGCCCCCCCCCCCCCCCACTCAGCCCCTCCACTTTCCAAGACGTTCCGCGGCCCCTGATATGAGCGGGTACCTATCTCCAAAGTCAATGTTTTCTATAATTGATTGTTTGACATCATTGCATCATTGCTTTAATTTTTTTTCGGTTGGAGGCCGCTCTTTTCCTACATTGGAAGGTCATATATTTAACTAATAGAATAAGATGATTTACTAAATTTTCTCTCCCCACATTTTTGATTCCTAAATAAATTTTCTCCCAGTTCAAATCTTTCAAAATAGGATACTTGAATTCAATGCTACCCTTTTCCCACATATTTTGAATGTGAACACACTCGTAAAAAATATGACTATATGTTTCCTTTTCTTTCTTACAAAAGGAACAACAACTGTTTTGAACTACACCAAAACGATACAGATGATGGTTTGTAATGCTATGTAACATTTTGAATTGAAATTCTCGTAGCTTGCTATTAAGAGTACATTTCAATTCAGTATTTAAATTCAGTATTTATTTCCAATTCATAAAAATGAACAAAGTCATATACAGACAAATAAAAAGGAGAATTAAAACATGTCAATAAATAAATACGAACAAAGCAATCAAAAGTAATAGAAAAAGTAGAGTTTTTACATGGTTGAACATAAATGAATGGAAAAGGGGCATGCACTAAAGAGCCAAGAAAAGGCTTGTATGAACGCACATGCCCAACGTGGATTGATGATTATAATAATATTGCTACCATGGATGCGGTAATTAAGTACAGTACCAAGTAATAATAATTAAACAAAAACTAAAATACAATAAACCGAGAAAGTAAAACAGGACAAAATATATAAACACACAACATACATATAGTCATCCTAACATAAATTAATAATTGCTAAGTAATTTCTTTTTGTATTGTCTTTTAAAAGTATTATTAAACTGTGTATTAATTCTGCTAAATTCCAAACTATTCCATAAAGTGGGGCCTGTATGTCGTATGGAATATTTAGATCTATCATTTGAGAAGGCCCACCTGTGAAATTGATTACGTGATCTGGTAAAATAATTGTGAATATTAGAGTTAATTGAGAACATGTTCATTAAATATGGCGATAGATTATTTGTGTGGTAGCGTTGCATTATTGAAGCAATTTGAATCCTAGTAATATCTGGAAGTTTAAGTGTTCGTAATGATTTAAATAACAAGGATGTTGGTGCATTATAGTCCGTTTTCATACATATACGTATTGCTTTCTTTTGTAAAATAATTAATTTTTGTAAATGGGAAGAATATGTGTTACCCCATATTGAATTACAGTATGATAAATGGGACAAAATATAAGAATTGTAAAGAGTGAATAATATATAACTAGGTAATTCATATTTCAAACGGTTTAGAATTCCAATAAAACGTGATATTTTGACAGAGACTGAAGTAATGTGATCATTCCAACATAAGTTATTGTTAAAAATTACTCCTAAAAACTTTACTGAATCATAAAATTTCAATTGGGTTACGTCAACCTTAAGAGATAAGTCAGTCTGATTATATTGCACACCTTTCTTTTTATAAAAAAACGGACACACTGAGTTTCCTTAAATTAGTAAATGTTTTTTCTGCATAGGCCCTATATATAATGCATTGGCGGATCCAGGGGGGGGGATCCGGCCCGTGCCCCCCTTTTGGAAGAGAAGTATGAAATTTGACCATAGACGATCCGCCATTTTCTCGATTGTGCCCCCCCCCCCCTTTTAGAGCGAAGACCCCCCAACCCCCCCCCCCCCCCCCCCCCCCCCCACACTGAGCGACTTTTCGAGAAGCTGGCGAGAAAAAAATATGGGTCTACCTTTTGACAAACTTTCATTTTTGTGCCCCCTCTTTTACTCAATCCTGGATCCGACACTGTATAATGGGTATATTAAACGAATCTTTCAACTTATTCAGAACAGATGAATTTTCAGATTTGTTATGAAGTAATTGTATTATATCTATATATGTAATTGTATTATATCTATAGATATAATCTATAGATATGTAATTGTATAATATCTATAGATATAATCTTTTTGATGGGATTTCTGCATGTCACCAAATACAAAGTTGATTTCTCCCTTATCTAATCCTATTTTCTCCTCTTCTTTTCTCACCATCTTTTTCTTCCAACTATCTGGGATCATTCCAAAAATATATTTTATTCGTGATATGTTCCATGTAAACAAGCCTTTTCTGATGAAATAATCATCCGATCTTAATCTACCATTCTTTTCAATAATGTGCTCCAGTCGAAATATGCCTTTTGCAAAAATGCTATGATTAAATATACCGTCACGAAAAATTATATACTTATTATAGGTTTTCCCTTTCAATTTCACAATTTGTTCAATCTATTTCACATTTCGAGCATTCGAATTCACAAACGATATGATCGCCATGGCACATGTAAATTCAATTTCGTTTTTGCTCCTTCAAATTCGTGATCTGTGCAACGAATTTTTCAAATGGGTCATCATGATTCCTATTAAGAGCAAACGATTTAAGGAAAGAGCAATCAACTTTCACTTTGATTCGTCCAAATTCACTATTCGTGCAACAAATTCTTCAAATGGTTCATTCTCATCTGAAGAAGGAGCAAACGATTTAACCAGTGAGCATCCAAATTCATTTATACATGTCTAAATTAACTTTTTGTGCAACAGATTCTTAAAATTCTTCATTCAAATTTGACTTACAAGCAAAAGTTTGAAATCGAAGCATCCAATTTCACCTTCAATTTAACATTAAAATCAATCATTCTGATATTACATAAAATGTTTTGAATAGAATTAGATATATATATGTCATGAGTCAAAAATAAATCCCATTCATAAATATATGAAGAGAGATTAAAATGTATGGCATATAAAGCTTAATAAAAAGCAAGTCTATTTCTTAAATAGAGGCAAAAAGACGAAAATGTATACAAAGACAAAGAGGCCCACCCATGCACACCCATGATCAACGAATCTATGATTTTAAAATGAATTCCTTAAAATGAAAGTGAATGCCCAAACAGGCCCCTCTGGGGTACTTTATTAATTTGAATGCATGAACATTGAAATCTAATGAACGAAATTTGAAACCGTATAGTATAGGGTTTCCCGTCCAATTTCGCACTTATAGTGCATGCAAAAGTAAAGATAGGTCATTCAGTTTTGCACATAGTGCATGAGAAAAAGTAAATAGGTCATTCAATTTCGCGGATAGGGCAGCCAACACCACCAATCGCCATTCAAATTCGCTATAGTGCAGCCAAGATGGTCAATTGCCATTCGTATTCACTTTAGGGCAACCACATTCGCCAATATTGTCATACAAATTCATACACTGCAACCAAGTTCGCCCGTGAAACCCCCTCGAGCTAAGTTAGAGCATTCAATTTCGCCATTGGGCATCCAGTTATACAATTTGTGCATCCAATTTATCACATGTATTTTTTTATTTTTTTTTCACTTGCTTTTTCATGTTTACACATTTTTTCACTTTATGAGCTTACTCTTGTTTTAAGCGGGGGGGGGGGGGGGGGTTCATTCTTTTCATATTCATCACATGGCCCAATGAGCGGACAAAAGCAACTGTATCAGCTTTACTGTCGTGCTCCTTATTGGGCTAGTTGGTAAATTTAAGCAAATTTTGTATGTTTATATGTTATTTCATATGCCTTTTTATCTTTATAAATTTTCTTTCATAATGTGTATTGTCTTGTGTAATTTTGCATCATCTCATCAATTACTTGCATTGATTAGAGACATAAATCATAGGATGTGTACGATATCAGGATTTTTCTTCTTTCATATGGTTAACATATTTACTTTTTCTGTTTTTATCTCATTTTAAGACTTTCATCATGTAAAAGAATCTTTTCTTCAAAATTTTAAAGTTTAAAGCTCAAAACTCAGTCTCCTTTTCATTGATGATTTCACGGGCCAGACAGCAGGCCATGCAACGCTGGGAGAACGCGCAAAGAATGTTTGAAAAAGAACTCGCAGATAGAAAATAGAAGGTTAAAAATAAAGTGTTGAATTTAGCGCAAACAGACCTTTCAAACGTAAATAATGCAGAAACTCGACAAGCAAAATATGAGTTGGAAGAAGTCAGAGGACATTCCTAAAGAATTTAATCTTTAAAGGTTTAACAAACAATGTACATAATTATAATTATTCTTATATGTATTACTGTTTACAAATCATGTGAATACAGAGCTAAATTGGATGCATTAGTTAGGAACATGAATACCCTATGGCGAAATTGAATGCTCTATCTTCAGTCACGTGTTCTTCCGTGCTAATTTGAATGCACTATGGCGAATTTGAATGATATTTTTACACTTTTAATTGCTCTATGGCGAATCTAACTGCCCATTACGAATTTTTGGCTGCCCTATGGCGATTTTGAATGACTAGTTTGAATTTTTGAATGACCTATAACGAAATTGAATGAACTATTTATACTCTTGCATGCACTAAGTGCGAAATTGGACGGGAAAACCTATACTGAAACGAATTCGTAAGAACGATCGCTAATTTGAATGCCCTGAAAATAAATCGAATGCGGATAAAGGAAAATGGAATGATATTGATTGAAATAATCTTGTCTATAAATGAATTTCAGTGTTCATAAATTAATCCGCTTGTCTCGAAAAGAATTTCAATGACTCTATTCAAAATTTGAAAGACCGATATCGATCGTTAGACGATAGTGTCTGAATTTGAATGCATCTAAATTAATTTGACTGACAAAAATATGAAATCAAGCGGGAAAACTTATATTAAAAAGAAGTTCCTTTCCTTTAAAATCATCATACTTCTCTCTTAAATATCCTACTTCTAACCACGTATCTATATATAATAACTCTGAAAAGATGGAGGTAGATCTATCCTTAACATTCCAACAAAGCAATTGCATTGAAAAATAAATTTTCCTCCATAAAGGTGTATTGCATATTCAAAATATTGTTTCCATTTCATTCGTTGATCTCCATTTAAGAGCCTCTTAACCCACATGATCCTTTGCACTTTGATAAATAATAGAAAATCCATCATTTTAAGCCCCCCTCCCTTTCTTATAATTTAAGAACAAGTTACTCATTTTAATATTATCTTTCCCTTTCCATAAAAATTCAAAACACATTTTGTCCAAAGACTGAAACACCCACACTCTAAAAACTAAAGTGTTAAAATCACAATTGAAAAGGGCCGAGGAGTGACCACTTGTTCAAAATGGCACATTAACATGCACTTTAACATGCTGGATTCAGCATTTATAGTGTTGCATCCAGCATGTTAAAAGTGTTAATCTACCATTTTGAAAAAGTGGTCACTCCTCGGCCCTTTTAAATGGTGATTTAACACTTTAGTTTTTAGAGTGCATTCTGGAACAGGGATGAGAGATGCTACACTAGTTTAGAATATATAAAAGTTTTCAATAATTGGATTTTTCCCATCAACGTTAGATCTATTTCCACCATGTTAAGGACTTATTTTCCTCAGAATCTAGTTCATAGACTCCTTTACATTTACATCTAAACTGAAATACACTCCTATAGTATTCTAACGAGTGGTACTTTCTTTCCAAAAGGCAGCGACCTACTTATGTCTTTGTGATATTTCAAACCAGACACATTCTTGAATTTTTCAATCAAAACCTCCAATCTTTTCAACGATTCCATGTTTCGAACAAAAAGTGTTCTATCATCTGCGTACAATATTTGTTTTACCTCAGTTGAACCACATCGAATACCTAAAACATGATTATCATTTCGTATATCATGTGTGCAAGAACCTCGATACATATAGAATAAACATATACGGTGATACTGGGTCGCCTTGTCTTACTCCCCTTTCTAATCTAAAATAACCTGTTGAATTTCCCCCATTTAAAACACAACTAACAGCATTATTATACATTACTTCGATCCATTTGCGAAATAATTGTCCAAATCCAAACTCTTTTAGCACTTTTTGTAAAAACATATGTGAAACCGAGTCGCCGCTTTCTCGAAATCCACTGCTACTAAATATCCGGGTATGTTGTTATGCGTCGTAAAAATAGCATATAATCAATCAACCTTATTGCTTCACCGATATTCCTGTTTTGCATGTAACCAACTTGATCCGGTAAAATTACCTCTTCTAAAACTTCCTTAATTCTAATTGACAAAATTTTCGAAATAATTTTATAATCTAAATTGAACAAGGATATTGGTCTATAATTTTCAATTATTAATGGATCCTTCCCTTCTTTTTCTATTAAAGTAATTATCGCTTGCCTCTGATGAGATGCAGCTAACTCACCATGACAAAATGCTTCGTTCAAGGATCCTACAACTAAACCCCTACCACATGCCAAAATATTATTATGAATATAATACTGTCGATGCATAGAGTCGAGTCTTTTTTTTTCTTTTAGTTTTTATTAATCAAAATCAAGAGAAAACATATGCCTACATGTGAATCACGACAAAACTATGTACATAATTGCACAAAGCAGCATATAAAAGGTAAAGAAAAGTAAATCTATTATTCATTAAAATCAATTCTCCACTTTTTGAAATTTAAAGAAAGCTTGTTTTGTCTTAGCTATAAAGTATTCTAAATTCTTGCTAGATTTCAAAAGAGAAAAAACCCCTCAATATAAGGGGATTTACCTTCAAATGTACTAACATAAAGGTAATACTTATCATCTTGAATACCAAACATTTTCTAAAAATTGGAAGGCTGGATAAGCTCTTCATCTATTCCAAATGGGTAACACTCTGGGACATACACAAAAAATATGGAAGGTGTTTCAGGATCTCTATAAAAAAAAGAGGGGAGTCCTTTCTTTTAATCTTGAACAAGAAGACATTAAAGGCAATTGTCCTATGAAATATTTTCAAATAAAATGCACGTAGGCGAGAATCTATGGTATATACATTTGAAATTGGACAAATGAGTTTTCTCCCAATTTCATCGGGCAATGAGAAAGCTTCCTTCCAAAGAGAAATTGATTTTTCGGAATACATTCTTCAAAGAAAATATAGAGTACGAGTATTTAGTAACTTTCTTACATTGCTTTAACTTCTTTATAAGTTAAAATATCCACATTATTAACATTATCTAACCAAGGGGAAGGAATATTCTCTATCAGAAAATAATATTTTCTTCTTCCATTGGCCGAAATATCAAAATCCAGAACAAGCTCTTCAAAACGTATAACCAGCATGCAGGGTGCGGAGGATTAAGGAGATCTTTTACAAAGACAATTCCTTTTTTAAACCAACCTTCATAAAAGGTTGGATTTTGATTTGATATTACGATTAAACCAAATAACCTGGGACTGTCCTAAATACAAGAAATCAGTTTTAAACTCTTCCAGTGATATTTTATCCCTAAAAATGTACCAATTTCTCAAAGAGTCTATGTGTCGATGTGCATGCAGAGATTATCAGAGCGCGCGTGCATCTACATCATGAGCGCATATAGAGTTACAGAAGGTACGTTCACACGTAGAGCGATAGCATCGACGCTATCGAGGTGTCGATGCTATTTTGGTGAAGACCAGATAGTGTCGAGACCAAACGCTGTCTGAACGCAGATAGTCACGAGATAGAAGCGAGTTTCCAAACTATTCTTGCAGCGAGTTTAGCAGGAGTAAATCTCAGGATCCAGCGACAAAGCATCGACGCTTTGCGGTAGACCACCCACCGCGCTTGTGACTATTTGTCGTGTGAGCGCAATCGCTGCTATCTTCACTCGCTGCTATAATAATTTTATCTGTTTAATGTGGTGCTATAATATAATGCAATGTATGTATTCATGTGATGTACCCTCTTCCCTACTTTTTTTTCTATTATCATTCTGTCTGTTTCATCTGGTACTGTAATATAATGTATGTATTCATGTGATGTATATAGGGGTACAGTAGGGTAATGTGTATACTGTGTGGTAAGGAAGGGTTTTTTTTTTTTTTGGAGCATTTTTTTTTTTTTGGGGGGGGGGGTTCCTTCTTTTTATCTTTTTCTTTTTTATATATGTGACCAGGCACCACAAAACCACCCAAAAGTCGCACTGCGTGATCTTCAGTTAGAGATCAATTAATGTGTTTTGGTTGGCATGCATGGTCAAATTTTAGTTTTGGGTATTTCCTGAAAGAGTATACTTTTTTCTAAGTAATCTAAAATGTGGAGGCACCAAACAATCCAGAAGTGGTATTTTTGCCAGCTTTTTATCAGACTTATGTGTGTCTTCTCTGGATTTTGTTGTATTACTTTTCGTTTTCACGACCCTGAATACTTGTCTCATTTTAATCTCCCATAAATCTCCCGGAGTAAGTTCTTGCATTGATACTTGTGCACTATGATAAACAGGATATGTCTATGTAGCAGCGGCGTATCCAGGATTTCCCAATAGGGGGGGGGGGCGCCAGGAATTATTGATCGCCGTCATGTGGGAGAAATTTTTGCTTCTGAAGAAGGGGTGAGATGCAAAATAGTGCTATATAGTGCTATATATTTTTTTTACGACGGCCAATAGGGGGGGGGGCGCCTGTTGCGCCCCCCTGGATACGCCACTGTATGTAGTATGCCAACTTTTAGGACAATCTGATAATCTCTTCATAGAAATTTTCATTGAGTTCTAATCCTCCATTTGTCACCTTAGCACAACGCTTTGCAAGTCAGAGTGCTTCAATAGACTGCAAACTTTAAACCCTTATTAAGAAGTATTATGAGGGACTGTGGATTCTTCTCTTTGTACATTGAGTTATGAACATCCAATGAGTTATATATCATTTTAAAGCTGAGAATCTGCTCTTTCAGAATCAGACCTTAACTTAAGTATGATGTGGTCTTTAGATATTGATTTACATGTGCGTACCAGAGAATATAGCGTGCATGCATGTGTTTTATTTTGGCATAAGATTGGAGTTCAGTCAATTTTGACATGTACAAGGTTTATTTAAAATTAAGTATTATAACACATGTATTTGCTACTTGATTGTATTATCGATATTACAAATGAATTGTTATTGTGTTATTATGTTGATTTATGAAGACATATAACTTCCGCGCGTTTGACCATGCATACCAATTATACTCGGGTCACTCTGTGTGGCGCAGTAATTATTGTTTTGGCAGCGGGTGAGCGATGAATAGTCACGAGTGGGTGATAGAAGCAAGTCGATCACGGCCTGTCTGAACGTACTGGAAATATTTTTGAAACTTACATAGCATCGATGCTAACATAGCATCGATGCTATGTACTACGTGTGAACATAACTAGAATTATATGGAGGTGTTGCAAGAAAGTTGCAATCAATATTATTGCAAATTCCCCAAATCAGTCGCAAATGTTAATGCAATTGATTGTAAGTTCCATTTAAAATACATGTATCATATTTGCAATCGATTGCAAATGGGAGATTTGCAAGTGATTGCAACTTTCTTGCAACACCCCATATGAATGAGCGATATACATGATATAAGAAGAACCAGCTGCCTGAGCCCGAGGCTGAGGTGTGAAAAATCATAGAAATACATAAGGAAAGAGAAGAGGATAGATGGAAGTAAAAGCAAAGAAATACATAAGGAAAGAGAAAAGGAAAGATCGAAGGAAAACATGAATATATAAGGAAAGAGAAGAGGATAGGTGAAAGTAAAAACAAAGAAATACATAAGGAAAAGAGAAGAGGAAAGATCGAAGAAAAACCAAAAAAAATACATAAGGAAAGAGAAGAGGATTATGTGAAAGGAAAACAAAGTAAGTATAAGGAAAGAGAAGGGGATAGATGGAAGGAAAAACAAAGAAATACATTACATTGTACTGTCGAAAATTCCCGGTGACTTGAAAGTTTCAGGATTTGAACTTCGTGCGTTTGGCTTTAGAGGAAAGATCGAAGAAAAACAAAAAAAAATACATTAGGAAAGAGAAGAGTATATGTGAAAGGAAAAATAGAAATACATAAGGAAAGAAAAGAGGATACGTGAAAGGAAAAACAAATTTACATTAGGAAAGAGAATGGGATAGATGGAAGGAAAAACAAAGAAATACATTACATTGTACTGTCGAAAATTCCCGGTGACTTGAAAGTTTCAGGATTTGAACTTCGTGCGTTTGGCTTTATACCCCCTAAAACTCGACAATTGCACAAATTGTGTACCTGCGTCTTACGAGCACCTTACGAACGCCTTTACAAACGCCAAGAATCGTTCGTAAGAGCGCCGTACGGATCTCTGTTCGTAAGACGTTCTCACGATTATCGTAAGAATTTAAGGCTTCTAGAATATTGTCTCTGGAACCTATAAAATCTTCCGTGGTCCTTACGATGTTCTTACGACGTTCGTACAGCCGCCTTACGAAGAGGGGGTTTCATACAACGTTGACAAAAATCTTGGACAAGACCATCGACCAGGCTGCGAACTTACGAACGGTCTACGAATGCTGGTTTCGTACGGCCTCCTTGAGAAGATCTTACGAAATGGTCTAAAAATCGTTCGTACGGCGTTCGTAGCAGTTCTTAATGTAGCTGTTTATCATGATCTGGTAGGTTACACAGGCAATGTTTAAATAGTGATGGTCTGATAACTCCTTGGTCTGACCATGTGGTATTCATGTATGGAACACGTGCACTTTTGTGGAGCGTGTCCAGGCTTCGGTGGCCCTTGACAGCGGATGCGATGGGTATTGGCAGCTAGGGCTCCCCAAAGCGCAATTTCAATAAACAGTATACATTCTATTTTCTTTTCTCGGTGGCTTCGAACTGCTCACTATATAATGACTATAATATGTTATTGGTTTAAATATATCTTCTATTTCTTGTCACTTTTTTATTTTTTATTTTTATCTATTTATTTATTTTTAAAAATCTTTTTTGTTGTGTACCAATCATTTTTGATGACCTGTAAATATTTTGATTTTTGTCTTTTGATTTAATAATTAAACAATTAAAAAAAAGAAAGAAAAGAAATTGAAAACTTATAGATATTCAGGCATAAGGCGTCAGCCCACTCCCCCCACCCCCCTTGCGAAAATGGGCCGGTTTTGGACCTCTACACGTGCCATTTTCTTTTATTATTATTAGTGCATGGAGGGACTTGAGAAATCTCAGATCCCATGAGGCACAAAAAAAAAGAAAAAAAAAAGAAGAAGACCCTGTACAAAGTCCCATAGGCGTGGGAAATGTTAGTCTCTCTCTTCCAGACCCCAATATTCATCTTCAGACCCAACTAGGTACAAAAACACAGACCCTGTACAAAGTCTTATAGGCTTGGGAAATGTTAGTCTCTCTCTCTACTCCAGACCCCAATATCCATCTTCAGACCCAACTAGGTAGGCCTATACAAAACTCAGACCCTATACAAAGTCCCATAGGTGTAGGGAAATGTTAGTCTCTCTTTCTCTCTACTCCAGACCCCAATATTCATCTTCAGACTCAACTAGGTACAAACCTCGGACCCGCAAAGTCCCATAGGTGTTTAAAATGTTAGGCTCTCTTCCAGATCCCAATATTCAAAGCACAGACCCAACTATAGGTACAAAACACAGACCCTGTACAAAATCCCATAGGCGTGGCAAATGTTAGTCTCTCTCTTCCTGACCCCAATATTCATCTTCAGACCCAAGCAGGTACAAAACACAAACCCTGTACAAAATCTCACAGACTTGGCAAATGTATAGTCCCTCTCTTCCACCCCCCAATAAGTTCATCTTCAGACCCAGCAACACAGACCCTATACAAATTCCCATATGCGTGGCAAATGTTTTTCCAGACCCCAATATTGATCTGCTGACCCAACCAGTTGGTACAAAACACATATCCAATCAGCTCCACATCACACACACACACACACACGCACACACACACAGACACACACACACATGTTTACATGGCTTTACTTCCGAGGACAACTATTGTTCCTCTTTTGTTACTCGTCCTCGGACAGTCGACGGAATAAAGCACAACTTGACTGTTGGACGTTCGAGGACTATTGTCCAGCTTCCGAGGACCATTGTTGTCATGATTTTTTTTTGTTCTCTGTCCGAAAATGTCCTCGGACATAATGCTAAACAAACTCACACACACACACACACAACACACACATATACACAGCACACATACACATAAAAGCACCCACACGCATCCACCTATTCATATTATATCATTTCAGGTTCCCTCCGCCTGTCCACACTCCTGACTTGAATATTTGAATGACCAATAAGCAACGACATATACACATAACTGGAGGAAATAATCGAGCATAGAATGAGTGGGAAACAGGGAATGGACTGAAAATAATAGAAAGTACCCCACAAGGTCAATCAATCTAGGTTTATACATGTATGTTCCCATTTTCGTAAATACAAATGCAGTGTACCTGCTTTTGACGCTAGAACTTTTTCATCCTCTATAAATTCCGAAATAATTTTTATTATCTTTTCTCTGGTTGGCAAGTTATTTTCTGAACTACATTTGAAAATAGTATATTTTAACAAAATTATCAGACTATTTACACACTTAGAACTATCAGAATTACCCGTGATTCCCAAAAATGTTTCTTGCCAATTTATAATTTTCAATTCAGCTATATCAAAATGTACAAATTTCCATATCTGTTTAACCTTTTCACACTGCAAAAATAAATGCGAATATGTCTCTGGTTCAAGTTGACAAAAGGAGCATAGGTTATCAGCTACAAAACCAAATTTTATAAGCTGTTGTTCTTTGGTATATACGACCCCGTGTACTAACATAAACTGAAATTCTCTGCATTTCCAAATCAGTGTTGAACTTCTCGGTCTGACAAATAGTTCCCTCAATTCCTTATTCGTAAAATCAAAGTTCTGTGACCATTCCTTATCCCAGTGTCTTTATACAACTCTTTGACAAAATGTTCATAAATTCTCCTACATTTTATGCATTGAAAATTAGATTTCTGCTCAAAAATATTCAAGACTATATTAAAATTTGTTAAATCAACTTGCTTAAATCTGTCTACGGCTTCAGTATCCTTCCAGTTCATTGGTATATCACTATTATTATATCGTTTATCTTAAGCAAACCGTCTCCGTTATAAATACCAAGACTTTGAAAGTATGCCACCAGCGTCATTCATCGTATATATCTGTTAGCTGGTATATGCCAATATCATATAAATCACTATAAAAAAAGTTTTATTTCCTATACGTATATTTCTATTATTAAATATTATTGGATTTATAACATCACTTTTAAAATTCCTGCATTTTCCATATCCTCCCAAGCTTTCATAATTTCCAAATAAAATGGTGGACAAACCAATCTCAAATTGGACGGCTCAAAATCACATTTAAAAACAAATCTTCCACCAACTGATCTAAAACAGTGATCAAAATACAGTTTCCATCCTGCATTCTTTTCTCCATATAATAAGCGCTTTAAACACATAATACGTTGTGTCTTGACAAACGGCTTGAAATTTGTCATTTTTAAAACCACCATTTGCATAATCCTGATACATTATTTCCCTTTTTATTCGGTCTTTTCCACGCCAGAGAAATTCAAAAGTAATCTTTTCTACTTCAGAAAATATATGAGGAACCACAATAAGTGACGAAACATAATTAAGTTTTGATAATGCATATGTTTTGATCAGATGTATTTTCCCCATAAGTGTTAAATCCCGTTCTTTCCAGCACCCTAAAAGCCTTTTAATTTTACTTAATATCTCTTTATAATTCAAGTCCTCTTTTTCCAACATCCATTTAAAAAATAAACCCCAGAATTTTAACTTCCTGAACAAGTTTGCCAAACAAGGCTATATCACGTCTATCACAATTCTTACCCATCCACAAAAAATTAGTCTTTCCTTTGTTAACTTTGAGACCACTAATTTTCTCGAATTCTTCAAAAATAATTTGTAACCTATCAATCGAAGGTTTGTCTTTTACAAATAAATACATATCATCTGCATATACAGTATTTGTTTAATCTCATTTTTCACAAATTGAATTCCTTTAATTACCTGCGCCAATGTTTCTATGGCTAACAAAAACAGATAGGGAGATAATGGATCACCCTGTCTAACCCCCCGTTTGATATCAAAGTACCCAGTCGAACGCCCACCGTTCATTACACAACTGCTTATATATCCGTATATAACACCTTAATCCAAGATCGGAAAGAATCGCCAAACCCAAACAAATTCAGAACTTTGGACAGAAAATCGTGAGCCACAGAATCAAATGCCTTTTCAAAATCCACGGTGACCAAAAAAACATTTGTTTGATTTAAAGAATGAAATAGCATATCATCTATTAACCTTACAGCTTCTCCAATATTTCTATCTTCTATAATTATAACCTACTTTATCACAATGAATTATTTCACATAATATACCTTTTTTATTCTTTTTTGCTAATACCTTAGATAAAATTTTGTAATCCACATTCAACAGCGTAATCGGTCTATAATTTTGAACGTACCTTGTATATTTACCCTCCTTCTCTATCAATGTAATAACGCCTTGCTTTTGTGACCTCGATACTTGCCCCTATTATACACTGAAAACCTAAACTAGTCAGGCGCAGGCTGGACTAACCTTAAACAAGTCAAGATGGTTAGTCAAGCCTGCTTGACTAGCGTAAAGCTGCATTTCAAACTAGTCAAGCCTGCTGCACTAGCATATAGCCTGCTTGACTAGTTATCAATTAGTCCAGCTCCCTTGACTAATGTAATTTGTCCTGCTGGACTAGTTTAGGGACGGATTGGCAGAACTGAAGTTAGTCCAGCAGACTTCAGCTGCGCTGGCGATTGGGGTAGATGGACTAGCTAATTAGCATACCACACACAGAGAGAGCGAGAGAGCTCTCCAAGGCCAGGCGCTAGCTATAGGCAAGACATCTAGGCCTAGAGAAAAGTCAGAAAGCGAGCCAGAATTACGACTGCCAGATTTGCCGAGGAATTCATCAAGATGTCAGCCACTTCAATGTAAGTCTTGTTTTGTATTGATTGCATTTAATGTTGCAGTTCATTACTACTTACATGTAGATAAAATATAAGAGTTTTAAGACTAAATATTGCCAAGAAAAAGGTTAAGAGGTGATGCAGTGTAAAGTTTGTGCTCGTGTGGTCAATATGCATTGCCTTACGGCATGCATCAATGTACATCATCCATGTGTTATGTGTGTGTGTATATGATGCCCGCCAAGACAGTGCATGCCATATGAACTCCCGGCCGCGGAGCTCCAGCACTGGGGCTCCAAGCAAGCATGGAGTTAGCCATGACCCAGTCAGTGTGTAAGTTAGTTGAGAAGAAGTTATTTTGTAACCATGCCCATGGTCTAGACCCTAGATCTTTATGCTTTTTTTGTTGTTAAGCCTGAGCCTGATGTTGAGGCCTAGCCTAGGGTCTAGGCCATTTTTTTTTAAATACAAATTTATTAAAAGTGCAAATATTATTTTAGGCCTAATTAAAGCCCCTCTCAAAATCACAATGGCAATGCTTCGGACTATATTAATAATGAATGGCCATACCCTTTTCTTGGCTGTCTGGCCTTGATCATGCCCTTTCTGTACTTCAAAAACAATTACAAGCTTGTTTATTTTAAATTTAACAGAGAAAGTTTAAACTTTCCCCTCATGACATGCCCTGTTGCATCATGCATGCAAAAATACAGATATAGTAAACGTATAATCTTGGCCCCGCAATCCATGGCCTTCACATGTACAACATGTACAACATACATGGGGGTATTGTGAAATACCACTGTGAGCTATGCACATAGTACATATGCATGCAGTCAGCTCAGTCAGGGAGACATGCACACACAGTTAACAGTATGACGTGTGTGCTCATACATATGCATGATTATGAATGACAGCTTTGTTGCTCTTGTGAAGTGACTTTCTGCGATTCACATAAAATATACCATACCAAGATGGGGAGCACTTGTGCAGGTGTGTGTGTGTGAAGGGGGGGGGGGGGTTGTATCTTCTATTTTTTTAAAAATTACAATCCCTTTTAATTTGTTGCCTTTCCTTTGGAGTATTTCTTAGGGGGTCCATACTTATAATTTCTTAGCACCATTAATGCGCTTTCCATTTTTCTTTTGGAGTAAAGAAGCTAGACACGTTTTTTCACCAATTACTGTTTTGGGGTGTGGTTTCTTTTGAGTGTGTGTGTGTGGGAGGGGTGTCATACTGGTTTTTAAGTCTTTCGTTTTCTTTTAGAGTGGGTGTGGGCGATTCATATATATATATATGTACATACTTAAGTCCTTATTGTGTAACTAGTAGTTTTTTGGGAGGGGGCTTCATATTTTTTTTAAAAACTGCCCTTATCAATTTCTTTCCTTCTTAATTTTGGGGTGGTGGGGGTACAACTGTTTTTTAGCTGCTAATGATGTTTTCTTCTGGGGTGAGGAAGGGGTTGACTCTACTTTCAGCCCTTTTTTTGGGGGGGGGGGGGGGGTTCTTTTAGAGTGACTGGTGCATACTTGCACTTCTTTTCTCTCTTTTTTTTTTTTTTGGGGGGGGGGGGGTCTTTTGGAGTATGGAGAGCAGTTCATTCTATTATATTTTTACCTGTAATGGTTTACCTTATACTGAATTCTAAAAGGTTTTTTTTTTAAACCTCATGTTCAGCTGTCTGGCAATTATACTAGTTGTACTAATTTGTTTTTATTTCTACATACACAGGTTGACAAAGGATTTCTTCATGGTAGCCTACACATATCTAAATCTGGTGAATGTGTGCATATTAAATTATTGATTGCCAAAAAGTACATTGAAAGAATAAAAAAAGGACCCACCCCCCCCCCCAACACAAACACACACACTCACAAATTACAAGTTAGTTGAGATTGCTAACTAGGGTTTATCAAGAATTTTTCTAGTTTGCTAATGAGGTTAGTTCAAAACTTCAGATGTAAAGATCTTGTTCTCTCAGACAGGTCTTCAGAGTACATGTGCATGCCAGTCGATCCAACATTAACATTTAAACCAAACGGTTGGATCAGCATCAGATGACATGGCCGGTTTCACATGTTGCCACTGTCAATTGAATTGTATTGATTTCTGTACCCTGATTTTGAGAGTCTAATTAACTTATGAAATTACTATCACTATCAAAGCACATGTTTCCATTTTTTTTTTTTTTTGCAGACTATCTGGAAGAACAGAGTTCTGGATAAATTTGGCAACAACAGAAAACGGAGGGATAGCGCTGTTCCGGAAGTGCAGTCAAGAAAGAGATCAAAGGATAGAAAAACGTTGCCGCCTTCCAAGTCGAAACCCAAAGCTGCCCCAGTTGCCCCACAGTGGGGAATTGAATGTTATCTGCCACCACGACCAGCATCTGAGGATGACACCACTGTAGCCAAAAACCAAGAATTCCTCAGGAATGAAAAATCAAAGCGGCAACCGGACTATGGCCAGGTGAAATTGTCCATGGAAAAGACTTTCGCCGATAGACGAAAGTGGCTCGTCACCACCCAACCCTGACCAACAATGGCCGAGGTCAAGAAGCAGTATCCATGCGGGCTATTTGATGAAGATCAGGTAATTATATTCAAATAGATAGTTTATTCCTTGCTTTATGGCCAGCACTTATTCAAGTGTTGAGTCGCATGATGCACTCGGCACTGCATCCCATAACAACAAACGGCCACACGGCGGCTGTGCATGAACATCCAATCTTGCTCCTTGATACTTGTTGTCAATTAGGCCATGATTGGTCAATACCAAAGGGTTCAAAGGCATTTCACACTTTTGGGTTTACCGCGTCTTTGCACTATGCGACTGTTGCGTTCATGCACCATTGCACCAGCTGCATAGGACGCATGTAAATGTTTTGAAAGGATCAAGAATTTATGTTTTGATTTTATAGCAAATTACCTTTCTATTCTGTTTCATGAGGCTATATTCACTAATGGTATATACCTGTGGTACTTAGGTGCAGTGCTTATTAGGTTATTATGTCTGATGACATACACTCAGTATCATCCTGTTATTTTCAACTCATGGTTTTATTCAATCCCCCCCTTTTATTTATTACAGAGGCTCTGTCAACAGCAGCTTTCTTGGCAATACCAGGGCTTCTGCAAGAGAAGTTGGATCACCTATTTGTGCTGCCTAATGTTGAGGTTAGTAAGATATTAATTTTCTAGTGAAAGGTGCATTCCTAGCCTGCGTTTTGGAAATTAAAAATAAATTTTGTGGATTCTACATTGTATGGGTATGTAAAGGACATGCGAATGAGACATCAGAATCACAAAAGTCCTCAATCTTGGGACATTTCTGCTCTTGGTCAAGTTTCTGCGTATAGTGGGACAAAGAATGGGTGATTGGATTCCAAGGTATATTGAAAATATTACAATGTGTTTGTCCAAATTGTAAATTCTAAACTTTCATCTCCTTTCAAAGAAACATCATTTTGCCAATGATCACAATACATGTAGAAATTAGTTAATATGACGTTGGATTTTAGATACCTGTCATTAATTAAATCTAGTACATTTTTATCATCTCTTTGTCTTATCTGCATTTCTACATTCTTTACATAAATATTTCTTTGTACTGTTTTGTAATTGATTGCTTTTGTTTATAACCTTTCAGCCACAGAACCCTGTCCATCTGAAACTTGACAAGGAGCAGGTATTAGAGGCAGAGCTGTACCAGCTGATTGCGGACGGGGAAACAGTTGCCAGTTCAGATGATTTTTTTTTTCTGCAATTGCAATGTGGATGTCCTCTTTTTATATTTTCAATCTGGAGTATCCGGCATGTTTAGGGAAGACGATATTTTGTCAGAAGATTCTCCTAAATATTTGATGCATGGATAAACAGAAGCCTCACAATTCCTGCCTACCTTGTACTGATCAAAGTATAAAAGTTGTTCTTAAATTGTTCATTATCAGTATTTTAACTAAAGGTTTTGAAAGTTAATAATCCTTACAATCTGGAAACAAAAATGATTATAATCGTGATGCGAAAGTTGTTTCAAAGCTAAAGGTTGAATTCACAATGTTTGTTACTTGTTTATTGATGTAAATAAAATTGTATAAGGTCTTAACAATCCTTGCAGTTGTTTTATACTCCTTACATTCTAAACCAAAAAATGATAATCATGATGCTTAAGTTGTTTTCGAAGGTGCTAAAGATAGGTCCACCAATTGTGACATATTATTGATGCAAATGTAACTTTATAAGGCCATACAGTCAATCCATGGCATGCTCATGTTTTTTATTCCACTCAATGCTTAAGTTCTTTTTGAAGGTGCTAAATGTAGGGTCCACCAAGTGTGTGACATGTATATAGTTAAAATTTTAAGGACTTACAATCCATTCAAGTGTTTTTATATTCCCTACAAACATAAACCAAGAATGATAATCGTGATAGTTAATTTGTTTGCAGAGGAGCTAAAGGAAGAGTTGTGTAAGTATGTAACATGTTTGTCAATGTAAATAAAGTTGCAAGGCCTCACAATACCTAAAATGACTATCTCAGTGCTTGGGTTGTTTTAGGAGGTGGTAAAAGTAGGATCCACCAAGTGTGTGACATTATGATAGGATTGTATGAACTTACAAGTGTTTTCATTGTTCTTTACAATCTCAAACTAAATATGATTACAGTGGTGCTTAAGTTGTTTTTAGGATGCTAAAGCAGGGCTTGACATAGATGGTTGCCTTGGGCACCAAAAACTTAGCCACAGACAACCACATGCTCAACGATTGCCATTTATGAGAATTGGTTGCCTGGCATGGGCTACTAAAAATTGCGACAAGAATGTTTGCAGAAGTGAGTGCCGATTTGCTACATTTGTGATATCTTTGCCATTTTAAAATTATTTTCTTGTTATTCCTTTACTTAGGTACAAGCAGTGTTCAATTCAAAAGTTATATTGTAATGGTCAGGCACTTCTATCAAATTCATGTGTCAGGTATCATTTACATGAGGTTTACCATTTTGTGCAAGTAGTATTTTTTTTTTGTCACTACCAGAACTCAAGACTACCTAACTTGTAACTAAATTATGAGCGTTTCTGGACTGTATTACATGTATTGTCTTAATCAGGACAACTGGTGAACCCATTTGCATATTTGGGCTATTTGCCTCTCATAAATGTTGCAGCTCCTCGCGGTGCTGTTGGTGTGATATAAAAGTAAGTTACATATGTTATGAAACAAAATCTATTAATCATGTTAAATGCTTTGTGGTATGAAGAACTAGCATTGTATATATGCCTTTGAAAAATAAAGTTTTTGTTATGTTATCTGTGAATTTAAACCTTTTCTTATTTCAGACTTCATATCTCTGACAGGTTTGGATACAGGTGGCGTGGGACAACATATAGGCTCGACTAGTTTGAACAAGTTAGTCAAGCCGGATGGACTAATGTTACGTTAGTCCAGCTGAGTGGACTAACGTTACGTTAGTCCAGATGGGCACCATCTGGACTAACTTTAAGTTAGTCAATAACTAATCGAGTGACTAACTTGATGTTAGTCCAGCATGCTGGACTAACATAAAGCTAGTCGACGGACTAACAATAAGCTAGTCCAGCGCGCATGACTAACATCAAGCTAGTCGCCAGACAAACCAAAAGTAGTCAAGCGACTAATGACAGGCTAGTCCAGCATGCTGGACTAAGGCAAGTTAGTCCACCTTGTTAGTCCAGCAATAATGACTAACTTAAAGCTAGTCCAGATGGGCACCATCTGGACTAGCTTTAAGTTAGTCAGGCTGACCAGTTTAGGTTTCCACTAAAATATCTCCTAAAGCAGGCCAAAAGGTTAAATAAAATTCTACGGTAAAACCGTCGTTTCCCGGAGATTTATTGGATGTCATGTCTTCTAACACATTATAACATTCATTCTTAGTCATTTTACTTTCACATATATCCTTATTTTCTTTACTAAAATTTTGGGAAATTAATAAAGAATATCGAATTTTCCAAAAAATAATTCTTTATGAGAGTACAATTCTGCATAAAATGATTTAATTATCTTCAATATTTCGTTATCATCTTTAATTTCATTCCGATCTTTATCATATATTTCACACTTTTATTTTTATTAGACTTTAACAACTGTATGTACACACACACACATACACCTCTACACACATTGATTTATGGGGAACTTTATTGTTTTCTCCTATTGTATTTTGTACCCCACGAGCATGACGGAATAAAGGCCATCATTGTGCTCTATTGTTCTCTGTACCCCACAAATGAATCTATGTAAACCCACACACACACTCACACACAAACACGCACATAATAATGGAAGTCTACCTGTGAGGAAATTAAAACTTGAATATTTATTTTTACCTAGTAACCTGTACAGTGTAAAATATTTTAATTATTTAGTTATCAAGTCCGACAAACGAAAATAAAAAAATGTAATTGTTCAAGTATACAGTTCTTTATGATGTTATTTGTCAGAGTAGTGTCAAGACAAAACATATCAAAGTCGAGTCATTTTGATTTTTATTTCCTGAAATTTTGCACCATTTCTTTTCGCTTTCCTCCAGTAAAGGTAAACACTGTGAACTGCTCATATTACACTAGCGAAAGCGAAAAGTAATTATCATTACAAAATCATATTTCCCTTTGAAAATGGGTCGTAAGGTTGCAGCCAAGCAGGAATCTTTTGTCTTCTTATCTGCAAGGAAGATCGAGATAAGCACATGCCTGACATATTTTTTCTCGCGGCATCGAACATGATTCAAAGGGAATGAGCTACTTGTGACTCCAGCTCAGATAATGAACGTAACATATCTCTATGTTATACAGCTGCATTGTTCATGGTTAATGTTTTTTTAAATTCCTTTGTTATAACCTATAATTGACACAAATAACCAAGATTATTTAAGTATTGTAAACTAATCTTCTTTTGTATATAGGGAATTCGTTACATTAAACTTCAATATTAATAATTAAAAACATATTATTCCAGGAAATAATGTGAAATGTAAATACATGTATGCACATGCACACCCCAGCACGTTATGCAAATTAACTGGTTTTCAACTGGTTTTCCAACTGGATTTTCACCTGGAACCAATTGGTAATTGGTTTCAACTGGAAATACTTGCCATAGTTGCCAACTGGTTTCCAACTGGAAATACTCAATAGTTCAGTTAACAACTGGAAATAGTCAATTGGAAATATTTGCCAACTGGTTTCCAACTGGAAATTTCCATGGGAAATATTTGCTAACATGGTTCCCAATTGGAACCAGGATGCAACTGGAACTATTCACTTGAAAGTATTTGCTAACTCTGGTGTCCAGATGGTTTCCAACTGGAAATATTTAATTTTGCTGACTGTTTTCAACTGGAACCAGTTGATTCGCACAGAATTTGTTTGGTCACTTACAAAACCAAATCATTTCGTTTGGTAACTTTCGTATTATCATTTCATTGTTTACTATTGATAGAGATGGTAACGAAGGTTACTCCTCTTAACCAAACGATCACAAACACGCCTATATCCAGGGGCGGATCTAGCTTTTTTCAAGGGGGGGGGGGGGGGGGGGTTGACCCAACGACGATGCGTGGCGCGGAGCATCGTCCACAAGCCCGTAAGTGATGTTTTCCTGGCATCTACTAACGCAATGGAGACCATAAAATGCATATTAAAGGAGAATTACGCTCAAAAATAAAGATGATAGTGTTCAAAGGTGTTATTTATTCCTACTTGTTAGACTATATGGCTTCGCGTCAAAATATACGAGATCGATACGAATCAAGATATTCTGAGCAAAATTTACCATCTGCTAGCAATATGTATCGTCTGCTAGCAGCACATGGGGGCTGCCATTTTGTTTATGTGTACAAGAAGATTTTCTTAATCCAAATGCTCAATTGCCTTTTTCAAAATTAAAAACCCATTTGAGATTAAAAATATAGAATAGATATGTCAATTTATTTTTAAACTGAAGATTTCCTTATATATTTCTGTTGAAAATCGATATTCGCTTAATAGAAATCTATTTTCTCGATACTGGACGTATGGGACGGAGCAAATTAATTCAAATTTTATGGATGCTTCTTCCCTGAGCATCTATAGCGGCAAACTATGCATTCACCTGCTTTCGGATAATGGACTTGAAAAGTCAGAATGCATGCTGCATATATTATGTTCTGCTCTGTTTGGCAAACCCAAGAAAATAGACTTTTGTTAAGCAAAACCAGACAATTTAAAAGTATCATTATAAAGATTTAATTTTTATAATACATGTAAACACCCACTTTATTTTTTCGTCTCATATGGGATTTTAGGTAATGAAGAAAATCAATTTAGGATTTGGATTCAAAATATCTTCCTGACTGGAACATTTCTCAATGGTTCATGTACAACTCCAAATCAGCAAGAAAATGGCAGCCCCCATGTAAATGAGGAGGAGACGATACCGGGTGTTGGAATATCTTTATTTATACCCTTTTCTGATATCTTATTAGAAAATGATTTAGGCCAATAAGTAGGAATATATTACACCTTCCAATGTAAGTAAATTTGTAATCAGGGGTTAATTCTCCTTTAAATTTATACTTGGCAGCCCGAGGGGGGAGGGGGTTAAACTCCCTAACCCCCCCCCCCCCCCGTAGATCCGCCACTGATATCTGCATCATTTTCTCTAAAGTCGATGCTGAAACCACATTTCTATTCTTAATACATCGAGATGAGGTATTTGTCGCCTGTGTCGGTAGTTCTGACGAAAGAAACAACATAACAGTCCATAACAATTGTATTTGCTTTTCTGCCTGTGTCTAAACATAACATAAACAAAACATTTCCGTCACGGCATCTTTTTAATCATGCTTAATACACATACATGTATATGTGTAACATGGTTTTTCTACTATAAACCCTATAGCCACTGGCGTAGACAGGGGGCACAGGGGGCACAGGGGGGCCAGGCCCCCCTATTCAGCCACTAAAAAGAAATAGAAAAAGGAGAGTGCGAAAAAGTGGGGGAAGTGAGAGAAAAGGCCTAAAAAGGCGCCACAAGCCGTTATCTTTCTGTCAAAATTTGCTAAAAAGTCTAAGTTTTCGTGCTTCGCGCGGGAAGGGGGATTAAACTCCGCCCTCCCTGCACCAACCCCTGTCACACAGAGTGCAGTATATTGCGTCCAAATAACTGAAAAGCAGCCCGGGCGTCGAACTAACTTTCCGCCTTAAAAAATTGTTTGCTACAAGCCGTTTATCTTTCTCTCAAATTTGCTGTAAAACGTAAGAGCTTTCGCGCTTCGCACGGGAGGGGGGAAACTTCCCCCTCCCTGCACCCACCCCTGTTACTTACAGCGTACAGTGCAGTATTGCGTCCAAAATAACTGAAAAGCAACCAGGGCGTTGAACTAACATTCCGCCTAAAAGACTGGTGCTATTAACGTCAGAGCTTTCGCTCTTCGCGCGGGAGGGGGGGGGGAACTCTCCCTCCCTGCACCCAACCCTGATACATAGAGCGAGTATTACGTCCAAATAACTGAAAAGCAATCAGGGCGTCGAACTATAACTTTCCGCCTAAAAAAAAATGTTTGATACGAGCCGTTATCTTTCTCTCAAATTTGCTAAAACGTCAGAGCTATCGCGCTTCGCGCGGGAGGGGGATGGGGGGGGGGGGGTTAACTCTCCCTCCCTGCACCCACCCCTGTTACATACAGTGCATGCAGTATTGCGTCGAACTAACTTTCCGCCTGAAAAAAGGGTTACGAGCCGTTATCTTCCTCTCAAATTTGCTGCAATACGTAAGAGCTTTCGCGCTTCGCGCGGGAGGCTCCCTCCCCTGTACCCACCCCCTGGGGATTCATCACCAATTTCGCACTCTTTGCGTGCTCACAACCGCCCCCTAAAATGAAATCCTGGCTATGCGGCTGGATCCTTCTCGTCTGCCCCCCCCCCCCCCCTTACTGAAAAATACATACATTGTATGCTTATTTATTTTGATGTTTAGTGATGTTTGTGCATGTGTTTATTTCCTTTTTCACATACGTCTCGTCTCTTTACTGTACATACATATACACTTCGTAAGTCTCTCTGTTATTGGGGAACCTCGTTTTAACAAGCTGTGCTTTTCTCCCATGATACTGCTCTTTTGTACTGACTAATGTAAATTTTCGCCTTTGATTACATTGGAATTGTTATTAACAGTGGCGGATCCAGGGGGGGGGGGCACAGGGGGCACGTGCCCCCCGGCCAAAAAAGCCTTTTTTTGGGGGGGGGGGGGCTTGTCCGAGAATTTTGGACTGAAAAGGAGTCTATGAAATGCTGAGAACCTTTTTTTTCTTTTTTTTTCTTTTTTTTGCTTGTCAGAGAATTTTGGAGGGAAAAGGCCGTTTTTAATGGTGTGTGCCCCCCTCCCACTCAATCCTGGATCCGCCACTGATTGATTATGATATCTGTATTCGAAATTTTGAACGATGTATACTTTTCAATTGTAATGTTCATGGCAAATGAAATAAATTCATTCCTTCATTCATTCATAACGTCAAACTTAAGGAAAAATAATAAAGGGAAGGCATTAAAACACAATTTCTTTTCATCAAAATCGCAAATTATTGTCGAATTATTACCCGGATTATAAACTTTGCGAATGGGGTTTTTGTCCCGCGCGAAATCTTTATAAAAGTGTAATTTCTAAAATAATCATACCCAAGTGCTCAGATTTTCAGAAGTTATAGTCCATTATGCAGGGGCGGATCCAGGATTGAGTAAAAGAGGGGGCACAAAAATGAAAGTTTGTCAAAAGGTAGACCCGTATTTATTTAGTCTCGCCAGCTTCTCGAAAAGTAGCTCAGTGGGGGGGGGGGGGGGCTTCAAAAATCGCTCATTAAGGGGTTAAGGGATGCAGTTTCCCTCCAGAATTCCCTGTCAAGCAAAAAAAAAAAAGGTCTTCACTCTAAAAGGGGGGGGGGCACAATCGAGAAAATGGCGGAACGTCTATGGTCAAAATTCATACTTCTCTTCCAAAAGGGGCTGTGCCCCCCTGGATCCGCCACTGCATTATGTGTTTAAAGGTGACATATGGCTGCCACTCATAATAACATGCGAAATACACGTTTTTCCCTAATTGGTTCATTTTTAGTAGTTTGGACCCTGACTGTACAGGGAAATTGAGAGGTCGAGCGCCACCATGCGACATGCATTTAAGCTGATATTAATAATGGCGATCTCTTCTTACTGCGTGCACCATACACTAGCTGAAGCTAAACTAAGCTGAAAGTTAAACATTAAAATGTTTATCGAACCTCGACTCTAATCTACTTTACAGCAGATCTGGCAATTTCTACAAGTCAGTTCAGACAAATTAATGCTGCATGTCAGCCACTTTTTTTCAAAAGAGGAAAACTGGTACATTTCTTTCTAGGTAAGTCTACTCTTACGTTACTAAATTAGTGACACTGACAAGTGACAGTGTAGACTTGTCTGTCAGTAGAGTCGCACGGCTGATAATGTGATATCGGAGACTCTCTCCCATCATGCCCATTTGGGAGGCTGTCTCCCATATTGGAGACTTATCTTACAAAAGGATAAAAGAAACAACACCACCAACAAGGCGATTTAGCCCAGCCAAATTTTTACCTCATCGAGGTCAGAAACCCATTTGTGGGTCATAACAAAAAGTGTTATTAATATTATAATATGATTATGAGACCTATTAATTATTAACAGATTAAAGTATTATAATTAGGCCTAGGCCTATTGCCGGATCTAGGGCCTAATTATAATAATATGTGTAAACACTGTAGGGGCCTAAGCTTTTGGAATCATTATTTAAATTCGTGATGAGATTCTGCATTTCTGGATCATGTGACTATAATTATAAACAAATTGTTTAGTGTCAAGCAGTATGGTTTCTTGCCTGGTCGTTCAACAATGCTCCAGCTAATAAACGTACATGAACGTAGTTGATGAATGGTCTAGCACTCTGGAGGAAAATGGTTCAATTGATTTATTTTACTTTTTTTTAGATTTCATGAAGCCAAGGCCTTCAATAAGTAGATCTACTAGTACCACTGTTGTCAGTTGTAGACAGAAATAACCGTCTGTTGTGGGCAAATCTTTAATATTTCTGACATTTTTCAACCTTCCCCATAGACACCCGTATTGTTGCATGTGAATCACATAGGCCTAGGCCTAATTTGTGTCTAAATTTGTGTAATGACTTAGGCCTACAATGTTTTATTCCATATTGATTCACTCCAGATCAAATTTGACTAATCAGCTTTAAATTAGTATTTTGTGTTTCAGACGTTACATTTGTGTCGGACATTACCACTGTCAACGGAAAATTGGTTTTACTGATAAAGTCATAATGTAATAAGTTCCTCCATTATTTCTTGCTTAGATCGGTAGCTGCCTTAAGATGTTTATAAAATGTTGTAAAAGATAGGTCCTCCAAGTCGTACATTTTTTACTACTTCAAAATGAAAATTGTTTCAGACGCTACAAAACTGTTTACGGAAAATTAGACATCTTTTTCATTTGATGAGGATATTTTGACCATCAGCACTACTACAATATATTGCTATTTTATTTTAAGCTATTTATTTGGTGTAATTAATAAGTGTATATGAGGTAATTAAGTTCTTGTTCTAGTTATGATAAGCGTTTTCTTATCAAAGCTGTTCCATGGGATTGGTTAAATTCTGATGATAATGACTTGTTTCATTCTTGTGTTCAGAAATTGCTTAGTATTTGGAAAGTTCCAAAGTATGCATATGGTATTTTAAAGGAGACTATTGTCCCCGAGAAAAAAATTGAGAAATGGAATAGTATAAGACCTGTGACGATTGGAAAGTGGTACATAAATCAAATTTTAGATGCACGTTGGAAACACAATTAAGATCATTTTATTTTAAAGTTTTTCATGTGGCAATTGCCACCAATGATTTTTTATATAGGGTGAAAAGATTTGTACTTTGTGTAATGAAGAATCAGAAACGAGTTGTCGAGTTGTTACTCCCTTGTGGGAGAAATTAGAAAAATATCTGTCCGAGAAACTAAAAAGGTCAGTTGTTTTGTCAGCTTTTGAACGCTTATTTGTGCTGTGATGACAAGTATGTTTTGCTAGCTCATGTATCAACTTTATTACTCTATGTACCAGGTATTATATTCACTGTTGTAAATTTCGCAACGAGATCCCAGTTTTTGACTCTCTCTTATCTTTTATTCAGTCCAAACATCGATCAGAATATGTTATTGCTTCAAAGAATCGTAAATTGGGTCTCATTTCAAAAAATTTGTTTTCAAGCTGTGAAGTTTGACGGTTAAATATCTTTATCCTGCTGTTCCACTATTCCTTCATCATTATTGTTACTAGTATTGTTTTTATTTGCACATTATTTCAAACTGGTGACCATTTATTTTTTGAGTCTCTATTCTGTACTTGTGATGTACATGTATTTTGTACTTTTGTATAATCGACCGTTTTATCCAATAAAAACATTTTTTTTAAAAAGTTCTTGATCTAGTGGGTTAAATGTGGGTCTAAAATGTTTACGAAAAATGTAACATCCGAAACGCCATTTTCAATTGGACTTTCCATCAAAATATGAGATATTGTTCAGATTACATTTAAAATTTTTAAGGATCCGTCCATGCTCATTAATCATGAATAGAAAAATACGTTGTGTATGGCTTTCAGCTCCAAACAAAATGGTATGTCAATTTGGGTTACAAAATTCCATTAACAATTTGCTGTTCAGGGATACCTCAGGCATAAATCAAAGTTGAAAATTTTTCATTAAGCTAGGGGAGATCAACCTAGGTCCATGCTACAAGAAAAAGTTAAAACTGATTTCCATTTCTTTATCTTTAAAAATTTGGGGGCCCTCAAAGTGCCATTAAGCTTTTTGGTCATAGTTAAAAAATACCAGAGCCTTATACAACTGTCAACCCATCTTGTGAAAGATTTGTCAGAATTTGCCTGAAAAGTTTTTGATTTACTGTTTGAAAGTGACCTGTCTGGATAACCAACCTGTTAAGTGTCCAGACACACAATGTGTGGGTATACATCACTCACACATATATGCAAGGTTATTGTAGGTACATGTACGTGTATACATGGGTATTCTCTCTCATTCAATGTACAAGGTTATAGTACTTAGTACGTCTATAACCTTGTGTTCCTAAACCAATATGGTCATGTTGAATAACTGCTGCCCCCTACTGCTGTATGTTGTGTTTCCGGACAATTCAAACAGTAAATCAAACAACTTTTCTTGCCTATTTTCACAAATCTTTCACAGGATAGGTTGATAATTATATGAATCGCACATATTCACTGATTTTAGTGTTAACTACTTGATGCATATTTTTCATAATATTCGATGGCAAAATTGGAAGGCTAATTTTTTGTTAAGCATCCGGACACACAACCCCCATATTACTACTGCATACACAATTAACAAATGCAGATAACACACTTAGCTTTTATCAGCAAAATGTCAAGGCACAATTTGATGCTTTAGATTCCACATTTCCAGAATTGTGCTCGGACGCTGCACGGAGTAGCTCCCCGATTTGGCCCAGCTTTGACCTAAAATCGAATGGCGACCGATGGGAAATCGGCAGTCGCCGCCCAGGCACGGACCTTATCGAGCGGTCGTCATCAGCCATCAGATCAAGGCTGCCAATCGGTCACCTCCGATCACCGGCCAGCTGCTGGGCGATTTCTTCAAAATCGACCAGTGGCCGGTTGGAGACCGCCCGAGAATCGGTGGGTCATCAGTCGGTTAATGCCCGGATGCCGCGCGGAGAAGCTCCCCTGATTTTGCCCAGTTTTGACCTAAAATCGACTGGCGACGACGGGAAATCGACACAGCATCGCTGGGGCTTTACAGCCCGCTCGACTTCTTCAAAAATCGTTAAGCGATGCCTAAATTCCAGTGGCGTCCGAGCAGGCTACAAATCGGTCAGTTGCTGCTCTGATTTGTGACCAAAGCATTAGCTGGTCACCAAATAAAAGGGAATTTAGCACACAACTTTCTGGTACATGTGAGGGAGATTTAGTTTTCATACTTGCAGTCTAGTATTTTTGGTGTCCAATTGCCACCTTGAGTAGCAGTTTAGTACATGTATGTATGATGGGATGACCAAAGTTTGCACATAATTTAAAAATTGTTAGGAATGTGAAATTCAATCCATAATTACTCATATTCACAGTAATTTATTTAGATCTATTAATACCAAACGGAAAGCAAAATTTTGAACTATAAATTATGGGTCCAACGACAAAATTGATCAGCAAAGAATTTTGGAGGTATGTGATCTAAACAATATCTAAATGTTGGCCATGCGTCTCTACTGACAATCATTTGCTATCATGTTTAACTTACAAGTTTGATGACATCTCTCAAAATTTCTATTCCTTATATTCTATTTTCTTTATTTTTTTTCTTTCGGAATGGACGCAAAGAGTAGCAAAATTTGCTGATCTTTTATAAATATCTTCTTAATTTTTCACCCAATTTCAAAGAAAATGTCACTGGGTAATTTGAGATATTCAAGTATATTCAAGTATCGCTCTGTGCTCGGATTTTGGTCACGCATGAAATAAGGTCACACAGCCGGCTTGCAACGTTCACTCACGTAATCACATCACGTTTTGAATACTTTCGAAGAAACACGTCCTCTATTCTACGAACGGTTGGGTCTACACTTAGCACTTTACCTGCCAGTAAATCGTGAATAGTCACTAGGCCTATAGGTGACTTGTTGCTTTATTAACTTTATCCAACAATTTATCACGATTTTTAAAATTGCAAATGCTTTTATTGAGACTAGTCATGACTGCAGAAGATTGTACAATGACGTCACCCGCAAAAAATGAGAGATTTCATTTCAAAAGGACAGGGTGAGTAGAGCTGGAAAAGTGGTTAAGTTCCCTACATTTAGTTAATTTGGAAATGTGAATTGTATACTTCAAGGTAATCTATCATAATTTCTCTACATTTTTAAAGCCGTTAGAAGAGTCATGTTGGATAATTATTGAAACAATCTATTCTCGAAATTGCAACACATTCATCGTCGAGAGGTAATCTGACACAGTGTCCACATACGCTGGGGCTCATGACAGCTATCCCGCTACTCCGGGCTAGCTTCGAGTCGGCAGCGTGCAGTTGTTTTTACGTTAGTCTCTTCTCAGTGACCATTTACAATAATTTTTTAACACGTGATTCAAGTAACGTGACCATTCGTGGTTTGTTTGTTTTTTAACAAAATGTTAGTTCACGTAACCCAATCGAAACCCAACACTTAGCTTAGAGGAAGTGTTTCTTCGAATGTACTCAAAACGTTATATTGCGCTGTGACTTGATTACGTGAGTGATCGTTGCAAGCCCACACAGCCCACACAGCCATATGTGTATTCACCAGCTGTTGGGACCTTTAGATCTGTCAGTTGTCAGTATCTTTGCTGGCCTTATCTGAAAAATCATTTCAGCCTTTTATTTTGATTCTCTTTTATTGTCAATATTTGAAAATCTCATAAATGATGTAGGTTTTATGGAATAATGTTTTGTAAGGGATTGTTGATTCCGTAGTGAAGCCTTGGGAGTTTAATAGTATGCCATCAAAAAAAGTGTTATTTTATTGCCGATTTCATTGTTAATTAATTGTATTCTTTTAACAGGGTGTATTAGACTTATCGTGTCATCCAGAAAGGCTATCATCAGCAATGGCTGTCCAACCCCTGGAGAATCTTAAGGGCTTTACAGCAAGTAGGCCACCGTTGGTTGTCTTCACCATTTGCATACTACTCTTTGCCATAGCACTCCTCTCCCTAGAATCTTACATCAATAGAAATGAGGTGCCCGATTACGACATTGACTATGTGAGTAATGATGAAAACCATGAAATGTCCCACATGCTTCACTATTTCAAATGGATCAAACTGAACCTTTGAACATGTTCTAAGGCTACGACATGAGACCCATTCATTGTTCCATCAGTTCTGGGCAGGTCCAAGCTATCTGACCTGTGACGTACAGGACAAATCAGAGGCTTTCAATCTTGCTTATTTAAAAATGGAATACACATATTTAAATCTTTTTTGATGTTTGAATAGCTACTTGAGACCTCTAAAATGATTGACCAAAAGAATTTCACATATATGCCTGTTAATGAGGTTAAATTCTTACTACAGTATGCATGTACAGGCCAGAGAAAATTTTTTTTTTTTTAAAACCAAAATGGTCATTATTAAAAATCTCCTGAATCTTTAAGAGTTAGAATTTCTATCCTTGATACATCAATCCCACAAATATTCAGGCATTAGAAACCATGAAGAAAAAAAATATGCCACATGTTACTGTTGCGTAACAGATGCAAATCTGATAGTCTGCGTGTGATGTATGAACATTTGCCCCTATGTAAAACGCATGCGAACAGGTAATTTCTGTAAAAGATACATACTATACTATGGAAAGTTACCTTTCATTATTTGTGACTCATTTACAAAGGAATAAGTAATGGAATATTTGGTAAGCACAAAACTGTACAATTTGTTGAAAGTTTGTGGAAGGGAGAGGGCTTACAGGTGCGAAAAGTGAAAACTCCCTTAGACTACATGTATGTACACAGCCTGCCCATGTACAAAGTTTATGGGAATGATCATTTTTTAATCGTATTATCGCCCTCTACGTTAAATAATGTTCATTGTAAGAGAGTCATAATACTGAAGGTTTTTATTTTTAGCTTTAAAATGGGGTATATTACCATATTTTGATGAGTTTGACATTTTGACCCCAAAAGAGAGAATAGCTGCTTGGACCTGCCCTTCTCATTTCCACTGTGCCTTTCTAAAGGTGGATTAATGTTGTCTGTCCTGTTTCATATGTACCACCAAGCCAAGGAATTTGTATAAGTCAAGAAATTTGGTACACACATTGGTCTTGGTGGGAAGAAGATGTGCAAGACATATTTTTTGGATGTGTGGGAAGCTGTGTTGCCATGGAAACAGCATATCTATGGCAGTAAATTCGGGAAAAATCTTGCGGATCGAACTACTTCCTCAGTTTTCGACCAAAAGTCAAGAAAGGATGTTGTCATGGGGCGGGGGTATTAATCATCATCTTCAGTGATATTTCTAGTTTATGTTAGTTTACTACACAAATATAGCAATGCATATATTTATATTATTGCTTTTATCTCAGTAAATCATATTTGGATTTTTAGCTCACCTGAGCCTAAGGCTCGAGTGAGCTATTGCGATGGAAATTTGTCCGTCGTGCGTCGTCCGTCGTGTGTCGTCCGTCGTCCATTAACTTTTTACATTTTCATCTTCTTCTCCAAAACCCATGATCGGAATTCAACCAAACTTGGTAGGAATCATCCTTAGGGGTAGGGGGCCCAAAGTTGCTAAAATGGTACATGTGGCCCCCAGGGGGAAGGCCCCCAATTGTAAAAGCTATGTAAATTTCAAACATCTTCTTCTCCAGAAACGGGCATAGCTCAGACTTGGTATTGTGTATGGAGATACCTCTATAGATGAAGAATGAATGTTGTTCATGAAATTTCTCTGAGTGGCCCTATAGGGGCCCTGTGGGGGTAACATACTGGAGGGGGGGGGGGGGGGCGCTGCCAGGCAAAATGTACATTCTGATCTTCTCCAAAACACACAGTCGGAATTCAACCAAACTTGGTAGAAATCATCCTTAGGGGTAGGGGATCCAAAGTTGCTAAAATGGTACATGTGGCCCCCAGGGGGGGGGGGGGGGGGCAGGGGGAGGGCCCCCAAGTGTAAAAGCTATGTAAATTTCAAACATCTTCTTCTCCAGAACCAGGCATAGCTCAGACTTGGTATTGTGTATGGAGATACCTCTATAGACGAAAAATGAAAGTTCATGAATTTTTTCTGGGTGGCCCTATAGGGGGTCTGTGGGGGTAACATACTGGAGGGGGGGGGGGGGCTGGGGCAAGTTGTCCGCCATCCATAAACTTTTTACATTTTCAGCTTCTTCTCCAAAACCCATGATTGGAATTTAACCGAACTTTGTAGGAAGCTCAGACTTGGTATTGTGTATAGAGATACCTCTATAGATGAAGAATGAAAGTTGTTCATGAAATTTTTCTGGGTGGCCTTATATGGGCCCCTGCACAAGATGTGAATTGATCCACCTCGGTGAGTGTCGTGCCCCCTGGGGCTCTTGTTTAGTAAATGATATCTGGCATTTTATTTTCAGCAATTGTATAATAAGAAATAATGCACTTGTTGAAATGGTAGGGAGTGCAGCGATCAGGTGAGAAAATTTAGATTATTCAATGACAAAACTAGAGCACAAAAACTTTTCCATTGTTAAAGTGCATATGATTCATGTCATTTCTCAACGATGATGACTATTTATTTTACAAAGTCATTGAAAATAAATTTTAGGATTCTAGGATATATTCTAATAATTCTATTATATATTTTCAGAGTGCTTTTACAATTGTATAGTGCATCATTTACATGTAAGAACTTAAATGCAAGTTTCCTATTCAATGTGTGATGGAAGTGAGTCCATGTTTATTTCTATTCGAAAGATCAAAGGTCTTTGAAAAAGTCAGTTTGTAAATCCACTAGGTTTTTAGCTATGTTCTGTTCTTGGAAATGTATAAAATTTGTAATCTGTTATTAGAAACAGAGTCAGGTATCAACTTGAGGATGTTTTTTAGAAGATAGATGCAAGGCAGTTTTATAGATAGCAAGATATATCGTAAAATTTGATCAGCTGCTACAGAAGAATGACTGATCATAATGGAACTTTTGTCTGTCATTGTTTCAGGACTGGAATTCGTTACTGCAGGGATTCAGTAAGCTTGAGTTCTGCCTTCTATCCAATGAGACACAGCCAGAGATAGCTCCCATGACAACCACAAGCTCTCCTCTTAATACGACCTCAACTCCTGCTGCTACCACTTCAGCAGACCTCTTTGAAGAGATTGATGGCTTCTCCATGCAGAACACATCTCTGTCAATAAGTATGTCATTTAGGGCCCACACTAATAGATACAGCAAACTCCATTATGGCTCAACACATCTGTTCAGCAAATTTACAGCAGAAGAGCTTGGAATTAAAGGTATGCTTTTGTGACTGCTAACTAATTTACTCTTTGATTATGACATTTGAAAATCAGTTTTTGCAGTAGAGTAGTCATGGATAAATTCTATACATATGAAAGAGAAGGTTGAGTTCTGGGAAAGGTGAAACATAAAGTTGTGAGCTTTCTCATTCCTTTTATTCAGTTTGAAAGAATATCGTAGTAGAAATGTGCCCTGAAAAGCATTTCTCTTAAAATGCCCACATATTCAAAATATGACAAGAAATAGCTAAAATATTTGGGCTGAACATTCATGCCATATATGTGTGTACAGTTATGTGCTTAGTGTTTCCTAATAGATAATGTCAACCTGTTGAAGCCCAGGTCTATGAACACTTGTCATTAACCTGCATGTTATCTGTAGATTACACTGTCTATCAAGGGTTAAGAACTAGACTACTTGAGTGATACAAAGGTCCCAAATTGATGTTGATGATGTTAGCTGAATTGAATAATAGAAGTTCTACCTTTTCTGAAACTTCAGATGGACGTGAGCAACTTTACGTCACTCTTGAGTTGAATGAGCCCCTCAAACCTCTGGCCTGTGAGGATGCTGGATGCACCAGTGAGAGTTTGAGTGCCTGTCTAACTATCCTTGGACCTCAGTATGTGTTCCCTAAAACAAGGCAAGTGAAATCAATTACTCTGATTTTCCCATGGACTTAGTACAGTCAGCATCGCTTTCTGCACCACCCCTTGTCTCTCAAATTAAAGGGCAATCCAACCTTGTTAATAAGTTGATTTGTGTAAAATCAGAAAAAAAAAGAGGATGGTAAAAGTTTAAACAAATCCGGCTAGGAATAAGAAAGTTATGGATGTTTGAAAACCGAGATCACTTAATGTATGCAAATCTGAAATTGGCAATTTGGTGAGTAGATTGTGACATATTGGCGGTCAACTCTCCCATTTGTCATTAAGCGCATTTTCCCCTCGGGGAAGTACTCAGAAATATATTGTAGATAAGTTACATGTATTCTTATAGGTCCTCAAAAGAAAAGATCCTAGTGAGTAATACATTACACTTCAGTGTAATGTGACCAAGGTCAAAAGGTCAATGAACTTTCTACAAAACGCACTGTAATGACAATAGTTTTCTATGGATTCGAGGGAGAATCACCACATTAATACCACATGTGCTTGCATCTCTTAAAGGCACAGGTCGAGGTCGAAAATGAGCTGAATCTGACGAAGGACAAAGGTCAAGAGGCCAATTCACTTTCAGTGAAAATCGCCTCACATGTAATAACTTTTTATACCTTTGAGGTAGGATCATCAAATTCAAATCTTAAGTATATATCTCTTGAAGGTGCATATCATGTTTGTAAATGAGTCACTCTAAAAGGTAAAAAGGTCAATGAACTTTCAGTGAAAATCACTTTACATGTACATGTAATAACTTTTTTGTACCTTTATACGTTGTGATTTTAATTGTGATTGTACTATCTACTTATAATGAAATTGCTTATTGGTGGAAGATAGGTCAAACTTCTTGTGCGTAATACGTGTGTTTCCTACCTTTTTCAGGCGACCAGGAACCTGCAACATAACAGAGACATCCAAGCCAGAAAAGGTCACCAAAATGAGAGTGAAGCCAACAAAAAACATTGACCCAGTGCAGTGGTGCAGTGATGGGACTGTTGCTAAGGCTCATCATCAGTTTGACCCTAAACTTACAGTCATGCTAAGCTCGGTAGGTGCAGGATATATCAAATATAAATTAAATTTTAGAACCAATAAAAGCCACATTAAAAAAGACATATGGCCAGTGCAGTGCAGGGACTGTTGCTAGAGCTAATGGTGTCATTGATTCCTGAGAGTCGAGGGCTAGGGCGAGCTGCATATAAGAAAATGTTTATACTTTACAAAGTGAAATCTCTGGAAGTCTGCACCCAATGCATTGCAAGGGCGGTAGACGCTACAATTTCTGATGGTAAAACCAGTGTAGTCACCAGAGTCAACTACCAGATGAAAATAGTTTTCTGTGTATTCAATTTCTTATGCCGGGGTCAGATTTTCACATGAGGGTTAGTTGTAAGCACCACGTTGGGGCCAACTTTTTCTAAATTATGGCACAGTAGGTGCCATATGGCTGCTGTAAAGCCACTGAATAGCCACTCCCCAAGCCAGACCTTCGTAAAAATTGTAGGCCAATCTAATTACCAGGTAACGGATGGACAATATCATAATTATCAAAAATTTTCTAGTTGTTGTTTATTGCATATTTTTCCCTGGTACACATTCAGATACAAAACTCAAGCTTGCGTCATGAATAAGAATTTTCTGGACACCACATCTTGAGAGGCAAATTCCTTGTCTATTCAAATTGCAGGTGCCCCTCGTTTAAATCATTATACAGGGAAAACTTGACATAACGAGGTCGGCTATAACGAGAATATTGTCACGGTCCCAAATTTACTTGCGTATAATTCTATGGTGGCACAAACCTTTATAGCGAGGATGGCTGTAACAAGCTATATTTCATGCCTATAACGCTAACAAAGATTGGTATAAATCATTCCCCACGAGCACGCAAATTTCACTGCGCCCAAAATGGACAAAAATCATTCAGCTGGAGAATGAATTCACTGAACACACAAATGCGAGCATGGCAAAGAGATATTGAGCCATTTTGGGCAGTCGCAGATGAGATCGCACTATGCGGGTGCATCTTTTTATTCGTACCATAGCTTGGGGTACGTCTTTTTATTCTTTCCACAGTGCAGGGAGCCTGCCAACGAAACACGAATGAGACTTCTTTTTTTTTTTCATACGAGTGTGCACGAGCCATACCCAATGAAAAATTTCCTTATCGATGTTCATCAACTCACAAGTGTGACGGACTTGACTCGTAGTCAGTAATTTAGTGTCTGAAAATAATAATTTTGATGCATTTCCCAATATGATCTGATATTTTTATTAGCTAATTCAGAGGATTAAAATATTATAGGTTTTCCCGGTCAATTTCAAACTTTCTCCAATCAATTTAACGTTTCGAGCAATCCATTTTGCCCGAAATGCGATCGCGGTAGAAAATCAGAATTCAAATTCGTCTTTGGCCGCTCAAAATCAACAACTCAGCGATCAAATTGCAAATTGCGCCAATTAATAACTTATCAGTGTCAATAAGGATGTGGGGGTTAGTAGGGGATCTGTACCCATCTAAATTCTCCATTCTGCCAGTAAAGTTAATTTGCGACCTTGCCTAAATTACAAATGTCAAAATAGTATCGCAGCGCTGCCTAACCAATGTTTGATAGCAGGTTAATTGTCATGGTCTCGTCATAAACATGGCAAATAGTTGTTGAATATAAGTTTAGTCAGCGGGGGCATAAGACCAAATTTTAATTTCTCTTGAGAACTAGAGGGGCATTATCATAATTCAAAGATGTTCAATTGAGAGTCAGAGGGGAGCTATCACAGTATAATGTCTATGGCGATAGCGCTTTTCTGGTTCTCAACGATACATCTTTGAATTATGATAACGTCCTGATGACTCTCACCCGATGATACATATTTATATACACTATCATGCTGACTTGGATCCCCTTCGAACTGCTGATTGTTACCTAGTAGCAGGCAACAGTTGTCGGTATGCGCTTTGTAGGCCTGTGATATTTTCAAATTTTACAAATTCTTATATTTTGTTGTACATGTATTTGCCATGACTGTAGACAACATTTAATCACCAAAAAAACATATTGGGATGCTCTAATATGCAAGTTTTATAGAGAGATTTTGAAAAAAATTCCCTTGTGTGGGATGGGGGATGCCCCTCCCACATCCTCCCCACGCTACGTTGCTTCGCTCCCTCGACAGTCGTCCCCCAATCATGAACAAGGGTCGACACCCCTGTATACAAGAAAGAATAAAATGAAAATAAAGAAAACAAACATGAAAAGGAAAACAAGAAAAAGAAAAGAAAAGAAAAATAAAGAAAACAAATAAGGAATGAAACAAAAGAAAAGAACAAAAGAAAAAAGAAAATGAATAGCATAGGCGTATTTAAAAAAAATGAAAAAGATGAAAAAGAAACCAGAAATTTGAAAGTAAATTGTATGTATTTTGTACGTGGATACATTGCACACAATGATTCTAAATTGAACGAATAAAGTAGAAAATTAAATTCCTAAAAACAAATTTTAATGCTTGAAACATGTTCACCAGCCGTGACTTCTTAAATTGATTGCAGAGATTTCAAATTCCACCGCACATGAACAAAAAGGTTTTCCTATTAACACTTTTGATTGCTCAAAAATGAAATTGCGTGCTCTAAAGTGAAATTGTTTTCCTGTTACCACTGTTGATCGCTCCAAAACGAAATTGCGTGCTCTAAAATGAAATTGCGTGCTCTAAAATGAAATTGCGTGCTCTAAAATGAAATTGCGTGCTCTAAAATGAAAATGCGTGCTCTAAAATGAAATTGCTTGCTGTTTTTAATTTGAATGATCGATAGACATGCTATGCGAGTTATCGTTTAATTTGATTGACCATTTTACAAATTTGATTGGCAAGAGTTTAAAATTGACCGTGATATCCTATATTAATGCCTTCATAGCTATCAAATGAATGAGAAATGTTTGTGTAAGCAACTGCAGTTTTGGTTGTGTGCACATGAGCATTCCTATAAAGCTGAAATGCTTGCTGCTATATGCTCGTTACCTTGTGGAACAGGCGCATATGGGTCAACTCATAAGAATGCGTTAACCTTTTGATACATATACAAATTCAGAAGGTAAATGGCCATTTTTACAGGGTGTCTGATAAGAATTTGAGTCTGTTAATGCATTAACATACCATCTAAAGGGCACCAACGCTTTTATGTCATAAAGACGTCAAATGAGGTCAATGTTAAAACTTTAATTTTTTTTTTCTTCTTCCACCTCATAGGCTCAGCGCTCCATCATCAACATGCACCTGATGTACACAAGTTACTTCCTTTTTGTGATGCTAATTACCTGTGTTTGTTATGCATTGGTCAAGGGACCTCCAG
Source organism: Heliocidaris erythrogramma (assembly GCA_025617745.1). Classification (NCBI taxonomy): domain Eukaryota; kingdom Metazoa; phylum Echinodermata; class Echinoidea; order Camarodonta; family Echinometridae; genus Heliocidaris; species Heliocidaris erythrogramma. The sequence continues at coordinate 23,324,326 of CM046861.1, read as the reverse complement.
TCAAGCACAGGACAATTGCTCATTCAACAACGAATGAGAAAAAGGTAGATGCATCCACATCTCTCTTTAGTTGAGAATACTGTAAAAGTTGAAATTTCGGACGATTTTATTTTTCTGCACTTTTGTGAATTTCACCTCCTTCTTTTTTAGTAGAGAACAAAGGGAGAGGTGCTCCCATTGTAAATCGGTTGCCAGATGTGTTTAATCATTGGCAACTTTAATCTGAATTGCATTTTCCTCAAACTTTCAGTAATATTTCATTTTTAAGCTTTTAGTTAACTTGATGCAAAGGTTGACTTCCCCTTTTGAACATTTTGCTCATAGCTGTTAATCAAAGAGCCCCATTGTTGTTGTTTCATGGAGGCTCAATGATCTTCCTTACGCAAACCACCCCTAAATTTCGGTATCTGTGATTTGTGTGTCCTTTAACTAAAGATCTTAACGTTTCCGAGATGACAAATGTATTTATGAGGCATACTTATCTAATTCTAGATTTTATGGTCAGCAAAATAATCATTTTAATCTGCAAAATTTTGGGAACAATGACTTCGATGAGTGAAGACCCCAGAAGTACATGTATATTATGATTCCTAGCATTCTTCGTCGTAAATGTATAAAGTTTATGGGAAGAACGAGATATGTCTGGAGTCATTTTCTAAATGAGAAATTGCTTCTAAAAAGTAAACCTTTTCCAACCCCATCTTTTTCTTCTTTTTTTCAGATGTCTGCACCAATTTGATGGTCCATCTCATCTACCAAGATATGTGTACATATTCTTTTAGAGCTATTGTAAATATTCTTTCAAGAGTTATTTGTAAGTAGTTCATGTTGTAACGATTTTCAAGCTGATTATATTCCATACCTTCTTTTTTTCGAGATACATGTATTACATTATTTATTGATTGAATTGCACTTTAAAATATTTTAGAGGTTCCAAAAGAAAGCAGGATTATTTTCTTTGCTCATGTGGAGCAGAAAAAACAAATCCATTTTAATTGAACCATTAATTATGTACCTTTGATGGTAAATAAAGACTTCAGTTCATAGGATATATATTGATCAGGTATGTGGATTCTTTCTGCATCTTTTGTGACGTACTTTGTTCATAAATTATTATTATACAGTTAATCTTGCACGACTCGAAGTTGCTTAAGACAAACTTTCCTCAAGTCGGATCAATTTTTTTGACCAAACTATGCAATATGTGTTATGGACATTTCCAAAGTCAAATTTTGCATAAAGTCAAACTATTTTTTGTGGTCCCAACAGATTCGACTTATGCAAAGTTAACTGTATTAAATGAATCACTCGGCCTATTGATAGCGATTATAGTTGTTTGACTGGCAGCATGTGGTCCTATGTGAACACAGTTTTCATTTGATATTGGGCATCTGGCTGTTAATGAAGGCTAATCCAGGCTGGATGATTGTTCAGTGTCCTGGGATGCATCCTCTGAAACTAGCTTACCCTCAGCAGTTGACTAAATTCCAGGGAGACTGAAGGCCCAAGAAAAACTGTAGGTCCACTAGATAAATTTGTTTAAAAATTATGCTCTTTAACTTACAGGATAGTTGTCTAAAGGCCCATGGAAACTCACCATTGGTCTATTGAAACTCTTATGTCGTGGGGGGAGGGGGGGACTCTTCTTTCTGAGACGCAAGTTTTTTTGAATCAAACACTCTGGCGTGAGTCACGTAACTTGTTTTTTTTTTAAGTTTAATCAAAACTAAAAGAAAATCACTCATTTTGCATAAGTTTGTGTAAATTGCTCAAAAGACTTCTTCTAGGATGTTTGCTTGATCCACCATTGTTCCTCACTTTGTATGTGAAGGAATATCATCTAATTTGCATACATTATGAAATAAGAAATGTTACCCCCTTAAAGGACTTATGGAATGCAAGTACATGTTGATCTGTGATGATGTGTATTGTTCTGTACATCACAAAATTTACAACCATTTGATCTGAATATGTGTCATATATTTTTAAATATTTTTTGTAATTATTTTATTTTACCTGCTAAGCCCCACCCCTAAAAAAATCCTTTGGAGTCTGATTCTTCACACATCATCAGTCACCTAAAACAAGCCAAACAATAGACACTGGTATGTACCTATCCCTCAGTTTAGCACCTGCTCACAATAGCATCGTATGTTTTAATACAATACCAACCCATAAACTCTCAATCACAATAGCAGATGCTATGTCAGAAATGCTCCAGCATCACAGGAAAAGAAAGGTACTGAAAATCTGTTGTAAGAAAACACACGATGCCATTGTGAGCAAGTACAAAACAGAGAGATACTTTACATACCAGTGTCTTTTGTTTGGCTTGTTTTAGGTGACTGATGATGTCATGTTAAAAGTCAGACTCCAAAGGATTCTTTTAGGGTGGTCCTTTAATCAGTGGTACCTTTTACATGCTAGTTGATGTCCATGTAAAAAAAAATCTGATTGCACCTCTGGTGACCAAGATTTGAAAGGGGTTGGGGGTGCTGAATTGACAGCCTCCTCCAAGTTAAAGTTACTCTCAAAAACCCATTTGGAAAAGGGTTAATCATCTGCTCATACTTGCTAGCACATGTACATAAAGAAAAATGTGTTTATAGGGTAACCTCTTTAGCTTTTGTCTGTGCATGTATTCTACTGAATTTTATATCCAATGCTGGTTGAAGGTCGGTCTAAAATGATTGCAACATAAGAAGTTAAACCAGTTAGACAGAATTTATCCTTGAGTTTGTGTTTAACTGAAGTACCTGTACATTAGAATACAGTCCTATGGTTTTATTTAATGGTGTAGAGAAAGTTATCCTTTAATGTGGAATATGTACGAGGGTTATGAAAATGTTTGTTCATACTTATTAATGTTGCAATAATATTTTGTTTTAAAAAAATATATAATGTGCCTGTAAATACATGTACATGTACTACTCTTTAGTGTATACAAAAATATTGGAGAAGAAAGATTAATGGGGTGTTGCAAGAAAGTTGCGATTGATTGCAAGTTGCAACTGATCGGTACTGACCAATCAAAATCATTGTTGCAAGCACATCTTCTTGAATGGGCAGACCCTGAACTATTCAGAATGGTTGTTCTGCTTTACAATTTGCAATTAATTGCAACTTTCTTGTAACACCCCATTTAGGGTGTGTCCTTGTACTCAGATTTGTTCTGACAAGTGTCATAACATTATTTTTTCCAGGAATGCAGAGATTTGTAAGTAACCCCACCTTTTTCCTGCAATTCTTTAATCGTTTATCAAGTGGCATGTATTATAGTAGTGATTAAATCACAAACATGTGGGTAGATGAACAGATATATTTTGGTATGCACTGAGATTAATCGACATTCCCAGTAGTTTAACAATTAGATGTCCTAATCATTTGCCTTTTGTTATTTACACTTTTTAAAGTTTGCAAAAAATAATCTGCAAGTACAGTAGAAATTTATAATAATTTGAGATGCTTATACATCTGAATGTGCAGAATAGTGTGTTAAATATGTGCATAATTTTCATGTTCTTTCAAATGTATATGAAGTTTTACGAATAAATGTGAATCTTGTAAAAAACTTGTTTGTACGATTATTCTTTTTGTGATTGGTCCATTATCAATACATGTACCATTACCACTGATTTTTTTTTCCTCCAAAAACAAAATAAGAGACCAGGGCAACGCTTACTCAAATATATATGGCTACCTCTTTCACGTACTCATTAGAAACTGACCCAAATACAACATGTGCATGTAATTATTTTCAAGCAAGCTTTAACCCATTCAGGACAGGAATCTTGGGTCCGAATTCACAAAAGAGGTTCCATGGATTAAACCTCTGGACTAAAATAAGCGTATTACTATCCTCACATTGGACACAAGGACATACGCGTACTACGCTTTTATGGAGGTTTAAACCACGAGTTAGATAAACAGCTTCCTTTGAATATGTGCCTTGAAGTGCTAAATTGATCAGCTTTTCTTCAGACAACCTACAATATATAAATGTTTGCTCTTTCTCCTCATGCATCTGCTGTATTTTGTAATCAGAAGTTATTGATTGTGGTCCTGAATGGGTACACGATATTCAGTAAATTATCTTGTACAGGTACTGTAATAAATTTATGAAATTTTCCTTTATAACGAGGTTCCAGTGTACATGATAGGCCTACATGACACACTTATGAGGTCTAGACATGTTATGGCCAAAATATGGTAATTCTGATATCTATCATTAACACATACATGTATTACCAATATCTTTACTTTTAATACAAGAGTATTACATGTAGTTCCTTTAGTAATTGAAAAAGGGAAGGGAATAGGGAAGGTGCTGCTCAAAAATATTTAGTACATGTTTACCATTTTTTCTTCTCAAAGATAATACAAAAAGTAAACCAGGATTATGATGTGCCCAAATGATTATAAAAGAAAAAGGAAAAAATTTCAAATTATCAACTGGACATGAATTCCAGATTTGTACACATTCCATATCATTTTACAGTGGAACATTATAAAAAACACTGTTTTAACAAATTCATTATAACAAGGAAATTTCCTCAATCCCATGGAATTTATTACAAGGTTCCACTGTATTAGCAATGATTTTCATACAATATACCTGTTAGATGTTGTGCTGAATAGTGACAGTCCCAACAAGTAACGGGTCAGTCTTTATTTTCAACAAACATTTACAAAGAAAATGGACCACTTCACTCTGTATCCATAAGAAGTACAGCGGAAACTCAACATAACGATGACCTTGGGACCATGAAAATTGCCTTGTTATATCAGGCATCTCCTTATATCAGGGTAAACAACCCCAAAGAACAAAGACCTGCTGGGGACCAGCAAAATTATGTTGTTATATCATGAATCTTGTTGTATTGGAGCTCTTTATAACAACTTTCCACTGCATACTGTTCCAAGTTTGCCCACCACAAGTGCAAGTCGGAATGAATTATAAGCTGGCAATCATTGGGTAGATCCAAGGTTACCATTACAATAGTGATTGTATCTATTGAATGACGAGTGCTTTTACTCACTGACAGCAAGATACATTCCACTCCTTGGATTTATCAAGATTTCTTTCATAACTAGAAAGTTAATCCATGTACATGAAGGTATTTCCTGAGATAGGCCAGAAATCACGAAAGAGGTTTATTTAGACCATGGTTTAAACCTCTGCCGTGGACTAAATTAAGCATAAATAAGCGTATACATGTATAACCGTGTCCACCCATTGAACAAGAGGACTATGCTTATAGAAGTTTAAACCATGGTTTAAAATAAACCTCTTTCATGAATTTTGGTCATAAATGGTGAGCTGTACTCAATTTCACTGGGGGCTTGCTAAATATGCTTTTCATGGCTCGCTTACAAATAAGATGTAATTTATCTTCCCACTGAAATGGCAAACATAGTTCCCTGGAAGTTAAGGATTTTGTGAAGAAGAATTCATAAATCTGAATACAAACTGCCACATGTAAATACTTGGAAGAAATAATCTATGACAAAAGACTTCTAGTACATACATGTAATTGTATCATAGAGTAAGAGGTGGTTTATTTCTCTCTAACTTGCTACATGTACTTTTTAACTTTTTGACTTAAGCCATCAATTCATTTATGAGAAGACACAGTCTGTTTCAAGAATTTCTCAGCTGAAGTTTTAGATAGTCTGCATTCATTTATGTTATACACTCCATATCACTACACTCTAATGAATTTCTTTAAATACATGTACACGTATGTCAACATGGATGCAATTAAAGGAATTAAATAGAGTAAGAGAATATGGATGTAATCAGATAAACTAAATCCAGACTATCCAAAACTTCAGATGAGGATTTCTAGGGAAAAAAGACACACATGCACTTCTTATTGTTTGAAAAAGGCAAAGGCAGGGGAACAAATATCAAAGATTACAGTGATAAATGTGCTATAAGCAACATCACAGTCGCAATTTGTGCATAAGCATATAAAATACACGTGTCCCGATATTGAAATACATGTACACACAGACCAATACAGAATACATGAACATATTCAAGTTCAGTATAATATACGTTCATTACACATTTTTCACTGTGTTTTCTTGACTCTTCATTATACAGTGGAACCTTGTTATACCAAACTCCTTGGGACCAATGAAATTTCCTTGTTTTATTGAAACCTTGTTGTATCAGGACCAAAAACAATACAACACAAATGAGTGGGAGCAGGTAATAACCTTGTAGTGTGCTTTATAAGGAGGTTCCACTGTAGCTAGCAGCATAGCCAAATAGAGCCGCAGACATATACCCGTACTTATTGCACATTGTTTGAACTATTCCTCAACTACATGTTTTGACTATTTAATGTGCTGAAGAAACTGTAATAGCAAGTAGTTTCATTGTACATGTATCAACAAGCACACTTCGCCTATGATTTATCATTTATCTCTGCTTATTATACACTGTAGGTCAACAAGTAAATTTTATAATTAATGTCGATGTAAACAAAACTAATAAACTGGGTACTCTTGGCAGGCAGGAAATGTTAAAGAGAATGTTGAGTTCTAGGAAAGGTGAAAAATAATTTGTGAGCTTTCTCATTCCTTTTATGTCGGTTTAGAAGAAGATCATAGTAGAAATGTCCCCTAAAAAGTATTGCCCTTTAAATGCCCTATTAAAAATATGACAAGAAATATCTGAAGTGTTCCGGCCGAACATTCATGTCACATGTGTGTACAGTCCCATACACCCATTTCTGTGTGCAGTGCATGTGCTTTCAGCGAGATTGGGTCGATATCTTATAATTTTGATGATACCAAAACCTCACAGTATACACCATTTTCTAATTTAGACATGATCAACCTTTCCCAATTGCTTCGAGATAATTTCTTTTACAATGTAATCGCATGGCCAGAACTCAACTTTATCTTTAAGCATGCTGCAGGAATTTCCTGGGGGCAGTCTCCATTTTCAGTCATATCCCTGTCACAGAAAAGAAAAAGATAAGAAAAAAAAAATTAACACATAGTATGATCCATCAAGTTTCAGGTGGCAGAAGAGGAGTTTATGTGTTACAGGTATAGGCCAATAACTTTGTTCACATTAACAAAAAAAAATAATCAAGAATCGATAAAACTACATTACTATTAATTTGTTAAAAGGAATACGTGGGGAGGAGAGGGGGTATGATACAGAGCTACTGGCCAGTCTTGATCAGCATTACTTGTGCAATTTTCTGGGCTACTTTTATCCTATAGGCCTACAGCAATAGCAAATGTAGCAAAGCTTTTTTGTAACTTATAACAATGGTATGTAATTGTAGGAAATAATTTGTAACGAAAAATATTATTCAATAGATAATTAAGATTGATGTTTACCATACACGTCTTTTGCTTTCATTGCTATATTATGGCCTAAATGGAAAATGGAAATCAAGTAAGCTCCTACATGTATACTGTAGATAATTATTAGTTCAAATTTATAAGCATACTGGGGAATATTAACACAAATCTATGACAAAATATACTTCATCCTGCAATCATATGGGTAACACAAACAGGGTTTTAATCAGACAGGGCATTCAAAATCTGACAATGGTATCATTGCTTCAAGAGCATAGGATTAACTCAGCGGCTTACATGTATCTAGCCTTTGGAATTGTCTGAAGCGTGTGAAAGGTTAGCATTGGACCATTTAGAAGTCCCCCCTAGTGTAGTATAGCACAGCCATGAGTTGAAATGTGCATCTCATTGTGGGTATCCATTGTTACAAGAATGCCCATTTTATCATGCCCCTAGTTTGAGATGTTCTCGACTCCTTGAGGCAGTTTTAGTACAGTTAGCTTTGCATTAGTCAAATCTGTTGGGACCACCAAAACTAGTTCAACTTATGTAAAGTTCGACTTAGAAAATGTAAATAACACATTTTGCAAGGTAATGGTAAAAAAAATTTGATTCAACTTAGGAGGGAATGTTCCACTTATGTTGGAGTTATACAAGGTTAACTGTATTTTTTCAAAAAGACCACACATGTCCGAATGTCAGGCAATCACTTTATTACTATAGTACATCCTGGGTAACTCCGCTCTGATCTTCGCAAGCTCATTTTTTTTTAGACTTCCAATTAATAATTAAGCATGTTCAGTGTTGAACATGGCTCATGTAAAACATTTGAGTCTAACTAAAAACTTTTCAGTCTCGGATATTTTGCAAGCTTATTTTTAATCCATGCATATCCAACTGGAAGCCGTTGGTCTAGAATTATCATTAACAACAATTCAAGTTTAACACCAACAGATAATACCTGAAGTCAAATCAGACTTCGTGATGAACAGAGGTAAAATTGTATTTGTAAAATTGTCAAATTGTGAACGAGGAAACCACTCATTCATTGTACGTGTGCACTACACGCACACAATCAATCACACTGTAGAATCACACTGTACTTTCGTGTATTGTAAAGTCGACTCTAACTTGGCCTTCTGTGAGATACATTCTCTTCGTTCATAAAATACCGAACATATTATCTAAACTACCATGCATGACCTATATTAATAATCAAAACACTAAATAGTTTTGCATCTTTAATACGAACCAAAAACAGAGATACAACGAATATTTCTTGCCTCACGAATGAAAACGGGACGACGCCCAACTTAACGCCGCATAAAGCACGCCAAACCAACCTTTTTAGATTAGCCTACACTAGAAATACTGCGCGCTGTATACCGGCCGTTACTACATTGTAAGTTAACTAGCTAGCTGCGACAAATGAGTTACTTACTGAAGATTGTATGTTTGAAATAAAAATGATAGTAGTAGACCTCTAAGACTTATGTTGATTTGTTTAGCATAGTTTATGATTATCACTGAGAACTTTTTTTTCCCTAGCGTAAGAATACCACTTAACATGGAGCGGGTCGAGCGTGCGTCGTCGCGTCATGTGTATACTGTTCGTGTACGTGTTTACAATTGCCATCTCTCTGCTGCCTGCCTGGATCAGAATCTGCATGGGCTAGTTGTCCTAAGTTTTTCACTGACGCGGTGACGCCATGTTGAAAGTAGGAGTTACACATACCTATACCCACACACCATGCCATTGAAGATTTCAGTTGAAGTTCCCCGGATGATGCAGCTATAGCTAGCAAATAGGCACGTGTTGTTGGATGATTATGAGGAGAGCTGTATATCGGTCCAGTAGCCTATCTTACCAACTTCATGATTTCGCCACGTGAGGATCGATTTCGTAAATGATTCGCATGCATCATGAACATGACGTAGTTCCCAGTCAGCAATCAATACTGGATCCATCTTGACATCCGTTAACAGCTAGTTCCCCTAACTCGTATGTGGGATAGGCGACTTCTATAACGCTACATGTTTGGACGATGCCATGTGGATTAAAATTCTAGAATCCTGTAAAAGTGTCGGACGGGATGTAGATCTATTTATTTCGATCTACGCCTTTGAATGACTGCTCGACGAATGGCCTGGATTTTCATTCTGATCGATTTAGGCCGACAGTTCACTTACATGTAGACCTCATACAACGTCTTAACTCTTATAGTGTGCCAGCTATTCCTTTTTCGCCTATACAAGCGAGGCTTCATTCTTGACCTGCAGTACCATCGGGCCACTGCACAGCTAACTTTACAAATATTCTACATCTTATTGCATCAATGAGTTCCGGGTTTTCCTGACTCCTTGTTGGACCTCTAAAAATCATCCTCTGCACAGTCAGATTTTCCCGATCTATTGGGGGTCGGATCGAGACTATTATTAGTCGAATAAGACCAATCTCACTTGGAAACTTGGGAACTTGGAAACCTGTGAAAGAGAATTATCAAAACCCTATGACAAAGAAGGCATCCAATGATGGCGACTGTAGCATATAACTCTCTGAGTCGTGCTGGCTTGACATTTGAGTACCTGCACACGAACTCGTGAGTGTCTCGATCAGGATGTGTATACAGTCTAATCTACATGTATTTCTTTATTAAAAATGCTCATTGCCTACATTCTTGAAGGCTGTGCAAACTGGGTCGGGTGCAGTCTATGGACATAAACCTATACATGTATTAAACATGTTTTTATTGATATGTAATTATAATTTTGCAATTAAAGGACCTATGGAATGCAAGTACATATTGATCTTTGATGATGCGTATTGTTCTGAACATCACAAAATTTACAACCATTTGATCTGATTATGAGTCATATACTTTTAAATATTTTTGTAATTATTTTATTTTACCTGCTAAGCCCCGCCCCTAAAAAATCCTTTGGAGTCTGATTCTTCGCTCACGTGACATGATCAGTCAATCATCAGTCACCTAAAACAAGCAAAACAAACTTGACACTGGTATGTAAAGTATCTCTCTGTTTTGTAATTGCTCACAATAGCATCGTGTGTTTTCATACAACAGATTTTCAGTACCTTTGCCTGTGATGCTGGAGCATTTCTGACATAGCATCTGCTAATTAGTGTGATTGAGAGTTTATGAGTTGGTATTGTATTAAAACTTGTGATGCTATTGTGAGCAGGTGCTAAACTGAGGGATAGTTGCATACCAGTATCTATTGTTTGGCTTGTTTTAGGTGACTAATGATGTCGATCATGTGAAGAATCAGACTCCAAAGGTATTTTTTAGGGGTGGGGCTTAGCAGGTAATATCAAGTAATTACAAGAAATATTAAAAAATATATGACACATATTCAAATCAAATGGTTGCACATTTTGTGATGTACATAACAATACTCATCATCAAAGATCAACATGTAGTTTACCTTTCATAGGTCCTTTACATAAGTCTGTCTGTTATTTTTATGTGGTGTGTTTTCACAGACGCTGCAGGCCTAGTTGATAATTAGATTTCCATATCAAGAGATCAAAAGTTTGTATGTAACCAACTCTGTGACCTTATACATGTATACTTCTTTAATCAATTATTACTCAAGGTAGACAGGCCTGACATGCAGGGCACTGGAGAACCCCATTTGGCTGTTTTGTCCATCCCTCTTGCCAGATTGGTTTTGACTCCAGGTTTTTCACATTATGTGGGCTTTCTTGCTCAGCATTTCTTTCCCTAATTGATCTCCATAGATTTTGTATTGGGTTTATGGGTCTACATTCATGATGTGACGCCCGTTACGGCCACTCCAATTTTGGCCCTCCATTGTTAATTTATATAAATTTTTAACGTTGCAGTTTTGTTCAAATTACCCATTGGTCATAGGTCAAGAAAGAGAAGTCTTAGTCTTGTCTGACTGCATGTTACAGAGGCATTGTTGAAAGACGAAGTTGAGTGCTGGTCATGTGATTACATTGTGAAAGAAGCTGTAGAAGCAGTTTGGAAAGGTTGATTAAGCAGTGCATAAGAACTTGTGTGTACTGTGAGGTTTTGGAAGCATCAAAATTATAAGACATTGACCCAATTTCGCTGAAAAGCACATGCTCAGTACACAGAAATGGTTATGGGACTGCACGCACATGTGGCATGGATGTTTGGACCGAACCCTTCAGCTATTTCTCATCATATTTTGATTACGAAGGCATCTGAAGAGCAATCCTTTTCAGGGGACATTTCTACTATGTCTATGATGCTCGTCCAAACTGAAATAAAAGGAATGAGAAAGCTCACAAATTATATAAAAGCAAGCTAGACTCCTTCTTCATTCTCTTTCCAGTGGAGAAGAATAGGCTACTGGTGCCTGAGGCCTCCAATCTGTAACAGACCTCGCTTACACGATTTTGTTCATCACAGTTGAATGACTTTAATAATAATGATTTACATGTTTACCCAGGGTAGCCTCATGAGTATTATATACCGTTCTCCCCGACTCCCCTGAGGGTCCTGTAATCGTACTATTACCATGGTTTTAGGCTAGCCGAGCGACCATGATAAGGCGCTCAATCATTCAAGGAATTATTTTTATTTATTTTTTATTTATTTATTTTTATTATTATTATTATTATTATTATTTTTTTTTGGGGGGGGGGGGGATTAAAACATACAAACATACCCTATGAAATAAACGTATACCTTTCCTAAACATTTTTTAACGAAAGAGATTGTTGCTAGTATGTTTAAAATGCTGTAGAACTGTGATTCAGACATATTCGACATGTACAAGTTACAAAACATTTTGACCACAACTGTAATGGGCGTTAAAACTTTCCTGTTACAGTGGAAACTCACTATAACGAGGACCTTGGGACCATGAAAATTTCCTTGCTATATCAGAATATTCTTATAGCAGGGTAAAAGGAACAAAAAACACCCATAAAGACCTGGGACCAGCATAGTTTCCTTGTTATATCAGGAATATTCTTACATCCGAGCTCTTTGTAACGAATTTCAATTGTACATGTATAGGCAATGTTTACTGGCAATGAAATATTGAAGTCATCTGAAAAAGGAAAAGTCATATGCTTTCCACTGATAGCTGGTGAGGTTTCCAGGGGCATGCATCGCTGAACCCTTGGCTGAACTCTATCGTCCTCCAAATTTGTGTAGAATTCAGTTAGTTCACATCGTTGTAAAACACAGTGGTATAGTGTTGAGGGATTGGCTCAGTCAGTCTGTTGGGTTGATTGCTCTTCAAAGTCATTCGTCGTTACTAAGTATATCTGATCATCGTTGAGATAACGCAGAAACAAAGAGTCTAAGGAACTTCATGAAATATGGAACAAGATGTCAATCATGAATTTGACCAACTTGTGTATGTGTATTTTGAATGCTGGAGAACCTTTCTTCCGATTTTTAACGTAAAACAGACATTCGTGGAAATCATGACGGTCGGGTTTTCATGAAAAGATGAGTTTATAATTTTCCCCTTTTAATACCCATTATTTGCGCTTGTTCTTTGCTATATACAGACTTCAAATCCAGACTGTCTTCTTTTTAGAATGTTTCCTTTCCGAAAAAAACTTTTTACAAAGTAGCCACGTGTAAATAACATCTCATCAACACAAATTCAGTTTTTGAGGGGCGAAAATTGAAAAAAAATTAGAAAATTAAAGAAAAAGTTATACTTTGGTCTCCAACCTCGGGTTAAGACGGTGCATCAAAATCATTTTCACGTAGTGTCATAATTTCTGGATCAAGTTGGTATTTTTTTTAGCCGCTATATATGTTTGGGCAGGGTGCCATAATCCGGAGATACGCCACTGTCCATTGTGTTTAACAAGAAAGTGCACCGACTGGAAGTCTGCCTGTAATTTTAAAGACGATGGTGTTTAGTGATTCATCACCCTGGAAATCTTATACAAGGTAAATTTGGGAAGCTTATATAATATTCTTGTCAGATGATCTGAAAAATATTGATAAACGTACATACTGGTCTATTTATAGGAAGTTTTCATAGTTGGTTTTCCCTTTTTAAATCCGTATAGGCCTATATTCGATTTGCATTTACTGACAGCATTCACAGATTATTGCTTATTCTTCTGGAGTAAGGTACGGGCAAAGTGGTACAGTACCGGTATTTTATGACCAGCTATTAAGTGCTTGTCTTTGAGGTAGATTCGCAACCGCCGTAACAAGCACGGCAAATTCTTGCAAGTTAGGAAACAATCAAATGGCTCTCTATCACACAATGACGAGACATTTTTATTAACGATGACAGGCAATCTATTACATACATTTATTTAATGTAATTAGTTTTCGCCTTCCCGAATCAATGAGAGTGCATACGACTGGTATATAATTGGGTGAAGCGGATATATTTAACAGAAGAATTGGCATGAAAATATCTTTACTAGGAACATGTGGCTTGTGGGTATTATTACTGATGGTTTCATTTGATTGAATATTATTTCATGATATCAGTACATGTATATGAAGCAGTAACCAAATTAAATGGGAAAGTTACTCAAACTGCCTATAAAGAACTCCATTTGTGACACTTTCTAGACAATATCTCCGAAAGTTCTTCATGTTTTGGCATTGAAAATTCAGAAGGAGATTCTCATTGATATTTATTTATTTATTCTCCACTCATGGGTTGGATTGTCATTGTCATCCAATAGCTGTTTTCAAAAGAATACATGTACACGACAACTCATGCACACATTTCTGTGTGTTGGGAAATCAAAGTAACTGCGCAGCATAACACTTCAAACTTCAATATCTCTCAATCGCTTCTGTCTCCCTGGTTACGCTTAGCGGCTTTGAACCTCCGATATTATTAAGAATCAAGGCATTTCACTGCATATGATGTCAATCCTTTCGATTCCGGCAGACGTTTGCATTCATTTAGTAAGTTGTGACTCCATTTGTAATACCTACTGGATGAAATGATCATATCTATCCTTTATGAGTATACAGGGCCTACACTCTAGGGCTTACATGCCGCATATTTCAAATTTCCCAGGCAGTTCCAATTTGCCATTTTAATATTTATATGTTTGGTATTTATTAGATGTTTATAAAATTATATACATGTATGTGTGCAGCACTTCATGGGTTGTTTTATCATCATTGTCAGAGTTTCATAATAACCGATCCATGTTGCTTTCCTTTTCAGTAATACCCTAAACATTAACACCGAACATGTGGTGTTGCGTGCATAATGTCTGCAAACTGCATGTAATCTGTTTGAGACCTCAAAGTACCGAGTACCGACTAAATTAGATTTTCGTATGTCGCGTAGTGATTTGTATTATGTTGATAGCCCTTTGAGACCTTAGATCAAACCTTTTAAGGAAATGTTCCTTTCTGTGTTATTTATAATATTCATGATTCCATCAAACCTTATAAGATAAAGAGAGGGGAGGTATCAAACCCCTTAGACCCTATAATGACTGAAACCTCGTATACGGATTACCTGCCGATTGCATGAAAGATAATTCAGACTCAATCTACTGCATGGTAACAATTCAAATCGACTTTAGGGCACTCTTTTCTCAATTCGATAAATAGAAATCGAGACGAGCTTCAAGACTAAACGAGCTTGGAGATGAACAAAATGGTAGTAAATGAGAACATGAAATGCGACATGAAGCTCTTCTTTATACGCAGACGTTATCTGTCACAGATCAGTGACCAAATAACCAAGTAGATGTTACATCTGTTTATATTATCCTTCTCTTTATTCCATGTAGGAACTTCGTACATAATGTCAACGCGTAAAATCTCTGTTGTAATAAATGTTCAACCGTTTTCGTGGACTTTCATTTCTTTTCAGAACAACACACGAGTTTTTATTTGGAGCGCTCGCTGAACTTCTTGATAATGCCAGGTAAAAGTTGAATGATGGCAGTCGTGTACAGAAAAAAAACATGTATATGTTGTCCAAGAATGAATTGAAACGTGACCACTAGGTAAAAAAGAAAGGTCGACGGCTGATTTTTAAGGATGTGTAACTGCTCCTTGGCCAATTATTAGGGTCAATTATTATGCCATGCATGTATAACATTACTGTTTAACTTCAATCCATATTTGTTGCTGATTCTGCTCAAAAGTAATAATAATAATAATAGCAATGATAAGTAATGATAGTAAGTAAGTAATAACGATGATAAATTAATACTACCACAACCACTAATAATAATGTCTTGGTTACCCAGGGGAGCCTCCTCAGTATTACATGTACATACTGTTCTCTCTGACCGGTCCAAGTCGTTGGGAAATAACGGAAATTTGCCTTTAGGGATTCTTGCACAATAGTTGATTACAAAAACTTGCCTCTAACAATCAACATATGAATGTAGTCATACAGATATTTGCTTTAATAAATTACAAGGTCATGAAATATTTTACTTGATCGAATTAGATTTATATTTCCTGATACGTGTACTTTCTTGCCCATATAGGCAAATAGTGTAATCTGTATACCCATATTTCCATCGGTAGTGTATTTCTATTTCCAATTGACACGAGCACAGATATCGACTCTAAGGTATGTTGCATAAGTAATTTACTTTGTATAACATGTGCTCACATGCAGTATCTGTTTGTCTTATCTTCGTCTTCTTCTTCATCATCATCATCATCTTCTTCTTCTTCTTCTTCAGGGACGCAAGTGCAAGCCGTATGGATGTGTACACAGGTAAATATGACAGACGAGTAGCCAAAATATCTCCAGGGGTCAAATAATACGAAGTGAATTAAACTTTGCTTCTCGTTCCTTTGCGACTTAGTGAAGTGCAAATTATGACAGGATTGTAATCGCGGTTGACTTTGCGGATTTTTGTGTATAGTTATTAAACACAACAAAAAGAGCAAGTCCCACTGAGCAACTCCTCATAATTTCTGAACCGCAAAGTTTTGATCATATTTGCAGGAATGGATTGTGCTTGTGGTTCTTATGTCAGTTTTGTGTGAAAATTAGGGTATCCGCAAAGTCATGGTTGAATCCATGAGGACGTTTTAAAGACGGAATTGCGACATTTCAAAATTCACAAGAAGGTCATTCATTCAGTGTACTGAGCGACAGACAAGATTTTGACTGTCGGCGCTGTATCTATGCATTGGACTGGTTTATGATCTCATGACACATTGCTGACCTTGAATCATTATTTCACGGTTGACTGAACCAGAACTATACATGCCTAACCATACCGAAGACTCAAATGTTACGAAGTTATGGTTTCGCAATCTTCTTCTATTTCTCTTCTTTATCAATGTCCTCTCTAAATGCCCATATGAATGATACAACCATTTATTCTTATCAAGAGTTATTTTTTTGTATCATATATTGATAATGAAAAGTATTTACAGAGGAATGGATGTTAATTGTAGATTATATAGAAATGATTGGAAGCCTTAAACGAAACGGGCTTCAAAACAACTAAGGTATATTAACAAAAGGAATAACTTTCTTGTTTTAGTATATACCTATTCTATACAAATGAAAGAAGGCAAATATTAATTTCATAATGAATAGCGTGGAGTTGAAAAAAAAGAATTACATGTATTTGGATTTTGGAGAAAGTGAAGGAGAGAGAGAGTTAAGTGAGGTGGAAGGATAATTTTGATAGCGCATCAAGATTTAAAAATGATTTATAATATTTTCAAAGAGAACGCTTTATAACATTTCGTACAGTCAATCACTTCCGTAATTAAGATTAATTTTACAGCTTCATGAAATTTGAACGGTGAGTGGTATGAGGTCCAAGAATGTAGAGCTGAAGCCAAAAGCATACATCTCAAGGGACCAAACTTCCAAGAGACCGACAGCCCACCAGGTCTCCGGCGGGCCTTCTAACAGTTTTTTTTTTTTTTTTTTTTGGGGGGGGGGGGGGTTAGGGTTCACTAGACGGATGGCCAATATGACATTTTCCTTTATGTATGCATGTTTCTTTGTTTTATGGTTCTCGTTGGCTATCGGTTTAGGGAACCTTTTGTACAAGTCTGTCTCATGGGCTGTCCGTCTACTGAGATATGAACACGATATATAAGGCCGGTTCTCATTTAGAAACACAACGCCAGGATGCAATGCAATGACAGAGAAGAATGAGATAAAATTAATATTTATTTTAAAAAAAAATGGGGAAAATGGGCATACTGTGCACTAGTGCGCAAGAGATTTGTAGAATCCAAAAAAAGGGAAGAGTAGGCCTATATGTTTAAAAACACCTTTGTATGTTAAGAACTCCCTGCACCCCGGTGTAGTGGTACACCTGCACATCAGTCAGTTATATCGGAAGGAGAGACCTGAGGGCCCCGGGGGTATATCTCATTGAGGCCTGTACGGCATCCGCGTCCATGAGAACGGGTAAAAAGGGTTGTTTTTCAACACCAGACGGCTAACCCGGGTATCTCGTTTAGGGTATCAAAAAGAGGAAAATTCTGAAAAAGGGGTATCAAATTCACGAGTGATGAGAAAAGATCCTCGAAAAGGGTAGAAAATTTAAATTTGACAGTATTCGGGAGCCGGTCAGGAGCCCAACGAACAGCTGCATGATTTATGCTTAACCGGCTGTCGGCTGTCAATAATCTCGGGAATCTTCATTATTAGTAGTCTGTTTGGTCTTTTTTCGGCGGGATTGGGCTTTTTTCACTCGAATTCCATGAAATAGTTCAGTTTTTACGCGGGTTTTCGCCCCGGTTTTGGCGAGATTTTCGCGGTTTGGGGTTTTGTGAATGAACATACGATAGCTTACAAATTTCATATTGCCCTTCTGCCGTCCACAAACTGACTTTGACTTTGTAAGAATATCCATTTATTGAGGCAAAATCAAGGCAGATTGGACCAGAAAATAAGGAAAAAGGGGGAAAAACATTGAAATCGCGACACAAACCTGGTAAAACGTAGCTGTACTGTTCGTTCCCGAATAATTATAAATTATATATCGCGCTATTATTGTCCAGGCTCATTCTTGTACATGCACATAGTAGGTACTGCATTATATAGGTTTCATAAAGCATTATGTAATTCTATGCCGCAGTATCAAATAAAATGTTGAAACCTTTGTATAAGACTTTTGATGAACAAAGTACATTAAGTGATTTCATTAACCGTGGTACGGAACATTTTCCTGTCATCATTCAACAAAGATTTGCCATATAGGAGTGCATTCCTAACATGTAATTTGTCCAGGAGCATTATTGTCTTTTATTTCATCATTGAATATATATATGATTCATTAAAGCTAGTTTTAAGTGTACAAAATGATTTGATTTAAATTTTGGTGAAATAAAAAGACATAGTATTATTGTAATGTGAGTCTAGCGATTGTTTTTATGGTGGCATTTGTAAAAAAAATATACAGTATATATATATATATATATATATATCTGTTGAAACATATGTACATATATGCGTATATATGCGAATGTATTACACTTTTGATAAACTAAATACAGTAAGTATATTTCTACATGTGTGCGGCAAGTATGTATAGGTATATATCAACCATGGTACAGACCATGGGTGTCCGCTCAACATACGCAGCAGGTGGGCCGGGACGATACATCCCCAGCAGTGAATCAGTGAAAGCACAGGTGCACTATATTGTTTGCAAGCCAGGAATATTAATAAAAGACTGACTAGACTATTCTATCTCATCAACGAGACTAGGCGTAAATAGTCAATTTTGACTGAAACGCCAAAAATACAACCAACAACAACAACCATGGTTGTCGATCCCGGGGGGATGGGGGGAAGGGGGCCAATATATAGCCAAACAAAATTGAGGTGGGGGATGGCCTGTGTTATCATCCTCCAATATTTTTGGATGAAATAAGAATTAATTACATTAACTTAAAACCAATAATTATCCAAACTCATTATGTTTGATCTTGGAATACCATCACATTGTTTAATGATTAGAAGTAAGAAAATAAGAAATGCCATAATTTCAATGCTAAAATATCGAAGAAAATTCGTTCGCGAGTCGCATTGTTATTCTCAATTAAGGGGTCCGTCCATTAGTGTAGAACCGTGCATTCCTTCTTTTCATAACCAAAAAACATTTTTGGATGCTCTAAAATGCAAGTTTTATTTACACATTTTGAAAAAGTCCCTGGAGTGGGAGGGGGCCCCCTCCCAGCACACCCTTCCCCCGCTCGCTCGCTTCGCTTTGTGGCGTATCTAAGGAGGCAGAGGGCACGTGCCCTGGGCGGCACTTCGAGGGTGCATAAAACGCAAAGGAGAGAAAGAAAAAAGGGGGAATCCGCGGGGTAAAAAGTTGTTTTTTTTTTTAAGTTTGAAATGCGAAAATTTTCCAAAGCTCGGTCGCTTTGCTCCCTCGCATAATTATTTTTTTCCAAGATCTCGTAATTTTGCGCCCCCAGTAGGCCTATATAGTTTCTTAAAATAGCTTAAAGCCCTTGTTCTTAAAGTGCCGCAGGCCACTTGCGCCCCGGCCTGCGAAACAATTTCATGCGGCCCGCCAAAATATCTAGTAAGAAAAATAATCTTGTTTTAAGTACTATGTTGATGCATAATACTCGGAGGGGGGGGGGGGGGGGGGGGGGGCGTAACTTAGCAAAATAAGCGCATCTGAAAATCTTCCCGTGGATATTTTTTCATTAATCCAAAGAGGTTCTTTTCTATTCTTTCAATAAAACATCATTCTGTAAGCCTGTGTTCCAAAGTAAATATTTGCCGTTAACATCTTCCTTTTTAACAAAATAAGGGCCAAGAAGAACCAATCCTGGAATAGGGTGTACAATACTTTGCAAAATCTAAAAAATCCCTGTTAAGGATCTAAACTGAAAATTGAAAAAAATACTGAGAAAAAAAAAAGAAACTATGAAGAAGAGAAATGTTGGTGTAAGTGTGGATCGTGTTGCATAGCACTCTTCTAGTGATAACTTTTGATTTTGACTGTCACTCAATGTGCCAACATATTTTGAAATAAATAATGAAAGGATTATATTATATATTTTATATTATATTTTACCATATTGTCTAACATGAATACAATGCCACTAATTTATTGTATTTTTTGACTAATTTTATGATTTAATGTAAGTACATTGCATCGATCTCTAATACGTACACTGTCGGAAACAGTCTTAGAGCAGAAGACAATGTATCATAATTGTCGTAGAGGGCGTATAAAATAAGATATGAATAAAAACCTATATATTTGATATATTTATATATTTTCTGCCTTTTTTTCACGAAAGTCATCTCTAATGTCATTTCTATACAAACAGTGGGAATTCATATCCATATTGCAATTACGGGTATTTTAAAAAAATAATTCGAAAATCATAAATTTGACCAAAATGAGCATTCTAAAAATACCTGAAAAGTAACTTTAGACACAGTTTAAAATTTGAAACAACGTTTATAGTTTTAGTCATGACATTATCTTTCTAAAAATGTATGTTTCCGAAAATTCTCACAAAATTTCCCATGGTTGACCATTTGACAACAGACTATTGAGGAAACCACCGTTCACTCTATACAGAATCGCTTCATGGGGCCGTATGCATAAAAAAGTAAATGCTTTTTACTTCGAAAATTGAAGCAATTACTTCTGTCTGTATGCATAAAGACCCAAGTAAATGCTTTTGCTAAAAAGCAATAGCTATTAGCAAAAATCATTTACATTTTACTTGTTTCATTTTAGCAAATGCTAAAATCCATATGCATAAAACTGAGCATTTGCTCCAACAGTCCAAGTATTTGCTTCAAATTTTCAAGGTAGCTCCAGACCTACCTTGACTTTCAACTTGAACAGAAGTGTTTCATTCACAGTGATCAAAATGGCTGCATTTATGCAACTGGGTGCCAGGAGGAAGGTGTACCAGCCTCGACGTGACCAGGCATCGCCTTCCTACCGTGCAGAATTCCGTTTTACGGAGGAAAATGCTCAGTGGATCACAGAAAATTTTCTGCACGAAAATTTAGAAACAAGGGGAGGTGAGTTTTCTAACAAACACAAAATTGAAGTGTTCCTCCGTTACATTGGTGACCCAGGATTTCGAGTTGGAATGGGCAAGGACATCAGTGTACTGTGTCAAGGAATTTTGCTAGTGTTCCAGAGCCAGGTGGTTGAGAAAGCCGGGGTCTGGATACAGTTTCCTACTGATCCGGATGACGTTCAACAGGCAAAGGATTCATGGCAGGAAAGGTTCAATTTTCCTTGCGCAATTGAAGCCCTAGATTGTACCCATAGAAGTATCCAAAAACCTGGACAACATGGAGATGAGTACATTTGTCGAAAGGGCGTACCCACACTGAATGTGCAGGCTACATGTGATGCTAGCGAAAGATTTACTAGCGTGTCAGCTGAATGGCCAGGATCAGTTCATGACAGCCGTATTTGGAAAAATTCAACAGTGGGCCGCTTCATGTCAAACTCCCGAACTGACGCTTTGTTGTTGGGAGATGAGGGTTATGGAATTGCCCCCCTGGCTGATGACCCCTTACAAGGAGCCAGCTACACCAGAGCAAAGATCTTACAACAAGGTTCATAAGAATGAACGTGTCATTATTGAACGTTGCTTTGGGCAGCTAAAGCGAAGATTTCTTATTATACAGGGGCGTGTTCGGGTTCAGCTTCAGAAAATCCCCAAAGTAATCTTAGCTTGCTTTATCTTGCACAACGTGTCGAAGTATCTTCAGGATCCGGAAGACTTTCCTGAATTCAGAGATTGGCTAAATGAAGAGGATGTGATGAAAACGATGGTGATGAAAACGATAATATGATTCGTCGAAGGGGCCAGGATAGACAACGGGAGATAGCTGCCATTCTGCATAACTTACATGATTAGGATGAAAGATGGAATAAAGATACAGGATGCAATGTGAGTTTGGTGTAAGTTTTATTTATATATCATCATAAGCTACAAGAAGCATTCACCGAGTGACATAGGATCACTCTTCACCTGTTTAAAAATGTTGCATAACCTGTCGTAACCGTGATCAATCCAATACCAAATAGATGGTATAAACAAGCAAAATGCTTGTCAAGTACAAGTATTTGCTTCGAAGTAAAAGTAAAAGATTATGCATATGAAACCAAGTAAATGCTTTTACTTTTGCTTTTTACTTCAAGCATATGCTTTTACTCTTTGCTTATGCTAGAAGCATTTGCTTCATTTTTATGCATACGGCCCATTGTGTTACATGATCATACGTGCACTGGTTTCTTCTTTCCCCGTCCATAGACTCGGCACTTTATTTTGCGTGCTGACGAATGAGTGGTTTCCTCAACGATAAATCTGAAATAGAAAATGTGATAACAACTTTTTAACTGCGGCTGTCTGAAAGTCTGAGTGAGTCTGATTATTCTCTCCAAAAATACGAAAGCGAAGGAATCAGTCACAAGACAGAGTGCTAGTATAGTAGTAGGCAAAGAAACGTGCAACACGAGCTCCGGATCCCCACCCATGCAGGACCTGAACTCAACTGCACAACATATCGAATATTTAAAGGAGAATTAACCCCAGAATATAAATGTACTTATGTTCAAAGGTGTAATATATTCTTAATCATTGGCCTGTATCACTCTTAATAGAAATAAAATATCAGAAAAGGGTTTAAATCAAGACATTCTCGCACACGGTATCATCTGCTAACACTTTACATGGGGGATGCCATTTTCTTGATGATGTGGAGTTGAACATGAACCACTGGAAACCGTTCCGGTTAGGAAGATATTTTTAATTCTAGAGCTAAATCGCTTCTCTTCATTACAAAAAAAGCCCCATATATGATGGAAAATATATAACAGGTGTATACATATTATATTCCAAAATTTGAAATTTATAGATTTCTTTTTAAATTTTCTGGTTTTGCTTTCAAATAAAAATCGATTTCTTGGGCTTGCCTGACAGAGCAGAACATAATTCATACAATGCGCATTCTGACTATTGAAGTCCATTATCTTAAAGCAGCAGGTAAATGCATATTTGTTACTATTGACGCTCGGGAAAGTTATCATCCATAAATTTGAATTAATTTGCTCCGTCGCGTACGCCATAGCACCAAGAAAATAAGTTTCTATTTAGTAGAATAATTATTTTCAAAGAAATATAAAACACATTTTCGTTTTTAGAATATATATATATTGATATGTATATAATCTCTTAAATATTTAAAATATCAAATAGGATTTTATATCAGGAAGAAAGACAATTTTGCATTCGGATTAAAAATAACTTTATGTAGGCCTACACATCAAGAAAATGGCAGCCCCCAGGTATCGCTAGCAGACGATAAATTTTGCGGTAAACATCTTGATTTATGCCCTTCTCGTATATTTTAATGCAAAACTACGTAGGACAACACGAAGGAATAAATTACATCTTTGAATATAATCACATTTATATTTAAAGTTTAATTCCCTTTAACGTGAAAGATCAGAGCGACAATAAATAGAGGAAAACAAATGTGTACGTGGTAAACAAACGAGAGTAAACTGGTTGTGTGCGCTGTTACGTCACAATTCAGACGTCGCTACGACCGTTGTTTGGCTTGGTTTGGGGGTCTGAAAAGGGTCTTTAAAAGTATTTATATGACTTTTCAGCACATCATTTGTGTTTTTCAAGTTGTAATCTTTCCATCCATATATAATTTGTCACTAATTTTCATTTGTCGTGAATTTTCTTCGGGTGACTACTTTAACATTTTAAACGCATAAATTTATTGCTTTTCCCTGCAGAATTCGATGGGACAATGCGAGGTGGATATATCTTATGTTTTCTCGACGATGGAACAGGAATGGACCCAAGTAAGTATTGACAATAATGTGGATTAATTTCTTTTTAAAAATGAGGTCAATAATTCTGTAATCTAGTGTTAAATATCACAACTCAAACGGCTCATTAAAAAGATCCGTTTTCGGAGCTGTATTATCATGATTTTCCAACAGGATTTGACGTCACTGCTGGAAGAAAATATTGCAGGTACGCCGCTCAGCGCATTGTAAGTATACAGCGCATAACACTTGTGTCTGGAGAATTCTTTCCTTGGTTATGAGAGAATTTCATCGTGAAGAAAAGGAGAAATGACTGAAGAAGACAAGAGGTATATAGCATCGGCCTTGAGCCGCTTACGGCAAAACCCAAAGTGTAAATACCGGGTGTAAATGCAGCCCTTCCTCAAAAGCATTCTCGATCGGGGAAATGACCGCCGATCGAGATTCGACTGGGGCCACTCCACTCGGCGGGAGTGATCTTCACCCTAGCTTTCCAAACTCTTCTTAAATGTTCATCTCTCGGAAAGTACATGTAATGTAAACTTCATCCGTTATTGTTGGTTTTGCTGCAACCAGCGACAACACAGCGTGACGGCATTTTCACAGAGAAATAAAACTCTGAAAAACACACAAATCACGGCAGATCCCAGCCATAGAAATAGAAGAACGAAACTAAGCGTAAGCACGAATGTAAACAAATAAAGATAAAAATAAATACCGTGGACTCTATGCCCACTCGTTGATAGTTTGTGTTCTAAATAAAACTGACGCCAAGCTGACAAGAACGCGCACGCAAAATAGCGAAAGGACTGTGGTATGAGTCTAGGCAAAAATAGTCTGCTCACGACATCGATCTCCACCTTACGTGGATATCGCATCGTATAATTAGGAGCCATCACTCAAACACAGTACGTGGGACATAACTTGGGACATAACGTGGGACATCGTCTGCTGTGTACGATACAGTGAACTCCTATTCGAAAGATACGTGATTTGATTTTTTACTGTAAAAAAGACATTATACTAATTGTCACATAAAATAGCCTCTAGAATTTGTAAGAGTACACTTGTTTAGCCTGATTTTGCAGTTAATTCGTGGAAAAGACTTCACAGTGCTGCATTATTCGATTCTAAAAATGCATAAAACTGTATTGAAATAGTACTACAGTGGTGTATTTCTGCGAGCCCAAACATGGCGACGCGTCGCGCCCGCGCCGGGTCGCATCGAACGTTGAGGGCGTTGCTTTATCCACTGGTATAATATACCTACATAAAGAGAGTAAATAGTAATTATAATAATAATCATAGCTACATTTATATTGCGCACGTATCCATCCCAGAGGATGTTCAAGGCGCCTACAAAGGAGATATTACCCCCGTCATAGGATTCTGGCATGCCCGCACACAATGTATGCACATTCTCCGCTCCCTGGGGAGTATTCCCGCAATGGGCAGTACAGTGACGCTCACATTGCTAAAAAAAACGACATAACTTTTGCATCCTACCGGGTACCCATTTAACACCTGGGTGGAGAGTGACAAATGTAGATTTACGTCTTGCCAAAGGACGCTAGTGCTGCGGCGGGATTCGAACCCCGGACCTCGTGGTTCACAGTCCAGGGACTGATCCACAACACCTCATGATGTTAACGCCATTTTGTTGTTCCTACTGCTATGCAACATTTCTATTCAATTCCGATGAGCACGTGGGTGTTCTCAATAGAAGGAATTCAAACGCCATTTTGTTTCCCGAAAATTCAGACGTCCATGTCGCTACTTTCTATATAATACCCCCATCTCACGAGAAGGCGATTCCGCTGCGATCATCAAAAATCGACAAAGCGCGGTGGATCGTGGCTTGAGCTTCTTCAATCTTCTCCGTCGTATCTTGAGCCTTGCTGAAGCGTCAATGATCGCCACCATCTTCTTGTCGCCACAAATTTTGAACATGTTCAAAACTTCCGTAGCGAGAGCGCCGAGGTCGCAAAGCACGCCACAATCGTCTCAAGAGCGTATTAAAAGCGACATGTCCGTGGCTCTAACGTATCAGCATCGCCTTAAGCGTACTTCAAGCGCATTGGAAGCGGCTCCTATCGCCCATGCTTTCAGGCCAGTTCCCAAGACAATTTTTCCTCAGTTATGTTTCTGTGCATGTCATCTGCGCATCCTGGCTGGTATTGTTTCGTCATCACAACAGAAAGACAATCACTGCGCACGTCAAAAATGGAGTTGGACGGCGATTCTGCCACGCTTTGCAAAATTTTCACAGAGCGCCATGGTCGCCATGATCGCCTTTCTCGTGAGATGGGGCTATAAAGGTACTCTACACAGGTACAGAGCCCACCAGCCGCGTAGCCAGGATTTCATTTTAAGGGGTGCGGTTGAGCGAAAGGGGGGGGGGGGGTGCAGGGAGGGGGAGTTTCCCCCTTCCCGGGCGAAGCGCGAAACTTTGACATTTAAGCAAATTCGAGAGGAAGTTAACGGCTCGTAGCACCTTTTTTAGGCGGAAAGTTAGTTCGACGCTCTGGCTGCTTTTCAATTATTTGGGTGAAATACTGCACTATATGAAACAACCGGGCTGCATGGAGGAGGAGTTTCCCCCTTCCCGCGCGAAGCGCGAAAGCTTTTACATTTGAGCAAATTCGAGAGAAAGATAACGGCTCGTAGCACCCTTTTTTTTTAGGCGGAAAGTTAGTTCGACGCTCTGACTGCTTTTCAATTATTTGGGTGAAATACTGCACTAACAACGGGGGTGCAGGGAGGGGGAGTTTCCCCCTCCCCGGGCGAAGTGCGAAAGCTTTGACATTTGAGCAAATTCGAAAGAAATATAACGGCTCGTAGCACCCTTTTTTAGGCGGAAAGTTAGTTCGACGCTCTGACTGCTTTTCAAGTATTTGGGTGAAATACTGCACTATATGTAACAACAGGGGTACAGGTTATTAGCGCGGAAATTTTTGACATTCTGGCAAATTTGAGAGAAAGATAAAGGGGAGTAGAAAACTTTGCTGTTTTAGCAAATTTGGATAGAAAGATAACGGCTCGTAGCAACTTTTTAGGCTTTTATCTCTCACTTCCCCCGCTTTTTCGCTCTCGCATTTTTTTTTTTTTTTTGGGGGGGGGGGGGGGCGACCGCCCCCATCGCTCCCTCTGGCTACGCGCCTGGAGCCCTCCATAAGGGCTCTGCACTGGTAGAGATCGATGGCTCGCTACTTCTCGGTGAAAATGAGGGCGATTTCGACATAAAAATGTCTTTAAAAAAGCAAACTATGATATTAATTGAGAAAAAAAGAGACATTCATCGGAAAAAATAATAAAATTATGCCCTTGATAATCTCAGAACGTTTCTGGTCATTTCGTCATTCCTAATTATGAATTAAAGGAGATAGGCCTAGTAAGATCCTTAGTTGTAGGACATTAAAGGAGAATTAACCCCTGAGTACAAATTTACTTATATTGAAAGGTGTAATATATTCCTACTTATTGGCCTAAATCATTTTCTAATAAGATATCAGAAAAGGGTATAAATAAAGATATTCCAACACCCGGTATCGTCTCCTACTCATTTACATGGGGGTTGCCATTTTCTTGCTGATTTGGATTTGTACATGAACCATTGAGAAATGTTCCGGTCAGGAAGATATTTTGAATCCAAGACCTAAATTGCTTTTCTTCATTACCTAAAATCCCATATGTGACGAAAAATATAAAGTGGGTGTTTACATGATTTATAAAAATTAAATCTTTATAATGATACTTTTAAATTGTCTGGTTTTGCTTAACAAAAATCTATTTTCTTGGGTTTGCCAAACAGAGCAGAACATAATATATGCAGCATGCATTCTGACTTTTCAAGTCCCATTATCCGAAAGCAGGTGAATGCATAGTTTGCTGCTATAGATGCTCAGGGAAGAAGCATCCATAAAATTTGAATTAATTTGCTCCGTCCATTGCGTCACAGTATCTAGAAAATAGATTTATATTAAGCGAATATCGATTTTCAACAGAAATATATAAGGAAATCTTCAGTTTAAAAATAAATTGACATATCTATTCTATATTTTTAATCTCAAATGGGTTTTTAATTTTGAAAAAGGCAATTGGGCATTTGGATTAAGAAAATCTTCTTGTACACATAAAAAAATGGCAGCCCCCATGTATTGCTAGCAGACGATACATATTGCTAGCAGATGATAAATTTTGCTCAGAAAATCTTGATTCGTATCGATCTCGTATATTTTGACGCGAAGCCATATAGTCTAACAAGTAGGAATAAATAACACCTTTCAACACTATCGTCTTTATTGTTTGAGGTTAATTCTCCTTTAATATACAAGGAAAACCCAGCAATGACGTCAATGCGTCATCAAGCCACATGACCGTATTTACCATTTTCTAAGGGGTGAAGCTTAACAAGCGTGAGATCTGTGCAAAAAGGATGGTTATTTTCATTTTGTGCTCAGTATAGAGATTTTCTGAAATAGCTAAGGCTGGAATATTAATAAGTAGAGATGTAGGCCTATTCATGTTTTGAAAGGCTAAATTAGTTGGGTTGCAGGGGCCCTTTAATGACAGGTCATAGAGCTGATTCAGGGTTTATCATACATACATTCCTTTTCAGTATCGAGATTCTAGGGTGGTACCGGTGTTCTTATCCAGGGAACAATGAATCATTACAGTGAGATTCCAGAAACTCATAGTGACTAGTAAAACTAGGGAATTGAATGGAATGGAAAGAGAAGAGAGAGAGAGAGAGAGAGAGAGAGAGAGAGAGATCATTTGCAGGTCGGGAGGTAGAATGGCGGGAAGTTACGAAGAGGATTTGACGAAGCTGCTTTTTTGTTGTTTTTCGTAATGGAGATCGCAAAAGTAAACTGTATGGACTGCGGCTATGTGATTATTTGTCTTAAAAAAGGCCTCCCCTTTCCTTTTAGTATCTTGTCTGGAAAGAGTTTTGATTCATATGCATTGTAAAAGAGTTGGAGAAAACGTAGTGTAGTCTTGTTATTTTCATGGAACCTTCATCTTGCTCATGATTACTACAGATGAGACTGCGTCTATAATCCAGTTTGGAAGGTCATCTAAGCGACTACCTGACGGAAATTTGATTGGTCAATACGGAAATGGATTGAAATCGTAAGTATATTCGCATGAGAAATACATGTAATTACTATGAGAACCGTTTGTCTTTTATAAATCTCGTTTTTAGAAGTAGATAAATTAGAGCGGGCGTGTCGTTTGACAGACAAGGGAAATGTGGACATTTTGTGCGTAATCGGCTTGTCCATGTCGGCGAGGGGATCCGAGTGGATATAAATATGAAACTTTGAAAGAAAGAAAGATGGCCGTGAATGCACTATGAACACTATGACAAAGAGAGCGGACAAAATATACAGCTCCTCATTGTACCCTCCACAATTGCTCTGGTAGACAAAAGAACATCCCTTCATTGCTATTATGTAAAATAAGTAGAACAGGGATGTTCTTTTGTCTACCAGAGCAATTGTGGAAGGTACAATGAGGAGCTGTATATTTTGTCCGCTTCTTTGTTCGCCATGTTCATAGTGATGCTTGCCTTGTGTTCATGATTCAGGCCCTGAACATTAAAGGGATACGCCACCGGGCGGCCATGGGGAAAGTCAGAACTGCGTAAGCCCCATTCACTCGTACACAAAGTTTGTGCGTGGAACGCGTCCGTTGGACTACTGCGATTACCTTTCGGACTGCACGAAGCCGACCAAATCTCGCACGAGAGCTCGAGCTCCGGTGGAGCGTACATGCCATGCTGTGCGGCGACCAGTCTGTCAGAAGACGCCCGCGGGGCATCGGCATGATATCAGGTAACGATCACGGTTCCGTCTCGCGGCATAAAAACGTCCACAATCTGCGGTTGATAATCCCTTTAAAACATGGGCATGTCCATGCCAGTTGGTCCATGCTAGAACTCGACTTGCGTACAACACACCTCCGATTTTGCCCGAGGAAACCAAACTAACACAACTAAAAAAAAAAAAAAAAAAAAAAAAAATTCGTGGGCGTCAGTAACAATCCTGCTGTAATCACTATAATTTCATGGATTTGAGGTAGAGTCACCAAAAATTCATACCACAGGTCAAAGGTTAAAAGGTCATTACAATGAATTTTCTACAGGCAATGTAATCACAATAACTTTCTATGGATTTGAGGTAGAATCACCAACTTCATACCATATGTACATCTCTTAAAGATGCAGTTCAAGTTTGAAATTGAGTTGAATCTGACCAAGGTCACAGGTCAAAAGGTCAATGAACTTTCTGCTAAATGCACTCTAATCACAATAACTTTCTATGGATTTGAGTTTGAATCACCAAATTCATACCACATGTACATCTCCTGAAGACGCAGGTCACGTTTGAAATTGAGTTGAATCTGACCAAGGTCATCAGGTCAAAAGGTCAATGAACTTTCTGCAAAAAGCATTGTAATCACAATAACTTTCTATGGATTTGAGTTGAATCACCAAATTCATACCACAGGTACATGTCTTAAATGTACAGGTCAAATTACATGTATTGTTTATTATATTATAATAAAAATGCCAGACCAAAATTCACATTCTCATTCACATAGCGAGATGCATGCAGGCAAGACAACGCTTGGCGTTTGCCTTGTTTTATCTTGTAGAGCTTAGTGAGCTAAACAGATCACTACCCAAAATTTTGAAGTTTTGCCTCAAACATTACTTATATTTTAAATGCAAATTTATTCAAAATTTAAACAAAATGAATAAAATAAATTTGCATAAACATTTATAGCGATGTTTGAGGCAAAATTTCAAAATTCTGTGTTCAAATTTTGTGTATCTCACTTAGCTGTACAAGATGGCAAAAAACCCCTCTTCTCTTTCATTTACTGACCAATTAAATTTTTCAGGGTTTCATCTTCTAAACCACCCTCATTTTCCCCATTCTCATTTCCTTTTTTTCCCCCTTCTCTTCCTCTTTTTTTCCCTTCTCTTCCTCTTTTTTTCCCTTCTCTTCTTCCCCCCCCCCCTTCTTTTTCCCCCCTCTTCTTTTCCCCCCTCTTCTTTTTCCCCCTCTTCTTTTTTCCCCCTTTTCTTTTTCCTCCATCTTATATCTTCCTCCATTTTGTCTTCCTTATTTCTTCTTTTTCTTCTTTCTCTTCCTCTCTGTCTTTTAGCACTAAATCAAGGGGAGGGGTAGGACAGCCATTTCAGCCCCTGGATGTACCTATGTGTGACTCTCCTGTTCAAGTCGAGTTATAGGCATTGATATTAAATTGCTATCATAAAAACATCCTGTTTGATTAACCCTTTGAGTACTGCCTTGCATTTTATGTCAAAAAAAGTTGACATAAGGTTTGTAAGAATGAACTTTGTGTTCGAACAGTTGAATAGCTAATGTCATTGTCTTGAATTTGATTGTGCCCAATTATTTTTCATTTTGTTCCATAGGGGTACGATGAGGATAGGGCGGGATTTCATCCTCTTTACCAAGAAGGATGATACAATGAGCTGTCTCTTTTTATCAAGGACATTCCATGAGCAAGAGAAGATAGAAGAGGTCATTGTCCCCATGCCATCATTCAATGCCATCACAGGCACACCATTGATTGGTACCTCTGCTGCTGAGAAAGAAAGGGTAAAATGTTTCATCTTATCTGATAGTTGTTGGTGATGATTAGAACGTCTAATTTTTATACCTCTGCCCACCGTAGGTGGTACCGGAGGCATTATGTTTTCAGGTCGTCCGTCCGTCCGTCCGTCCCCTTTTCGTTCTCGCGATAACTTGAAAAGCGTTTGGCGGATCAGCTTGTAACTTGGCCCATGTATGCATATGGGAGGGACGATGAACTGATTAGATTTTGGGGTCTCAAGGTCAAAGGTCAAAGGTCATAGAGGTCATTATATACATAAAAATGGTTTGTTCTTGTGATAACTTAGGAACTGTTTGGCGGATCAGCTTTTAACTTGGCCTATGTATTCATATGGGAGGGACGATGAACTGATTAGATTTTGGGGTCTCAAGGTCAAAGGTCATAGAGGTCATTATATACATGTACATAAAAATGGTTCGTACTTTTGATAACTTAGGAACCGTTTGGCGGATCAGCTTCTAACTTGGCCC
Source organism: Heliocidaris erythrogramma (assembly GCA_025617745.1). Classification (NCBI taxonomy): domain Eukaryota; kingdom Metazoa; phylum Echinodermata; class Echinoidea; order Camarodonta; family Echinometridae; genus Heliocidaris; species Heliocidaris erythrogramma. The sequence continues at coordinate 23,292,112 of CM046861.1, read as the reverse complement.
ATGTATGCATATGGGAGGTATGATGAACTGATTAGATTTTTGGGTTTCAAGGTCAAAGGTCAAAGGTCACAGAGGTAATTATGTACATAAAAATGGTTAGTTCTCGCAATAACTGAAGAAATGTTTGACAGATCAGCTTCTCACCTGGCCCATGTTCGCATATGGGAGGGACGATGAACTGATTAGATTTTAGGGTCTCAAGGTCAAAGGTCAAATGTTAGAGGTGTCATTATGTACATAAAAATGGTTCGTTCTCGCAATAACTTCAGAACTGTTTGACAGATCAACCTCTAACTTGGCCCATGTATGCATTATGTGAGGGACGATGAACCGATTAGATTTTAGGGTCTCAAGGTCAACGTTCAAAGGTCATAGAGGTCATAATATACATAAAAATGGTTTGTGATGTATGGAGTCTAGGCCTACCTATTTTAGAAATTCTTAGGGGACAGTGGTCTATTTGCTATAAAATATCTATTTCCTTGGTGTATTTGATGATTGTAAGTCATCAATGGTAAGTTTTTCATTTGAAAATGAAATGAAATAAATTTTCTGTCTCCTGTGCATTTTAAGTGAAAAGATTTGTAATTTTGTTGGACCAATCCTTTTTAGAGTGTACATGTATACCATACATTTCCAATCTGGTGATGGCAGAGGCATAAATTCCGACGAAGATTCATCTAGTTTTGGTTTGTTTCTTATTTTCTTTCGTATTGTGAAATGTTTGGAAATTAATTTGCTATCAGTATTCAAGTCTAGGTAGGCAACTTGAAGTATATTATATATCATATATTTAAAAAATAATGATAAAAAAAATTAAAAGAATAATGCAATATATACAAGTTTTTGACGGCATACCTTTCAATCTGACTGGATTACAAAAGAAATTGCACTAGGATGAAAATTGTACCTGACTGAGGTCCCAAGTGGTTATATGAATATCAATATTGAACTCTCATGGTATTTTAAGTCTTCCAGTCAGAAAAAAGAATTGCTTACAAGTTGATGTCCCTGGTCAGGTGACTGGTGCAACGTCTCTACGATTTGCAGCAGATAAGGCCATTTTCCTCCCTACACCCTGCAATTTTTATATTAATGTTATATTTCTATTCTATTACTATTAAATTGGAGCTTGTAGGGTTAGATACACTGTTTTATATACTTTTATTTAATAGTATTTTTCTAGAAATTATACTTGATGGAAATCCAATGACTAGTACCTGTATATTTATTATATGTTATGAAAATTTCATTTGCACCATTCTCATTTGGTGAAACATGCATCACCATTGTTTCCTAAAAATTCTTGAACTTTACCTTGCAGCATCGAATAGAAATGGATATTATTCTCAAGTACTCACCATTTCATACAGAGGAGGAACTCTTCAGGCAGTTCAGACAGATCAAAAACTCAGGTATGCAAACTCACATTTTACTGTATCATTTCTTTCTGCAAGAGATTTTTATGCCATTATGTTTTTGGGTTGTCCGTCTGTCCGTCCGTCCTGCTTTCTCGTTCTCGTTCTCGTTCTCGTCATAACTCAAGAATCACATGAGGTATGAACTTCAAACTTAGCATTAGTATGTATCACTATAGGAAGATGATCTGATTCTATTTTGGGGTACGTAGGTCAAAGTCACAGAGGTCAGTTTCTGAAATTGCAGGACTGGTGTTAGCTTTGTTCTTGCCATAACTCAAGAACGATTTGAGGTATGAATTTCAAACTTGGTGCTATTATGCATCACCATAGAAAGACAATCTCATTAAATTTAGGGGTATGTAGGTGAAAGATCAAAGGTCATATAGGTCAATTCTGAAATTGGAGGTGTTGGCCTCGTTAACGCGTTATCTCAAGGACCATTTGAGGTGTGAACTTCAAACTTGGCACTAATCACCATAGAAAGACAATCTCATTAGATTAGGTTAGGTCAAAGGTCATAGAGGTTAATTCTGAAATTGCAGGTTTTATCCTTGTTAATGCGATATCTCAAGAACCATTTGATCCATTAACTTCAAACTTGGTAGTAGTATGTATCTCCATAGGAAGACGATTTAATTAAACTTTGGCGAATGTAGGTCAAAGGTCATGGAGGTCATGTACCATGAAATTTCAGGTCTTTGCCATGTTAACACTCTCTTGAACAATTTAAGCAATTAACTTCAAACTTGGAGCTACATGTACCATCACTAGCGTACTTAATGGGGGGGGGGTGGGGAGCAACTGATCACCGGTGGGGAGCAACTGATCACCATAGTGAACTGATAAGATCTTTTATCACGTAGGTCAAAGGTGGCAGTTCATAGAGGTCTTTTTTTCGCTGGAAATAATTTTTTTTTCTATCCTTGTTATCACCATATCTCAACTATTTTGTATTCATGACTAATACGAGATAAAGAGATCAGACTTTCAAGTTATAAGGTGTAAGGTCAAATGTTAAAGAGGTAAATAAACATTTAATTATAGACTTTTTATTCTGGTTATCACAATATTTCAAGAACAGTTTTAGCCATCAACTGAATTTAGGCAGAGGCATATAGGAGACGCAGTCGCATTCATCTTGTTTTTTAATGAAATATTTATTTAGTTTATGTAGTAGTTCATGATAGAGCTATATTCTCTAATAAAGACTACATATATGTGTTATTGTAACCCTCGGCAGTATGCCGGAGGATACTTTGGATTCAGCAACGTTTCGCCGCCGCGTCACATTCTTGTGTGCGCTCTAGCGGTCACATTTCTCGACGAATTTCTTTCAGACTTCCTGTGGACGTGTATCTTGGTAAAATCTGGACCCCTATAGTTTCTGGTGATGCTGCCCCCAGTGTTCCGTCTTTTATAGGGTAAAAGGCCATATTTTGGGGGATAGTTTTGTGTGCGCTCTGGCGGTCACATTTCTCAACGGATTTCGTTCAAATTTTGCATGAAGGTGTCCCTTGGTGTAATCTAAAAACCTGTACTTTTTGGTGATGCTGCCACCAGTGTCCCGTCTTTTATAGGGTCAAAGGTCATACTTCAAGGGATGGCGTCAGTTCACTCTGCAGGCCACATTTCTTGATGGATTTCTTTCAAATTTTGTATGGAGATGTATCTTGGTATAATCTACACATCTTTACTGTTTGGTGATGCTGCCCTCATTGTTCCGTCCTTTATAGGGTCAAAGCTCATTTGTCCCTTTTGTGCACTCTTACTTCTGCATTTCTTGAAGGATTTCATTCAAATTTTGTATGGAGATGTATCTTGGTATAATCTACACATATTTAATTTTTGGTGATGCTGCCCTCATTGTTCCGTCCTTTATAGGGTCAAAGGTCATTTTTCCATTTCTTGCACTCTTCTGCATTTCTTGACGGATTTCGTTCAAATTTTGCATGAAGGTGTCTCTTGGTGTAATCTAAAAACCTATAGTTTTTGGTGATGCTGCCACCAGTGTTCCGTCTTTTATAGGGTCAAAGGTCATACTTCAGGGCATGGCGTGAGTGCACTCTGCAGGCCACATTTCTTGATGGATTTCTTTCAAATTTTGTATGGAGATGTATCTTGGTATAATCTACACATCTTTACATCTTTACTGTTTGGTGATGCTGCCCTCATTGTTCCGTCCTTTATAGGGTCAAAGCTCATTTGTCCCTTTTGTGCACTCTTACTTCTGCATTTCTTGACGGATTTCTTTCAAATTTTATATGAAGATGTGTCTTAGTGAAACCTACACATCTAAATTGTTTGCTGATGCTACCCCCACTGTACCACTTTCTATACAGTCAAATGTCATATTCAGGTTGTTGTTAGGGTCAAATGTCATATTTTCGTTGCATGCATTCTGGAGGACACATTTGTTAACTCATTTCTTTCAGATTTTGTATGTAGGTCCATTATAGATTACACCTCTACAGTTTTTGGTGATGCTGCCTCTAGTGTTCCATCTTTCATAGGATCAAAGGTCATATTTTAGTGGATGGCTTATGTGCGCTCTGATTCTGAGGTCATATTTCTTCCGAATTTTCTATAAAAATGCATTATACTCTAATCTGCACAAATCGTTTTGGTAATGCTGCTCCTAGTGTTGACAATATTCCGGGCCACTGGCGGCAATTTCTACACCATCCTTTTGTTTGAGGGAGGGGATGGGGGAGGGTCTTTGTCCCTCCTTCAAATGTAAGGTGGCAACTTGAAATAGTCCTTATTCAAACTTTGCTCTTTGAGAGCAACTTTTCGCAGGGGGTGGGAGTCAGTTTCAGCCCTTTTCCAAGATATCTTCTCTGAAGGTCCTAGAATAGACAAAAACTTTGCTTGGAAATTGACATGCTTGTAAGGAGTGCCGCTGCATAATTCTTGGACAAACTTCACTTGTTTCTTTTTTATTATAATTTACATCAGATTCTTTGAACATGCTGAGTCCCTGAGTTATTAGCAGATACTGGCTTTCTACAATATTGTGGCCATCTTAAACTTTACACTGACACTCTCCCAAAATATTGTCATTGCAGGTACTCTGGTCATTGTGTATCATATGAAGCTGTTAGACAATGGAGAACCTGAACTTGATGTGTTTTCTGATGATACAGACATTTTGATGGGAGGTGTGAATGCTCAGGATGTCACCTATGACAACGGGTAAAGTTAGCTTGACAGGGATGTAACTTCTCTGTACGCGTTTCTTATTTCTAATGAAGAATCAGTTTGCTATTCATGAGTAGTAAAAGTGGCATTAATGTGTAAGATTTCCGCCAAATATCAAACAAACCCTCCAAAAGGGTTATTCGTCACTGATCTCAAGTGGCAATTGTATGTTAAAACACCATACAAACTGCTGTAAAAACAGGAACATTTCAACATGAAGCTTTCTTGAATGTTCATTATGACTATTTTTGTGAATTGCAAAAATTCCATGTTGTGCCAGATGCAGTTCAACTATGTCACGTTATGTAAAATCACTTTATGTATGTAGACATTTGTACCTTGACTTAAATTTGTTGTGACACTGGTCATCTAAGTTCATGTCCTGGCCCTCTTCTGCAGTACAAGGTTTGCCTTGGAGGGTAACAGAAAAACAAAGATTATGCTGAACTGCAACTGGACAGACACTATATTAAATCTACATGTGCATCACAGAACATAATGGTTATAAGTTGGCTAATGTATTTGTTTTAATGTGATACAAGCCTTTCAAATGTGTAGGAAGACTGTAACTTCAAGAGCTTTGTAGTTCGTAAACAAGTTAAGTTGTCAACAACCGAACAGAGCAGCAGTTTTCTGTTTTGGTCTTTTATATACAGATAGGGTTAAAAGCGGCAGATTTTTCATTACGAGAATCTCTTGTCTAAAATCAACCCCACCACTATAACACAGGAACCTGTGTATTTCAGGTGGGGTATCGAGACCCCGATTTCGTTTTCCCCGTTTAAAGAGTGGTCAGCACCTTGCAGCTTTGCATGAGAGGTTATGGTATTGGATTGCAGCTGTACTCTTCATCATTTTACGTAATAGTGTAAAACAAACTCTTACCAAGGAGGTACTAGGCAAGCTTGCCTATAGAACCTCCTTGCTCTTACTGGGGCTCTGCCTGAAAGGAAAGGAGAAGTAGGACATATATATTTTAAGATATTTTCATGTCCAAAAGTCACACATGATTTAGATGAAGATCAAAATGAAAGTTTGAACGAAGCAAAATGACCCAGAATTGGCGATATAACAATTTTAAACCCTGAAAACTGACCCGCTGCACCGCGATATCGATATCACTATGTATCTATCACCCTGTCAAGGTCGCTTCTCCCGGGCAGGGGGATTACATTGCACAGCACTTGTGTTTAATATAGGCTTACTGCAATCTCAGGTGTCTAGGAGTAGTGGGAGTGAAATCTGGGTTTCATGGTTTAAATGCCTGTATTTGTCATGTTTATGAACGAGTATCAACTAACAATTCACATACCGGTAGATGTCTCTAAGATTAAAATCTCTATTAAAGTAGCTGCAATATTGGTCTCCGAATCATGATAAACCAGTTTTGAAATTTGGGTTCTGTCTAATTGATTCAAATCAATGGCAACTTTAAATTAATCGCAACTCCTATCTCTTAAATACACAGTTGCGATTCATTTTAAGTTGCGATCGATTCTAATCAATAGCAACTCTATATTTTAAAAAGATGGGGCCCTGTTTGACATTGTATGTAATTTTTACACTCTATTCGATACAGTAGGCATCAGGACTGCTGCTAATACTCCTAATGTATATTTTTTAGCATCCTTGAAGATCGATCAGTCATTTTTGTCTAAAGGGTAATGCATAACTACTACCCTATAAGATTTAGAATTTTACACTTTCTCACATTTTATCTGTGGTTCCATATGTACATGTTTAACTGTACCACTGTCTATACTAAATAGATAAAACATTTCTATGCTTTGTGTTTTAGCATGTACCCAGAAAGGCACTCGTTCCGGGCTTATGCAAGAATATTATATGCCGAACCTAAGATGAAGATATACATCCAGGGACGCAAAGTGAGGACACGTAAGCTGACATACGTCATGTACAAACCAAGGTAAAGTATTAAAACAATTTTTATATGGTAGCACCTGAAGCAGACATGAGATCTTACATTGATCTAGGCAGTATGTCATCAAAGACATAGGGCTAACCCTATCAGTCAGACCACAGGTCGTATACAAAATGAACAAAAAGGGCTGATTTTATTTCCAGTGTCTGAAATGGCACACTCTTCTTGCAACCAGTGGGCTACTTTGCATGGTCATATTCAATGTTATATAACTGAAGAAATATTAATGCCATGCTCATCAAATTTTCTGGAAAGATAAATGGATAGTTTACCAGCACAGACATACCTTGTTTAAGTTGCAATTCAAAGAATAAGTAGTTAAATATAACTGATGAAATAGTTAGACAAACACTTTTTAAATCAAATTTGAAGTTGTTCAAAAAGATACAAAAAGTATATGAGCCACTATTAAAACGCATATAAGCGTTGAAGTTTTATCTTTTACATTATCATATTCAAAACATCCATACATTTATGACAGGGTCAGGATCCAGAAATATTCAACCTAAGTACATAATATATTCTTGAAATTGCCAAGACCATAGAATCCTAGCACTGTGATTGCCTGGCAAGGCCACCCTGCAAGATAGGGTGCGATATTTGAAACCACATCGCTCCTGTTAGGTGAATTCTTGACCTCTTGTACGAACATGGTCCTGGCTGTGAGAAAACATGGTGATCTATTTTGGGGGAAGGGTCTGTGAAGTAACCAATCAGAGTGGTGGAATTAACTGTATGAAGGACACAATGTGTACTTTGGTTACATTTTGCTGGAACCTGACCCTGTCATTAAATGTACATTCATATTATTACAATATTTGTAAAAATTGCCCTTTACACTCCTGTCAAATTCAACCTGGCTCATAAAAAAACTGAGGTTTTACAGGTTTACTTTTCGCTTCATTTTCAATTTTTTTTCTCATAAAATAACACTATTTTTCACCAATGTTGTTATATTTTTCATAGACAGATAAAGTGTGTAGTGAATGTGTAATTCCTCCTCTTTTATTTGATGTATAAATCATGACAATTGGTAAATGTTAACCAGTCCATTCAATCATTTGGAAATTAGATGTTCCCAGTCATTATGTATTCAAAGTCAAGCAGAACTGGAAATAAGAAATAAGACCACTTTTTGGGGACCTGCGGTTTGACTGCTCTGTAAGATCTCATGTCTGCTTACATCGCAGTTGATTTTTAGGCTAGGATTATCGTTAGTCATGGGTATACATCACGTGGGGCTATCTGAAGCACTTTGAGTAAGACACATATATCTTCATATTCATATGACTATTCCCATCTTCAAGTAGGGAGATTATACATCTATAGATATTCTTCCTATCAAAACTCGACAACGATATCTTCTAAAATTTCATTAAAGTTGCATCAAATGGATAAGCAGAGTAGCTCGATGTACATGTATTTGGTTCTTTACAGTTACCGCAGGTGATCAAGATAGTGCCACTTTGTAATCAGAAAATGCCCATACATTGTGGGTTATACTTAAAACTAAGAATTATTTCTCTTTATGAGTCATACCAAACCTTGGAAGGATAAGAGAATCTAGTGACTGTTATTGTGAAGATCATTTTTTTTTCTTCAAATAATATGTTTCTGTAAATAGTAACAACTTTAGGTACAAGACCTTCAGATATAATACATACCGGTATTAGTAATTGTGAATGAGGTGTGTACATAGGCTATGTGGCATCCTTGTAATGAAAAGATTAAACTATGGTTTCAGCTGTTACTCATTCCCTGATATGATTTCTGGCTTTTTCTGCTATTAAAAAAATGAGTATATCAGAAATGTGATGCTGTGTTAACCCATTGCCTACGGGAACCGGGTAGTCCCTGAATAAGCCTATATAAGAATGAGAGACTTAGTAGTCCTCGGGTTAACTACAGATGCACCATATTGACCAATTGGTGTGATTTCATGTCATTTAGGCTGTACAAATACAGTTCAAACCGCTTCAAGAAGAGATCTGAGACTGATGCTGCAAAGGCTGGAGAAGCAGCAAAGATAGGTCTGTTAACCCTTTCATGATTTGTTTATGCACTTATGATTTTTTTTTTGGTATTTTCTAACATATTGGACATCTCTATTTTAGTGATGCTGGTTTAGGTTTAAAGGGAATGTTGAGTTTTGGGAAAGGTAAAAAATAATTTCTGAGCTTTCTCATTCCTTTTATGTCAGTTTGGAAGAACATCGTAGTAGAAATGTCCTCTGAAAAGGATTGCTCTTCAAATGCCCTCATATTTGAAATATGACGAGAAACAGCTGAAATGTTAGTTCCGAACATGTGTATGCAGTCCCACATACACATTTCTTGTGCAGTGCATGTGACTCTCAGCAGGATTGAGTCAATTTCTTCTCGTTTTGGTGATTCCAATTCCAAAACCTTACAGCAAACACCAATTCTTTATGTACTATATAATCAACCTTTCCCAATTCTTTCACAATTCTATCTTATGACTAGAACTCAACTTTATCTTTCAGGATTTTTTTTTTAATGAGATAGAAGCAGAGGCACATGTGCAACAAACTTTTATATTGTATGCCTCATTCCCATATGAGGCTGTAAACACTGCCTTAAAATATGCCACGACAAAATGAAATGAGATAAGCGTAGCGTGCCTCACATTTCCGTATGTTATAACACACAGAGAAGTAAGTACACCCAGGGGAGCGTTTCATCAAGCGTTTTGTCAGTGATTTTTACCGACAACTGTTATAAGCTACTGAAATCTTTGCATCTGATTGGCTGAGAGCAAAATTTGTCACTGACAAAACGCTTGATGAAACCCTCCCCCAGGGGGCCTTTCTTATATAACAGACATTTTTTATCACCCCATCTGCTGTTCATTTATATGTAAGTTTTTATTTTGCTGCATCAGTTAATTCTGAAGGTTACCACGTCATATGTGAACAAGCCTTTAAGTGTATATTTTCTCTCTTGCCTTTCCCGTACAGCTAAGGAGAATGAAAGAGAAGCTGTCAGTAAATTGAAAGAACTGGAGATTAAGTACAAGAACATCAATACCAAAGACTCAAGAGTAAGTCATTACCACTATGTGTTTCAGCTTTTGCAGGAAGATTGTATTTTAATAATGGTGACTATACGTTGTAGGGCGATGTCATGATCAAATCAGGGCTTCGCTCGCATTAACTCTTTTCAGGGGGACTTTAGTGATATCCTGGCAGTATGTGTGCACTAGAGACTCTGTTTTACCTTTATAAATTCTTCGAAGTCAAGAGGGAAACTTTGGGAATCCATGTAGCACAGAGCCCTTGTTAATGTCAAGCCCTGACTCTAGTATACCAAAAGTATCTGCCCCTTTTCATTTTATTTGTCATGCTTGTTTTTTTTTTCAGGCCAAACTTCGGCAAGCACAAGCTCATGCCCAAGATATGAAAGAAGAGGCAGAGCTTAAACAGAAAGTGGCTGAGATCAAACAGAAGGCAATGAAGGAACCAAAGACATTGGACTTTATCTTTGGTGTCAACATTGAGAACCGACGGCAGCAGGGCATGTTCATCTACAATTGTGATCGTCTTGTGAAGATGTATGAGAAAGTGGGCCCTCAGCAAGACGGAGGGGTGTAAGTATTTTCGATCAGGGGCCGTCTTCTGAAAACTTATCTTTTATGTTAGGGAAATTGGTGTCGTTTGTCATAACTGAAGTTGCACAGAATAAACATTTATTATTGGTGCTTATGCAGATTTCTCTTCACTCTACGCAGCCAGCTTTGCGCATACATTAACAAATGACTTGTCCTAATGTTGATTTGTCATGACAATTATTTCATTGTACTAACATGAAAGATAACATAGTTTTATTGCGGATCTTCCCATCGTTCTTTATTACAATCTGTTGATACCCTTGCTGTTATATTCTTCAATACAGAATGTGCAGTGGAGTCCTAGGCTATGTCAACATTCCATACATAGTTTTAGAACCAACTCATAACAAGCAGGACTTTGCTGACAACAAAGAATATCGTCTGCTGCTGAAGTCACTTGGAGAACACATGGTACAGTACTGGAAAGACATCAATATAGGTACGTTTGATAGACATGTGAGTTGCCAACTCAAAGACACCTATAAGTTGCACACCTAGCAACAAGGAATATTGTGAAAGAAGTTTGTATGTTGGAAAAATTAATTTTCTCTTTTTTTTAATAAATGGGTATGTTGGTCATCATATAGATCTAAATATTGGAGTCGTAATTTATTATGATTTCTTACAGATTTATATGGACACATTTTGAGGATGACTATAATTATCTCCTCGCCGACGAAGTCGGAGGGGATATAGCAACGTCGCCGTCCATCTTTCCATAACATATCAGTTTCCGTTTGATAACTTTAGTAATGATGGATTGTAATGAAATTCAATATTAAGTTACATGGTATCAAAATACAGCCTAAGTTCGATTTTGGAGTATGTAGGTCAAAGGTCATAGCTCATTAAATATGCGAAAATCTGAAAAATGTTTCCATTTGATAACTTTAGTAATGTTAGACAGATTTTAATGAATTTTGGTAAGAAGGTACATGGTATGAAGATATAGCCTAAGTCCGATCTTCGAATATGTAGGTCAAAGGTCAAAGGTCACAGCTCATTAAATATGCAAAAAATGCTAATTATGAAGATGAGAAATTTTATTTCAGATCTTCTCATGGGTCATTCCATAAATTAGTAAACTTTCTGTACATCCACTCCCTAGGTATTAGTAACTTCCTTGCCTAGTAATATAGTAGTAAAGTCTAATGGAGTTAACTTGTTCTGACGCATATACGGTAGGCCATTTGTACCCGGCGAGGGGATGCTATGCTTTGCGTTGCCCTTGTTATTATTATGATGATGATAAGAAGATTTCTGCAGATGAAAAGTAACAAGAATGAAGTGATTGTATGATATGAAGAATTGTTTTTCGATTAACCATTCAGGCTGAACAGGTACTTTCCATTCTGGTCAAGAAAAATAAATAATACACAAATAATTTCCTGGTACTACAAAATTTCAATATGGCACAAAAATGAGACATGATAACGAAGCTTTTCCACCTGCACTCATCAGGTTATCACGCAGGTATGTAACATATTACTCAAGTAATTTGTTACATACTTGTGTGATAACCTGCTGACCTGATGAGTGCAGGTCGAAAAGCTTCTTTATCATGTCTCTTTTTGTGCCATATTGAAATAAATATTGATGATGCATTATAGTCACATGTGTTATTCATTATCATGTGTGTATGTCTTAATTTTATTGGAATAGTTTTTTTTCTTCATATGTATCATGCATGTAAACAGAGAATTTCAATTTTTAAGAACAAAAAACCAAAACAAAACTATATAAAACATAACAAAACAAAATAAAACAAAACAAAACAAAACAAAACAAAACAAAAATGAAACATTGTTAGATTAATTGTTATGTCCTTCCAAAATCCAGGGAAAGCACCTCCTGGCAATGATAAGATAAAATCTGGATGGACAAGGATAGAGAAAAAAAAAACGAGAGTAAAGAGAGAGGAACTACATGTATGCCAATATGTGTGTCGATTTAAGCCTGAAACTAATATAAAGACAAGAATTATTTCCTACATTGTTTTATTTTCAGTAAATCAAGGTGTACTGAAGTTCTGGGAGAGCTACGGCTATGTGAGTGCAAACTGGAAGGATGCTCCTTCACAAGATGCCAAATTCGTAAGGAAGAGGGCCATGCAACTCCCAACTATGATACAATGCAGTGAGTTTAAAAAGTTTCATATTTTCATGCCTCCGCAGACCAAAGGTGGAACCGGAAGAATATTAGAAGAAAAAAATCATATGAAAATGATTGTGTAGTAAGATCTGTCTTCATCAGGTAACATCAACAATTTTTCCCAAATAAAAAATTTGTGCATCCCTCGCGATACAACATAACAATGAAAGTTTTTTTTTTGTGCAGTTATGTTCAGATCACTGACAAAATAATGATAATGAAGTTTCTAGACATGTATTTTGCATTTGAATCATTTTATTTGTAAAAGTCATTTAGAAAATTGTAAAATTTTGAAAGTTCTGAAATGTGATGATAATGCATGTATTAAAGATATGTTTTATACCAACCTGTTTTTGTAGACTCTTGCCTGAGATGGAGACAGCTTCCATTCTCTACCAGTACCATTGGTATAGAGTACCCCGACAACTGGGAATGCTCTATGAACAAAGACACCACCCTCAATAGGTAACACATGTTTATTATCTTCATCCTGCACTCTCCTTTCTGCTTAATATTCCTCTCATTACTTTACTTTGTGTCGTAGTCGAGTCGAGTGGTTTAAACGCTGGACTGGAAATGTGAAGGTCATGGGTTTGAACCCCGGCATGGCACTATAGTGTCCTGTGGCAAGATATCAATCTACATTTGCCATTCTCCACCCAGGTGTTAAATGGGTACCTGCAGGAAGGATTTCCTTGAATGCTGTGAGCATTGCTGTGAGCAATAGGTAGCCTTGCTAGTGCCGGGGTAACGTTGGAGCGCCTCAAGCACCTTTCGTGGTGGATATGCGCACAATACTTCTACCCATTCTGTAGCATTTCCTCTGCAAAATATCTTCCTCCTGCATTCTCCCTTTGTTTTTGGTGCTGTCGGAAAGTCCATTCATCCATCCATCCCACGTTTTGTTCTCACGATAATATGGAATAACTTGTAACCCAACTTGGATCAAGTATCTATAAGCTTATAAGGATGAACTTTTTTTAGAGTGTGGGGGATTTAAGAGGTCAAAGGCCACAGGGTCATAAAAGTGTAATATTAAAAATCCAGAAAACATCGTATGTCAGCAATAACTCAAGAACCATTGAACAGGTTTTAACCAAATTTGAATCAAGTATGTACATTATTGAAGTGATATTATAAAGTAAATTGATTTTTAGTTGAAAAGGTCACAGGTTGTTTCATATCTTTTTACTGTGGAGGTGATTGCAAACAAGCTTGGCTCAAAATAAAAAGATGAATAGAATTAGAGTTCATGAAATCGAATGTGACAGGGCACAGGGTCATTAATTAATTGAACATACCCAGAAGCATATTGGAGATGCAGTCACATTCATCTAGCTTCTTTTGCATCTTCTTCTATTTCTGTCCCTTCTACTCTTACTACTCTTTTTCTATGTACTGTTCATCCCCTCCTTCCAATCATAAATTACCATGCAAAATCGCTGATGAAAAGGAGGTAAAATTACAGTCAATTCAGGTTGTGAAAATCATGCTTGAACTATGAATTGTGTTGAATAAATCTGCACTGAAAGTTGCATTAGCATACGCGCTGCAGATTGGTTGAGTACATGTACATTCCATTCCAGTTCATCTTGATTACATCCCGATCTTCATGTAATTGAATTCCAATTCAGTTTGATGGCATTCCAGATATCACTTTGATTGCATTCCAATCCATAGATGCAGCAACCCTGAGAAGAAGCTGTCCATCCCTACAGGAACCATGAGAAAGGAGGTTAAAAGTGCGGAGGACAAACAGAAAGATCTTGAAGAGGTGAGTTAAAATCCTGTTACTGCTAGAGGGAGGCAGTCAGATTGCACAGTGTTAAACACATGTTTGTTATGCAATTTTTTTTATTTCTGAAGCACTTGGTATTGCAGTCATATGATTTGTAGCACTCATTGCTGCTACTTTGACCTTTGATTGGATAACACACCATGAGTATGTCATAATGTGTGGTGTCATATACAGAGAACTCTCCTGTTAGCTTTGAACCAAAAATACTCCCAACGTTTCTGTGTTTTTTATGTACAGATATGTTATTGTTACTCTTTGCATATCATGGACAAAAGTCTGTTTCATCATAAGAATGGAAACGGAGGATACAGTTAACTTTGCCATACAAGTCGAATCTGTTGGGACCACAAAAAATAGTTCGACTTATGCAAAATTTGACTAAGGAAAAGTAAATAGCACATGTTTTGCATAGTTTGGTCGAAGTTGGTAAAGTTTGATTTATGCGACTTCGAGTTATGCAAGGTTAACTGTATTTGTCTTTGAAATATTATTCTACATGATAATGATCTGTTCTACATCACATGTAGTGCAGTGACTGCATTGTCAATGGGAGATTTTCCATATCATTAGTGATCTATAATTTCCATAAGTCATTTCTTTCTTACTTGTTGTCAGATTTTTTTTTTCTCAAACTTTCCCTGATATTTTTCTGATTTTTCTCCCTATACTGAAGCCAACTTTGATAATATGGTACTTGCAAAACAAACATTTCATTTATTGAATTCAGTATTCAGTAACAAGGATTTATATACCGCATGATGATTAACCGCCGGGGATTGTTTTCTTATAAGCTATACTTCTGCATGTCATGTTCATTTTATATGACTTGTATTTCTACTTGTGGAAATACACTTTTACATGTCAGTGTACAAAATGAGTGTGTGCAACATAATGCATTGCATACCATTTGGTATATAATTTATGAAGAAGGATCTCGGAAAGGCAAACCTAGTGGATAAAAAAAATTCAATCTCTGTTTTGTGTTTTTTTTTCTATTCTTGCAGGAGATCAAGAAGAAACAGCAGAAACTTCAACAAATAGAAGTAAGCTACTTTTATTACTCCTAGGAACTAATTTACATATGTCCTTTACCAATGCCAAATCATTGATCCTTCTATGCTAAGTTCAAATAGCATAGTATACTATCCTTTGTTCAACCATCTAATTTTATCAATTTGCCAATAGTTTTCTTTCATTGTAGACAAATTAGTGATTGGAATAGGCAAATGATTTAACTCTTTGTTGGCGATAATGATAACTATAATCTACAAGACTTACAAAACTTGATCTCACTTTCTTATTGCACCATATGAATTGTTAAAACTGCAAAAGTTTGGTAGTTAAATAGAATCCAGTAGGCAACAAAGAGCAACAATTTGACGCTTAACAATACTCATATTCCAAAATTATGTGTTAGTATTTTACAATATCATTGGTACTGAAATCCTGCATGTAAGTCTAAAAATACTATTGATATTAAAGGAAAGGTTATAGAATTTACTGTACTCGTCATATCCTATCATATTCCTGTTAAAATGGTAATCATAAATTAATATGCTTGGTGTGAAAAGAAACATATCTATACTACGTTGCAGTTGTATATATACTACAGCACTAGTGTTCTTTGGCAAGACATTAATCTACATTTGCCACTCTCCACCCAGGTGTTAAATGGGTACCGGTAGGAAGGATTCCTTGAATGCTGTGAGCACCGAATTCGGTAGCCTAGCTAGAGCCGGGGTAATATTGGAGTGCCTTGAGCACCTTATACGTGGTGGATATGAGTGCTCTAAAAATACCCAATATTATTATTATTATTATTATTATTATAATAATGTGTCTGTTCTTTCCCTTTACAGAGAACCAAGAAGTTGTTTTCAAGACAACGCCAGCGATCTCCGTCTCCTCCATCCCCTTCACCTCCACCGTCCCCTCCTCCACCTAGGAAAGTAGCAAGGTCTGCTGCAAAGCCAAGCCCAAAACCTACTCCAAAACATACTCCCAAACCAAGTCCTAAGCACATTCCAAAAGGGAAGGCTAAACCAGTAAGTCATTTGAAACTATTGCTACTTATTTGGATTTAAATTGACCCGGGAATGAGTCCCAAGCCCAAACTCAACCCTGTTTCAAATATGACAGCTAACCTAGCCATTTCTGATGTTTCCAGCATGTTAATCCTAAAAAGGCTGGGCTATTGTTGGGCTTTCACAGCCAGGTCAATTCCACCCTCCCCCCTGGATTTATGCAAATATCAATATCTCAAATGGTTTTGTAATTGTCACTATTAATCGTCGTACACACATGACAATTCTGCACTGTGTACATGTGTGATTTTTGCGTGATAATTGATGATAACTATATCAGTTTCATGCAGATTTTGCTAATAAATACTTGACACACACTTTGATAGCCAAAAGAATGCCTAATTTTGAAGTTCATATGTAGTATGGAACACTTTCTCTTGGACATGATATGAATTCTTTGTTTAGATTCCTGCAAAGCTGATGAAATAGTAATATTTCTATTTGACTGATAATATCACTGATATACTTCTTGTAGATTCCTAAACTTCCAGCCAAACCTCAACCCAAAATAGCATCTAAGCCCAAAGAAGACCTAGTCACAAAGAAGGTAAGCATTTCACAGTCAAATCAATTCAAGTCAGCATCTAAAATAAAAGAACTCTAATTTCTTACTGTCCCCAAAAGCAGATGAGAAGAAAGTAAACTCAGCTTTCATCATTATCTACAAAATAGTTTGCAGTGAAGAAAGATTGAATTTGTTGTCCTGGGGAGCGTTTCATCAAGCGTTTTGTCAGTGATTTTTACTGACAAATTTGCTCTTGGCCAATCAGATGCAAGGATTTCAGTAGCTTATAACAGTTGTCGGTAAAAATCACTGACAAAACACTTGATGAAATGCTCCCCTGGAAACAGTGTTACATTAGCTCCCATATTGTATTGTTTTTGTATATAGATGACACTGATGGATGTCACTACAACAGTCACAGGGCCAAAATATCTTCTTTATTTAAAAAAAAACTGAATAATTACCACGTAAAATGTCACAAAACTGAGTCGGAATACTCTTTAGCTCATCCTGTATGAAATGCAAAACCCTGTTTTACTTTTGATCAACTGAACGGTCACTTTGTTCCTTGTAATTTTAGCCCTTTAATACAATGTTCAACTTTCAGAAGAAAAACAATTGCAATTTGAAGGGCTATGCTCCTATCCTACTAACATTTTAAAAATTGTTGAAATTGTGAATATTTTGAGGTGAATATCTCATTCTGTCTCTAGCAATTTTCATCCAAGGTGAAACCCATTGGCAAAGCTTCGCCGGTTGTTCATCAGCGCCCAGCAAGCCCCAAAGCTACCAAGCGATCAGCCGCCATCACCCCAGCCAAACGCCCCAGTCCTGCCCCTACCCCAAGCGTGCAACCAAGAGCTAAGAAGCTGATAGATGATGAAGATTCCGACATCTCAGCTGATCCTAGTCCTAAGAAGAAGAGGAAAACCAGTGAGTCATCTCAGGATTCACAGGAATCTCTAGAGACAACAGAGAAGGTATCTACAAATCAGATCTTTTCAACAAATCTTTAACTGTAAGTCTGGCCGATGTTGTTTTCTCAGTGTTTAAAGCGAAGAAAGTTTATTATAGATTCACAGGAATCTCTAGAGACAACAGAGAAGGTATCTACAAATCAGATCTTTTCAACAAATCTTTAACTGTAAGTCTGGCGGATGTTGTTTTCTCAGTGTTTAAAGTGAAGAAAGTTTATTATAGATTTCGTCTGTTGAGAGCCAGAAGGACGTTAACTCTGTGTTAAAGTATATGAGTTAACACCCTTCTGGCTCCAAACAGACGATTTGGTCTTTTATTACCATCTCAATGTGCCATAGTAAAGACATTTTCACTGAATCCATGCCCCTACACCAACACTGTATCACTTTTGATACAAGCATTCTGTAGACAATACTTTCTTGTAACACAAATGCATTGCATTGTTCTTTAACCATGTTGTATTTGTCAAATAAGATGTATCCCTATTTATCCCTGTACGCCAGAATGCAAACAGTGAAACAGACACAGAGATGGAAGGAGTGGGGATTAAAGTTGAGACTCTGATCAAGGGTCAATGGCACAAAGGTCAAGTGGTCAAGGTCAGCAGGAAGCCAGATAGTGGAGACAAATGGAAGGTCAAATTTGATGACCATCCCAAGGACAAGTTTGACAAATGGTAATTTCAATAATTTTTGTGCTTCTATCTTAATTTGATACAACAGCATAAGTAAGAGTTCTGTAAAATTTAATTTCTTCCCGCCCACTCACATTGTAAGAGGCGCCATATATGATTGTGATACTCGCAAACATTTTGGAATGAGAGTCAGCAGATTCATACCTGATGAGCATTCTTCATGAAAGCAATTGTAATTGTATCCCCCGGCAGGTTGCCGGAGGATACTTTGGATTCAGCAGCGTTTCGCCGCCGCCGCCGCCGCCACGTCACATTCTTGTGTGCGCTCTAGCGGTCACATTTCTCGACGAATTTCTTTCAGACTTCCTGTGGACGTGTATCTTGGTAAAATCTGGACCCCTATAGCTTCTGGTGATGCTGCCCCCAGTGTTCCGTCTTTTATAGGGTAAAAGGCCATATTTTGGGGGATAGTTTGTGTGCGCTCTAGCGGTCACATTTCTCAACGGATTTTGTTCAAATTTTGTATGAAGGTGTCTCTTGGTAAAATCTGGAACTCTATAGATTTTGGTGATGCTGCCCCCAGTGTTCCGTCTTTTATAGGGTCAAAGGTCATATTTTGATAGATGTCTTGTGTGTACTCTTGTGTGCGCTCTGGCGGTCACATTTCTCAACGGATTTCGTTCAAATTTTGCATGAAGGTGTCTCTTGGTGGAATTGGCAAAATCTGGAAAATCTGTCATTTTTCCATTTCTTGCACTCTTACTTCTGCATTTCTCGACGGATTTCGTTCAAATTTTGCATGAAGGTGTCCCTTGGTGTAATCTAAAAATCTGTACTTTTTGGTGATGCTGCCACCAGTGTCCCGTCTTTTATAGGGTCAAAGGTCATACTTCAAGGGATGGCGTGAGTTCACTCTGCAGGCCACATTTCTTGATGGATTTCTTTCAAATTTTGTATGGAGATGTATCTTGGTATAATCTACACATCTTTACTGTTTGGTGATGCTGCCCTCATTGTTCCGTCCTTTATAGGGTCAAAGCTCATTTGTCCCTTTTGTGCACTCTTCTGCATTTCTTGACGGATTTCATTCAAATTTTGTATGGAGATGTATCTTGGTATAATCTACACATATTTAATTTTTGGTGATGCTGCCATCATTGTTCCGTCCTTTATAGGGTCAAAGGTCATTTTTCCATTTCTTGCACTCTTACTTCTGCATTTCTTGATGGATTTCGTTCAAATTTTGCATGAAGGTGTCTCTTGGTGTAATCTAAAAACCTATAGTTTTTGGTGATGCTGCCACCAGTGTTCCGTCTTTTATAGGGTCAAAGGTCATACTTCAGGGCATGGCGTGAGTGCACTCTGCAGGCCACATTTCTTGATGGATTTCTTTCAAATTTTATATGAAGATGTGTCTTAGTGAAACCTACACATCTAATTTCTACACCATCCTTTTGTTTGAGGGAGGGGATGGGGGAGGGTCTTTGTCCCTCCTTCAAATCGCTGCCAGTGCCGGGGGATACATTTAGCATTGCGCGGCCCCAGCAATGCACATTTCTAGTTATTTTTAATTTTTCCTTTTCTGTATAGATACATTGTATTTAGAAAAGCCTGAAAGTGTACTGATGTATGTATTGATATGCAAGAGCAAGAGTAGCTCTACAAAAAAAATCTTGTTAAAAATGTTTTGTCAAATTATGGATGTCAGTTGTATATCTTTACCATGTAGATTGTCTTATGATGAGAAGTCTGTTTAATGTTAAAAGGGTAGTTTAGAGATGATGACAAATGTTGACATTTATGAAACCTGGGTTTTGTACATGTAGCACGTTCATGAGCAACATACCTATTCTCTGTTAATATGTTGCATCAAAAGACATTTTAGGAAATCAAGGTAACAATAGAACAGAGAAATGTACACATTTGCTTTATTAATAGAGGAAGAGGTAATTTGTAATCATATGTAATATCTTTTGTTTGTTTCAGGTATGATAAAGATAGCTCAGATCTTCGGTTACAGGTGAGTGAATGGGGAAGTGGTGTATAGGAGTAATAAGTGCCAGTCTATGAAAATCTAGAATAGTGTTTTGAAATACCTTTCAAATAACACACATAAAAAAGAATGAGATGTTTACACTGTTAGTTTGGGAAGGTTTTGTGATATTTTCTGTTTTTCAGTTTCTGCTATACTAAAATTGTTTATATATTCAGATTACAATATTTTGGTTCTGAAGCTTAAAATCCATGTTAAAATGTGAAATTTGTAAATTTTGTTAGACTGGTACTGCACCAACAAATATTAACTTCTAGCAAACAACAATGTTTGCATTTCATTACTTTAACACAAGTTTCAATGGAGACAGTCGGCATACAGGTGTGGTCATCCATGTATTGGAGAATTTGCAAAACCTATGTTCTCAATATTCTAATGAGGGGCATTTAAACTAAATTTCAGGTGAAAGCAGTATTTTCTTTCAGGTGAAAGAGTATATAAACTGCCAAGTTGTACTTTTGTGTTGGAAACTTTATGTTTTCAGCTGTGTTCCATCCATCCATAATATTATTTTGGTTGGCTCAACCAGTATGTTATGTAGCAACAGGGTAAAGAAAATTTGACGACTGGTGTGAGAGAAACATTACGTCACCACATATTTCCTGACTTAGTTCCATGTTCTCTACACAAATTTTTGTACGCAGGGTAGTGAAGATTCTATGTCTTCCCAAGATGATGGATCAAAGTTGGACATGAACAAGCCAGAAGAGAAGTCGGAAGAAAAGAAACAAGAAGAGAAACTAGAAAAGGAACAGCCAAAAGAGGAAGCAGACAAAGAGCTGAAAGAAGTGACACTGAAGGAGAAAGAAAAGAAGGGGGATGGTAAAGACAAGAAGGATGATGATGATGAAGAAAAGAAGAAGGAAACTAAAGCAATTGCTAAGAGCGCAAAGGAAGCTGAAAAGGTAGAAGAGATGGAGGAGGAGCAAATGAAAGGAGAAGCGAGTGGAAAGAGGACTGAGGAGGCAGGAGGGAGTGGACATGTGGAGGAGGTGGAGAAACTGACACAACTGAATGGCTTACTCTGTGATGGTTTCAGGTCAGTTTAGAGGTCTAAATATAGGTCATAGTTCAACTTTTATTTGAGCTGAGTTTCATGAAACACACTGAAAAAGATAGTCCTCTTAAATTCATTTAAAACCCCTACCAACTTGTGTATATATGTGTCAGTGAAAATACTTGTACAGAGCTGCCAACCAGTACGGATTTTCCGTAATTGTTACGGAATTCAAACACAATTATGGAAGTATGGATTTCCCCTCTGAAATAACGGATTTGAAGAAATCTTATTATGCACTATTCGTCCTATACGTTGCGCACATGTATTTGTTATCACTCAAACTCTCACACTCATATTGTATTATTTTCGCTGTTCCCGGAACACCTCACTGTGTATGTACTTAAAGTGCGTACAGAAAGGAGATGTCTACTCTTCAGTTTGATACCAAATTGTTACAGTACGACATATCTGATGATAAATAAACTGTGGGTGATTGTGATAAATCAGTTCTTATTACAGGTGTACCCAAACTTTTGGAGGGCAGTGTATATACATCTCTACATGCAACGTTAAAAGGAATCCTTTTATTTTAGCCTATTGTTCAAATTTGCCTTAACGCAGGTTCGTCTTCGCTTTTACTTCAAATTTCTATTGTGACGGAATAAACCGCATTGTTGATTCGCCTTTCCGTAGGAGATAAACTTATCACTAGATCTTCGTTTTGGAGACACTTGTTTGTCTCCCTCTTTGTCCATGGTGTCTCCCTAATACTTCAGTCCCTATTATGACAGAATAAACCGCATTGTCATGTGCCTCCCTCATACCCGTTCCAGTGGAATATATCACTATGAACATGGTGAACAAAGAAGTGGACAAAATATACAGCTCCTCATTGTACCTTCCACAATTGCTCTGGTAGACAAAAGAACATCCCTTGATTGCTATTATGTAAAAGTATGTAGAACAGGTGTCACATGCATATTCACCTGTTCTACTTATTTTACATAAAAGCAATGAAGGGATGTTCTTTTTTCTACCAGAGCAATTGTGGAGGGTACAATGAGGGACTGTATATTTTGTTCGCTCTCTTTGTCATCGTGTTCATAGTGTATATACATGTGTGTGTATTTTTTTATATATATATTTCAAAAAGGGAGGACAGCTCTGGGGAACTTTGATTTAAGCTACGCAACAATTATTCTCTCATTTTCATTTCTCACAATTATATATTTCCATATATATATATATATATATATATATTTGTATATATATATATATATTGTATAGATTTGTATATACTTTGTTACATGAATATATTCAGGGAACAAATTATTAATATGATAAGTTCTTTTTCTGCTTTCTCTAAATGAAAACAGGACGTGTTTGAGGTATTTCCTTCCCCCTGAATGGACGATGTCAAAAGATGATATCAATAACATGGATGCCAAGAAATTAACTGAGTTTCCACTCGACCATTTCTTTGACCACTATGAAAAGGGACTTCGAGATGTAAGTTTCATCCACCTTCCTTGCTATACTGCTTTTGATTTTATTGGTAGATTAATTTTCCTTTTACTTTCCTTAGTCTTCACATGTTAAGGATTATTTAATGCTAGTTTCTGGAGTTTAAATCTTTATCAGAGCATTTTCAGCTGTTAATATAATCGAGAAAACAGTTATTATACTGCCGGTAGATATATTCATTGCATGCTAATTCAAGCAAGAAAGGTAAAATACAATTTTTATATTGTCTAAATCGTGATATGATGTATAATACATTGTTGTAGGCATTGTAATTCATGTTTATGATATGTCATTGATCATCCCTAAATGATCATGAATGAAATTTCTATATATTATGTCTAAATCATGATATTATGTAGAATATATTGTTGTCGGCATTGTAATTCATGTTATTAAAATTTGTCATTAAATGATCATCGCTAAATGATCGTGAATGAAATTTCTAACTCCAGAGAGCTATTGGAATTGTGAGTTTGAAATCTTATGAAGTTACAACAATTCTGTCATCGCACTCTTACTTATAGTGAGGAAGTGATCAAGCTTTATTCACTACCTAAACAGACAAAATCAGATATTACATAGTCCAATGGACTATACAATGCACTTTTAAAAAGAAATTTAGATGTAAGCTTATAGCTAACAATTCCTGATAAAAAAATCCTTGACAATAACAGTAGCTATTATTTTTACTAATAATTTCTTGTACTGAAACTTGATTTCAGCTGGTTGGGCGATACCAGGTAAATGCTGAGGAGAAGGAGAAGGAGGCGATGACAGCTCAGGGTAAACTCAACAATCTTCGTAAGATGGTTGCTCAGCTCCTCTCAACATTACATGACACACAGGTAAAAGCATTTTTTGTCACCCATTGCTCTTTACAATGGGGAAATACATTTAGAGCATAAGCATGTTGTTTGAATTCAATGGAGATTAGTATCAGTCATAGCTTCCCTTTATATTTGATCAAAATTTTATCTTAGCCAAATTGTATTGTCTTGATGTGCGAGTCTAAAAAAGAAAATAATAATGATATTTTGGTTTTTAAACAAAGAATGTGAAATAAAAACAGGGGTCATTTATTGTGACAGTGACAATGACAATATTTAATTACGGTATTAAAGAGCTGTGCCGACAACATCATTGATGTTATGATAATGTCATCTGCTTGGCTCCTACTAGGATGGTCTTTCAATTGAGAGTATGAAAGGAGACGAAATTGACAACCTGCTGGCAGTTTGTTTGAAGGACCAAGATGCACAGGAATGATGACGGAAACATTCACCAAACATCACGCTGCTGTTAAAATGATGAATTACTCCTACCAAGTCCACATTCTCTGGTTTGTTTTCATGACATAGAAGAGGAAGCTGATCAATGATCCCATTCATAGAGATCTGTGTTACACTCTGGATGTCATCAATTTGCTGACTTTATCAACTTGATAGGTCTCTTTGTTCCTTATGTGTTGATGCTTTTGGTTGGTTTATAACAGAACAATCTACCTTACTAGTATTGTAGATGATTTAATGGTGCTTTAATATGTGGAAAACATCATCAGTGAACATGCCAAGTTTGAAGTGTGCGATAACTTCAATACTTTAATCACAATCTTGGAGGCATATTTAATGACTTTGTGAGATATTTACATGTATCTTATATTCTGTAAGACTTTGTTTGTATTTTTGCGCAAAGCCTTTGTGTGAGACTAAAATAAAACCACAATCCTTTGAACAAAGCTCAAGACAGAACTTGAACACATCAAATCTAAACATTGCATCGTTGTGTAAAAACAAGAAACATATTACTTGCTGAGGCTTGCAAAATGTAGTAAGATAAACACAGTGTTGCATTTGTTCAAGTAACGATACATTGGTGTGCTATTCTGCACTAAAACTTCATAGTCATATTTTTATTTCTTGGATTCAAGACAAGTTCCTTGCACTTAATATGTTTGTACCCCCCCCCCCCCAACAAAAAAAAAAATGACCTATTTTTCTTTTAACTATGAATACTTTTGCTTTGAAGGCATTAAACCTGTATCTATTGATCTGAAATTATTATGCACTACAGTAAGTCAATGAAAATATGTGATAGTTTATGTCTAGTTTTGTTTACTGTTTGAGTAGAAAAATCTATTTTTGTACTGCAATCTGCTAACATCATTAACTTTTCACCACCTGATTTAGGTTTGGTCATTATATGACTTTTCATTGTGTTCAGCTTTCTTACAATACAGACTTATGCACATAGAAAATTACACGTTTAATTTTGGTGCTGCTGAGACGGAAGTATACATCTATCTTGTCAGGTGTTAATTTGAAATACAATTGATTTAGACTGAGATTAAAAAAAAAATAATGTACAATAATACATGTGATATATTCAAAAATATATCTGATGCTCAGCTACATGTATAGTGATATTATTTTCTTTATAGAAAATGGAGATTTATGAAAGTTTTTTTTTTACAAAACAAACAGGAGAGATGCTCTCATGATAAATCACAGAGTTTTGCCAATTTATGTTTGATCCATCACAGTGTAAAAAAACTTTATAACTCTTTTTTGTCCTATATTAGATTTCCTCAAATTTTCACTGATATGGGGCCTCTTGCATAAAGAGTTATTAAACGCAGCTCAAAAAAAATTAAATGCAACTTGATTTTCAACCAGTCAGGATTGCGTAATTAAGACTTGCATTTAATCACAACTTTTTATGCAAGAGAGCCCTGTTTCTTTTGTTTTTATGCACTTATAAAAGTTGAATTGATACCAGGAGGGGCCTCCCATTTTATTCCATACTACTGAGCATTTAGCTGGGCTAAGTAAAATGGCTTATTGCATGAGTTGTATTCAGCTCACATTTAAGTTTTGTATTTTAGTGAGTCAGCTTTAGGCAGAATACTTAGCTACTCTGACATCACATACCTAGGTCTTGTTTGCACAGCCTCTGCTACCTCAAACATTTTGTAGAAAGCATTGTATTGCATGTATTTGCTAGTATGTAGCTCTGTGAGACCAAGTACAAGGCTTAAATCTGCTAGCTAGCTCTCTTGAACTTAGAGGTACTTAGCCAAAAGATGCATAAGACTGAGGTACTTAGCCTCCAAAATACTTAAATATCCAACATATTTGTAGGCGTAGTTTTTTTTTCTTAGCCCCAAACTAAATAAAGTACCAATACTTCTGAATTACACATAGAAGTAATTATATTCCACATACTAAGAAGTAAGAATCTTGCTGTTAGATTGGTCAAAAGGTAATCACGTGATGAAACATAGTTTTCCCCATCAATCAACCAGAGAAGAAAAGTTTGTGACCTTGATGGAATAGTACTTATGTGTTTCGCTGATCTCTTTAGTCCATTACCGAGTCACAATGCGTTATCAATATTTTGGGTACACCCGAAATGAAAGTGCGCGACCTTTACGAATAGTCAGAATGAAAAGTGCGTGACCTTTACGAATAGCTCCATAAAGCGTGCTCAAATAAGCTTAAATAAGCGCGCATTGTCCATTCGCGCGCTTAAATGAAACACATGTGCGCACCCAGGAGGGGGTTTATGTAATGGTTTAAACTTCTTTTGTGAATTCGGGCCTAAATTGTCTTTTTCGAGAAGTAGAAAATAATTGTCTTTTTCGTACCAGTTAAATGTTTCAGATGTGGAATATAAACAATAATCACCTTTTGATTTCAGGCGATTTGCTTAATACCACCCTGACTTATCTGTGCTTGAGCTGGAAAAAGAATAGGTATAAAACAATATCTCCCATACAGCCTCCATTGTTTTGCAAAATATTTTCTGCTCTCTCTATGTCTACAGTCATTTCTTGGGTATCGGATTTGCATTTTCCAGAGAAACTGGTTTCAGCTGATTTTGAAGTGTTTCCCATACAGTGATGGGTATTTGATCCCGCAAAGTGTAAACAAAGTAATGAAGCTGTGCTGGAAATCAGATATACTGAAAAGCACAACTTGTATGAGACATTGTGTTAATATACACATGGGTTAGGACTTATGTATAGTTCAATGCTGTTAATATCTTGCTTTATCTTTCAATACTCGGCTTTTATACATTTTCTACCCAAATCGTTTGGCAAATATGATTTATTAGTCTTTCAAATTCAGTTTCATTTGATTGTGTAAGAATCTATTTTCCATCATTACCAGATCTCAAGTTTACCTGGATTTGGATATATTTCGTGTATGAATCCCTTATGAAATAGTAAAAAGTCATTAAGATATATTTCAAACACATCTATTTTTCTATAGCAAAGAGTTGTCGTAAACACTACCGGTATGCATGAACATATACATGTATAAAGTAGTACAGCTACTTGTTTGCCCGATTGCCATCCTAACTGGCAATTTCCATTTACAATACCACCACTAAGTTTCTTTTTAGAATAATTTGTTGGTAATTTCTTTGATTCAAATGCATAGAGATGTAAAAAAAAACTGTTCATTGCTAGCCATACCTTTAAACTTAAAAACTCTGTTCATGTGAAAAGTTAAATTGTTCTTTTGTATACATGTAGATGCTCGATGTTGACTGTTTGCATTTATATTGTTCATGTATATTATGTTCACTACAGAATGAATAAAGCCAAGAAATTTTTTTTTGGAAAAAAATGTGGAAAGATGGCATTGTTTCAGTTGTTTGTTCTTTGTTGCAAACTGTTTTGTTTTAAAGAATTAGATCGTCTCTAGAACTAGTCTAAGAACAGCGTTTTTTATCTTGAGAGGGGTCCTGTCGTGGCTTACAAGTTAAATACCATATATTTACGTGAAGTAGCAATACAGATTTGTTGTGTTCAAAGTGAATGATCTAATTGATGAAATGCTATTTGCCAAATGTTCTCAATATTCTGTCTCGTGTTCCTTTCCTGTTACGTTGAGGGCCCACTACACCGACATGGTCTTATTTTCTGTCTTTATGTATTGACTTTTTATGCCTCCACCCACCAAAGGTGGTCCCGGAGGCATTGTGTTTTCAGGTTGTCAGTTCGTCCGTCCCGCTTTCTCGTTCTCGCGATAACTCTAGAACCACATGCGGTATGAACTTCAAACTTGGTGCCAGTATGTATCACCATAGGAAGACGATCTGATTAAATTTTGGGATACGTAGGTCAAAGGTCAAAGGTCACAGAGGCCAATTTCTGAAATTTCAGGTGTTGGCCTCGTTCTCGCGATAACTCGAGAACCATTTGATCCACTAACTTCAAACTTGGAACTAGTATGCATCACTATAGTGAGACGAACGGATTAGATTTTTGTTCACGTAGGTCAAAAGGTGACGGGTCATAGAGGTCATTGTACAGGTATATGTGATATTAATGTTTTTTTTACCTTTATCACCATATCTCAACTATTTTGTCTTCATGACTAGAGGAGATAATGTGATCAGACTTGGTTTATAAGGTGTAAGGTCAAATGTCAAACAGGTCAATTAACATGTAATTAGAGGCTTTTTATTCTGGTTATCAAAATATTTCAAGAACAGTTTGAGCCATCAACTGAATTTAGGCAGAGGGATATAGGAGATGTAGTCACATTCATCTTGTTTTTCTATCTTTCCTCTTCTCTCCATTTTCCCCTTACAAACTTGGATTTCTCTGTTTTTACCTCTTCTTTCATCTCGTCTTCCCGTATATTCCTTGTGTTTCTCTAACTGTCCTCTTTTCTTTCTATTTCTTTGCTGAAGTTTTTCTATGTTTAATTCTTTCTAGTTGTTTTCTGTTCTCATTTTTATTCGTACACTCTGTATTCTGTTTCTTGTGGGGTTTTTCATCTCCTTTCTGTTTTTCCCGATGTATAACTTTATTTTTCAATTTCTAAGCCCCCCCCCCCCCCCCCTCCCCTTCCCTTCCCTAAAAAGTCAGGAGAGAAGAGGGTAGGAAAATAAAGACAGAAGTGGAGAGGGAGCCAAAGTAATTTGTCTCATAACAATGATAATTATGATTATAATTATCATTATAACTGAAATTGCATCCCCCAAAGTCAATCTACAATTAATCTTTATCAATCATCAATTAAAAACAATATATGAATCAAAACTTCGTTACAAAAATCATGTTATTCGCTAACACATTATTCTTAGGTGGAAGTTTTGGCACCAACATTTTGCATTCGGGTATATGCAGTATACAGGAACATCAGTTTCAGCAAAACCCATGACTGGATTTGCAGGTCGTGTAGTGGAATTCTGTAATTCAATTCAAATAATGATGATGTCGATTTTTTGACAATCACATTAGTGTTGTTTTGTTGTTATCATTTGTGTAGCATTGTTCTTTTATTTTTACAACAAAACATACCTCGAACATAAATTTTTTTTAAGTTTTGTTAATTGTGATGCTTATTACACACTTGTCTTTATGAAGAAAACTATATTAGGGTCTACAAGAACATTGTTATGTATCCCAATATTACCAAGCTAATCCTAAAAACTCACTTTAAGTCAAGAGGCTCAAATTCTGTCAATAATGTTCATTGATAAGGTCCGAAAGTCAGTTATAAATTCGAATTGATTCTCAGAAAGCCAAGGTAAACAAAAACAAAAACAGAATAGGATCTGAAAATATAATTTTTGCAAACTCATGTTATGAAGCTGGTTCTTTTTAATTCTAAAGCCATGAGACATCATTTCTGTCGATGTTCATTGATAAGGTATGACGTCAACCCGGAAATGTTTGAATATATTACGCCTCTATCTCTTTTTCTTTCTCTCTCTCTCTCCTCTCCTTCCTGATCTCTACCATGGTTGCGCTGGTATCCATGGAGCTTTTGCGTTTTGGGGTTTTTTTTTCGCGCTTCACGCTTTTTTGTGTACCTATCTAATAAATTTTCATCATTTCCTGATGAAGGCCTATGGCCGAAAATTCGAATTTTTTCATCTATGCGGACTTTTCATTCCTATTTTGTCTATAACTTTGCAAGTCCGAAGCAGAACTATATTTTTTTACTCATATATATATATATATATATATATATATATATATATACATACACACACACACGTACATATATATATATAGAGAGAGAGAGAGAATAAATGACTCCGTTAGACACAAAAGGTTCAATATTTCGCATATAAGGCTTCTTCGGGAAATGATACTTCAGTACAAAAAAATGCACCAGGGATGTAGTTTGCATAGCGCGTAATTATTGTCAAAACAACAAGCGTAACTATATACAACAAATTCAAGCCTCAAACAGAAATTTAAAAGCTTTTGCTAATTGTGATGTTTATTCCTTAGTTGTCTTTATGAAGAAAACTATATTAGGGTCTACTAGAACATTGTTATGTATCCCAATATTACCAAGCTATTCCTAAAAAAACTCACTAAGTCAGGAGAATCGATTTCTGTCAGTAATGTTTATTGATAAGGTCCAAAGTCAATTCTAAATTCGAATCAGAATAGGATCTGAAAATATATTTTTTTGCAAACTCATGTTAATCAATTTGTTTTTGAAAACTAGCCATGATGAGACATTATTTCTGTCAATGTTCACTGATTAAGGTACGACGTGAACCCGGAAATGTTAAGAAAAAAAGTAAGATCTGATAATATGCATATTTTGCAAACTCGTTTTCTGAATCATAAGTGTTTATTCTGATTGACAGGAAACAAAAGCTTTGCTGGTTTCGCTCAAAGACCTTGGACCGGAAAACTAATGGTCCGTGCTCCAAATCCTGGTATTGACAATGACTTGGCAGAATAGTGGCTTAACGTGAAATTGACAAACATGATGGAAAAAAATTATTCACCCAGTGCCAGCTGAAGTAGAAACAGTGTCAAAGGGTTTAAAATGCGCCTATTTTCAGAAGCGCATTCGGTTTGCACCTTCGCAGTTTCTCGCAGTTTCGTGCCTCCAATCTAAATAGCATTTTAAAAGGATTCCTCAGAGCTGTCCTCCCTTTTTGAAAATTTTGCAAAGGTTAAAAAATGGGGGTCCGCTCGCTAGTCATAAGGACCGCTATTCATAATGACATCTATTCATAAGAACCGCTATTCATAATGGAGAAAAGGCTCATTATTCATAAGGGTCATTATTCATAAGGACTGCAATTCATATTAGGAAACGAGGGCCGCTATTCATAATAGGAGAAGAGGGTCGTTATTCATTATAGGAAAAGAGGGTTGCTATTCATAATAGCAAGAGAGGGTCGCTATTCATAATAGGAGAAGAGGGTCGCTATTCATAATACGAAATGAGGGTCGTTATTCATAATAGGAAAAGAGGGTCGCTATTCATAATACGAAATGAGGGTCGCTATTCATAATAGGAGAAAAGGGTCACTATTCATAGTACGAAATGAGGGTCGCTATTCATATTAATAGGAGAAGAGTGTCGCTACGTACAGAATAATACAGAATAATCAATTATAAATAGTGACTCTCATTTCGTATCATGAATAGCGACCCTCTTCTCCTGTTATGAATAGTGGTCCTAATGACGATCCTCAATGTGATTTAGGAATAGCAACCCTCATCTCACATAATGAATAGCGGTCCTTATGAATGGTCCTTATGAGTTTATGAATAGCTACCCCCTTTCCGTTTTATGAATAGCGGACCTTCAGGTACAGGAACTTACACGTTATGAATAGCGGTCCTTATATGAATATCGGTCATTATGACTAGCGGTCCTTATGACTAGCGAGGTTACCCCAAAAAGTGTCTCCGCCGGGAATCGAGCCCGGGTCGCTGGCTTAGACGGCGCAGTGCTTTCGGTAACTCCAGATTCAATTGACCAATTTGGTCTGCGCGGGGAACTTTCATAATAGTTCCGCTACCATTATTCTCCCATTTCCTTTCGCATTGTATTTATTTCCAATAAAGTTGTCAAAGCTGTTGTATATGTTATTTCCTTGTATATAATTATGTATCCATACACCACTCAGTTGCTTATTAGCTCCTTCGCTTTTACAGTTATTCATACTTATTAAACTTTGGCTACAAATCACGGGTTAAGTGCATGAAAACAAAATCATCATGTAGAGCTGTAATCCGGAATTTATAATATATAGTTTGTATTTTTGAGCTGTTAAGTTTGGGCAAAGTATAGGGGTGTTATTGCTTGCCTCGGGCGAAATGATCCCTAGATGCGCCCGTTAGTTTGTATATATTTTCCATAATGATTTATAATTAAGGAATACATTGCATTTCTTGCCTTGGCTGCCAAATTACCAATAGCTGTAATATCATCCACGTCTGAAAAGTTAATATTGAATCTTATACAAATACAACAGACGACATTATATAAATTTACCTTGGTAGTTAATCAAACTGAAGCTTTGTAACTGTTCTTTCTTGTGCAATATTATTTCGTAGTTATAGAAGTATGTGTAGTTCATAAATCGCTATTCTATTTTCTACCTCACTATCACACTATTTTTTTGTTTTCATTAATACCATTATATTCGCATATCTCATGTACATGTAGAGCACTAGAAAGCTTATACATCAGTGGTAGATCATTACGCCCTTTTGCCTTGTGGGAGGGGGCGGCGAAAGTGATTTGTCATAACCCCGTCATAGAGTGATTTGTTCCAACACCTTCTTCCCGCCCTCCCGGCTTGTGGCGCCTGTAGTAGACTAAGAAACACTGGATCTATTTAAATGAATCTAATTTCCCGAGATATCACCAAAGTTAAACTTTAATCAGAGACCTCCTTTCTTGAAGATGCATGATAAACGGGGAAGATGTCAGTCTCATATTTTATTCAGTATTGTGCCTTATCGATCACATTACTTTGTAACAGTCTGTTGAGAGCCAGAAGGGTGTTAACTGATATTCTTTTGCACAGAGTTAATTAACGCCTTTCTGGCTTTAAACATGATCACTGGGCGTTAATAAAATTATTTTGAAAATCTTATCAGCCGATGCTTGCTACTGGTTACGCATTAACGGATCCTGAACAGGTTTAGAATTCTACCATGGATTGGTGTCAGATTTACATGGTGGCCTTCGAAGGTCTCAATGGCAGTCGGGACGATCTGATCGGCGGGGAGAAGGAAACCGTACGTAGCCACCAGTATCACGGAGCTCAACGGCGTATGAGTACTTAATTCCAGCTACGCCGTAGGCCCAGTCTACGCTGGATCCAGATGCTGGGTCTACGATGGGAGTGTGAGAGGGGGGGGGGGGGGGGAGAGGAAGGAAGGAAGAGAGAGCGAGAGAGAGAGAGAGAGAGAGAGAGAGAGAGAGAGAGAGAGAGAGAGATTTTAAAAAAGGGGGTGGGGTGGTGGTGCATGAGATGCAGATGACAGAATCGTCATGCACTCCTCAAATCCATCGTATACCTACACTGTAAAAAATAACTGTAGATTAACAGGTTTTTTGACTTGTAAAATTACAAGTTTTCTGCAATTGTCCTGCCATTTCACAAGAAAAATACCGCATTAACAGAAAAACGGCCAAAACTTGTAATTTTACAAGTCAAAAAACCTGTTAATCTACAATTATTTTTTACAGTGTACATCCCCCGGTCCCCAACCGGCTCGTTCGGATATACCACTCAGGTGGCGTAGCCCGTAGCCGGGGACAGTGCCGTATATACGGCACTGCCCGGGGAGGCGGGGACCAGGGGAGCGTTTCATGAAAGGAAGTTGTCGGATGTTTTATCCGACAACTGTTATAAGCTACTGAAATCCTTGCATCTGAGTGGCTGGAAGCAAATTTGTCGGATAAAATATCTGACAAGCCCTTTCATGAAACGCCCCCAGGACTTATCGGGCATGTTCTACCCACAAAATTAATTTGTGGTGAATATTCAGGTGCTCTACACACACCCATTTTTCTTTAAAACCATTAAAGGACATAAAACATGATAATCTAATCCTTAGTAGAGTCCTGTGCAAGCTCTGTGATGCTTGAATCAGTTGAATGGCAACTTTAACTATTTTCAAAATGCATATTTTATTTTCACTCGCTCTCTACGCTGCCTAGCAAAAGTATTATATTATGTAATTATTGTATTATATATTGAATATTGCTTATTCTTCTTGTATTGAACACACTTAGAAATAAAGGTACAATTTTGCACCCTTCAAATGCAACACTGGCCCTTTTGGGGTGCAACTTTGCACCCTAAGAAGCTTTTTGCACCTTTAAGGGTACAGTTAGCTACAATTTGCACCCTTAAAGGGTGCAGAGTTGTACCCTTTAGAAAATGTACAAATTTGCACCCTTTTGGATGCAAACATTTCTGCACCCTTAAAGGTGCAAAGTTGCATCTTTTAGGGTGCAAATAAGAACAAAAAGGTGCATTTTTACTCTTTTCATGTAGGGTGCAAGATTGCACCCACGAAGGTGCTGCCAGTGTTGCATTTAGGGTGCAAACCTGAACCTTTTATTCTAAGTGTGAAAACTAGTTATTCTTGAACCAGACTTGGCCTTTACACACCTTGTGCAAATTGAGACCTCAGTTTATCGGAAGATAATACCGTGGAGTCTGGACTACCCTCGATCACCAGTGCTGTGGCAATGCATTTGAAATTGTACGGTATTCAAAGTATGCGTATGAGATACACTGGTTGATGGAACCAATTAGAGTCTACTGTATTACAGGCTGCTACGACACAGACACATCTAGATGTCTTCCAAAGATAAGAGCGTCCAAAAATGAAGATGTATTTTGAGAAGGTATAACCAGAGGCGGATCCAGGATTTTGTATAAGGGGACAAACAATTTTTTTCGCCACAAACTTCCAAAATTCGCTCACTGGGGGGGGGGGGGGGGGGGTTATGGGGGTCCAGTTTCCCTCAATAATTCTCTGAAAAGCATCAACAACAAAAAAAAAGGGGGGGGGGGACACAATGGATATCTTTCGTCCAAGGGGGGGGGGGGGACACGGGCCGGAAATGCCCCCCCCCCCCCCGATCCGCCACTGGGTATATAACTATAAATATTATTCCATTACGTGCTAACGAGGTACTTTGATAATGATAATGATACACATAATAAATGATGAGGATGATAATAATAATGATAAAAATAATGATAATAATAGTGATGAATACTACTACTTCTATACTACTACTACTACTACTACTACTACTACTGCTTCTATACTACTAATGATAATAATGATAATAATACTGTAATGATGATGATGGTGATGATGATGATGATGATGGTGACAGTAGTCCTGGTGCGACGAAAAGGAAGAAGAAGAAGAACAACAACAAGAAGAAGGAGAAGAAGAAGAAGAAGAAGAAGAATGGTAATGATGATGAAGACAGTAGTCCCAGTGCGATGAAAGGAAGGCACTATTTTAAAGGCTGAGGTAAAGTGTGAGAGAGTAAAACGTATACCCTTTACAAATCGCTCATAGTTTGAGAACTGAACTGAAAATATGGACTAATGAAGTGGGATCGTACCTGTAGAATTACATTTCTTGTTTCTGCTAGTACCACGTTTGTTGAGCAACTTTTCACGGTTAGCTGCATGCACAAAGTCAATGCGTGTGCCTTTTTTTTTGAAACTTTTTTGGAAGCTCATGCAGTAGCGCCAACCCCATACCTTTACTGGTATTGGATCGGTATTTGATAAGATGGTTAAATATAGTTTTTTTTCGAAGGTTTGTTACTCCGCAGATTCATAATTCCGAAAATTGAATAATAATGCCGAAAATGAAATAGGGTTTATGGTTCCGAAGGTTCATAATTCCGAAATTGTAATAGAACCCTAAAAAGGTCTCTCTTTTGCTTTATCTTAACTCCTGGTTTACCTCCCTCAGTCAATGAACACTCGACTTTTTCGTGGATTTTCTTCACAATTATGATAATGTGAGTTATTTCTACTGCTCTACGTTTGACATGAACCTCCCAGGACTAAGTAAACTGATATTTTGTGAAAATTAGACGAATGTTTGACACTAGTAACTAAGCCAAACCGACTTCGACAACATTAGGAAACAACACGCGGTCGTTGCTTCATACCATCGGGCCGGCGACGGGTACAGTTTAGTCTCCAAACCTCTCAAGTCAAAGGCGAATGTATGTGACTCTCAGCCCGTGAAAGATTAGAAGGCCAAACAATAGTACCCATCCCTGTCTTTGTCTGATGCACCCCATCTATTGTATGCTACACCCCTCTGCCTAGATGGATGACAAAGAACGTGTTACGTCTGAAAAGAAAGTGGCGCGAAATTCGGGTACTGGAAGACAGACACGGCAATCGCAAGCTGCCTGTGAATCAACCTGCACTTCTTGTTTGACTATGTCAGACCTCATTGGCAACAAGGAGTTTTTGGATACAATCAAGAAAATAGTAAAGAAAGCTGTTAGAGAGGAACTACAAGATCTGAAGCAAGAACTAACAAGAGTTACGAGACAAACCGAAGTTAATGAATCTAAAATTGTCGAACTTGAGATCGAAAACGAAAACAAAACTAAACAAATCAAAATTCTTGAGAAACGTCTTGAAATTCAGGAGGAAACCACGACTAGACTTCAACATAAATCAAAGGAAGCTGAGCAGTACTCAAGAAGAAACTGTGTAAGACTGTTTGGAATACCGGAAAACAAGGGAGAAAACACGGATGAAATCATGCTTTACTTAGCGAAGGATAAGCTCGACGTTGCCCTTCACATCGAAGATATCGATCGCAGCCATCGTGTTGGATCAATACAAAAGACGAATTTGGCAACAGGAGCTTCGACATCGAATTCAACCCAGAGCGCTTCAAAACCGACATCATGGGCCGCGATTGCATCGCAAGCAAAACAGGGAAAGGAACGTCACCGTCCGATCATCGTGAAGTTTGCGACGTATCGGGTGAGACAATCCATCATGGCAGTGAGGCGCCGACTTAAAAACTCTGGAATATCCATTGCGGAAGATTTAACTGCGTCGAACTATGAGATACTCAAAGAAGCGAGATTGTCACAAAAAATATCTGCAGCGTGGTCACAAGATGGACGGATTCTCGTAGCTATACCTGCAGCAAATGGGAAATCCATCAGAAAAGTCATAGGTACTGTAGAAGAAGCACGAAAACTAAGGTAACAATGATAATTGTGTAAACTCTATCCTGGGAGGTTCTCCTATTAATTTTCCTATTAATCACCATTAATTTATAGAATGATAGACATTTTAAAATAATTTATTGTGTAAAAAAGTGTATTGTTTTATATATTTTAGCTTGCCTAAATCTTGTATATTTGATTGATCTCCTTGGATTTCGAATTTGTCCTTATAACTCATGTTATTATACCCCTGTTGTTGTTGTAAAAAAACTGTTAAATCAAATCAAAAGGCTCTTTTATGTACTGACTGCAAAAACTGGATCCATACTTCTTGTGCTGGTGTCCCGGACAGCCTTTATAATGATCCTTCGGAACATTTCGTAGAATGGCGTTGCCCAAAATGTATTTTTGCCATACTACCATTCAATGATACTGAGAATTGTGTAAATGAACCCACCCCTTCTAATGAAATAAAAATCTCACCAAAATGTGATACAAATGAATTTATTCATGTGCGCAAATATGATGAATTGTCTGGAAAAGGTCTTAAGTTTGTTCATTTGAACATCACTAGTTTGTTGAAAAACATTGACGAAGTCCGGTTATTTTTAAATGAAAATGATGTAGATGTGTTTGCCTTAAACGAAACAAGGTTGGATAATACTATTAGTGAGAATGAAATATCTGTTCCAAGTTATAATATTGTTCGTAAAGACAGAGATCGAATGGGAGGTGGCGTAGCGATTTATGTAAAAACTGGTATTCATTTTCAGATCATTGAACATGATGTGTTATCTCAATTGGAAGCTATATGTATCAAATTATGCCACGCCAAATCTACATGTAAGCCAATATTCTTTGTTGATTGGTATAGGCCACCGAATTCTAAATTAGAAGTTATGGACTTGTATGAAAACTTACTTCAGTTTATAGATAGCTTTAATGCTGACATTATAGTCATGGGTGATGTAAATTGTGACATTCTAGATAAAAAATACAACTCTGTTAGCGCTAAATATGCAAATACGAACAATGTGTATTCCATGGAACAGATTAATACAAGTGAACCGACAAGAATTACAAACAAATCGGCTACTTTAATAGATCATATGGTAACGAATAATAAAATGTATGTAAAGTCATCTGGTATAATACATATAGGTATGAGTGATCACTCAATGAGTTATATGATTTGGAAGGTGGAATTACCTAAATCTGAACCCCGAGTTATAGAATACAGAAATATAAATAAAATTGATATGAACAGCTTTAAGCAAGATCTTAGAAATCAACCATGGGAAACTGTGAAAGATTTCTCCAGTCTTGACGATGCGGTCTGCAAATGGGAAGAATTATTGATGGAAATAGTAAATAAGCATATGCCCATACGAACAAAGCGAGTAAGGAATCATATATGCCCTTGGATGAACTCGTATATTCATAAACTCATGAGAGAACGAGATAAATTAAAGAAAAGGGCTTGGAAAGAGAAAGACAGTATCTTAATGAGTCAATATAGGAAACTAAGGAATAAAGTAACAGGAGAAGTAAGAAAATTGAAGAAAATTTATTATGTAAACAAATTAACTAGTACTGAAAGTAATCCAGTGCAAACATGGAAAATATTAAAAGGATTGTTACCCAATAAGAAATCTTTAAATTATTTTGGTAATGAAGATAATGAAGAGGTAGCAAACACATTTAATTCTTTCTTTTCTCAAGTAGGTCAGAAGTTATCTGAATCGATCCCATGTGATACTCATAATAACTTTTCTGAAGGTGATAAGTTCATTGAAAATGAGTTTGAGTTGATTACAGTTTCTGAAAATGAAGTTTTAGCAGAATTGAATAAACTTAAAAATAAGAAATCAACTGGTATTGAAGGGATATCATCTACCATGCTTAAATTGTCTGTTGAAGAAATTACACCATCTCTCACTTATTTGATCAATAGGTCAATCTCTGAGAAAGTCGTACCTTCTAGATGGAAAGTAGCAAAAATAATTCCTTTGTTTAAGAAGGGTGATAGAAGCCTCCCAGATAATTATAGACCGATATCGTTGTTGCCTGTAGTTTCAAAAGTATTAGAACGTGTTATACACAAACAACTATATAACTACATAAAAAATAATGACTTTTTAGCAGCGGAACAGTCTGGATTTAGACCACTGCACTCTACGCTCACGTCCCTCACTAAGGTCACGGATGATTGGCTCAGTGCAATGGACAAAAAGTGTTACACCGGCGCCGTCTTCGTAGATCTCAGAAAGGCGTTTGACACAGTAAACCATAACGTACTTTTAAAAAAGTTGCGGAGTATAGGTATAAGTAATTCTTGTATCAAGTGGTTTAGGGAATATTTAAGTAATCGAAAAATTGTGACTCAAGTTATTAACACATTTTCGCGGGAAGAATTTATTTCATACGGTGTACCCCAAGGATCCATTCTGGGACCATTACTGTTTGTAATCTACATAAATGACATAGTAAAACAAATTGAGACCTGTGATATTCATTTGTATGCTGACGATACAGTGTTGTATTTTTCCGATCCCAATCCGCATAAAGTTCGAACGGTATTACAAAAGGACTTGAGCAGGGTTGTTACCTGGATGAGTAACCATAGACTGAGTTTGAATTGTGATAAAACAGTTTGTATGCTCATTGGAAACAGGGCATTATTGAACAAATATAATATTTTAGATTTGAGTGTAAATGCAAATAAACTTGTACAAGTTAAGTATGTGAAATATTTAGGTATCACAGTTGATGAAGAATTAAACTGGAACATACAGGTTGAAAATGTTTGTAAGAAAGTAAGTAAAATGATCAGTTTCTTACGAAGGCTTAGAAATGTAATTAATGAAAAAAATATGAAATTAATATACAAGTCTTTCATATTACCGCATTTAGATTATGCAGATTTAGTATGGGATTCTTGTAAAAATAAACACATAGATAGGATTCAAAAACTTCAAAACAGAGCAGGGCGAATAATTTTGAAGATTAATCCATATTCTTATACATCAAACCATAAAATACACCACATTCTTCAATGGGATTCCATTGCTTCTAGACGTACACAACACTTACTTCAATTAGTCTATAAAGCTTTAAATAAAATGACTCCATTTTATTTGACAAAACTTTTTAGTGTTAAAGAAAATTTATATTCATTACGATCTGAATATAATCTAAGCATCCAGATACCAAGGAGTAATTACTGCAAGAGAATGGTTTCATACAGGGGCAGTAAGAATTTTAATTCACTTCCTTTGACTGTTAAAAAGGCATCCACTTTAAATGCTTTTAAAGGACACCTAAAAGAGCATATACTTTCATACATGTAATATATGTGCAGGATTGGGCTTAATTATCTTTACATATTGGGATTTCGTAGTTTTAATTGTTTTAAGTTTTAAGTGTTTTTTGTTTTCGTATAATTTCGTATAATGTGTTATATATATTAAATTAATTTTCATACTCCTTTTCCATTAAGAGAGTACATGTAATATATACACTGTGTACTGGACCCTCCTGAAAAACAGTGGTGCCATGATGGCTATTCGCTGAGTGAGGCTATCCAGCCGTATTTATCATGTGCAAATGTATTATATTGTATCCTGATTTGTTTTTATTTGACGGAAATAAATACCATACCATACCATCACTTTTTAAAATTACGAACCTACGGAATAATGAACCTTTGGTGTATTGTACGAACCTTCGGAAAAACAGAAAAGGGGTAATTTGACACCCCAAGAAAGTTACAGTACTCAAGATTGTACTATGTAACTTTGACCTGAGTTAAATGAAACATTGGAGTTATTAAGATTGTAATGCCCCTAAAATGGGTTTTCTTTACATGCAGAGCATATTGGACAGCAGAGCTTGGTTTAGGGGCACTTTGGTGTTTTTTCATGAGCATGTTACACCCCCTTCAAGATGGATATTTTTGTCAGTTGTTTAAATTTTTGTAACGTACAATTGTACACCCATACCTCTTCCTTCCGACAAAATTTGGTCCATGGGCCTTAAGAAGAAAAAATTAACCCATCAGGGGCCGATGGAAAATTTTGTCATTTTTTGTGTTTTGGTAATGTAAACACTTTCCTACACTTTCCTTCTGACAAAGTTAGCGCATAATTATGTTAGATGGGCTGAAATCGACCCGACTTGGGGCCCTTTTTTTTGGGGGGGGGGGGGGGGGGGGGCTCTGGGGGTTAAACCCGGCGGCTTCGTTCGGGATGACAATCTTTTTGTGAATGACATGAATGGTCCTAGTAAATTTTAGGGGTCAAACCTCATCTGTAAAATGGGGTGACTATTTCGGGACAGGCTCGAGTCACGAATGCATGGCACGGTCCTTCGTCAGGCAAATTATTATTTTTTTTTAAATTTATGTCTGATATTTAGACAGGGTGACTCATTATCACCAAACGGTGGTGGTCTTCCACGAGGCCCTGTTAACAATAATAAGAAACAATAGTAAAAAAATAAAACCCACACACAACAAATCATGAATATAAACTCATAACAGCAACGGAAAATAAATAAGAACATGTATAGACATATTTGGTATCCTCGTAATGAATGTTTTGCTTGTTTTGTTTTGTTTTGTTTTTATTCAAGAAAACGTGTTTGCATATACATGTATTATATAATATCTTAATATAATTATCATTATAGTGTAGACGTTATTTTGCTGACGTGTCAGCGTCAGCGGCTGACCAGTCTGCTTTTAAGTTGACGTGCGAAATGGCCCCTCTTGTGCCAAACGGGCATTACAATATTTACCTGTAAAAAATACCCGACAGCCAAGAACCATTTTTTTAAAACCTGCATATTAATAATTATTTCAGCCTTCAAAATTATGCACTAATTAGAAGTGTTTGGGTTTGAAATGGATGTGTATTAACCAGTGGCGAAGATACGCACACGCTTTCTATTGTCAGCGTGTGTGCGGTGGTGGGGGATGATGAATAGATCATCCCCGCCCCCATCAGATATATATATATATATATATAAATATATATATTGTGAGGAAATAACATATACAACAGCTTTGGCAACTCTCGTTGAAATATATACAATGCGAAAGGAAATGAGAGAATAATGGTTGCGTAACTTAAATCAAAGTTCCCCATATATATATATATATGTATAAAATTGACCCTTGTGCAGTCAACCAAATGATCAGGAGCTGATAGATTTTCTCTACCATCGATCTCTATCGATGTTCTCTACACGTAAATTAGGCCATTCTTACAGTTCCATTTTGAATCAATAGACACTTTTTAAAACTGAATAGACAGGCCCGTAACCAGGGTTTCTAAAGGGGTGGGTCGTTTTTTGGCAAAAGTGGACCTTTTTGTCATAATCAATACGGACCTTGCTAGGGGGTCCGGGGGCATGCTCCCCGGAAAATTTTAAAATCTAGCTGCTTTCTTCTACAATTTAAGGACTCCCGAGGGGAAATCTAGGGGTTGTGAATGATGATTTTGAACACACATTTTTGAAGTCGCAGAAACAAAATATTTATTAGAGTGTGTGTTACATTCACTGCTTTGATGCTGTACAACTGACAGCCTGTGGGTAATTCTGGTAACAAAGATTAAAGTGTTGTGTGTGTGTGTTTTTTTTCATGGAAAAGCGGACCTCAGACCAAGAAGGGGGGGGGGGGGGGGGTCGTCCGACCCCTCCGACCCCCTCTGGCTGCGGGCCTGATAGAGTAATATTCCAATCTATCTTCTCATTTTGTCGTATAGGCCTACCCTAGAAATCAAATTGGCAGACAGAATAAGGTTATCTATACAGTAACTCGTACATCTTGAAATCTCTTGGGAGGTATTACGTTTTCATTCTTCTGTCGTCTTTGATTTTTTTTCTGTCACTCTAATCAATAATCATTCTCTCTGAGAGAGAGAGAGAGAGAGGTTACTGCCTTAAATATCGTGGTTAAGTAGGCCTATATAGGCCGATGTTGGAATTCATTTACGTACAGAAATTCTTCTTGAATTTATAGAAGGAAGGAAGATTTATAAATTAAAAAAATAAATAAGATAAAACATGATGAGGGTTTATTTTTTAGCTCGTTTATGTCCCATGCAGCTGACCATTTAGAATCAAAGCCATATATGCTCACCGGCACCATACATGATACCACTTCGAAGTAAGCGCTTCATTATGCACGTATAGGCATACCTATTCTTGATCGACCAGTCTGCGGAGATGTCGCTGATCTCGTCAAACCCATCTAACATTATGCACAAAATCTTTTCAGAAGGAAGGTTCAAGGTGCATTGGCGGATCCAGGGGGCACTTCCGGCCCGTGCCCGCCCCCCCCCCCTTTGGAAGGGAAGTATGCATTTTGACCATAGACGATCCGCCATTTTCTCGATTGTGCCCCCCCCCCCTTTTAGAATGAAGACCTTTTTTTTTTTTTTTTTTTTTTTTTGCTTGTCAGAGAATTATGGAGGGAAACTGGACCCCCATAACCCCCTACTGAGGGAATTTTGAAGGTTTGGCGATTTTTTTTTGTCACCCGAAGCATTTCTTTATAGTGGAGCAAGCTGAGGAAAGGGCGTCCCCTTCTAACACAAGTGTCATTTTTTAAACAAAGAAATCTTATGGGGTGCACACTTTATAGTTGAATTTTCATTAAAAGTAACAACAGATAAGATTCTGACAACAAAAGATTCTGACTGATAAAAATGAAATTGTTTCAATTATGCCCTACCACCTTCTTGGGAGGGGCGTTTCCATTTTGTTGTGTGGAGGGTTGTCAGGTGATATTTTCCTACCAGCTATGATGTTAGCTTTTATCTTTTTTCGAATGTTCACCGACTACACCCATACTACTACCCTGTGGCAAATTTTAGTCTGTGGACTCTGTCGGTTAATTTTTTTTTTTTTTGGGGGGGGGTGGGGGAATTCGAGAATAGTCGGATACCTTACTGCCGAATATTATGATATTCGGGCTTCTTGTTGCTGCAGGACGTAAGAGGTTCTTGCTGCAAGAAACAATCTAGGCCTAGTTTCTTGATTGTATGAGTGAGCAAAGCGAGCGAACGAGAGAGAGAGAGAAAAAAAAGAAGAATTTTGTATCATTAGAATAGGTTCTAGCGTATTGTTATCCCGTTCTCATAATCTGTGTAACATGTTATCGGCATCTTCCGTTCTCATATTGGGAAGAAACTTGGTCACAGGCCATTATTTCTGAAAATTCTTCTCTTTAGCCCCTTTAGGTCAACTTGCCGCTCGATTCCTTTGAGTTATGTTGCTAAAATTCTTTGACTAGAAAAAAAGCATAACATTAGCTAGAGATTCAAGATGCAAACCAAATAACTTCCATAAGAATATGGCTTATTAATATAATTGGCATTGGTTTGTATACATAAATATGGCGATTACAATAATGAAAATATAATGGGCATTGGTAAATAACCCTAATAATGCTAGTGAGCGAAGTTTTGAATTTCTGTTTTCTTCTCTTTCCTTTCTGATTTCTTCTTTTCTTTTTCTCTTCTTTTCCTTTCTTTTCTTTTCTTCTTTCCTTTTCAACCTCTTCCTTTTTTGCTTTTTCTTTGGTTGGAACCCCCTTTTCAGGCATGAAAAGTGCGAGGGGGAGGGTATTCCCGCCCCCACATTTGAAAACATCTCAAAACATAACGCCCCACTTATTTTAACCACTTATTTTTTACCCACTTATCATTATTTTTATCCACTATTTTACCCTTTTTACGTATTTATTGTCGGTCTATCGGACCTTCTAACTATAT
Source organism: Heliocidaris erythrogramma (assembly GCA_025617745.1). Lineage (NCBI taxonomy): Eukaryota > Metazoa > Echinodermata > Echinoidea > Camarodonta > Echinometridae > Heliocidaris > Heliocidaris erythrogramma. The sequence goes on along the minus strand of CM046861.1, from coordinate 23,247,437 downwards.
CAGTCCCCTACTGAACCTTCGGACTATCGGACCCTCCTGCCGATTCGGTCTATAGAACCTTCTGTCTATTGGACTCTCGTGTATATTCGGACTATCGAACCTTCTGTCTATCGGACATTCTGACTATCGGACCCGAATGACTATTGGTCATTCGATCTATAGAACCTTCGGACTATTGGACCGTCCTGCCGATTCGGTCTATCGAACCTTCTATCTATTGGGTGTCGGTCTATCGGACCCGCTAACTATCGGACCTTCTAGCTATAGGGATGACCTCGTCAGACCGCCCCCTAAAAAATGGTGAAATTTTCCCCCTTAAGGCCGGTGGACCAAATTTTTTCAGAAGGAAGAAGTATGGATGTACATTACAAAATGATAAAAACTAAATTTCCTTGGGGAATTGGAAGTGGGTGTAACACGCCCCTGAATGGTGGTGATGCGACCCCTTCGGCACAAGCCGAATAAACACCAAGATGCCCCTAAACCAAGCTTTACTGCCCCAAATCATCAGTTATTTAAAACAAGGCAAACAATAGACACTGGTATGTACCTATCCCTCAGTTTAACACCTGCTCACAATAGCAACTCATAAACTCTCAATCACAATAGCAGATGCTATGTCAGAAATGCTCCAGCATCACAGGAAAAGAAAGGTACTGAAATTCTGTTGTATGAAAACACACGATGCTATTGTGAGCAAGTACAAAACAGAGAGATACTTTACATACCAGTATCTTTTGTTTGGCTTGTTTTAGGTGACTGATGATTGACTGATGATGTCATGTGAAGAATCAGACTTTAAAGGGGCGGGGCTTAGCAGGTAAAATAAAATAATTACAAAAAATATTTAAAAATATATGACGCATATTCAGATCAAATGGTTGTAAATTTTGTGATGTAGAGAACAATACACATCATCAAAGATCAACATGTACTTGCATTCCATAGGTCCTTTAAGGTCCATGGACCAAATTCTGTCAGAAGGAAGAGGTATGGGTGTACACACACACACACACACACATTACACAAACCCCACCAAAGTGTCCCCTAAACAAAGCTTTGCTGCCCTTGGCATTATAACCTTAATAACTCCAAAGTATGTCATTCAATTCAGGTCAAATTTACATAATACAATCTTGAGTATTGTAAATTTCATGAGGTGTAATTTGGTGTCAAATTATCGTATAAATAATAAGCTATTAAATTTGAATATTGTAGTACTTTCTCAAAGGTAGTCAAATGACATTGTCAGGATTATGTAAACACACCTATTGTCCATCTGCACCTGTTTGACAAGACATAATAGAGGAGCTTGTTAAGTATCTTGGCTATGCGGCTCTCATGCTGAAATGCATGTGTTATTTATACAAAATACCTTGCAAGCTCTATCATGTCTTGTCAAATAGGGGCAGATGGACAATGGGTGTGTTTAGGGGCACTTTGGTGTTTTTTCAGGGGCGTGTTACGCCTCCTTCCTGATGGAAGTTTTTTGTAAGTTTTTATATTTTTGTAATGTAAACCCATACCTCTTCCCGTCTGACAAAATTTGGTCCACTATTGCCCCAATTTGTAGGGGCGATCCGTGACATAACCGCTATCCCGATGGAAAATGTCACTTTTGGTGTTTTAGTAATTATGAGACCTTTCTAGTCATGCATTTTACGAAGTTTGGCGCATAATTATGTTAAATGGGCTGTTATCGACCGGACTTGGGGGCTTTTTTGTGGGGGGGGGGGGGGGGGCTCTGGGGGCCAATCCCGGTGGCTTCTTTCGAGCTGACAAGTAAAACGGCATGAACGGGGTGGACTACTAGTATTTCGACTTTGACACGAGATCTGACAAGAGACGGACGTGTTATTTTTAGTCTGGACAAGGCGACCTAACTAGTAACTTTGACTTGACGGTGTGGTTTGGTGAGGTCAATTTTAATTACTTTGGTTCCTAGTTTTATATTAAGAGCTTGCTCAAAGTAATCACGGTAAATACCGGTATTTTTTCTAATTTGCGTTGGATTCTTGTCGATTGTTTGTGAGAATTGTGGTCGGCCGGAGGCGAAGCCGCTGCCATTTTGTTGAACTTTGACATGGCTGACCATGATGATGGTTCTGCCAGTTATGTATCGGAATCTGAAGAAGAAGATATGTCTTGGGAATATCTTTCTCAACAGCATTTGATTAAAAAGAATAGTACACCTAAGTCTAGATCCACATTGGAGAAGCTATTGTCTCAAGTGCAGGAACCAGAAATATCCCCAGATACTGATCAACGTACTGTAGGCGTATCTCGTAAAAGAGTAAATGTAGAGTCAAACTCGAGCAGTAATGAACTTGATAATGATGCTACTACTGATGCTAGTGAATGGAAAATCTGCAGACCTAAATCCAAAAATAAAAGTAAGGCTAAACTACAGAAAATAGACACATCTATTCCACTTAACAACATGCCAAATCTTGCCAATGACAAACCTAATCCTAAAATTGTTGTCATTAATTCTCCGGATGTTAGTCTTGCGAAAATGAGCCCACTGAAGCGAGCAGCAGCCCTAAACAAAGTCATTAATGCAGGAAACATAAAGAGGGTGGGAAAAACAAGCCAAGGAGGAATCAGTGTGCATTGTTATTCTTCTTCTGAAGCTAGTAAACTTAAAGGAATCTCACAGTTAGGAGAGTGGATAGTTACGGCAGAGTACGCAAAATCAGAAACCCAATGTAAGGGGGTTATCTCTGGAGTTCCACTTGATGTCTCTGAAAAAGATGTTATTTCAGAGTGTAAAGTTTTTGGCGTCACTGATGCAAAAAGAATCTCACATAAACGAGATGGTGAATTGAAGGAAACTTTATCGGTCATCCTCACTTTCAATGCTACCAAGATGCCTCCAACAGTTACTTTGGGATACGAGGTTTTTAGAACTAAGCAGTATATTCCACCGGTTCGAAGATGTTTTAAGTGTCAACGTCTGGGTCATGTTGCTTCTGCTTGTCGTGGCAGTGTCCGATGTGTGAGATGCAGTGGTCCTCATTCGTTTGATGAGTGTAACCAGAAAGAGCAGGTTCGCTGTTGTCGTTGTGGTGGTGAGCACTCTGCTGCTTATGCAGGCTGCAATACAATTAAAGAAGAAAAGAAAATTCAGCAGGTTAGAGTCACCTTAAATATCTCCTATGCCGAGGCCGCTAAAAACATTCGGCTTAATGTAGAAGGAATCGAACAGTCACAAACAGAACAGATACATAATACAATTCCGAAAAGTAAGAGTAAAACACAAACAGTACAGAAAGATAGCATTTCAGTATCACAGGTACAAGAACAGAGCAAAGAAAAAAACCCACAAGTTACAAATATTCAAACTCCAAAAATCAAAACAAAAGAAATGGCAACTCAGACTGAAACTGTCAAGGAAGCAGGAAGTCAGACATCTGACTTCATGCAGATAGATCAGTCATTAGTAACACTCCTCATAGGAACATTGAAAATTTGGCCCTCAAAATCAGGCAAGGAGAGGGAGCAGGAAGTAAAGGGTTTTGTCGAACGTCTTTTTCCTGCATTGAAGCGGAAGAAAAGTAGAGAGAAAAAACTAACGCAAAGTACCTTGTCTTAATGGTTATTCTTTTACAGTGGAATGCCCAATCTTTAATTGCACATGGCTGTGAATTAAAATATGCTTTAAATAATTTTGATATTAAACCAGATATAATTTGTATACAAGAGACTTGGTTAAAAGAAGATAAAGAATTTAACCTTTCTGGGTATTTTTTATTTAGAGCCGACAGGAATTTGAGGTTGGATAAATGTGCAGGAGGAGGTTGTGCTATCTTTGTTAAGAAGGGTATTCCTGTTAATCTAATACGAGACAAAGATACTAAAGTACAATATCAAATTATTGAAGTTTTTTGTAAGAATAAGGAAAGGATTAATATTGTTAATGTATATAATCCATGTTTGAGTTTAAACGATACACATATATTTGACGATATAGAACCATATATGAAAGGAAAAACGATACTTTGCGGAGATTTTAATAGTCATAACTCTTTGTGGGGTAGCAAAAACACAGATTTAAATGGACAGGTAGTGGAATGTTTCATTGACAAACACAATTTAGTCTGTCTTAATAATGGAGAGGGAACTAGGATTAATGTCCATCAATGCTCAACATCTTGTATTGATATTACTTTGGTTCCTTGCTCTATGGGGACGAACAGTACATGGTCTATTATTGATGACACATGGGGAAGTGATCATCATCCCATTTTAATTGAAATTAATGAGAAATGTCATTATACCCCATATAAATTGTCAAGAAGATGGTCTACAAAAAAGGGAAGTTGGAGTAAATTTCAAGAGGTGTGCGACATAGTCTTTACTGAACCAGATAATAATCTAAACCCTGAAGAAAAGTATAATAACTTTATGAGTCAATTAAATAAAGCGATTAATCAATCTTTTCCAATAATTAAAACAAACAAAACATATAAATGTCCATCTTCATGGTGGACTGATGAATGTAAACAAGCTGTGGACAATAGGAAAAAATGCCTTAAAGTTCTAAAAAAATCAAGTCATCCTGCTGATTTAATTTCATATAAAAGAGCATGCGCCATAGCTCGGAGAGTTATCAAGCAGGCGAAAAGAGAGGATTGGAGACTTTTTTGCAACACTATTAATAACCAAACGTCCTCTAAGCATATTTGGGAGAAAATTAAACGTATTAAAAAGACAAAAAAATCAATCAGCATTCCTATTTTGAAACACGATAATCTTGATTTGATAACAGATCTAGAGAAGGCTAACCACATGGTAAATCACTTTGTTAAAGTCAGCAGTAATGCAAATAACAGCGAGGAATTTTTGAAGAATAAAAAAGAAAGAGAGGTCAAGTTTCAGTTTGTCGAGAATGAAGATTTAATATATAATGATGTTCTTACTTTGGGTGAATTGAATAATGCTATTGCATCCTCTAACTGTACAACTCCCGGAAAAGATGAAATAAGTAATATGTTTATTAAACATCTTCCTGATAAGGCAAGAAAGTATCTACTTTTGATTTTAAATAGCATATGGATGACTTCTATGATTCCAGTTTCTTGGAAGGAAGCCATTCTTATCCCGGTGCTTAAATCAGGAAAGAATCCTTCTGACCCAAAATCATATAGGCCAATCGCCCTCACATGCACTATGTGTAAAGTGATGGAACGCATGATTAACAATAGACTTATGTGGTACCTTGAGAAGCATCAATTAATTAATACACAACAAAGTGGTTTTCGAAAAGGAAGAAACACTAAGGATCACATAATTCAATTACAATCTAGTATTGATAAAGGTTTTGCCAATAAGGAAAGCACCTTGGCAGTTTTTCTAGATTTGGCAAAAGCATACGATATGGTATGGCCTACTGGTATTTTAATTAAACTACAACGAGTAGGAATATACGGGCGAATGTTGAAATGGATTAAAAACTTCCTCTCGGATCGGAAAATACAAGTCAAATTAAATGGTACTTTCTCTGAATTAAAAGGGGTTGAAAATGGTATTCCGCAAGGGAGTGTTATCAGCCCCACCCTTTTTAATATAGCAGTGAACGATTTACATACTGTAATAAAAAATGTAAACATATCACAGTACGCAGATGATATTGCAATCTGGAAAACAAATAGGAACGTGAAATTCATTACAAATCAGATTCAACAAAACCTAGATAACATTGATACATGGTGTCATAAATGGGGTTTTAAATTGGCAGCTAATAAAACAATTGCTGTACTTTTCACAAATAAAAGAAAGCAAGAAACAAAACTTGTCATTCATGAAACTCCTATATCTTTTTCAAATTGCACTAAATTCCTGGGCATCATCTTTGATAGGAAATTAACATGGCAAGAGCATTTCAAATATATTATAGAAAGGTGTAAAAAGAAACTGAACCTTCTAAAATGCATTAGTGGTATGAAATGGGGTGCAGATAGTTGCACTCTGCTACATTTATACAAGATGCTCATAAAACCTATTATAGAGTATGGTTGTGAGGCTTTCAATTCCGCTTCTAAGACACATAAACAACAGCTTGAAAGGATACAATATCAAGCTCTTAGAGTTGTTTCTGGGGCTACACATGGTACTCCCCTTAACATTTTGCAAGTTGAATGTGGTGATCCTCCACTACAGTTAAGACGGGATTTATTATGTCAAATGTATAATGATAAACTTAGTATTCACTTCTCTCACCCTAATCATCAGTTGCAAAAGATCTGCTGGCAAAGACATTATTTTGCACACAAGTGGGAAGAAAGTGATCACCATACCCCTTTTGAAGGGAAATGGAACGATAAAAGAACGAAAATATATCCATTGCACAACCCTTTTCCGTATTGGCTCTTTGATGAACCGTTTATTTCCACTGAGATATATGATTCAGTAAAATATGCTGTAGATATAAATGAAAAGGGGTTTTTGGCGAGAGAAATTATTCAAAGCAAATGGAGCCATTCACTCCATATATATACAGATGGATCATATGATCCGAAAAATAATACTACAGGGTGTAGTATCTATATTCCATTCTTTAAATACTCCAAACATGTACGTCTAAATGATAATACCTCAATTTATACAGCAGAACTTTTTGCTGCGTTCATGGCACTTGAGTGGGTTGAAGAATATCAGCCAGTACACGTTTGTATATTTATGGACTGTCTAAGTGCTATTCAGGCTATCTCGCAGTTTAACCCGGGAAATAAATTAGTCTGTGACATAAGATTAATGTTAGTTAATATTCATAATCAGAATCGCAGGGTAGTTTTTGAATGGATTCCTGGACACTCTGGAATCCGTGGAAATGAAGAAGCAGACCTTTTGGCAAAACGAGCCAGTAAAAAACAGAATATTGACATTACATTACCATTAACAATTACAGAAATCAAACACACACTTAAAGAAAGATTAATAAATAAATGGCAAGTACAATGGAATGAGTCTAAAATTATGAAGTATAAACAAATTGAAAGAGAAGTAAACTTAAAACATAAACTTGTATCAATGAAGAGATGGCAAGAAGTAATTATTAACAGACTACGATTTAATAACTTCTGGAGTCTCAATAGTTATAAATTGAAAATGGGTAAGCATCCAAATGGTTTATGTGATGTGTGCTCAATAATTGATGATGTTGAACATATATTAATAAACTGTCAAAAGTATGAAGAAGAAAGGACTTTATTACTTAAAAGGATGAATTACACAAGAAATCAATTAACACTTGTAAAGTTATTCAAAGAAAAGTCAAAACTGACACATATAATTCAATTCTTTATTGAATGTGGAATAAATGTATAATCAGGTACAATACTGAATTGTACAGTAGTACCTCAGATATTATGTAAACTATGGGAGAGACCTCACAGCCAAACCACAACCACGACTTGACTCGACCTAATTTTTAGGTATAGCGATCTAAGAATTAAGTAAAGTGACTTGGCGCAAAGGACACTAGTTTGTCAAAGGTGCCATTAACTCACAACAACAACAACAACAACAACAACTACTAGTATTTCAGGACATGCTCGATAGATATAGAGTGCGCGTTTATACATACGCAGAACTAAGCTACATGCGGCCACGAGACTAGCACGCGCGCCAGGCTGCCTCGCTCGCGGCGATCTTTGTACGGACCACAGATCTGTATACTGTAACACAAACAGACCTAGAGCGGAGGGGATTATAATAGCTCGTTGTGTGATGGGCCCCCTCACGACGCCATACAAGTTCACCCAAAGTGATCACTGAGCCCTGACGGACACGCACTCTCAACGGGTACACATGATAAGAATATGCCCATTTCTTTTCAGTGAAATCAACAGTCTGTGTAAAAATAGAAATATTACAATCATGAATAAAGTATAGTTAAAACAGAAACTTTAACAATTTACAAGTAAATCTGTACGTATATATATGTAAAATGTATATACATTCATGGGAGAATAAAGAATTTATACATACTTGCCTTTTACAACCGATTTCGCCTACCCCCCCCCCCCTTTATCACCTTCTCCATAATTTCATTATTGTTTTTTCAAAGTGCCCTTTGAGGGAAAGGGGTCCCTGATTCATAAAGTCATAAGGACCATTATTTATAAGGACCGCTGTTCATAATGTGAGATGAGGGTCGCTATTCAGTCTAATTCACATTGAGGGTCATTACTATAAGGACCACTATTCATAATAGGAAAAGAGGGTTGCTATTCATAATGCGAAATGAGGGTCGCTTTTCATAATAGAAGAGGGTCGCTATTCATAATAGGAGAAGAGGGTTGCTATTCATGATACGAAATGAGGGTCGCTATTCATAATGGGAGAAGATGGTTGCTATTCATAATACGAAATGAGGGTCACTTATCATAATAGATTATTCTGTATTATTCTGTATTATGAATAGCGATCCTCATACCTTATTATGAATAGCGACCCTCATACCATATTATGCATTGCGACCCTCTTCTTCTAATATGAATAGCGACCTTCTTCCCCTATTTTGAAACCTCAATCCCTATTATGAATAATGGTCCTTGTGAGTAATGACACTCAATGTGAATTAGGAATTGCGACCCTCATCTCACATTATGAATGCGGTCCTTATTAATAATGGTCATTATGAGTTTATGAATAGCGACCCCCTTTACGTTTTATGAATAGCAGACCTTCAGATATAGGAACTTACACGTTACGAGTAGCGTTCCTTATGACTAGCGGTCCTCATGACTAGCGGTTACCCGAAGAAGTTTATTATACTCTAAATTATGTTATGAAAATTTAAATTGAATTGAATAAAAAACTTATCAGTTATCGTATCCAGAAGGTAAGAAAGTTGACTTCTTTACATACAGAGCACTGGGGGGAGCGTTGTCAAAGGGCACTTTGGGGTATTCATTTCAGGGGGTCTGACACCCCTTTCCCGTTAGACAATTTTTAAAAAATATTTTGGAAAGTTTTTATATTTTTGGACTATGCGCATCTTCCTTCTGACAAAATTCGGTCCCTGGGCTTCAAGGGAAAATTTTACCCCAATTTTTAGGGGCCGAGTGTCACACTCCCACTCAAAAGTTTTGTCGGCAAATGTGCCACCTCTGTAGGCAAAAAAATATAGGAGGGGGAACATGGGAAAGGTAAGAGGAAAGGGAAAGGAAGAAAAGAGAAAGGAGAAGAAAAAAGAAAAGAAAAAAAAAGAAAAAGGAAAGGAGAGGAAAGGAAAACAAAACAAAAACAGAAAGAAAGAAGGACAGGAAAAGGGAAGGAAAGAAAAAGAAGGAAAACTGGCCATTTTTTTCCTCGCTCGTCTCCCTTCGGCAACGGGTCCCCCCCCCCCCCCCCCCATTCAAAATGTTCTAGCGATGCCCCTGTCCACAGGACATTCAACCCCTCCCCCCCCCCCCCCCCCCCGAAACAAAATTTTAGCACCCTTGACGATATCCCTACATTTTGATCCCCAGGCGGAAAAGAACCCCCCCCCCCCCCGAATCCGGGGGGGGGGGGGATTCCTTGTGGGTAGTCCTGGGAGTAATTGTCCTATAGGGGGTAGTTGTTCAGAGGATATAGTTGTCCTGGGTAGTTGTCCGGGGGTAATTGTCCAAGTAGTAGTAGTCCGGATACGTGTAAAAAGTCTTTCTTTAATATATTCATAGCCGATTTCGCTGTCTTGTAACAGAATCATCACAACAAGCCGGATCAAACGAACGTAAGTTCAATATATCTGTCGATACCGGGTGAACTGAGGAGATGCGGGGGCGTGGCGAACGTAGGGTCCACTTCCGGTGACATCACCCTAGAATGCCCATTCAGCGCTGAGTCTCCAGTCCATGTTCGATATGCGTGTCCAACTCAGTGGGCTACGGAGGTGTCTACGTGTGTATTTATCAGGTCCGGTCGACGAGGTCGCGTCGAGGCCCGAGCTAGGTACTGTACCGGTATACCGTACTCTCTTCTATCTTGGGTTCGTTCTCTGCTGAGCTTCCTGCATTGCATCGTCTCTCATATTTGCATGAATTGACTGCAAATTTCAGCACAAAACAACAGGTATGGGCGGATTTTAACGAATAGATATATTTCACTTTCTTTCGTGACGTTTCGGACAAGACCTTAAATTAAAACTAAATAAAAGTTAAATTCTTTTTAGTTTACTGGACCTGCCAAGTGCCATGTCCTCGGACTCGGTCAAGCAAATTCCTCTTTGAAATTATTTGAAGTCTAGTAACCAACTTTCTTTACGGTACTTTTAGTTTTAACTTTTATTACTGAATACTGATTCAATTTCATGTTGTAATGTTACTCGTTAGACCAAGGAATGGTATTATTAGTAGAGACTAGGCTACCGAGCGTTAACTCAGTCATGATAGAAACTAGAAAGGAAGGATAGCCAGTGTCAGATTAAACAGTAACACTAACGGTTAAAAGTTAACTTGTTATGTTAACTTAGAATAGAATTTAGATATTTCTTTATAGGCTTTATATTTAATTATAGCTTAATTAACTTAGGCCTAAATTTCACGTGTTGTGCTATTTTATTTTTACCTCTTAGGCCTACATTAAATCAAATAATTTTGAAAATTGAATTGGGTTTTTCAATTCATCAATCATCATGATCATTTCATGCAAAATTTGATATGTTAGACTTAACTTTAGTTAGGCCTAGACATGTTTTAGGCTGATATCAGAGACTCGGTCTCATTTGGGAGACTGTCTCCCATATTGGAGACTTAGCTTACAACAGAACATGACAAAAGGATAAAAGAAACAACACCAACAACATGGCAATTTATCCCAGCCAAATTTTTGCCTCATCGAGGTCAGAAACACATTTGTTTGTGTGTGGGTCATAACAAAAACTGTTCTTCTTCTAGATTGTTCTTCCCCCGTCATTTGAGGATCAGCGGCTGACCGCGGGTCCCGCCGCCGGTTAGGTGTCGATCTATGAAAACAAAAGTAGACGGTGAATCTTTGAACTTTGAAGTAGACGGTCGACAGGGGTAATTTCTCATGAGAAATCTGCTTAGGGGTATCTTTTCATTTTGCGCCAAGGCTTTGACGCAAATGTAAACAAATCAAATCTATCTCCCAAATTAGAGACCAAAATTATTTACAGAAGTCTCGATCAGACACATTCTCTATGATGGGAGAGTCTCCGATATCGGTCTTGCGCCTCTACTGTCTAACTTGTTAGATCTATTTGCAATCAATTCAACTCACTGAGTCACTGCAAAGGCCGAGTTGGCCTTAGTCCCAACTTGTTATAGACTGAAAATTCTGTCTCCCGTTCGTTAGCTCTTAGAGACAGAAACACTCTTGTCACTCTGCTGTGCAAACCGAATACACATTGACTTACGTTACACGCACTAATATTTAATAACAGTGTGAATGCTGCTGCAAGATTTTCAAACAGACAATACCTTAGACCTTGAATTACCTGAAAAAAGAGCTTTAAATTAAATTACAGCTTATAACGTGGAGAAGGTTTACGGTTCACCATGTGTGTTGGTAGGAGGAAAGGGAAAAGGAAATTAGAGATGGATAGACGAGAAAGGATGACAAGAGAGAAAAGAAGAAATAATCTTTCGTGACAATGGGTGAAGTCCTGAAAAGGACTGTAGACCAGATGAGATGAGAAGACTTGGTTGATGATCGGTGGATGAGCAGCGATGGATAGAGTAGCGAAGGTTGAGTAGATGAGGCTTGAGTAGGAGGTTACTCTTATTATTATTTCTTCTTTTCTTCTTTTCTCTCTTATTTCTTCTTTTCTCTCTTGTCATCCTTTCTCGTCTATCCATCTCTAATTTCCTTTTCCCTTTCCTCCTACCAACACACATGGTGAACCGTAAACCTTCTCCACGTTATAAGCTCCACCATGCAAACCTTCAAAGATCATCAAATTACAGCTTATTCAGTCAATTGGTAAGTTGAACCGATTCCTTAAATAGTAGAGCCTAGGCCTAGAAGTAGAACCAATTCAATAATATGTAGATCCAGATATATGAAGAAAAATCAAATTATAGCGATTTTTACAATTACTTGTCGGTGCGTAGTTGGTTTGCACAGCAGAGTGATACGAGTGTTTCTGTCTCTAGTCTTAAGTGAAGAGCTTAGAGCTTAGAGCTAACAAACGAGAGACAAAATTTTCGGTCTAAACTTGTTAGTGCTGAGTTAGCCTTCATCCATAGGATCTGGGCTAACTTGGCACAAGGCCGAGTTAGCCAGGAGGGTTTGAATCAATCATTTTGTTGGGGTCCAGACATGCAGCCCGACCACCTACCCTGGACATCCGACCCAGTCAAAATGGTTGAGTTATCCAGGGTAGATTGGTGTTCCATACAGCTCGACCCACCATTTTTTCCTCATATTAGGAACTAAATTCACTTATTTTACCCTTAATTTCTAAACCCTTATATTATGAATAGGAAACAGTACAAAACAGTACACCAGTTCTTATGTAGACATGATCAACCTTTCCCCATGCATTGCTTTGCTTCTTTCAATAAGAACTCAACATTATCTGAGCAAACCCGCTTTTGCTGAGATTTCCTTGAAAAGTGACTGAGGTAGTTTCAGAGGTTTTGGCACACCATCACAAGCATCATTAAAAGTGTGATATTAGTCTGAAAATAGCTTGAAATAGAATTGGATTATCAGTTAATCATACAAGAATGTTGCTTGATAATTATAGTCCATACTCGGTTCCCGGTTTTTTGCACAACTAGCAGCATACTAAAAATATTGCACTTACTGTGGGTCCTATAGATAAAATGACCAGCTACCCTACTGTAGGATTTATATTAACTTTCACCTAAATTTAATAAGCGTTAAAGCTGCATAGGAATCTCAAAGGCACGCGAGAAGTAAGAGACTGAGATAAAATGAAAGTTAAAATCTGAGATAAATAGCAGTCTCAGAATACCAATTTTATTTTAAAGATAAAATATTTTATAGCTAATATCGTGCTCAGAATACCACCCCTGGCATTCATTAAAACTATTTGATCATCTTGGAAAAGGTGTTGAAAGAATTTACAGCTACTTTTAATTTCATTCTTTTCTTGTTTTATTCCTTGTATAGATTTTTGACTTATATTGTTGAATACTTAATCCTGTAACCATGCCAAGTTCAGATGCATACTTGAACGCTGAGAAGCAGAAAGAGCTTCGTGAAATAGCCAATGCCATTGTTCGTGCTGGACATGGTATCCTGGCTGCTGATGAAAGCACAGGTAACTCTCCTACTATTACAATTTCTATTCATGTATTCTGAAGGTTTCTTTGAAATGATGCCCCTCCCTCAGTTTGAATGATGACTTTGTAAGTGTGATTAAATGTGATCAGGTCAAGAGATTGGTTGTACTACAACGTGATCAAATTGCAGGAATAATTATTTATCTTAATCAATTCATCACACCATTTATTATACTGGAAGATTACATGTATATCATATGCTTCTGTATGTCATCTCATTCAAAAGATATAATTCTAGGCCAAACTATTGAATATCAATAGAAATCCATTGTGAATTAATGTTAACGATTTGATGCATAAGGACATGTATGTATTGTACACATACATTATTAGATATTTGGGGAACCATACTGATACTATCTCGATTCCTTCTTTTAAAGGCACCATGGGCAAGAGGCTGGCCAACATAAATGTGGAGAATACGGAAGACAATCGCCGCGCTTATCGCCAGCTACTCTTTACTGCCCCAAAAGAACTTCAAGTTCCATCATATATCAGTGGCGTCATTCTCTATGATGAGACTTTCTGGCAGAAGACTGATGACGGCACTAGACTGGTGGATCTTCTGAAGAATCAAGGCATTATCCCAGGAATCAAGGTAATGGAACCAGCATGATACTTACAATGTACATGTACAAGCTATGGCAGTACTTGGTACTCCTTTGACCTACATGCAGTGATCAGTAGCATTTCATGAAAATAAGTATACGCATATTACTTTTTGGATTTAAGAATAAATTGCAATGTTTCAACTACCTATACATAAATTTACATGTTCAAAACTCTGTGGCCTGCACTTCTAGAAATTCACGGATATACATTCAGAAAAATCTGTATTTATGATTTGAACATGTCTTATAAGGTATAGGTTTTCTTTGATTGTATTCTTTTGTGTTAGGTGCTTGAAAAGCAAAAATAAATCCTCATTTTTCTTATAGGTGGACAAAGGTGTTGTTCCCCTGCCTGGTACCTCCAACAATGAATGCACTACGCAGGGCTTAGATGACCTTAATGCACGTTGTGCCAAGTACAAGGCCAATGGGGCACAATTTGCCAAATGGAGATGTGTGTTGAAGATTTCTGATCTGACTCCATCCCCACTGGCCATGCTTGAGAATGCTAATGTTCTGGCCAGGTATGCTGTCTGCTGCCAGCAGGTAAGTTCATTTAATAGGTAACAGACTTAAGTATGACTGTTTCCTAGCGGCCACAGGAAGTCTGCTTTTTCTTCAAATACCACAGGGTCCAACTTCACTTTCTTCCACATACTGTATACACATGCAGTTGCTGATATGGAAGGTTTCTTCCTCTATTTGATAAGGTCAAATTTGATTGGCTAGGTTCATCAAAATTCACAATCATACAACATTATAGATCATATAAATATGGGACTATTTTACAAAATAGTTTTCCAGGAGATTTATATACTACATTAATAACAGCTGAAGCACCGTTTTGACATGACGTATCTGTGTTTTCCTTTAACCTCTTCTATGCCTCTAAGTTTTCCTACAGTTACCAAAAATGCACTCTCAATCAGCGAAAAAAAATCACGGGAGCAACGAGCGATTTCGCTCCCGTAAACTTTGAAATCGTGCTTGCATAATCAATAGAGTGATCGGAAAAAGTAAAATTGCTCCTGATCCTTATTGGGCCCCCGACTGTCTGACTCAATATATTCTCGGCCACGAGCGCAATAAGCACTCTTTGAGCTCACACAATCTCTTATAAAGTTTTTGTAACAATGAAAGGACGCGAATATAATCAGACTATTTTAAAGATGGTAATAGATTAAAACAAAAGGACACTGACATGTTAAATACCTAAAGCAAGGAATACTTCATACTTGCTAACAACGCGCGCTTGTTCGTAGGCGAAGGCACTTCGTCGATCGCGTGTGAAATTTAATTTTAATGTCTATCGCACGCTCAGAATGTACACATTTTCAATACGGAGAAAGTTGAATGGGATTTCATGTACTAAAACGCTACCAAGCCAACTGTACTTCTGGGTACTAGTGTCAACTCTTGGCGACTGGCGTACAACTGCTCGAGGGCCTCGTCGCATGCAAGATTTTTGCAAAACCTTATGTAATGCTGCAATAAGCTGTGATGTAGCTTGTATTTCAGGCTGTTTTCTACTACATGTATCTTGATGCCTTATACAGTGCAATGATTATTGTGAGCGATTCTATGATATTACCAAGATAAAATAACATGCATGCATATACTTACAACAGGATTGTTAAAAGAGATGATTATGACTCTTGTGGAATAAAGGTTGCTTTGACGTCAATTTGCATTCTCTTGCAAGATCTAGGTTTTGTTAAAATCGTGGTCGCTCCCAGCTGGAGGGAGTGATAATATATCCTTTTAAAACCTCCCATGAAAAGTACAATTTAGATAGGCAAGAGAAACGGACATACTAGACATGTTGAAACATTTTGAACGTCTGTCGGTATAATACCACCACTAGTCTGAAAGCGTAGCGTAACACAAAGATACAGTGTAAAGCTGTATTGAGACGGGCCTTTATTTATAAATATATTTTGCTATAGATTTGTTGTTAATTTGTGTATATCTTGATAATTACATTGCAAGTTTTCTCTAAATTTGCTTGATTATAGAATGGACTTGTTCCCATTGTTGAGCCGGAAGTTCTCCCAGATGGTACACATACACTTGAAAGAGCTCAGTATGTCACAGAACAGGTAATATTTTATATATTGTATTAACACACCCAAAAGAATGACTTTTTATATAACATTTTGTATTTGCATGTTATCTACGAAATAGGAATTAGAATATTAGTAGTTTTGAGCTTTTAATTTTGGCTTCAGACCTTTAGACTGTAAATGAGAGCTATTGATGTGTTGAGAATGGCAATGGAAAAAGGTTTAGTAGGGTGATTTCCAGTTGCAAATGAAATGACTTCTGTCTTGACCAGATTCATTAAACTGGTTAAAAAATTAATTACTTTTAAAATGTATGAACATGTAAAAATGAGGATGATAATTTCTATATAGTATTTAATACAATACAGTAAACGGAGTGATTTAACCCCCAAAAAATCCAAATTTGAAACAAGTTTTAGGTAAAGAGAATAGGTAGCAATGCATCTTGTAGGAATTCACTTGTTGCTCTTACGCACTTCATGTTACGTAACTTAATCTTGGGTTATTAGCACAGATGAAAAGCTATTTGTTACAAGTAGCTTATGTTGTATCTTGTTCATCAAACCTCAAAATTCAAACTTACAAAAAAAAAATTTTGTTGGTTCTTTTACACCTTTGTTTTGCTATTAGTTTATTTATGGAATATCTATTTTAGGTCAAAATAGCATTAAATATGCCATGGTACCACTACTATATCACTCACTATTTGCTTTTGCTGTCCATCCTCAACATATTAGTGAAAATATTGTGAGCAATTACCACATAGTGTAAACTAGTTTTAATTTCCGCACTGTACAGTGTAGATTCTTTCATCAAGAACTTCAAAATGCCTTGACCTCAATTACATTTTGAATGATAAATTGTGGCTGACTTGAATGATATTGACCAACAGGTGCTTGCTGCTACCTACAAGGCCCTGAATGACCACCATGTTTACCTAGAGGGCACTCTCCTGAAACCAAACATGGTGACAGCTGGTCAGTCATGCACCACTAAGTACACCCCTCAGCAGGTGGCTGAGGCAACGGTTACTGCTCTCAATCGAACTGTTCCTGCTGCTGTCCCAGGTAAGTTTTCATATCATGCTGTTTGGACTTGCATTGGTGAAGACTTGAAAAGAATATGTTTCTTTGAATTACAAATTCTTTAATAATGAAATTTAGATTCTCATTAATGCCTTAAAGATAAAGCTGAGTTGAAATTGAATTGTTCAAAAAAACTGTCTCAGAGCGATTGGGAAAGGTTGATTATAAAGCGCATAAGAATTGGATGTATGCTGAAAGGTTTTGGAATCATCAAAATGATAAAAAACTTGACTCGATCCTGCTGAAAATCACATGCACTGCACACAGAAATATGTATATGGGACTGCACACAAATGTTCGACCGGAACATTTCAGCTGTTTTTTGTCATATTTTGAATGAGAGGGCATTTGAAGAGCAATCCTTTTCATGGGACATATCTACTATGATAATCTTCCAAACTAACATAATAAGAATGAGAAAGTTCACAAATTATTTTTTACCTTTCCCAGAACTCAAGCTTCCCTTTAAGTGCCCTTGGCAATGCAAGCAGGGGGGTGTTTCATAAAGCTGTTCGTAAAGTTCCGCATGACTTTACGAACGACATGAATATGAAGTGCCAGATAGGATGCCCAAAGTTTTTCCTGATGTTTTAACAAAGTCTGACTGTATTTCCAATAACCTCAATTGAATTATGGCAAAAGATATATTACTGCATTAAAAATGTTTGCTATTTTAAGAATGTTAATCTACACAGTTCAACTTTAGTTGATGCAGTTACAAATGATTAAGCACCCCATTTGGCTTGTCATATTTCAGTCATTCGTAAAGTCATGCGTAACTTTAAGAACAGCTTTATGAAACACCCCCCCAGGTTTTTAAGCGTTAGATTTTATGCATACAAGAGTAATGAAATTTGAAGGGGAAAAAAGATGAATAGATGCTGCTCTGCAAGAGTCTCATCAGAGAGTAACAAATGAAATGGGCTTGGCACCTCATTAAGATGTGTGATTCAAGATTTCCAAATCCAATTGGATCAAGTGGTGCAACGTTAATGACAAAAGTGTTACATAGTATAAAAATAATGCATGGGAATGAGTTCATTATACGATCTATCAGCACCCGAGTTGAGGCTGTGTGTATCCATCGTACGAAGGCTGATGGCTTTGTACAATAGGTGCATAACGACCTCAACGAGATCATATGAACAAATGAATACATGCATCGTTTGTCTTTATACAAGTATACATACTTGTTAATTGATCCCAAAACAAGTCTTTTTAAGATTTAAAAAAAAAAAAGATTGGTCCATGTCATTATCGAGGACGAGTCAGGTACAAGTTTAGTAGGTTTACTCTAGACTGAAAATTCTGTCTCTCGTTCATTAGCCTCTTGGTAGGGTCGGCTATTCACTTAGAGACAGAAACAGGCCTATCACTCTGCTGTGCAAACCAACTACTTGCCAGCAACGTGTAGTTGGAATTAAAAATCAGAATAATTTGATTTTTATTCCTCCGCCCACCGAAGGTGGTGCCGGAGGCATTATGTTTTGGGGTTGTCAGTTCGTCCTGCTTTCCAATTTCTGAAATTTCAGGTGTTGGCCTCGTTCTCGCGATAACTCAAGAATCATAGAGGTATGAACTTTAAACATGGTATCACCATAGGTATCACCATATGAAGACGATCTGATTATATTTTGGGGTATGTAGGTCAAAGGTCATAAAGGTCAATTCTGACCATTTGATCCATTATCTTCAAACTTGGAACTAGTATGTATCACCACAATGAGACAAACTGATTAGATTTTGTTCACGTAGGTCAGAGGTCATTATACAGGTGTATGTGAAATTAATGTTTTTATGCCTCCGCCCACCGAAGGTGGGTGCCGGAGGCATTATGTTTTCGGGTTGTCCGTGCGTCCGTGCGTCCGTCCCACTTCTCGTTACCGCGATATCTGAAGAATTATTTGAGGTAGGAACCTCAAACTTGGTACTAGTATGTATCCCCATACGAAGATGAACTGATTAGATTTTGGGGTAAGTAGGTCAAAGGTCAGAGGTCACAGAGGTCAATTTACCTGAAATTACATAAAAATTCTTGGTTTTTAGCACCGTTACCACGATATCTCAAGAACTGTTTGAGGTGAGAACTTCAAACTTGGTACCAGTGTGTATCCCCATAGAGAGAGGAACTGATTAGATTTTGGGGTAGGTAGGTCAAAGTTCAGAGGTCACAGGGGTCAATTTACATGAAATTACATGGAATTACTGGTTTTTAGCACCGTTACCGCGATATCTCCAGAACTATCTGAGGTGAGAACTTCAAACTTGGTACCAGTATGTATCCCCATAGAAAGAGGAACTGATTAGATTTTGGGGTAAGGAGGTCAAAGGTCAGAGGTCAATTTACATGAAATTACATGAAATTCTTGGTTTTTAGCACCGTTACCGCGATATCTCAAGAACTATCTGAGGTGAGAACTTCAAACTTGGTACCAGTATGTATCCCCATAGAAAAATGAACTGATTAGATTTTGGGGTAAGTAGGTCAAAGGTCAGAGGTCACAGAGGTCAATTTACATAAAATTACATGAAATTACTGGTTTTTAGCCTCGTTATCAAATATTTCTAGAAGAGTTTGAGCCATCAACTGAATTTAGGCGGAGGCATATAGGAGATGCAGTCGCATTCATCTTGTTTTACCTTTGTTATCACCATATCTCAACTATTTTGTATTCATCACTAGGAGGAGATTAAGTGCTCAGACTTTTGGGTTATAAGGTGTAAGGTCAAATGTCAAAGAGGTCAAGTAACATGTAATTAGAGGCTTTTTATTCTGGTAATCACAATATTTCAAGAACAGTTTGAGCCATCAACTAAATTTAGGCGGAGGCATGTAGGAGACGCAGTCACATTCATCTTGTTCCTCATATATCTAGATTTAGATTTTATGACTAAATTGGTTAGGCCTAGACTCTAATAGTTTAGGAATCTGTTTAACCTACCAATTTGACTGAATAATCCATTTGATGCTCCTTTTTTAGGTAATTCAGGGTCCAAGGTATTCTCCGTTTGAAAATATTGCAGCCGTATTGTAACTGTGCAGGAACGAAGATGGCATCTGAACTTTGCTACCAATTTTGCTTTCGTTCTAGTCTACCTACAAGGGAAAAAGATTATGAAGGAAAAATGTGAAAAATACGAACTTGTAGCTCGTGCACATTGATTTCCATGCATTTCCTTTTTGATACATTGAATATTTTTATGTCAGTGCTAATATGAAGACTAAATCTAAAGAAATAATCGCTTTGAAATCCATACAAGTTCGTAATGAATTTATCACATTTTGCCATCTTCATTCCTGCGCAGTACGAGAGTTTGAATACGACTGCAATATTTTCAAATGGAGAATACCTTGGAAATGGAGCATTAAAGGAATTATTCAGTCAAATTGGTAAGTTGAACAGATTCCTAAACTATTAGAGCATAGGCCTAACCAATTCAATCATAAAATCTAGATCTAGATATATGAGGAAAAATCAAATTATTTTGTTATTTCCAACTACACGTCGGCGTGTAGTCGGTTTGCACAGCAGAGTGATAGACCCGTTTCTGTCTCTATTAAAGTGAAAAGCCGACCATACCAAAACAAGAGGTTTATGAACGAGAGACAAAATTTTTGGTCTAGCATGCACGCAAAGTATAAGCGCACTAACATCTACATAGCCTATGTGCATTGCTATGCGTGTCTTAGCTCACACATAGTATAAGCTCACTTTCTACGCAGCGTGTACTTAAAAACGCTGGATAGGACTGTAACCTATTGCACGCTTTTTAATGCAAAATTGTGTGAAAGTCTCAAAAAATGAATCATGTGCGAGTGCGCTCAACCAATCATTTGATTCGGATCTAGGAGTGAGTTGTATAAACTGTGCTATGAAGAATACAGTTGGTTCTTAGTGTGCATAGATGGCGACTCCTACACACAGGTCCTCCATTTAACGTCCTACACACACTTTTATTTTGCACATATCTGCCTCGCTAAGACTGTTATCTTTTGCCATCGCATATGTAGGTATCACATTCCTGTCAGGAGGACAGTCTGAAACAGATGCTTCTATCAATCTCAATGCTATCAACCAGTATGAGGGCAAGAAGCCATGGGCCCTGACCTTTTCCTATGGACGTGCTCTGCAAGCAAGCGTCCTCCAGGCATGGGGAGGGAAAGCAGAGAATGTTGCCAAGGGACATGCAGCCCTTCTCCAGAGAGCAAAGGTAATTATGTCATCATATATATATTGTGGTGGCAATACCGTAATATTGCGGTATTTGTTTTCCAGTTCATATATGAATCAGCAATAATAATCTATTCATTTAGATAAGAGTCCAACCTTGATCTTTGAAGTTAGAGGTTAGCATGTGGTACTGATAACGTTGAGAAGGCTTACGGTTCACCATGCGGTTAGTCCTGAAAAGGACTTGAGTAAGAAGAAGAAAGTGGGGAAAGTTGAGAGGAGAAAAAATGGAGTCACTCCTACCTTGAATGTTGAGAGGAGAAGAAATAGAGTCCTACCTTGCATTGTGGTTACCCAGTATGCATTGCGCATTTCGGCCAGGGCGGGTTGTATTTCCAGCTTAGTGATCCGACCCTCGGACTTGATGCTACGCTTCAAGGCACAAGCCTTAAAAGAAGACACCACTGACAAATTTTAGCAGTTTTACAATTTTTAATGTTATAAAACTAGTCAGATTGACCAAAAAACTCATCGCTCAGGTCGATAAAATCATAGATCTCGATTTAAAAAAAATAAATATTACAATATCTACTAGTACGAGCCGCAAAAATCTGTTACGTCACTGCAGCACTACTGCAAAAACCACGGCAAATCACGGTAATGCCGATATGAAGCAATACACAGATCGCTTTCACAGCGCCTATAAAAATGCTATTTGTGAGACAATTATGCATGACAAAAAGAAAATGTTATTAATTTTTCATTTTTTTGTATTTTTGAATATTATCTGCTGAAAAAATTAAGTG
Organism: Heliocidaris erythrogramma; assembly: GCA_025617745.1. NCBI lineage: Eukaryota > Metazoa > Echinodermata > Echinoidea > Camarodonta > Echinometridae > Heliocidaris > Heliocidaris erythrogramma. The sequence goes on along the minus strand of CM046861.1, from coordinate 23,225,435 downwards.
CTTTAGCAAAATTTTTTACAATTGATCGAATTAATAAAATTAAAATTGGCACTACTGTTTGTCATCGTTCGTACGTGCTTCCCATTATTAACGCGTGTACTTTAAGGCACGCGCGGAAAGCTAATGCAGCAAGCTGCATTGTTTACGTTCTTACGTTCGCGATATAGATAGCAAGTACGACATTAACATAAATTCCTGGTTAATCTTCAAGTAAAATCTGATCACATTCTTCAATAAGCTTGTAATCTAAGCTAAGGAGATGAATGAGGGATTTTCTGGGTGAAGAAATGGTCCAGTGGCATATGACTTTGCTCCTCGTCTTCGCCGTCAAAATGGTCTTCACAGACCACTCGAAAACGGGAATAAATGTACGTTTTGACGTTGAATTTGGTTGTTCCAATGTTCCTTATCCATACAGCACACCTTTCTCTATCCTTCTTCGGATCAGGGATGGCAAAAAAGGATTTTACGGGACAATTTTCACGACGATTCGAACAGTAAATTGCCTGGCACAACGGCATTTTTGCAACTCCACGAATACTATTGAGCTGTATGCATGCGAATATCATCTGCTTTTACGGACGCGTAACGCACACGCATTGTGGTGGAAACTCAAAGTGCTGCAGTGACGTGACCCATTTGGCCGACACGAGCCAATTTACGTATATCGACAGTGGCAAAAACATACTTTTTATATCAAAATATACGCACTTGTAGGCTGTTCAAAAATTACAATTTCGATACTGATTAGTTCCTAGGGACATGCAGAACAACATATTTTTTCAAAATTTGTCATTGGTGTCTTCTTTTAAAAGTTGCTAATTTGCGGATACCATTCATATAATATTATTAGGCTACAGCCTATGAATACCATATTTTTACTAGGTCCCAGCAGGATAAAAAGCCCCAATATAGCCAGAAAATAGGAAAGCAAAATACTCTTGTACCAGTTCATATCTGCTGCTGTTAATGGCATATCACTCGAATAGCAGCTGCGGTAGCAGCGGCGTCAACAATTTTTGAAATGCCCTCTTTTCAAAGTATTTGTTTAGTGTCCATGAAACTTGCACACAAGGGTCATAGAGTATCACAAATTATAGAGCACATTATGCATTACGTATGTCAAATTGTGTTTTCAGTGTATGTGAGTTTCCTGCAACCTGATGTAAGAAAGATGAGAAGCAGAATTTGAAGACAGCAATTTCTATACCTTATGAAATTAGAAATCATGTTCAGATTATGTAGCCAGGACTATGCGTATCAGTATCCAATGCAGTGAGTTATTGAAATTGCCCTAGAGTTGATATCTTAACCCTTTCATGAGACAAATTATTTAAAGGCTAAATTGATCACATTTTATTCCTCAAATTGGCAACAGTAATAGTTTTCTTTTTAGTGCTACATGGTTCTTATAAGGTGTAAATATACATGGTTAGGAACTTTGTCAAAGTTGAAAAAATTGCCAATTTTGATGAAAAACCATAATATTGAACATTTCAATGTGTTGCCAATTTAAGGATTTCAAAGCTTATTCTCGTTTTTAAAATTCCTGGCATCAAACGCAATATGGTCATCCAAGAAAAATGAACATAGTGTGTGTAGAAAGTTTTGCTCTTTCTACTCCTGCATCTAATATATTTTTTTAGAGCTCTGAATCAAAAGTTATTGAGCCAAACCACAAAATGTGGTCTATTGTCTTGAAAGGGTTAGCCATGTACTTGGCAGGATCAAAATGCCTTTAGTTTGGCCATTCTTTTCAAAATGTAAATTTTATTATGTATATTCACTTTTCCTCAGTCTGTTAACATATTTGTTATGGAAAGCAAGATTTCCTATTAGTTTACATGTCTCTTGTTTGATCCACTTTTAATCTCATATCATATAGGCTAATGGCGAGGCTGCAGTTGGCAAATACTGTGGAGAGGCAGGAGATGGAGCTGCCCAGCAATCTCTCTTTGTCAAAGATCATGCTTACTAGAACTACTACAACTAAGCTTCCATCTAAATATTGCGTTAAATATCGTGATATAACAATGCTCATCAGTAGGACAACGACAGTAATAAGTAATATTTTTGTTACATTTAATGGGGTTATGGTGAAATAGGAAATAAGATATTTAATTAGTATTTTGAATTTGGATTATCATGTAGTCTGCGTGACAGTTAATGGCATGTACTTCCCAACTGACATTTTGTGAAAATTTGAAATGCAGTTAAACTTAAGGAAATTATGTTTGTAATTATTTTATTGGATATATATATATATAGACCATGTTATAAGTATTCATATTCTTCATCTCTGTCACAACCCTAACCCTGCTCCTATAACTTTGTCATAATAAAGAACAGAGCAAAAATGTCTGGATCATGTGTCTGGATCATGTGTCTGGATCATGTGTCTGGATCGTGTGTCTGGATCATGTGTCTGGATCATGTGTCCGGATCATGTGTCCGGATCATGTGTCCGGATCATGTGTCCAATCACCCATTCTCTGGCTACTGAAACACTTGTTTAATGAATGAGGATAATAGATCACATTGTAATAAAGAGGATAATGAATTACATTTCTGTAGCTCTAAATGCAAAAGTTTGTAAGGGCTTTACATAGTAATTTGTCAAAAATATATGACAGTCATATACATGTAGTAATAACAGTACTAACATTGAGTATTCACAATAATTAATAATAAAGTTTACAACTTTACATTCTTAAACTACAATTATAAAGCGTTATCCATTATGTCTACTGAAAGACAGTTGAACTTACATCATTATTTGGCTACAAATTCACTGATATATATTGCTTTGGAAACACTGAACTGTTTGATATATTATTGTATGGCTACAAAATCACTGATATATCTTTATATGAAACTGTAGTTGAATAATATCATGGCTACGGTACATAAATGTTGTTGTGATAAACCTATATTGATTTAGAAACACTGTTATAGAAGTTCATGTATTTTAATACAGCTTCAGAAACGCTTGATATATTACTACATATACAATATATGGCTTTACTAACACTTAAGTGTATGTCATTATAGGGCTTCAGAAACAGTGCTGTTTTATCATGTTACATCATCAGAAACATAGTTGATTACATGTTATGTCATCAGAAACAGTTAACATCATGATATGGCTTCAGAAACATAGTTAACATGTTATGTCATCAGAAACATAGTTAACATCATGATATGTCATCAGAAACATAGTTAACATGTTATGTCATCAGAAACATAGTTAACATCATGATATGGCTTCAGAAATAGTTGTTAACATCATGTTATGTCATCAGAAACATGGTTGTTGGAATCATCCCAAAGCAGTTGAAACACAGTTCAATTAAATTTGCTGAAGCTTCTTTCGTACAAAAGTGACTTGGTTATTGTCAAAGCAGACTAGCTGACATTAGGAGTTGAATTGGCTGAGTTTCATCAAGTATCGAGTGAAGCCTGCATGTAGGTACAGGGTTAGAAACACTCTAATGTAATGAGGCTAACGTGTATTGAATGGATCCTTATTGTTAGTATTTTACCTAGCCGATATTGCAGTTTTATAGTACAGTCATTGTTATGCTCTCAATGTGGTAAGCTGATTCACATAAATACTGAATTGAAATTTATTTTTATTATTCCTGTATGAAAACATATTGCAGTGTGAGGAGCCACTAGACTTTTTCATTGCTATGGACACTCATATGTAATATACAAAGAAAGTCTTAGTTTGTCTCACTCATTTAAAAAAAATGGGTTCATATAACAAAGTTTGTATTAAGATTAACAATTGTAAATTAATTAGTGATACATGTTTGTAAGCAAGGTGGTTTGAGCAGTGGTTTCCCCTGTGTTTGAAACTTCATCTAAGTACGGTATGCTTTAGTGACAATGGAAATGTATTATCCTAAGTTTGCAGTACAACATGTATACCTGTTTACCCTGGATGATCACCTAAGCATGTTTTCATAGAACTTGAAGTAAACTAACAAGTATCGGTATCAGTAATAGTGATAGAAATTATTGTTTGTTAAAGACTTATGATGAAGTGAGGTTACACCCAAGTTTAATAGAGGATGCATCTATTATATTTGATGGTAAATAGTTGTGTTCAAATGACATATGGTGTGTTTGTTGTTCACTAGATGAGTACATTTGTGAAATATGTGGGCTGATTATTTAAATAAAGTCTAATTTAGAAGGAAGTACAGTACCAAGCATTTCACTTTTGTGTAACTTTGCGTTTGGGCCAAGTAAAAAAAATATACATGTTTAGCGTCTCCGCCCGCTTCCTTTTTGGAGGCCGCCTGTTTTTTTTTTGTTTTTTTTTTGTGTAAAACCCCAAAAAAGTGTAAATTTCATGATTTTTTTTTTCCTGGAAAATGATTTTTAAAAAGTCATAGATTTTATATACCCAGTCGTCACTGTATTTATAAGGCGGTGGAATTGTGATTTTTAAAAAAAATGGCGGCCATTTTGGAAAAATAGCCTGGCTGGTTGTTCATTTTGAAAAAAAAAAAAAAAAAGGGCCTCCTTTTTTTCCAAAAAGGCAAGGATGCTAAACATGTATATTTTTTTACTTGGCCTTATGTTTCCATACAAACATGTGGATATATCATTGGTATGGCCAGCTTTTCAGTATTTGGGAGGAGGCAGACAATCTCAATTTTGCCAAGAGAAATCCAGCTCCTGTCACACAGAGCATGCCGGTACGCATATTATGTGCACATTTTTAGAAAACGCTGGTGTTCGTACTGGGTCTGCGGCATCAGCGTTGTCAACAATCATGCTTTAATCTCAATAACTTTCTATGGATTTTGAGGTAGAATCACCAAATTCATACCACTGGTACATCTCTTAAAGGTGCAGGTCAAGTTCGAAAATGTGTCAAATCTGGCCAAGAAAATGTTTCCCAAATAAACATTTCAAAATATATGAAGGAAATTGTCATCCCTTTGCATAGCTTAGGCCTTAGGGTCTCTCCTATCAAATGACTTCAAAAATCTGGCAATATTTTACGCTCGAGTGAGCAAAAGTGACTTGCAACACGAAAGGGTGCAAAGTCCTGGCTTGACAAGAATTTGTATTATGTTCTGGCTAGTATTAACACGTTTGAGAATCGTTAAAAGTGGACACTTGGAAAAGGTCTCCTCAAATGAAAATTTCAAAATGTGTTCATGACATTTTCATACCTATGGATAGCTTAAGGTCTCTCTCGTATCAAACGACACCAAAATATGTTAATATTTTACGCTTGAGTGAGCAAAAGCCATTGAGAAATGGTGCAAAATCCGTGGTTGACAAAACATTGTATTGGTTCTCGCTGATATAAGCAAAGTTGAGTCTTGAAAATGCTTAGAAACTTTCATATTCTGATCCTTAAAAGCAATTTATGAAAGAATAGGCGTTGTTTTCTGTATGTGCTGACGAGAGAGGCAGCTTGAATTAAAACCATGCCTTTTCTATTAATTGATTAAAAGCCCTTTCATAACTCACAACTTTTGCCGATACCAGCTAGAAAATATATATATATATATATATAAACGACTAATGGGTACATTAGGAGGACAGTTTTTGTTCTTTTTCTTTGTTCAACTGTCCACCTAATGTACCAACTGTCTACCTAATGCAGGGGTCGCTATTATGACGGAATAAACTGCATTGTTAGGTGTCGACTTAATGTACCCGTTAGTCAAATACACACACACACACACACACACATATATATATACATATATATATTCATATACATTATATATTTACACACAGAGGAAACTCGGTATGAACAGCTCTGATATAACGAGATTCTTGATAACAAGGTAATTTTGCTGGTCCCTGGTCTTTGTTTTGTTTCTTTTACCCTGATATAAGGAGATGCCTGATATAACAAGGTAGTTTTCATGGTCCTAAGGTCCTTATATATATATATATATCTATAATATAATACACTAAGGATTTGAGGCTCTTTTTTTTGTTCAGATAGGCTCCTCCCCTGGCCCTTTCGGTCCCCACCTTTTGGTACCCACGGGTAGGGAAGGGTGGGAGGCACTTCTTAAGGGCTGACGTCCCGTCCATATTTCATAAATTCATTTTTAAACATTGAATTGAATTGAATTTCCGCAGGGAGTAGGCCTAATCATTCAACCAACCCATGAAGCGGGTTTGTAGCTTCATGCCCAGCCAACCCATACTCTTTACCTGTGAAGGGGAGTATGCCAAATTAGAACAGCGTGTATACTCCAAGCATAGACTCCAAGTCCATAGTCGCATACTTGGCTTCAATGTACGGCGCTACAATACACGTGCGTGTAATTCGTTCGCACAGCGCACTGTGTTCTACATGTAGCCTACTGTGTGTACTACTGCATATAGAGTCATTATTTTGTGGCTTCACATACACAGTTTTGTGTGTATATGAGTTCACTGTAGTCGCTGGGGAGGGGGGGGGGGCATGTCTCGCTAAAGCACATAACCCGGGTGACGCGTTTATGGTATCCAAAAAAGCAAAAATCAAGAAAAAGGATATCAAATTCAGAGATGATAAAGAGATCCGCGGAAGGGGGGGGGGGGGGTAGGCTTTGGAGTGTAGGGTTAGGGTTAGGGAAGTGTTTAGGGTTTACCTAACCGCACATTTAGGTGGTCGTCGCATAAGTTATGCGACAACCACCAACAGCTGAAATGACATGAATGGGGAATGGCCTTCATACCTTTGGAAATATGTTATGGTATATTGCCTCAATTCATTCCCTTAGATATGACAGACTAAACTGATATGTAGACATCATTCGGGGGAGGGGATGTGTAGGAGATCACGTCACTTAGGAATATCAGTTGCAACGGTGTAAAGAAGGGGCCCCCCAAAATCAACAAAAACAACAACAAACAAAAACAAACAAAAACTAACAAAAAACCAACAACAAAAACAAAAAATTCCTTCGAAATTATTTCCACTATGATATGAATACGTATAATGATATTAATCCCTTTTCCCCTCGCGCTGGGGGTGATGACATTGGAATGGGGAGGGGGAGTATATAGAGGGAAAATTCAATCCATCGGTCCTCCCAAGACCCATATAAGGGGGCCATAATACCCCTGAAAATAAAATGACAAATTCCTTTTTTTTCTTCTCATTTTTGCATCCTTTACAGGGGATGTACCGCTAATTATGGGGGGGAGGTGGCGACAATTTTTCTTTTCGTCAGACCTCCAAAATTCGCTCATTAGTGGTGGTTATGGGGGTCCCTGCATAATTCTTTGACAAGCAAAAAAGGTTTTCATTCTAAAAGGGGGGGGGGCACAATCGACAAAAGGGCGAATCTTACATGGTCAAAATGCACACTTTCCTTCCAAAATGGGGGGTTGGGAGGGCACGGACCGGAAGTACCCCCACCCTGATCCGCCAATGCACATGTTGTAAATACTTTTTGGTAAAAAATAACTTTATCCGACTTTTTTATTTATTCACTTGATTGTGACAACTTAACGGTACAGTGATTAATCATAAACACAGCTAGCGCCCGTGGATATCCACGGGCTGCTTCTGCTAGTATATATATATATATATAAGAACTGGGGTTCACTTCAAACCAACTGATACCCACTCTTTCCTCAACTACAACTCGTCTCACCTTCCTTCGTGTAAGCGATCTATCCCCAGATCCCAGTTCGCGCGGCTTCGTAGACTATGCAGACAAGGACTACAATTTCTGTATCAACGAGATGGCTGGCTTCTTTAACAGACAGGGATATCCTACTGAATTAAAAATCGAAGAAGCAAAGCAGAAGATTGTCCCCCAGACCCAGCACAAAGCCTTGCTGCAGCCCAAAGAGAAGGAAAATGCTGCCCGACTACCTATGGTCTTCAGATATCACCCCTCAAGTGCTCAAGACGCCCATGCCATGAGGAAGAACTTCAAGATGCTCAGCGACCATCCCCAAACTAAGGATATCTACAGAGATATGCCTTTAGTGGCATACAGGAAGGATTCTAGTCTAAGAAGAATTCTTGTGAAATCTACATGTACTCTACAGCCTGCTCAGGAACAATTTGAGGAATACGCCATCACCCCTTGCCCTTGGTACAGTTCCGTCATCAACCTCGATGCAAGACCTGTTCTCACGTAACGGGTGCCACCACCCTCACTGGACCCAAGGGAATGCGACCAAAACTTTTTCCTGCACTGCTACAAACATTATGCATTGCATTACTGGCATTTCTTGCAGAAAGTTGTACATAGGGGAGACAAAATAGAGACTGGTTGATCCAAGTGACTGAGCATCTTCGTTACATTCGCCTCAACACTCACCTTTCCCTGTTGCCCAACACTTCAATCTTGTTAATCACACGATCAGCAATCTGAAACTTCGTGTTCTTAAGCAGTGCTGTGTAACAGATGAGGAAAGGAAAACCCAGGAAGAAAGGATCATCGGTTCAGCTTGGTACGCTCCAACCTCATGGTATCAATGCGAGTTTCTGTTCCTTTCGTTCTTCACATTTTCCTGCTTCTATCTCTTTCCTTCTTTCTTGTACTTTGCTTTTGCTCTCTTCCCTGTTTCTTTCTGTCTCTCTCTTCTCTCCCCTTTTTCTATTTTTTTTGTCTTCCTTTCTGTTTTCTAACCCTCTATCCTCTTTCTTCCCATTTTTCTCCCCGTCTCTCCTTTCATTTTTCTCTTTTTTTTTCTTTCTTCCCATCCTTTGCTTTCTTTATTTTTCTTCTGTCTTTCTCTCTTTCCCCCTTTCCTCTCTCTTTCTCGCGCCTCCACTCTGTTGGTTATTTATGCTTGATGTTTTGAAAATAATTATGCGCTATACACTACATCCTTATTGCACTTTTTGTACTGTAGTATCATTTCCTGAAGAAGCCTTATAGGCGAAATATTGAACCTTTTGTGTCTAACAGATTCATTTATTCTGTGTCTCTCTCTATTTTAAATCTCGGTCGCAGAACTTTTTGAACTTTTTTGATATATATATACATATATGACCCTATTAGGCGAATCCTAACAACGTGGTTTATTCCGTCACAATAGAAATTCGAAATTAAAGCGAAGGCGAATGTGCGTTAAGGCGAATCTGAACAATAGGCTGAGAAAAGGATTCGCTTTAATGTTGCATGTAGAGAAATATATATATATCTATATATTGGATATTTTTACATGCATTTTTTAATGTTAGAAATAATTCAAACAAAGGAAAAGACACTAAAATATTAATAAACAGCACTGATGCAGTATTACAATGTTATCCTTTATTGATGACAAAGTCCCTTGAAGGCAATGTTTGTACATGCATGTCCAATAACAAAGACTGTAACTTAACTTACAGATGTTACATGTAGTGGAACAACGAGCAAGAAAAGAATGCTATTGCACACTATGCCCCCCCCCCCCCCACCAGGAACAACGAGCAAGAAGAAATAACAAAAATTAATCATTCAGAACCTGCCATTACTGATTTTGTGTATAATTACTTAATTAGTACAGTTGTATTTCAGTTCCGACACTACTTACCATAGGCATACACACTTTTAATCGTAAGAGAATAAAAATTATATTATGTTGCTTTACATGATCCATCACACCTGTCATTCCACAACTAACTGAGGAAAAAGCATTGTAAACTGTTATAAAATGGCTGCATGAATCCTAATCAATCAACTGATTGGCATCTAGAGCCAATCATGTATGATGCACTATATATCCTAACAATGAGCTGGATGTTCACATAATTCACTGCTCATTATACTTAGCTTTCATATGAGTATTTTGAAAATACTGGAGAGAATATGCCTCAGAAAGCTCACATGGTAATATTTCCACTGCCTCTTTAGTATCTCGCTAATTTTTCCAGTAAATCTTACTGACACTTACAGGAGATAGTAAAGCTAACATTAGGTCAGAAAGACCCGATTCTCCAGATTTTTTTCAATTTTTTTCTCTCAAAATTCATGACATGCGTGAGCAGCGTGACATGCTCTGAGTGTATTGAATGAATGGGTAATTTTTCTGAAAATTTTAAACAATACTCTACTTTTCAATTCTTTTTCCTTGCAATGGTCCATAGCAAACATTACACACAAAACAATTATCAGAAATTGTATCAAATGCCTAAAATAACCAGTTTTTAAAACATAAACATTCATTACTCTTGGTGTGCATTCATTCATTCATTACCCGGTATTAGAGTAATGAATATTAGACTACAATGGTAAATGAGGACCAAAGAAATACCCAAGCTGAATGAAACTTTTCCAGTTTGAAGAACTCTGTGAATAATAAAATTAAACAAGAATGCAAATTAAATATTACGAATCTGTAAAAGATGCACCACGCGTTACCCCGGGGTAGTGTTGTACCCGAAGTACCATAGTGTCCCTGTATTAAAGAGTTGCGACATGGACGTCTCACTTTTCTGGAAACGAAATGCCGTACGAATTCTTTCTATTGAGAACACTATTGAGAACAGGTGCTCATCAGAATTGAATAGAAATGTTATGTAATAGTGGAAACAACATGGCGTTCAAATCCCCAGTTGTCGCAACTCTTTAATTAATACACGGACACTATGGTACCCCGGGGTACAATGCTATACCCGGGGTAACGCGTGGTGCATCAAAAGCTGCTGCCTGCTAAATATTTATAATATTTTTGGTGTCTGTGTTATCACACATGTTTATATGGATTTTGTAGTGGCCATCATTACATCAGTATATGTAGCTGCATTGTGCTAAATAGTGTGTATTGGTAATAACCCATACTAAGTCCAAAACATGAACAAAGAAATGAAAAAAGATAGAGCAGCTACTTGAACGTTTGGTGTCCAACCTTAGACCTCTTGAGTAATGCATGTTATGTGAATATGACAGATAACAGAAATATTGCTCATTTGTGCACATAAGCCATATTTTCAAGAAGCTAATTCCTATGTGTGATTAAATATATACAAAAAAAGCATCTGACTCACCTTGCCTCAGTAAAAAAACAAAAGATATCTAAAATTTGATATAACGTTCATACTGTGGACACCACATACAGTATCATGCATACAAATATCCATAGGAATGCATGCCAACAATTAGGAGTGAAGTTCAAACTTGATACACTACATGTATCTCTGATTGTTGAGAAAAGCACAAGTTAAGCACTTATCAAGGGTTGAGGGTTGATAGTACATTTAAATGTGTTTAAATGTTTTCCTTCATTTTTATGTCTGTCACACTGTCAGAGTACAATAAGTGAGAAATTTGCATATACACAACAGAACAGAACTCCCATCTATGAACGCATCTGTCATACATTCATATTTTTTTTTTACGGTATGCGTTTTTTTTCAAAATTTCACCATCCTGTCCTTCAAAATGGTTGGAATGCCTTAGACATGTACTGACTACTATAACAGAATACTTAGGAACTTTTGAAAATAATGAAACACATAAGAGTTAAATAATAATAATAATAATAATAAATGTAACTTATATAGCGCCAAATCCACTCTGTGGAGTGCTCAAGGCGCATGTAGAATTAATTAAGAATTAAACAGAAATGTTTTTACATGATTTTTAAAAGAATCAGATTAATGCACTTTCTAATGTCTTCAGGAAGGCTATTCCATAATTTAGGACACGCATGGGCAAATGATCTTCCCCCCAAGATCTTGCGACTTTAGGGATCACAAGAGAACTGGAAGTGAAATTAAAAACATTTTGTCCCAAATACTACTTTCCATACATATTCCATGTTCACTAACTAAAAACCTCAGAAGAGGGTCCATTTAGGGTCCATGCATTAAACTGCCTCAGCATTTCACACCTCGACAACGAGACTCAGTGCTACCCACCTCTTGGTCTTTTCCTGATACAAATAGCTTAGTATTGTTTCTTTGGGGGAGGGGGGCAGGGGTTTTGTTCATTACAGTGACAAAACGTTTAAAAAAAATGGTGGAATCAGAACCGAGAATTTTCGGAATAATAAATTTTAGAATAAAGTGAGAAAAAACTTTTTTCTTTTGACTCCCCCCCCCCCCTGACAATCCTATATCTGCTCCTGCTTTGGCTGGGGAAGGGTGCATAAGCAATTTGTTAAATCTGACACTATTTCCATTCTTTTGCTCTTTATTATATGCTTTCTCAAAAGAGGGACAGAAAAAACAAACCCCAGATAGTAGTGTATGGAGAGGGGACAAAAACAAATGTTATCATAAAATGAAAATCAGATACAAAGAGAGGGAGATAGAGGTGAAGGAATCACAAAAATTCTTGAATTTCCATCTCAGAATTTTGCCAGCCCTTCCCAGACTGTGCAAAAAAAAAGTCCTTTTCATCCTCCTCTTTTTTTCACCAGAATATCACTTTGGGAGGAAATGATATCCCGCATCAAAAATCTTATTTAGAAAGGGGGGGTGAGGAATGGTAGGAGCAAAAAAATAAAATAATTTCATATTAATGTTAAAAAAATAAATCCTGAATGATTATCCACATATTAAATTCCAGAACTTTCACAGAACATAAAGAGTGGGGAGGCAGAAAATGACAGTATTATTAAGAGCTTAGAAAGTTTTCCTTATCAATCCTATAAACAGAGAAGTTTTTTGATTGATATAATAACCTTCATGAATACCACTGTGCAGTTAGTAGGTCACAGAGAAATTAATAATTTACACCAGGAAAACTTTTCAAAAACACAACCATCAGTTTTTATGTTATTTTACAAACTTGATATACACGAAAAGTGGAACAATTATATTTACAATAAATATCGTCACTTGTGCTTTCCACTCTGTATTTTTGAAAAGCTATATCCAACAATTAAAGATAGCATTTTGTGCTTTACACCATAATCTAGAAGAGGACTTGCCATCTGAGGAATCAGTAGTCATCTGCAGGCAGTCTGCTCTTCTTAATGCGGCTTTCCAGTCTATGGAATAAGAGAAGACAAATTATTACACACCATCTGCTCATGACATTTTAAAAGACGTTTTATTTTATTGGAAGCTATTGTAAATTTAAAGTGATATCTATATACATGTATATTAGGACTACAGCTACACTTTTCTCCACAGAACCAACCAAAACAAATTGCATCTTCATTCCAAATTATGCTAATTTACGCAAACTATCAGTAATTTATGCACAATACGTACTCCGTTGATAGTGTAAATATTATAGAGCTCACAAATGCACCAAAATTTCTTCAGATGTATATATATTAGGACTGCAGCTACACTTTTCTCCACAGGACCAACCGAAAACAAATTGCATCTTCATGCAAAATTATGCTAATTTATGCAAATTACTGGTAATATTGCATTGAAAAGTATTCAATTGACACCGTACATATAGCAGACCTTAGAAATGCGCCAAACTCCGCATGTATACATTAGAACTATACCCAAAATTTTCTCCACAAGACTGGTCGAACCAAATTGCATCCCTATGCAAATTTTTGCTAATTTATGCAAATTATCAGTGCTTTATACATTTATCCATATTTCCTTAATACTGTATATAGATCTACGCCAACATATTTCATGGTATCAGATGATATAAATGAAAGCCTATTCTACTTAATTCAGTTTTGTTGAGAAATATTTAATCAATAAGCTAAGTGCACTTACTAATGTTTCATGATTTATGCAAATTTATGCTTTTTTAGAAACGTCTTTTTTAACTGGTGTGCATGACTGTGTTAAGGATAAAATACAAGGTAGATTCAATATTGATCATTTGGTTGAATATGAAGATCAAACAGTTTATGACAGCTTCCTAGAGAAAGGTTATGCAAATTTATGCAAATCATGTATCACGCAGGGTCTTTTTGGCATTGCAACAATGCACCAATACATGGAGATTTGTTAATTTCTCAGCACTGTCCGACCTGTACAGAACCACACCCCTACATGCAAGCCTATGGGACAAAATCATCACATTTATTAAGTCTACAAAGATGAAGCTGAAGGCGTCTGATCTCTGCTGGTTATATGCATCAAGCTAAGATTTAGCCTACAATATATGTGTACTCAAGTCTAAGATCTGACATTATTATGAAGGCCCTGGGTTTGGGATTCATTTCAACCGAAAAAGTGAGCAGTAGCTTATTGTTTCAAAGCTTGTGTGAGTACTTCAATCATTTAATGTAGAATACTATTAAACATAGAGTGGTCTCTGATTGTCTTTCATTGATATAGATATTGTGAAAGTATTGATTGATGAAGAAATCAAAAGCCATTTTTTTCACAAATCAACCCTTTTAAAAGTAAGCTAACTTAAATTTTGTTCTCATTGATTTGATTATTGTTTTCAAATTAATCAGAGAGAGAGAGAGAGAGAGAAGAGAGAAAGAGAGAGAGAGAGAGAGAGAGAGAGAGGGAAATGGAAGGGTCCTGCTCATTCAGTAGATATTTTCGTGTGAATACAGACCAATTTTGATTCCATTAAAGATCACATTGCAAGAAAATTCCATCAAAATAAATATTGGCTTAATACTTATTATTGCATAGATGGCATAAATTATACAAGGTTATCCAAATTCAACACTTGGAAACACTTGAATTAATGATTATTATCAATTATAAAACGGTAAAATACAGCCCCCGATATAGCAGCTGAAGAGCTCCTTGAACGCTGCTGAGATGTGTGACAACACACGAAGGACCAGTCCTGTCTAAGCAGACGATGTCCCATAACATCTTACACATTTTTCAGTGCCTGTTTTGTCATCTCCTCTTCACTTATTTCTCTTACTTGACTAGCGTCAGTCTTAATGTTAGTCTGTTGCCTCACTCTTAACTTTGTGTATGGTATTATTTTGATGAAAAATGCAGCGTTAAAAAAATAAAGGAATCAGTCACTTGTAAACAAAATAGGACGCCATTGTATTTTCAGCTGCTTGCACCGGGGCATGTTCGGCGTTTCAAGAGGGAACGAATACAATCTGTGATATTATTCGGAGGGCTTTTCAATTTGAAAGTGGGGTTTATTTCACTGATCATTCACCCTTCTCCTGTGTATTTACTATCAAACGGTTTTAGTTATCAGAATCAGTTCACTTTCCCTTTTAGAATGGTGTGAAATAAGGTCATGTTTAAATGTACCAAACTCTTTATAATTTGATAAATAATTGCATTGCAGTTACGTTTATTCATTATAGGACGTCGTCTGCTTAAGCAGGATTGGTCCCTAGTGTGACGATATCAAAACTTCGCTATATTTCTGGCGAATCCTCGTATATTCCAGATGCTGAGAAGAGCTTTTATTTGTGTTGTTTTTGTAATCATCATATACGCAGTTGACATAAAACTTATACGATTGCCATCTGTAAGCTTCCCAGTTTCTAGTGATACATTAATTGCCATATTTGTGATTTTCTTTGGATAGCTACTTTAAAGTGAAAGTAATAATGCAAGCCTTATTATTTCGCAATTGCATATATTCTTGTGAATTTACAGCTTGATGGACTGGACATTGTGCATCATATGTCAGCAAGACACTGGTGAATGCCTTCAGTGTCCTCTGCAGTTGAAAGGGTCAAAGAAGCATTGGAAATTATCTTTTAAAGGAATAATATATACTACCTGACTGTACTAATTTATCATACATCGGTGTGTTTCATAAAGCTGTTCATAAAGTTACGCACGACTTTACGAATGACTTATATATGACAAGCCAAATGGGATGCTCAATCGTTTTTAACTGCATCAACTAAATTTGAACTGTGCATATGTAGATTAACATTCCTATTACACTGTATAACAAACGTTTTTAATGCAAAGTATATTTTATGCCATGTTTTAATTGAGGTTATTTGAAATACAGTCACACTCTGTAAAAACATTAGGAAAAACTTTGGGCATCCTATCTGGCACTTCATATTCAAGTCGTTCGTAAAGTCATGCGTAACTTTACAAACAGCTTAATGAAACATCCCCCCCCCCCCCCCCCGGGTTCATGCTGCCTGGGTTGCTGCAAGGAAATGTAGTTAAAATGATTTGTCTACAGACACACACCCTAGACAAATATTATTGCTTAAAAGTGAAGGAAATGAACCATTGTACTTTTACTCCACTTTGACGGTACAGAGAAGTTGTTTTTAGTTTGGTTGAAATATAGTGGTCTTCTACGTACCTGTGTCGGCTCTTGTTTTTCCTCTTCTTATGTCCATGTGAGCTCTTGTGGATCTTGCCTGTACGATTGGTGTTAATAGTTCGTTCTTTCATGTCTGATACAGTCTCATTGCCAACACCTCCTTCTCCCGAGTCCTTTTCTGATTTGGTCACAGGTCCTTCTTGGTTGATAGTGGAATCTTTGGCTTCTGTTTCTTAGAAAGTAAAGACAGGCTAATTATAGCATAACCCTCTGATATCATTCTTGGAACACAAAGTGAGCACCGAATATTGCATAGATTATAACTTATCATCAACGTTACAGTGAACAACTTCCCTTTTATCAATTTCTTCAGTTTGTAGCGAACAGATTCATATTCAAGTTTTCAAGGTATTTAATGTAAAAGCTTCATCCTGTGACATATCTTTATGGATTCATCTTATTTTCTTATCATGCTATCATTTAGTTATTGTCTGCTCTCTTGTAGTTTAATACTTATATTTTTGTTTCTTTCTAACTAGTGAGTAGTCCATGATCCTCACCCCCCCCCCCCCCTCCACTGCTTTTTACTGACATCAAGTAGTGATGAATATGTTACATCAGTGAAAAATGTTACTCTCTCTCTCTCTCTCTCTCTCTCTCTTACTCAAAATACTTTGTCTGAAATAAGTGGAAGGGGTAAAAATCAAATTCCTCCCCCGCCCCCCAAAAAATTCTCAATTATGCATCTTAATCATTCCTACGTAAATTTTCGCTGTAATCACACCTTTTCGATCCAAAATAGTGATTTTTTTTTTTTTTTTTTTTTTTGGGGGGGGGGGGGGGCGTTTAAAGCACAAGACTTTCCCTTCACTTTGTTTCAGTTTTTCACATCATGTCCATGGCCTTAATTACTTAATAGAAAACAAAAATACTTACTCCTTTCATTTTGGGAGTCTGTCAGACCTAGAGATGCCTGTCAAAAAAAAGGGGGGGGGATAAAAAGACTTGTTTACAAATATTTCATAACAAAATAATTTCCAGCCAAATCATCACCATTGATATGGTGCAAGAAGAATTTACTACTAAACTACAAGTAGTTAAACCACAGAAAAATCAAAGAGGTGCATTTTAGATTGAAACAAGATGAATGCAACTGCATCTCCTACATCTATATGCCTCCGCCTAAATTCAGTTAAGTTCATGGTGCAAACTGTTCTTGAAATATTGTGATAATCAGAATATATAAAATGATGATTACATATCAGTTGAACTCAGTGGTGGATCTACATAGGGGGAAAATCGGCCCGTGCCCCCTCTTTTGAAACCCAACTAGCATACCTCAAGTAGACACTAAACAAAGATTGCCCCCTTTATTGTGTACTTTTACGGCACTGTGCCCCCTCTTTTACAAAACCCTGGATCCGCCCCTGATTGAACTCTTTGATCTTTGACATTTGACGTAACAACCCAGAAATCTGACCACTGTGTCTCCCCATAGTCATGCATACAAAATAGTTGAGACACGGTGATAACAAAAATAACAAATCATTAATTTCATGACCTCTATGACCTTTGACCTACTAAACTCAAAATCTAATCAATTTTTGTTTAAATTGGATAATTTTGTTTCCTTATCTCTTGTAGTTGTACACATCAAGTTACATCAAATACGGTAGATTCTGGTCTGACCTTTATCTCTGTTCTTTGCTACAGCAAAGTTTAGGTCTATGTTATTATCTTTGACAATTAGAAGTTTGAAAATCAGAAGTACACCAAATTGCAGACAATTTACCAGTAACATCAATTTTTCGAACATCTTTTAAACATATAATATGTTGCATTTGAGGGTTGATACACACTTGCAATTAGTCATTGATTCAAGTTTGTAAAATTCTGAATATTCCACTTGTCGTGGAGACGGTTGATACTTGGTAGCAACCAGGACCCCTCCATCTCCTTTCAGTCTCGATGAATCACGCAGTAGTCTGTAAACTATCCCAACTCATTGGTGCTGACCATAGCTAGTTGACATGGTCAGTCATTTCATGGAGCTCCAAATAGTTCCCTCCCTGATTGAAAGCAGGAGGGAACTGTTCAGAGCTCCATGATTTAACCTATGACCGCGCTCACATACACTTGTCACAACTATACTGAACCAGCACCAAGCGAGTTGGGACTGCAAACAGACTACTATTTAGGACCATTCTCCTGGGACCATTCTCCGAAAAATGGCCCATGATGGTCCTATCCATCTAATCATCCCTATGAATGATACTTACTTGAGAGGTAATGCTGGATTTAGAAAACAGTCTGTCCGCTTCTTTGAATTTTCTGTTTCGCTTGTCTGTCTTACTATTGGTGCTCCTGCAAGGGATAAAAATACCAACAGTAATGATTATCTCTCAAGAGGCTCAGCCATTAATATCTCTCACAAGACTTACAAATGTCTTTATTAATTGGTATGTAGCAAACTAAATATCTATCACCGATCAATTTCAGGAAATCCTGTTCTACTTTTCTTTGTAAATTTACGTATGTCTTTACGCCCATATTTTATGACAAAGGGATCCTGCCTGGGGCCCCTTCTGTTCTCTATCTACACATCAAACATGTTCGATGTCCTTCAGAAATACATGTAGCTCTCACATGCCCAATGCTATGCCGATGACACTCGGCTCTAATTTTTCGTTCAAGCCTGACAGTGATGCAAGTGAAAGAGAAGCTGTGATGGAGTCCTGTCTCAGTGATATTCAAACTTGGATGATAAAGAACAAATTGCTGATCAATGATGATAAGACAAAGTTCCTCATCACTGGCACACTGTAGCAACGTCAAAAGATCAACCTCCCTCACATTACTTATCTGAACTCATAACCAGGGCTCGACACTAACTGAAAATTTTGGTGGTCCAGATTTTTTTTCAAAAAAGTTTAGATTTATTGTTCGCGGTGTTGTTTTCAATTTCATAACATGCGCTTGACCTTTCACTTTCACATACTGTAAAAGCTGTTATTTTTGCGAGTTGATATTGGGAAGCGAATTTAACAGCTCACGCAATTATTGCCACTTGATTATGACTGCACTAATTAGCGCCGCGAAAAGGTAAGCCTGAGAAAACCGGACCTCAGATTGCTATGAAAAGGGAGGTGGTGATTAAACTGCTCAAGTAGCTAGCACTTAATATGTAGGTAAATTCTACTATGTAAAAGTTGGTTAGACACTTCAAAAATTGCCTTACTCTAGCTCAGAACTAAAATCTCACGCCTTTATTCATTATCCAGTAAAAGACATTTGTATTCTTTCATTTAATATGATTTTTATTGAATTCCTGTTGCAATAATTCATCAAAGCATGATATTCACCGCATCGACCATTTGCATTGCATATTTTCGTGTGTTTAATTCCTCACAATAACTTTGATTTGGGGACACAGTTTCATCAATAATGCCAAACTGGTGTATAGTTGCGGGCTGTAGCAAGACCCCGATGTTAGCCTTCATCATTTTCCTAAAGATAAAAATCTTCGGAAATTGTGGGTCGCAAAGGTAAAGCTCACGTGAGCAGAGTGGCAAGGGCCAAGTGAGTGGAGTACAATTTGCAGTGATCACTTTGCCGCAAATGATTTGAGGATCCTGGCCTGTATTCCGAATGTGGCATGAAGAAAAGGAGAAGCAAGCTAGAAGATTCAGCTATTCCAACCATCAGACTTGGAGTCAAGTCTTCCAATCTTTCTTCGTCTCTAGTAACTGCAGCAGCTTCACCCGTGGTCCCTTCACCAGGCCCTGGCGCGTCTTCTGCGAGGGGTTCAACATATATGGTCGAATTCCCCTTGCCACTTGAGCTTCTTTGGCTTCTGGATCTGATAAATCATCGGTATTTGGCCCAAAAAAGACCTCCAACTCTGAATCATGGTCACCCTTCATCTCTCTAAGTTACTCAAAGAATTCAGCCAAAATCTAAATCAGTACTACCGTAGTATGTAAAGCGTAGTAAAAAAAATGTAGAAAGTGAAACAAAAACAAAACAAAAACGTTCACCAGTCGCTAAGTACAAGGGGAACATAGTAACTGCCGTACTAAAGATGTGTAGTACATTCTGACGCATAAAACGGCTGCACACGTTTAAGACCAATGCAAAACTTTTGTTTGGCAAGCTCAGATCGATGAGAACATTGTTCAAATAAAAGTTTAAAAACAAAACAAGAGCTGTATATTTGGGCAAAAGTGTTTGCTGATCTTGTAGAAAATATATTGATAATGATTATTCACTCCTAAGACTAGATTGATTAATTTCCTTTTTTCATAAATTTTCCGTTGAACAGATGGGTAAAATACTGCATAGTGTGTACAATGTTGTATTCTGCAGCCTGCAGATCTTGTGCCTCTTACTCTTCATACATAACTTGAGGGTGTGACGTCAATTAGCCAATCAACTCACGAGTTTTAAGGAGCGGTCCCAAAACTTCTACTTTTCCCCCTTTTTCACCAAAACAAGACATAATTTGTACAATCAATTGCCAGATTCGTGATTGGAAGGCAAAAATATATAGAAACAGCACCCTTTTTCTCTCTAATTTAGTTACCCTTTAAGAAGTTATGCATTGAAGGAATTGATAAAAATCATAGAACATACACTGAAAATGTATGGAACTCCTGCATCTTTTAAAAGTTATATGGGCATCTTCACTTATTAGAATACAATATTCAGTTTCCATTCAAATAAATAACAATACTGACAGGTGTATGTTAGATCAGTAGCAGATTTAGGAGGGGGGGCACATCCGGCAAGTGCACCCCCCCCCCCCTTAGAACGAAAACTTTTGTTTTCTTTCTTTTCCCTTTTATTTGCTTGTCAGAGAATTATGGAGGGAAACTGGAACCCTATACCCCCCCTCCCCCTACCCCACTCGACATCGAAGCCGAAATAGAGCCATTCCCAATGTCCGATGTGACTGAAATTCAGGTGCTACTGTAGTTTTCAGATTAGATCTAACGTTACATGTACAACCATGCCATGTACATGTATTCACTGGACGTGGACGGAAAGACACCGACTGAAGGCCGAGTGTGTACTTGTAGATCTATATGTACACGCAGTGCAACGGTTCATTCATCAGCATATAACCTTACATGTATTAGGCAGCTTCAAATAGACGATGCACGGTGGAAGCGTACCATACGTGAAACTTATGCGTGAAACTTATGCCTATGTAATTTCGCTGACCCCAAAAAGGTCGAAAGGACTGGGAACTTCGAAACTTTACTCGGGGCCTGCCAAAGAAAATTACGCATTGTAAAACACTAGCACCTGAATTGTAAAAACCTTTAAATAATACGACCAAAATACCACAAACAACCCCCCTCATGACAATCTGGGAACAATTTAACCATGTTAAACAAACAAACGAACAAACGGACGGACAGACAGAGACACACACACACACATTAGCCAAATTATAGTAAAGGATTATGAATAGCTGTAGTATTAAAAATGAGCAAGGTCAATCTTCTTGCATTTGGTACAGCCATCGGGATTCATTTGTACATGTACAAACTTAACGAACACTGAACCTAACCATTGAGGTCGAGTTAAAGCACTAATCTGAATTATGCAGACTACTACAATCAATATCATTTTTGACACCCCATTCATTCACATCTTTGTACATTTTGACTTACTTGTTTGTTAGATATCTGTCCCATCCTCTTATGATGTTGCCATACAAGGCTGTGTCTTCCAAATAGCTGCCTTCAAATGCATAGATTTGTCTCTCAAGATTAGCAAGTGTCTCCTGTCAAATGAGATATTGAAGAATAATTCAATGTTATCACAATGTATAATTTTTCACTAGTAATACAAACTAATAAAACAAATACATACATGTAGTCTGTACTAAGTTCATATTCTTTCTCTTAGGAGATTCAAAGACCCATATCAGCAAGAGACAGCCCACTCAATACCATCCCTATGTGGAGCTGTGTCAAGTTTGGCAGTGGTCAACCTAAAACAATTGAATGAAAATATAATGCGAGAGTTAGAATAAAGTGTACAGGAATACAATAAATATATTATACTCAGAGATTTTAACTCGCATAGCAATCTGAGGGGAAGTGATAAAACAGATCATAATGGCCATGTCATTGAAACTTTCATGAATGAACAAAATATGGTTATCCTAAATAATGGGGATGGTACGAGAATGGATCCTAAGAACGCAAAAATGTCATGTTTAGACAATTACATCTCCTTCTTTATCCAGTAGATGTGAGTGGCGCATCATGCAAAATAAGTTTGGTAGCGACTACTATCCCATCTCTACCGATATCACTCTGGATACAACGCATACCGATAATAAACGTCACAAATTTAAAAGTAACAGATGGTCTTTTAAACACATGAATTGGACAATTTTTACAGAAGAGTGTAAAAGCATATATCTAAAGATGAATACGTTGACACAGACCCAACAAAAATATATCTTTATTTCATTACAAAAATGATGGAAGTTATTCAGAAAATAACTCCACAAAAGGGTAAAAGGAAACTTATCCCAATCGGTGGAACAAAATGTGCTCCGACAAAATCAAGGAGAGAAATAGAGCAAAAAAACATTAAATAGAACATCAATTGAAAATCTGAATGACTTTATGAAGAAAAAAGCAGAGGCGCAGATATTTCTACGTCAATGCGAACGTCAATACTGGCATGACTTCTGCGAGAAACTTAACCGATTTGTGCCGGAATCAAACATCTCGTCTTGCATCAAAAGGTTAAATGGTTTACACACCAAAACAAAGAGAATACCAGTAGTGAAAGAGAAAGAAACAGGCAGACCAAGAAAAGGCAGAAAAACTTGGAGTATTCTTTAAATCTGTTAGAATCCTATACAAACAGATAAAAGAAAAGATTGGCAGACTGACCTAGAAAGCGAGGTACTAACAGTTGAGAACAGTAAGGAACATGTTTCAAATCAAGGATTGATTGATTGGTATTTAGAGACATGCTTTTTGAGAGAGTGTACTTATCAGGTACGGGTTGGTAATGAATTCTCATCTTAAGCCCGACACATTTTAACATGTTGAGAGATATTCCAACAAACTCGTCAGTAAAAATATCTTTGTATGCAGACGACTGTGCCTTATGGATTTCTGGCAGCAATATTCCTTATATTACCCAAAAATGCAAATGTATAGATATTCTACAAAGTTGGTTCACCACCTGGGGTTTTCAACTCTCTCTTTTCACCAAAAGTACAAAAAACACATGAGGTAAACCTAACCCTAAACAAAAAAAACTTTAAAATGTGAAAATACCCTTCGCTTTTTAGGAATATTTGATAAAAAACTCACTTGGATCCAGCATATAGAGAATATAGCCACTAGATGCAAAAGCAAAATGAATATTTTAAGATGCTTAACAGGCACCTAATGGGGAAGTTCATCTAAATCTCTAATGATGGTATACAAAGCCTACATAAGACCGCTCATAGACTATGGATGTGAAGCCTACGACAGTGCTTTGGAAAACTTAAAGAAAATGCTAGACTATATTCAATACCAGCGTTTAAAGACCTCAGCCTGATCGAATTTTGAAATATACCCTTTATTCATCCACGTGGAGCTATATATTTTCTGAACAAATTGAAACCAACTTCCTAAGATTCCGTTTCCTGTGGAATGAGTAACAGCGTCCCGAATGTTGAGCCCCGGTGGTTTTTCTGACGAGGGCCCCGTCTCTGAGGAACGCTACTTTGCGGGGGGTGAAAATTTGATGACGACATATCGTGTAGACGCACTCGGAGCTGTATACATGACATGTCGTCACACGTCTAGCGACCCCCAGCAGTTTCCTCTGTTGTTACGTAATAGGGAGGGGGCGGACCAAAAAATTTTTATTTATTATTTTATTTTTTATGGATAAACGGAGACGAAAATTTATGAATAATTATATTCTTTGTTTACTAAGCTTTACGTCAATATATGGTTGTTTTGGGTCAGGCTGAGGTCTTTAAGGATTTGTTCTGGTGCTCTACCCTTGACATCACTGGCTTCTCTTCAGATTGAAATGGAGAAACCCCCCTCAATCTTAGGAGACACCGACTACCAGTAACCTTAATATATAAGCATAGCATAGAAATGCAACCCAAATATCCAGTGTTGCCAAATATACAACCTTGTTGGCAATATCAATATATGAAAGGGAAAAAATGTAATAAACCTTTTGGTTATCGAACAGAAAACTCGAAACATCAACTATCGATTAAAAAATTCCAAATTCCCAAATTTCCTCTGTGGTTTATTACGGGACCAATTGTGTCTATTAACTGAGTCACAAGACTCGTAGGTTAACAAAACAGATAATCCATTATTTTTACAACAGAAAAGCTTAGAGCTGATGAACACAAAATGGCTTTACCAACTCCACATATTCACACATGGTTCAAAGCTCCGTCAAGAAGGATGCTGTTCGGCAGCTCTTTGTGTACCCGCTTTTTCTTATCAACAATCAAAGAAATTGTCAAACGGTACCTCTTCTTATAGAGCTGAATTATTATGCTCGCTCTCAAGAACAATGAGACATCTGTGTACAGTGTGTATGAGCAGTTATATTTAATGATTCTTTAAGCGCTTTAGTAGCTATCAAGAACAAAAAAGAAGAAAATTTCATTTCTTTTTTAAAATCAGCAGATTCAAAAATACAAAATGCAGTTGTTCGTTTTCATTCAAAGAATGAAACGTTTTGACCAAAAATGAGCATCTTTAAGGTGATGCAGAATACACATCCGAGTGTTGTTTTTAACAGCTGAAAAAAAAAATCAAACTGTTCGACCAGGTTGACCCCCAAACAATCCTCTATATGAGGAATGCAGAATACTGCAAATTCCTATTAATTGATTTCTTTTCAAGTACTGTATTGTTAGTAATATCCCATAGAAGGGAACATTACAGTTATAGAACTCCATACACTGTATATTAATAGATCCTTTTCTTTTAAAAGGGTCAGGAGCATTATACATGTACATGTACGCATGTGTACAGTATATTGATAAGTTTATAACCGATATGAAAGGCGTATCATATGGAAAATAAGTCTTTTCCGTGTATCATGCTTGTCTTGAAAGCGTTTTTGGATTTGTCTGAGTATTTTTTATTGTTATCATTATCTTTATGATGATACTAATATTAAAAACGGCATTAAAAACGGCACCAATAACAGCACCAATTTCATTAAAAGTCCATATTTTATTTACTTATGTTTTTCGATACTAAACAATTATTTGAAAATAAAGATCAATGCACTTGTTATAAAATTTTGTTATTAAATTCCTTTTGATAGAAATGCGAGATTGCGCGAAACCGTTTTTCCTCAGAAAAGATCTTTCTTTGATTATCTTTGATTATCTTTGATTTTTTGTTCTTTTCCTTTCGAGTTTCAAGATAATGAGGTATCCCAAAGGGAGCCCCCTGTCTGCACCCGAGAAAAAACACAAAGCAGGTTTGTCAGGACAGTGCCAATTTAGAACCGACAGGACCTGGTAACCTGGCATAGATTACCATTTCATCTTTAAAAAAAATTTAAGATTATAGATAAAACTACCCCCCCCCAAAAAAAAGAAGGCGGCAATTGTATTATTTTATATGATTAAAGTCTGTTAAAAAAACATAAGGAAAAAATTGTTGGTGATAATAGTCAAAATTGACTGATTGCCATACAGGATGGGGGGGGGGGGGGGGGGGGGGGGGTTGCATTTCTGGACACCCAACAAAAATTAGCCTGTCAATTTTGCCATCAGATTTTACGAAAAACATGCATCAAGTAACACTAAAACCAGTGAATATTTGCAATTCACATGATTTTCAACCTATCCTGTGAAAGATTTGTGACAATTTGCATGAAAAGTTGTTCGATTTACTGTTTAAATATGACCTGTCCGGACTTATGTCTGGGTAATGCACCTATCAATTGTAAGACGCACCCCTCGACCCCCGGGAAAGGTGCGTCATGGTTGGGTAATTTACCAACAAATGAATGACGCAGGGTATGGTCATGGAAGCATTTGGTCAGTCACAGCATGGAGAATGGGGTGCGTCATAGTCGGTCATTTTACATGGGTGCGTCATAATGCCTCGCTATGTTTACAAACGGGTCTGTCCGCGCAATACTCACCGCGTACCGGGCTTTTAAACATGCAAACTCCTTGAATATAAAAAAAAATATATTGACATGGAATCTATACTTTCGCACCGGGCGCCAAAATCGAGTTTGATGACATCAAATAAAATGGAAACCCCCAAATAATAATAATTGATCTCAAATCCTCTCTCATGCTGTCTTCTGTCTGGGTTCTCAAAAAAGGGAAGAAATAAGGTATTTTTCGTTACTTTGTTTATTTTTACCCCGTTCGTTCCAGCACTGCGTTGGCTGGTTCGGTTCTTGCCGCGATGATCGCGATCGGTAGCATTTGTGCTAGGCTGGATTGAGACATGAATATTCATGTGTTGACGTCACAAGAATGTCAGCGATTGCACTGTGTGACCTCTGCACATTTTCATATGTCATCGCCGATAATCTTATCTCGAGCTCGGCCTCAATAGCGTGCAGGATGATAACGTGTGTTTGTGTCTTCAGCTAGCGTTCATGCATGCATGTCGATATCAACAATGCATGCAATACTATACTAGCGCCGCGCCGATGCATAGCGTGCCACGTGCGCGCGGAGCTTTACCATGACGGAGTGCGTCACAATGGTAAGTCAAAGTCTAGAACTGGTGCGTCATATTTTTTCGTCCAGGCACAGTCATTGTAAGAAAAGGTCCGTCATAGTCGAGACACACAGGTGCGTCATGGTATAGGAAAATCCGACTCACATCTGACAAGTGACGCACCATTCCCGGGGGTCGAGGGGTGCGTCTTACAATTGATAAGTGCATAACACTGACTAATCAACAACCTGGGCACCACTAATCAACAACATGGGCACCATGAATGATTGTTTTTTCAAATCAATGTTGAAATGACACGGCCGCCGTTCTTGTGAAAATCTTCTTCTTCTTCTTCTTCCACAGTAGTAGTGTGCATAAACCTCCAACGGTCCAAGGACTAAGGAGTATTGTCGCACAGCAGTTGGTTATCAATCAATCATGTCTATCAAATGGCATTGTTCTTCTTCTTGCTCTAAATTTTGATGAGATTTTTTTGCAAATTTACTCTTAGAATATCAGGAATAATATAAAATTACGCTTTAGAGGAATATTAAACAAATTCTTGTTCATTTTCAGGTCAAAATCTGTGTAGGGCTCCCCAGTAGGCAGTACAGTAGTCAGTACCGCTACAACTAAGCCTACTAGGTCTAGGCCTACTGTCACTGAGTACTGTGTGATGTGACACTGTGTCTGAGGAGCTGTGCGGAGTGAGTGAGTTGCGACTTATTTCACAAAAATGACATAAATTTAATTAATCTTACAGCTATTTCTGTTCTTCTCTTCACCAATTCTGCTAATTCTGTTCTGGTATCTGACGCCTGTTGAGCATTTTTCGACGACATGTTTAACTTGATTTAGTGATCGTGCTAGTTGCCCGGTCGGCCGGAGTAGGCCTACAATAATTCGATGAATAAAGTAAATAAAATGCGCTGTGTATGTACTGTACAGTATTACAATTTACAGTATTAGATCGTATAGCTAGCTAGCTAGCTGTGCCTGTATAGGGGGTCGGGCTAACTCGACCCTAGGGCAAACTCGGCACTGCGCGGTGACTATCATTTCAAGAGTTGAAGTCTACTCTACGCACCGTACCGTTTTTTAGCCTTAAATTTCATGTTTTGTATAATTTTACTTCTTTAAATTTTCAACATTACATCTTTGCTAATCATTTTACACATTGCTATCAAATAATTTTGAATTCAAGAGTTCTGAAATGTGTAATTAATGCGAATTCATCACAAGTATTTGCGGTCAATTCAACTTTCTGGGCTCACTCCGTCGCGATTTTCTGCCAAGGCCGAGTTCGCCCTAGTGCCGAGTTAGCTCGGATCCCTATCAGAGCTAAATGATATGCTCATGAACGCATGAGGACGCTCGTTCAAACAGCACAGAGCTATACGTGCAGAGAGTTCTGACACTGGAGGTCGCTTCAGAAATTGATCATTCATTCCATGGAGCTTCAAAAAGTTCCCTCCGATCCCATAGAGAATGTGAAAGGGAACTACTGGGAGCTCCATGATCCGCCATGTTTTAAACAAAGACCGCGGACGCGCAGGCTCATGATCACAACTCTCTCTATCAACGCGCTCTGAAACAACATTTGAAACATCGAACTGCCGTACGGCCTTAATAAAAATTATGAGCAATTTCGTTTGTTTCTGGATAATGCTGGCGTTCAAAAAAGTACAATATTAGGTGTAAGCGAGACTTGGCTTTCAGATAAAAGCAACACACTGATTTCTCACACTGGATACTTCCAAATAAGCGAGTAGATAAAGTAGGCCTAGGTGGTGCTGGGGTTGCATTTAGTGACCAATAATAGATCAATGGTATAATTTGTTATACTATATTGAAAATGTGTTCGCCGCATGGAGTGACAGTCAAAATTAAGAGTGGTACAAAAGAAGGTATCAACAGAATTAGAATAGTGATATGCAACAGAATCAACACTGATTGTACAACAATATTGTCGTCGATCTTGAAGGCTGCCTCTTTTTTAAGTCTCCCCTTTTTCTTGGTATTCATTATCTACATGAATTGTTTCCAAAATTACGATTCATCATAACGTAATCTGTTATTCCATCCTGGCGTTATGCTTATAATAATAACTTGCCATTACCATGAACCTAAAAGTCCGCCCTTCGGCATGCTACAACAAAAACATAAAATTCCATTCATTCAACCGTGTTCAAGAAGATCCGTAGAGGAGACTATCGAAGTTAACATCAAGGTAAATCGTGATTTATGTAACATCAGCTCCTCCATTGGATCCCATATTTAATTTAGGTAATTTCTTTCGAATCTCATATCTGTGAAATTTACAATTCATACACAAGTGATTGTATCCATGTGTGCTTATTTTCTTGTAAAGCAAATTGAGATATCATACTGTTGAGCTATCAATTACCACTCCCCATAGTGCTAAACGATCTCTCTCTCTCTCTTTCTCTCTCGATCTATCGATCGCTTCTTGTTGTTGTTGTTGTTGTTGTTGTTGTTCTTGTTCTTCCTCTTCTTCTTCAGGTTCTTCTTCTTCTTCTTCTTCTTGTTCTTCTTGTTCTTCCTCTTCTTCTTCTTCTTCTTCTTCTTCTTCTTCTTCTTCTTCTTCTTCTCTTCTTCATCAATGCCCTCTCTCAATGCCCATGAACTACTACTATTCATACTTATCAAGAGTTTTTATCATATTGATAATATTTCCAGTTAAAAGTCTTTACAGGGAGTGCATGGATATTAATTTTAGACTATAATTTTAGAGAGATGATGGAAGCCCTAAACGAAACAGGCTTACAAACAACTAAGGTAGGTAATTACTATATAGCAACATAAATAAACTTCATTTTGATTTAGTATATTCTATACAAATGAAAGAAAGCAAATAATACTCATAGTGAATAGCGTGGAGTTGAAAAACATATTAAAGAATTATACATGTATTTTGATTTGGAAAAAAGTGAAGGAGAGCGAAAGAGAGAGAGAGAGAGAGAGGGAGGGAAAGAGAAAGAGAGAGAGAGAGAGAGTTAAGCGAGGTGGAAGGAGAATTCTAATATTTAGCGCATTAAGATAAAAACAAAATAAATCTAAATAACATATTGATTCATAATATTGTCCCTAAACGAAAAAGGCTTACAAACAACTAAGGTATAGGTAATTACTATATTCTATACAAATGAAAGAAAGCAAATAATACTCATAGTGAATAGCGTGGAGTTGAAAAACATATTAAAGAATTATACATGTATTTTGATTTGGAAAAAAACTTGAAGGAGAGCGAAAGAGAGAGAGAGAGAGAGAGAGAGGGGGGGGGGGGAGAAAGAGAGAAAGAGAGAGAGTTAGGCGAGGTGGAAGGAGAATTCTGATATTTAGCGCATTAAGATAAAAACAAAATAAATCTAAATAACATATTGATTCATAATATTTTCAAAGAGTACACTGTAACATTTCCTACATTCAGTCACTTCCGTATATAATGAAGATTTATTTTTACAGCTTCATGAGATTCGAGAGAAATTAATGTGAGTGGTATATTATATGCGGTTCAAGAATGTAGGAGCTAATGCTAAAAGCCTACAGCTCAAGGGACCAAATTCCAAGAGACCGACAGCCCACCGGGTCCGACTCCCGAGCCTAATTCTGCAAAAGCTTTTTTTCTGCATAAGCTTTTTTTCTGCATGGGTTCACTAAGACGGATGGCCAATAAGAGACCGAAATTTTCCCTTTTATGTATATAGGCATATTTCTTTGTTTTTATGGTTCTCCTTGGCTATCGGTATAGGGAACCTTTTGTAAAATGTTCTCGTGGGCTGTCGGTCTACTGAGATGAACCCGGTATACACTCAACTAAAAAAGTAAGTCCCCCTAGCATTTTTCATATAATTATCTCAAAAAGTATTTTACCGATTTTGATCATTCAAACGGTAATGAATATGGAATTTTATTATGCAAAAAATGAATGGTATGTGTATACCAATAAATTGATGGCATTGTTGGTGTTAAACCATGCATTTTATGATAAAAGGTGTGAAAAAAATTTTTTTTTGATTTGTGTCAGCTTCTACACGAGAGAATCACACATGTTTCTGAACTTTCAAGCACCATTTATTGCATGTCACTCTATGTTTTACTTTCATTGATAAGCATCACAATCATGGGCGCCAATCCTCACAGGAATTCTATTCAAGTGGGGGGGGGGGGGGGGGACACACCTGGATGCAACAATAGGGTGTCCCCCCCCCACTTAAATAGAATTCCTGTGAGGATTGGCGCCCATGATCACAATGCATGACGTGATCAATAATAATTAGATAGGTCCACCATCTGCTTCGATCACCTTCAATAGACCTGTTTACTAAGTGTTCAAATTTTATGCATACTTTTGAAACAAAGGCTGTTCTTGACAACCTGAAAGCTTGCCAGAGGCTTGTCAGACATAGCAACAAGTAATGTATGCAAATTGGATTCCAAGTATTGTAGTTCATTCATTATATAATAACAGGTTAATGAAATACCTCGTTACTAGGTCCCCAGGAAAGAAACATCCATAAATTTGAATCACTTATAAACAGGTCTATTAAAACAGGGTATGACTTCGGCCACTCTAATCCCCAACAAATTCATATTGAAAGGCCTATTGTTTCAGAAAAATGCATGCTTTTGAAAAATAGTTCAACTAAGAACACTGCAGCAGTAGTACTGAATTACATAATAGATTTGTGTGTGGGGTCATCTTCAATGAAGATGATTACTCGTAAACAAAATGTACCCAATATGCCATATAAAACTTAAAGTGCAACTTTTTTTTTTTGCTCTTTGTATCAGAACATACATTTTTTGATGATGAAAACGTATAATTCTACCATTCACATTGTGCGTATAAGAAAATTGCGCATCCATTACTGTTTGCGAGATCAAAATTGGATTTTTTGGGGGGAGATATATGAGAAAATGCTAGGAGGGGGGGGGGGGGGCTTACTTTTTTGGTTGCGTGTATAAGGCTGCTTGGTTCTCATTTAGAAACATAACGCCAGGATGCAACGCAATGACAGAGAAAATGATAATATAGATATATATTTAAGAAATGGAAAAATGGGCCCACCGCGAACTGGTGCACAAGATATTGGTATAAGCCAAAAAGAGGGGAAGAGTACGCTGTTTAAAAATCAAATAACTAAATCAAATGGTTGCAAATCTTACATCAGGATTAAATTAATGACTTAAAACAAGGCAAATGCCATGTGTTATCTGGTCTGCATCTCGCTAATGAGAATGAGAATGTGAACTTTGGTCTGACAGCTTTATACCAAGCAATAATGATGTTACATATTATCCCTCGAAAATGAGACAGTGCTGTCTGTGCATGATGTTAATACATGTACTTTATTTCTTAAACTTTATTAAAGTGAGAAAACAAATGCATGCAGTTAAAAATCCATAGAATGTTATTGTGATTACAGTGCTTTTAGTGTAGAAAGTTCATTGACCTTTGACCCTAGTCAGATTTCACTCATTTTCGAAGTTGACCTGTGGTATGAATTTGGTGATTCTACCTCAAATCCATGGAATGTTATGATTACAACACGATTGTTGACGCCGCCGACGCCGACGTCGGCAATAGTGACGCCTATAGTCTCGCTCCCCTACGCCCCGGTTGGGGGGGGGGGGGGGGGGGGGGGGGGGGATGTGCCATTGAGGCCTGTACGGCATCCACGTCCATGAAAACTAGTAAAAAGGGTTATTTTTCACCACCAGACGGGTAACCCGGGGATCTCGTTTAGGGTATCAAAAATTGGAAAATTCTGAAAAAGGGTATCAAATTCACTGGAAGTGGTGATAAAAGATCCTCGAAAAGGGTAGGAAATTTGACAGTAGCACTCAGGAGCCGGTCAGGAGCAGCTCATCTGAAAATCTTCCTGTGGATATTTTTTCATGAATCCAAAGAGGTTCTTTCCTATTCTTTCAATGAAAACATCATTCTGTAATGTGTTCCAAAGTAAATATTTGTCTTTTACTCTTCCTTTTTATCCAAAAAAGGACCAAGAAGAACCAATCCTCGAATAGGGTGTACAATATTATGCAAAATCTAAAAAATTCAGACATTTTTGGCAGGTTTCCCTGAATAGGGTATCTGAAATTTCTTGACCGAAATCCTCGTTTAGGGTGCTTTTCAGAAAGTCATGCACGCGGATGCCATACAGGCCTCAATGAGACATAACCCCCGGGCCCTACGCAGCCGAAAATCCCGAGT
Organism: Heliocidaris erythrogramma; assembly: GCA_025617745.1. NCBI lineage: Eukaryota > Metazoa > Echinodermata > Echinoidea > Camarodonta > Echinometridae > Heliocidaris > Heliocidaris erythrogramma. The sequence continues at coordinate 23,192,409 of CM046861.1, read as the reverse complement.
ACAGTGCTGCTAAAAGAAATATGGGAATGTCCGACAAGCCTCCACCCCCCTTCACTCAAGTAAATAAGGGCAAAAAAAAAAAAAAAAAAAAAAAATAGCTGAAATAGCTGGGATAATCGTTACCCTAGATGCCCCCACCCGAACGAAAAGCCAGAGTACAGTGCTGCACAACTGTGACTCTGGGCATCGTTTCATCAAATGGTCATAAGTACTGTACAACTTCGCCGACATCCCGTTGAAACGCATGCTAATTTTAATACAAGCGTTTCAATGGGATGTCCGCGAACTTGTACTTATGGCCGTTTAATGAAACAATGCCCTGGTCTCTCACAACAGAACCTCCCCAGAGCCCCCACACCCCCATACACTCACTCATTAGAAACACAAACAAAACAAGAAAGAAAACATCTCTGCGAACATATTTTAGCATGGCAAGGAATTTAATTAGAGTCCAATAGATGTATACAAAGTGAAGCTGAAAAATAATTACACAATCGGAGTCTTTGTTTATCCAACATAATTAAGTGCTCTAATAATCATTAAAAGCCTTCACACTAAAGATGAACAGACACTGCCCAAGTTTTCATGTCATATACCTCCAAAGAACATTTTGGGCAGCACTATGTAACATGTGATACATGTAGTACACACATTAAACATACAGCTGCATGCCATAATCAAACGTAACAATCACGGTATAGATGCATCACTTTTATACGCACATGTTTTTGTAAATTTAACATCTGGGTTTTAATCGCATAAATGGACATGTATAATGCCAACATGCATAAAACCCTTTTTATTTCAATAAAACTAAATGGACGAGGATAGACATGAGTGATTCAAGAAGCGAATACACAAAAATAATTGGGAGAAAATCTTGACTTTGTGCAGGCAAGAATCAAACAAGGCATATGTAATTCTAACATTACTTCAGAGTTCCCTGCAAGATAAATAAAGCAAACCCCATCATACCCATTGCATATGATGCAAAAACAAAAATAAAAAATAAATAAAAACTGACTAACAACTTTTTTTTTGATAGTTGCCTCATAGCAAATCGTCAATTAAAAAATATTTAAAAAAAGTAATCACTTCCAAATTATGGATGGGTAGACGACTGATCCTTACATAGTGTAGCTTCATTACGACCCACATATTAGCATATATTGACATACTGACATACTGATTTGAATAAAATTGATCATAAGTATGTAGCATATTAAAATACTATAAGCTTTAATCTTGAGTAACAATGGAATATAATGGACGCATTTAATTTCTTTAATCAAATGAAACTTCTAGATCCAACATTTGCAAAAAGCCAAAATGAAGCTTTTGTTCCAATTTGTATTATATCTGTTGATTTATATGCAACAAAGTGCAAATGTATGGATCTAATAATTATATCATACAAATAAACAGATCAAGCCCACCTTTACACATATTTTAGAAAATATTTTAAAAATCAAAAAGAAATAATATAAATTGAAAAAAATCTTCACATATATCTTTAAAATTCCCTGTCTACTGGCTTTAAGGCAAGCTTACAACCACCACAAAATGACTTTCTACCAAGCATACACTACTACATGTATTTAATGAAAAGGCTTTGGCATTCATAACACTTTACATATGTGTGTATATATTTGTATACTAAAGGTATCTAAATGCATCCATCTAATGGCATCAAAATAAGGAAAAAACCTTCCAGAAAATATCAAAGAACAGAAATGTGATTTGAATATAATTATTTCAGGCACCATAAACTCTAACATTCTATATGTACCTTAAGTAATTACCCTCTAATTTCTAAAGGATAACAATTAAATCAGAACTACAAGTAGCTCAAATATGGTTTGTAATACTTCTTTGAAATTTCCAGCCACACACATATATATATATATATATATAGGTGGATGTGTGTGTGTGTGTGTGTGTATATATATATATATCTACACACACTCACACACACACAAATAAATGTATATAGTTACGTATGTTTTAATATATACTGTATTTCTATCAATATCAAAATGATTGTTTTATGCTTAACTGACAATGAAATTACAAGCACACTGAAAATCAAATAAACATCCCTAACAAGAAGAATCTAATAACAAAGCATTTGCATATATTGCTAATGAAATGAAGATCTAAAGACGTAAATCCATAACTTGACTTTCTGTTTGCAAATATTATATAAAATTTCCAATACATTATCACATCAACATATTTGAAGTTACAAAAATACAAAATACTAACCACCCCTACCACTCCCCTTTAAAATTCCAAACACCTTTAACAAATAATAAAACTTACCAGAGCCTCACATTACATTTCTCAACAAAGTAATGTATATTAACATGCCAAAAATTTTGAACATTGAAGTGGCAATCACTGATCACTAGACACCCTTAACACAACAGACACCAATTTTAACAGTTAGTACTTCTGGTCTAAAACGTACCTAGTAAATGGTTATCAAAAAATGGATAAAACAAAGTATCTCCAAGCCTTTATCGTAAAAAAGAAACCTCACCTATAGGTGGTACTCACATAATCACACAATACTAAGTGCACACTAATATACTACTCAATACATAATGTCAATATATATTATCTGTAAGATGAGAGAAAAATATACCAAATATTTATGCCATAATAAATTCATAACTTGAGCAGTAGATTAAGTAAAAGGGAGATCAACAGGCACATGCATCAATCCAGTTTTCTGTGAACACACAAGTAGTCTCAGTTTGTACATGTACATGTATGCACTCTACTAATCCACTTAGATTTGTCTGTTCCTGCAATCCTTCATACTTGCCAAAGTTTGAAGAAAAAAAAAAGAAGAAATAAACAGAGTCCAATCTGCAGAATGCAACACAATGGATCCTAGACTATTTCATGACTGACATAAAATATATTCTCTAAATATATGAATGTGTACAACATACTAATCTATGATCTTATTACAAAGTAGTACCATCTTCAAATATATAATCCAATTCGGGGCATTTTAATATACTTTGTCTAATATTGATTACATCATAACTGTAAACCAAACTAACACGGTCATGTATACTGCATCTCAATGCTTCATGTAAGAGTTTTTAACAGAAATATCGCACCATATACATGTAAATGTTATGAAATTGAATCATCAATACAATCTTCAAAATCCACTGATATCCAACCAAAGTACAAAATGCCAAGACACTGGGATCCTAGCACAGTGATATTGGTTGAATAGATCTCTCTGTAAGACTACACATAGGTGGGATATTTGAAACCACATGCCACCTCCAAAGATCGTGTTTGATTGGTCACTGCTGGATCCTGACTTTTTTCATTAAGAGCACATGACATATTAAATCTGGGGGAAAAATTATATCAGCATTTTTGCATGTGATAATCTGGTTTTATCACCATTCTTTCATATTTGCTATTTCAATATGATATTTCACAAATCATGCTGCACGATTTTAAGAGAAATTATTTCATGGAGCTCTAACAGTCCATCTTTCATAAGATATTTCTAAAAATCATGATTGCCAAATGTTAAATGATTAATTTGAAACTTTGGTTTTCCTTCTCATTACATGTACAGTACATGGAACTAGTCACGCACGTCTGGAAATAAATTGAGCACTTTGGGGACACCCCAGAGCTAAAGACAATGGGAAACTGTCAGCTACATATAGCAAGTTGTTGCTTGATAAAACATATTTCATTTTGTGCCCTATATGCTGCATAAAAAAAGCATTAATATTTAAGTACTACAAAACGGAAATTATTGATTCCTGGCCAATAGTAGCACATTTTTAATAGAATCTTGAAAAAGCTGCGAAGTTCTTTCTCAAACTTCTTGGCTTGTTATTTAGAAATACATGTAGTCATTCAAACCAGCTATATATGCATCAAGGAGGCTTTGACATATATTAATTGACTATTATCATTCATACACTTTTTCAATTTAGCAAAGGGAACTATGGAAAATTTCTTTAAAAAGCAGACCTCTATAGTTCTTAAACCATACCAAATAAAATGGGACAATTAAAAAATACATGTACAAGCATACATACACTATTTACTAACTTGCCTTTGTAATCACATAACTACCCTTTAACCAGCCAAAAATCGCGTTGGATTATAATTTATATTTGGGATTTAAACCGACAGTCATTGTGTTTTGCTTTCAACATATCAAACACTAGCCTATAAAACACACACATCTACTTAAAAGACGCCTCTCTACTCAAAACAGTATGTAGGACAATATATGTGGTACATGTAGTTAAATCTAATAAACATGATAATATACAATAATACATTCACATGATTGCCGTACATATAAAGAAGACAACCTGTAATAAATGTGCAGATATAAAAAAATGGCAAAAAACTATATGGACTACGACACACATGGTCAGTCCAGAGCAATTATCTGTCTATATTTTGCACATGAATAAAGTGAGACACCTAGAACATTGTTTTAGCTTCTCACGGTTGCAATCAGTTGCTTTATAGGATATTTATGGTGCTATTCAATGACAGAAATAAAATGATTTCTTTCAAAGGATTAAAACATGTTCACAATTTTCTATGAAATAGAATTCAAGATGAGTTTCAAAAGATCAAACAGAATGATTGTATCAATAGTCCATGGTTAGGAATAAAATCACTTTTCACACATCTCAAGCATTAAAAAACAAATTTTGACATGGCTGAATTATCTATTATACTGTATTAGAAATAAATTAGAATGCAAATAAAGGGGGGGAGAGCATCCCTGAAATTTTTAATGAAAATGTGTATTTAATCACTATTTATTAAAAAAAGGAAATCAAGGTTAATTTTCAATAAGCTTTCTAAAAATAAGTAATGTTTTCAGACTGCAGTATGAATAAACCTAAACTCATTGATGCCGTCATAACTAAAAGAGATATTTCAAATAAATTCAATATATTACCTTCCCATCATCTTTTAGCCTGATTTGTTTACAATTACAATAGCTAAATAGTACCTTAACTGCAAGGCAAATTGACACATATTAAAATATCACACATTAATTTGTAAGATGTTAAAATAAACATGAATATTTAGTACCCCCTATTTTATTTGATTTATTTCACACTTTTGATTCTGCCACAATAAATACATACAAAAACAGATGGTAACAAAAAATCTTAAATAATTAGTAACATGCACATTTATCATGCATTTACATACGTGTCATATTTGTCTTTTTTTTCCTTTTTTTTTTGTCGAAGAGCTTGTCCCAAATTAGTCTGCTCATCTGGCCCACAAGATTTGATCCCTTAAAGCTGTACTTAACCATCTAAGTCAGTAAAAAAAAAGTTTGGTAGTCTGACTGTAGCCATCAGATTTGGCAAAAGTACTCTGGAATATAAAGAGGGGGAGGGGTCTGTCAAGTTCACAATCTCTATCTGACATCAGTTTTTTTTATTTTTTGTAAGGTACAAATACACAACTTCTTTTTTGACAAAGTTTGGTCCCTGGACTAGATGGGGTGAAATCAACCCTACTTCTGGGTCTCCTTCGGGGACACCAGAAGGCCAAATCTGAAAGTTAGGCTGACAAACTATTTAGGGAATGACTTTTGGTCTAAGTAACTTCAAGGATTCAAATCTTAGGGACTTGAAAAGGTTTAACTTTGGGATAGGCTTTCTGACTATTGTATCACAAAAGTACATCTTAATACATAATGGCACAAAACTGTTTTTAGTCATTTATATATATCCTCTAACATAATTCACCTCTAAATATATAATAAAGTCATACATATAACAATACATGTTCAGTGATATAAAGGTCAAAAGGTCTTATAATAATGTATAATAACTCTAATATATTTCATACACAAATCCAAAATGCTCTCTAGTCTTGAGAAAACTAAGTGGTAATATCATGGATTTGCATTATCACTAATGCACAAATAGTTTACATGGAATATAATACATGTACATTCTAACTATAATGTAGGTCTATATATATTGTTCTTATGTAATACATTTATTCACATACTCCCAGCAGTACATAAACTGTGGACTTTCTGTAGGCAAAATGAAGTAGAAACATTCACATTTCATGTGACTTGAGACACTTTATGTACACTCATACATGATTATTACGTGCATGCAATCTAAACATACAAAGTAATCCTACTAACTCATATAGTATCACAATTAAACTCGGCCAATACTGTTACAATGTTTATCTGACGGAGAGACTTCACATAGATCAAAATCATCTAAGGTCTCCCACACTTAACAACAAACACTTACCCTAACCTGATTTCTTATTCATTGTAGTTTCCACATTATATTTGCAAGCTTTATAATCAATGAATTGACAGTCCTTGAATGACTCGTTCTCACACATAGCACTATGACTAGCTCTTCATCTGGTCACTTTAATCCAGGTCAGGAGAAATGGATTTTGGAAAAGTGAATACAATTTCAAATTTATATAAATCATTCCCAAAACAGCTCCATAATGGATGACGCATTACCTTTTCGTATTCATGTATTTGTTTATACTGTGAAATATCCAGGTTCCAAAGCATGCAATAAAAGTAATTTCATTTCATTTTCATTTCTGAAAAACCACTTTGATATTAAAATGTACAAATTCAATCAAAATAACATCTATGAATATCTTTTGACTAGAAGTATAGGTAGATCTGAGCACCAGTCATTATAAATCTGAAAATCTGAAATATTGAAATACAGATTGTACAATTATCTATGTACAACAATACTGAAATATTTGGTGTATATTCATGTTATTTCCTTTTTAGTTATATACAGACGATTTGCTCCAAGTCCTATTATTAAGGTCTACAGCATCTGGTAAGATGGTACTTCTCCATGTGTACTATGAGCTCGAGGGTTAGGCAGAGAGTGTGCCATTGAGTAGGCAAGCTGATTAGATTGGGATATCATGTAAGGTGTTTGATGGGGAACAGTATATGCCAGCGGACCAGGGTGATCTGGGTGTACAGCCATCTGGTACCTCTGCTGAATAGCCTGGGGATCCTCAAAGTTCTCCTGGATGGCACTAATGGCACAAATTACTGATGGATCTTCTTTGTGTGTGAGTAGATGCATCCGCAGCTGATGAGAGTCTTGGAATGTTCGGTTGCAGCGATTACAGGTATGGGAGCTATGAGATGTATGAGAAACATGAGCAGACAGATGATACAGTGCTGGACATTGGTGAGTGTGAAGTAATTCAAGGTTTGGAAAAGCTAGGTGGCATCTTTCACAAGCCAAAGGATTTTTCTTCAAGTGTGATGAAGGGATGGGAGGTGGACTCTCATTGGACTGGTGAGGAGTAACTGAAGCTTCTGCTTCTGAAACAGGAGAATTTATCACAGGCTTTTGTTCAGTAGGCTGGTTGGGATTGATAATCAGATTGTTGGTGCTGGCTGCGGCTGCAGCTGCAGCCGCAGCAGCACTTGCTGCAGCAGCAGTAGCACTAGCTGTTGAAGATCCAGATTTTCTTCCACCGCCACGGGGTTTTCTAATTCTGTCTGGATCATGGCATCTTGATATGTGTAATCTTAAATGGTAGGTGTCTCTGAATGGCTTCTGACAATGTTCACAGTTAAATGGTTTTTGAAGTCCATGCACATATTGGTGAGATCGCATATTGTGTGGATGCTTGAAGGCACGCCCACAAATCTCGCACACGTACGGTTGTTCATCAGAGTGAGTACGCATGTGTCCTCTCAATGCTGTATGATGTGAGAACTGCTTGCCGCATTCCTGACAGGTATGAGGTTTTTCTCCTGTATGTACTCTATTATGCATTCTCAAGTTGTCCATTCGCTTGAAGGTTTTACCACAGATATCACACATGTAACGCCGTTCCACTGTGTGGCGTGTCTTGTGCCTCTCGAGAGCAGGCTCTGTCCTAAACTTTTTATTGCAGATGTCACATCCATATGGCCTTTCAGATGGCTCCCTCTTTTCTCTTGCTTTCTTTTCATGTGTTTTTCTATGGATTCGCATGTGATCAATTCTTCTGAATTTTTTATCACACAGATCACAGTCGAAAGGTTTTTCATCTGAGTGAGAAATTTGGTGACGTCGCAAGTGCCCGCTGCGTGTGAACTTTTTCCCACACTTCTCACACTCATAAGGACGCAAACCAGTGTGGCAAAAAAGATGACGAGTGAGAGCATACACTGTTTTAAAGCCCTTTCCACAGTCTAAGCAAGTGTGAACCTTTTCTTCATCTTGCTGACATTCATGAGAGGCTAAAGAGCTCTCTTCTGGATATACATCTCCACATTTCTTGCACTGATGCTGACCCTCCACATTGTGGCTCAGTTTGTGCTTAATGAGAGTGGTGTGCTTGGGAAATGACATATCACACATTGTGCAAGAATAAGCTTTCTCAACAGGAACCTCTTTGTGAGTTTCCATGTGTATACGATATTCTTTGACATCTTTAAACCTGTCATCACATCTTTTGCAGTGGAATTTTTTCTCAGTGTGAGTACGTCTGTGTCTGGCAAGATGATCAGAACGACCAAATGACTTTTTGCAAAATTCACATTCATACTTTTTGTCTGCTGTATGAATCTTCACATGCCTCATAAGCTTTTCCATTTTGTTAAAAGACTTCCCACAAACACCACATGTGACTTCCTCATCAGTATTCTTTGAAACTTGCCCAGCAAGGACCACTGCATTACTAACAGCTGGATCTGAATGTGGATCTGAAAGTGGATCTCTTATTTCCTCCTCCTCCCCCTCCTCCTCTTGCTCAATATCTAACTCTTCTGGTTCTGGTTCTGGCTCAGGCTCTGGATCGTCATAATACATTGAAGAAGTCTTGTAGGCACAGATCATTTGATGCTGTTGAAAAATTTGAAAGTGATGAAACACATTCCCACATATGTCACAAGTATGTAACTTGTTTTCTCTACAGGAACGAAGTTGAGTCTCTCTTGGTTCCAGGTTGCCTATCTTTCTACTAGGGTATGGAGTATCATGATCCCAAGCAACAGTTCCTTTGGCACCTTCATCATCACTGACATCACTTGTCAGGACTGCACTAAACCTTCTAAGGGTACTTTTCCGTGGCCTTGTACTCTTTCTACGAGATGGTCCTGGTTCTTCATTCATTCCACTTTCTTGCTCATCTTCTTCTTTGACTGTTGGTCCCTTGTTTATCTTCCTTTTAGTCACATGCAACTTTGTCTTACGTTTTCTACGTGAGATTCTTTGCAGAGGTTTAGGGACTGTCATAACAGCTTGGCTTGGGGAATTGTTAGTACATTCATGTTGCTCCAATTCTGCCATGTTGCTGAATCTCATCCCACATACGTGACAAAAGAAAGCATTATCTGGTTTGATAGGGGCAAGTTTTCCTCTCCCTCTCCCCACACCTCTTGGTCTCCCTCTGCCTTTTCCTCTGCCCCTTCCTCCTCCTCTGCCCTTGTTACCTGCTTCACTGATTAAGTGACAGCGCATGTGATGCTGTAAGTGGTCATTGCGTACAAATCGCTTTCCACACTGAGTACAGCCGTATGGCCTGATCCCTGAATGAGTGAGTTGGTGCCTCTTTAAATGATCACGCCTATTAAAGACTTTAGTGCAGACTTCACATTTGAAGCTATTTGGCCTAGAATGAATCAGCATGTGTCTAGTCAATCGGCTTCCTGATCTAAACACTTTGCCACACACTTCACATGGTTTTTCTTCATTTTCACCTATGTAGTACTTCTTGACTTTTGGCCTAAGGTGAACAGGCAACTTGGCAGCTGTTGCTGGATCAATGCATTTGTGCTTTCCGAAGATTTCTACGTTTGGGTATTTTCTTCCACAGGTTCCACATGGAATCGGTTCGCATTCTTCATTCTTGAAATGCGTACTTCGATGAAAATTTAGGTTATCAGGACGGGTAAATGTCTTCTCACAGATATCACACGAGTATGGTTTTACTCCAGAATGGATGAGGCGATGACGTTCCATATGACTTTGTCTTCTAAAGCGTTTGCCACATGATTCACACTTAAACGGGCGTTCAAGAGTATGGACTTGTACATGCAGCTGGAGACCAGAGAGGGAACCACAGAAAATACCACACACTTTGCATGTGAAGAGTCTTTTCTGAACTTCTTCTTCAGTCAGGGTTGGGTCCTTGCATTCAGTATGTATCAACTGGTTCTTCTCATCTGCACTTACTTTATTGGCATCTATTTCATTTAAATTGCCAGGAGATGCTTGTTCAGCTTCATGGCCCTTTTCTTGAGTTTTACTAGCATTAGGTTGACTTTCTTTCTCTGTTAGCAGGTGATGTGCAGTCTGGTGTAAATCTTTATAACCTTGAGATGGCAAAGGGAGTGCAACCTTGGGTGATAATCCCACTGCTTCAAGAGGTTGGGGTAGGGTAGACACTGGAGGTGTTGCATCAGGCCGAGTTGGCAAAGGTGCAGATATGGGTGGTGATATCATTGCCGAGTTGTACTGATTACTCCCAGAAGCTGGAGGAGATGTATATGGTTCCTGCACAGAAGGGCCATGGTTATGGCTCTCATCTGCAGGAAAGCAGTGATGCTGATTCAGACTGATGGGGTTGTTGAAGTATCGCTTACAAAGGTGGCAGCAGTACATATCTGTGTTGTGCTCCCGATCATCAGGGTCTTCATATTGTATAGGAAAGTGACTTCTTCGGGTATCTTCAGTAGGAGGATCCTTGTTGAGTATAAGAGGAAAGTGACTGTTGGTGCTGATGGGAGGATGTGCTTGTTGCATGTGTATTTGGTAGTGCTCCTTGAGTTGTTCTGATGTGCTAAAAAAAGCAGTGCATTTTTTGCACTTGAACAGTGAGCTGCTGCCCGTATGTGTCATCATATGTCTGTTGAGATGACTGCTTGTGCCAAAGGCCTTTCCACAGAGAGCACAAGGGAATGGCTTCACTCCAAGATGGCCCATCTTATGGCGTTTTAAATGACTTATGCATGAAAATGATTTTTCACACTGGTTGCACTGGTGGGGTTTTGACTGATTGTGCTGACGCTTATGGCGCTTCAACTTCTGGTGGGTGGGGAACTTTTTGTCACACAAATCACATGGATGGACTTCACCAGTGTCTTCAAAAGTGAGAGGTTTCCTCTTCTGTCTTGGACGAGGTTCACCCAGAGTGCACTTGTGAGTGTTAAGATTGTCACTGCGACTGAAAGTCTTACCACACTTGTCACACATATAAGGCTTGTTGGCTGCATGGGTGAGTCTATGACGTTTGAGATGTTCCATCCGTCCAAATCGCTTTCCACACTGGTCACATTGGTGAGCCTTGAAGGGGTTATGGACAACCTTATGACGAGAAAGATGTTTAGCCAGGCTGAAGACCTTCCCACATACCTCACACATAAAACTTTCACCCTCCCCATCACACTGGTGGGTAACAAGACTCTCATCTGTAGTTAGCTTTTTACCACATTCCTTACATCTCGGTAAGGTACTAGTAAAACGCTGCAAACATGCATGGCATAAAGGGAAAACCCCTGGTTGAACCTGACCCTCCTCTGGTGTGAATATGATGAGGCAGCTGGCACACTTGGTACTACCTTTCACTCCATGATCTAATTCCCCAGACCCAGCAGTCTTACCTAAGGTTTCAGTAGATTGACCATTTTGTTGACCTTCCTCCTTTTCATCTTCTTCCTTTTGAGAAAACTGCTGAACTTGTTCTGATATGTCTTGTGGTGCTCTCTGTTCTGAGCTAGCAATGATTTGAGTTGAAGCTTGCAATTCATTCTCCTTTTCATCTTGGTGGGATCTTACGTCTGGTTGCTGAGGTTCAATATTTTCTGACCCAGTTGGTATACTTATGTGATCTGCAAAATAACAAATTTTAAATTTATATTTTATTCATAAAAATTATAATTGTTATCTCATTATTTATTGTAAAATATGTGTGTTATCTTAAATGTCTGAGAGCCCATTCACACTCACTTAGTTAGAGCGGTCTAACTAAGACCCATTCCTCAGGAGCGGGTCTGAGGAAGCGTTCTTCTGGAGCGCTCCAGAAGACCACCTCTGGAGGCGGTCTTGAGGAACGGTTCTTAGTTAAACCGTTCTAACGTGCAGTGTGCACGTGAAAGTGATCCTAAAGCGTACTTCAACTGGAAGTGAGTGTGTGTTGTGCTGGAAATCTCGTCTGATATTCCTTGATTTTCCTATAATTGGAGGCCATTGCTGGATGATAGAATGATGAAAAGAAAGAAAAACATAAGAAAACAAGGAAAGATAGAAAGATAAAATGACAGAATGATGAAACCAAAGAATAACAAAAGAAAACAAGGAAAGGTAGAAAGAGAAATGATAGAATGATGAAAACAAAGACGAACAAAAGAAAACAAGGAAAGATAGAAGATAAGAAATCTAAAGAAAGAAAAGATGATAGAATGATGAAAACAAAGAACAATAATAGAAAGCGAAAACAATAGATTGATAAAAACAAAGAAAAACAAGAAATTTAAAGAATGAGAAGATGGTAGAAAGAAAACATAAGGAAAGATAGAAAGAGGAAATGATAGAATGATGAAACCAAAGAATAACAAAAGAAAACAAGGAAAGATAGAAGATAAGAAATCTAAAGAAAGAAAAGATGATAGAATGATGAAAACAAAGAACAATAATAGAAAGCGAAAACAATAGATTGATAAAAACAAAGAAAAACAAGAAATTTAAAGAATGAGAAGATGGTAGAAAGAAAACATAAGGAAAGATAGAAAGAGGAAATGATAGAATGATGAAAAGAAAGAAAAGATAAAAAGGGAAAATGATAGAATGAATAAAAAGAAAGAAAAACAAGGAAAGATAGAAAGAGAAAACGATAGAATGATGAAAACAGAAAAAACAAAAGAAAACAAGGAAAGATAGAAAGATAAAATGACAGAATGATGAAACCAAAGAATAACAAAAGAAAACAAGGAAAGGTAGAAAGAGAAATGATAGAATGATGAAAACAAAGACGAACAAAAGAAAACAAGGAAAGATAGAAGATAAGAAATCTAAAGAAAGAAAAGATGATAGAATGATGAAAACAAAGAACAATAATAGAAAGCGAAAACAATAAATTGATAAAAACAAAGAAAAATAAGAAATTTAAAGAATGAGAAGATGGTAGAAAGAAAACATAAGGAAAGATAGAAAGAGGAAATGATAGAATGATGAAACCAAAGAATAACAAAAGAAAACAAGGAAAGATAGAAGATAAGAAATCTAAAGAAAGAAAAGATGATAGATTGATAAAAACAAAGAAAAATATAAGAAATGTAACAAGTTGACAAGGATAAAACCTGAAATTTCAGGAATCCCTCTTTGACCTTTGACCTAATCTAATCAGATCGTCTTCCTTGGTGATACGTAGTAGCACTAAGTTTGAAGTTCATACCTCAAATGGTTCTTAATATATATCACATTAACGGACAGATGGACGGGCGGACGGGCGCGTCAGCGCTTTGAGCGATCAAAATATCCCACCGGTGATGATCACATACCTTGCAAAATGCATGCCGTTCATTTTTTCCAGATGCCGGGATAAAGTCAAACTCTAGTCTTATCCACACAATCTTGCTGTAAAACTGGAACTTTCCAAGGCTTATCCTATTAGTATTATAATTCAACTCGGCAAAAAAAAGATTATTCGCTTGCTTAAGACACTGGAAAAAGCCACAGGATCACAACTGCACTGGCAAACATACGGCGTGCACTACACATGGGTTGTGTGACAGTGTACATGTAATAACATGCATGTGCTTGTAGTATGAACAGCCTTCCGCCTTCATGCGAGTGCGGTTATTATGCGATCCCTCCGCATGTATATCCATGTACAATATAAACACGGACACAAGTTGCTGTGATCAACAATGCGTGTAGTCAGCTAAGGGATCGCCTCCGATTCCGTCTTCATTGCATACCCATGTATACTGTGTATACACACTGACGTATGCGCGGAAATCAATATTTTTTAAAGGAAAAGTGTGAAATACGCGGAAAAAATCTAGGCTTGGAGGAAAAAGTGGAAATCCGCGGACACGTGGAAAATTTTCAACGGCCCCCCCCCTCATTCCCAATGGATTAACCCTATAAACTATTTGGGATATAAAAGAGCATGAGTCTCCTCACCGTTGGCATGATGAGAAGTATGAGTAGAGAGATGATGATGATGAGGTGGTGGCGGTGGCTGTTGACGACTAAGCATCTCTAGTTGTGACACAGTGATGGTAGCTGTGTTAGGTTGAGGGAGTGAAGGTGCAGGAGGAGATGGAGAAGCAGGAGACTCTTGGGTTCCCATCACCTGTTCATATGCTGAAATTCAACAAAATATAATCATCTTTATTTTATCTATGCCAAAATCTTCCATTTCAATACCTTCACTAAATCAGTAATATTAAAGAAGATATATATATATGCACTCGATAATGATTTGCGAGAACAGTTTAAAGAAGAAATTCCCTTCAAATGTCAAGCAAGTCATGGTGGAATGGCCGATGTGTTTTGAGGCATTAGTAAATGCAAAGAGCCTTTCTGGGCATTGTCACCAATGCTTCCCCTGTGCACACAAGCCTGCCCATTAGCTTCTGCCTGTTGCTTTATACATGTAGGTATGGTGGGGATTTTGAGGACTGATTAAGTCTGATTCTCATCCCACGAATCACCACTGGGATATGACAATGGAGGGGAAAACCCTTATCATGCCCACTGAGCAACAGGCAGAAGCAAATAGACATGCTCCAGTGTACACAGGGAAGCAATGAGCAAGCTATTGGTGACAATCTTGTCAAGTATAGCCCAAATATAGCTCTTACTTCTGCCCGAAATCACTTTCTCCATACTAAACAGAAAACAGAACACCCTATGATAGAACATTCTATCGTGACTATACAAGTGCATATTTATGAATAAACATATTTGTTTTGAAAGTAGGTAAACTATTTCGATCATCCTAAAAAGGAACTTCTGCCATTCAATTTTAATCAGTGAAAATAATAACTTTCTGAACTAGATGAATTCTCGACTGCGAGCAGTCAAAATTTATACCTCTGCCCTTGCCAGATCAGAAATATATCACACATTCATGTTGATTTGTGTTACATTTTGATTGAACCAGAATAAAAAGCCTCTCATAACATGTTACTTGACGTCTTTGACAATTGACCTTACACCTTATAACCCCAAAACCTGATCACCTTATCTCCTCCTAGTCATGAATACAAACTAGTTGATATATGATAACAAAGGTAAAAAAGCACATTAATTCCACATACATCTGTATAATGACCTCTATGACCTTTGACCTTTGACCTACATATCCCAAAATCTAATCAGATCGTCTTCCTATGGTGATACATACTAGCACCAAGTTTAAAGTTCATCCCTCAAATGGTTCTTGAGTTATTGTGAGAACGAGGCTAACACCTGATATTTCAGAAATTGGCCTACGTACCTCAAAATCTAATCAGATCCTCTTCCTATGGTGATACATACTAGCACCAAGTTTAAAGTTCATCCCTCAAATGGTTCTTGAGTTATTGTGAGAACGAGGCTAACACCTGAAATTTCAGAAATTGGGCTCTGTTACCTTGACCTTTGACCTACATACCCTAAAATCTAATCAGATCATCTTCCTATGGTGATTCATACTAGCACCAAGTTTGAAGTTCATACCTCATGTGGTTCCTGAGTTATCACTAGAAAGAGAAAGCGGGACGGACGGACAACCCGAAAATGCCTCCGGCACCACCTTCGGGCGGAGTCATAAAAATCATTATTTCATGCTAATTTATAACAATACTTTGAGAGTGCGCAAATAATTGTTTGCTAAACTGTATATTTGCGTCGCAGAGAATGTGACCATATTTTTGGTCAATTCATTGAATGTAATTACCAATTGTTACTTATAGTAGCATCTGTATAAAAACCTACCAACTGTGCAATATACAGTCAACATCGCTTAAGTCGAAGTCGCATGTGTCAAATAGTCTTAGGTGTGTTAATCCTTTGTACAAGTCAAATTTTGTAGGTCGAATACTCGCCTAAATTCGATCAAATTCTCAGAACAATACCATGAAAAGCATTAAATTTACACCGCGCAAGTCGAACTAGACGGCGATGTGAATTCAATCACTGTTGAAACTGCCACGCCGATTTTGTTTACAAAAATTCCCCGACTTGCTGGCGCGATCTCCGCATCCTCTCTGGCGCTCTCATGTGAAGAACAAAATGTCATGTGTTAAGTCATGTTTGCAAGGCCGGCCAGCTGGACGGATGCTGTACCTGCATGCACTGCATGCGGTTTTATTGCCTTCACGGCCATGTGCATATAAATGGATGTAAGGGAGGATTTAATACACTGGAATTAATCACTGGACGTGTCTGGTTTTATTCTTTATTGTCCAACTTGGAACAGGAGTGTGAAGTGATATACTAGGTACATGTATGTTCTTATTTTCTCGATGTCGGCACAATATAAATCATGGTACAAAAAATGTGATGAGAACTCCTAATTGATAAAACCGCCGGGCCGCCCCCTGTCCCCGTGTTATGTATACACGCGTAAGTCAGATTTTCTTCAACTTCGGCACAAGTCGAAAATCGCCTAAGTCAACGCATTTCACTCAGTCCTGTCATGATCGACTTAAGTTCAGTTTGAAATGCTTATTGTGATTCTTACCTTTCTGAATGACAGATGTATTATCGGTTTGCTGGGTTGTAGACTGTCCTACAGGGTGATTTAAGTAATCTGGTTGATCTTCCTCTTCATCCCCGGCCATTGACCTCACATATGCTGAGAGGAGAGATGAAAGATTACAAATTTGATAAGTTTTAAATGAAGGGCATTTCATGACAGTAAACCTACTTTCACTGCCTTTTGTAAGATTTTGTACAGATCGTTTGTACCCTCAGTATAGAAAAACAAAAATATTTACAGTACGAAAACACAATATGAATGTGACTGCATGTCTCCAACATGCTTCCACCTCCATGTGACCTGTCAGGTCAAAATGAGACACAAGTCGCTGGGCTAGAACTTGTGAAAAGGGGGAAATTGTGAACATTTCAAATTTTTCAAAAAAATTTTCTTGAAGAATTTGAATCCCAATGTTTCATGAATGCTAGGTAAAAAAAAAAAAAAAAAAAACTAAATTTTATTGAAAATGGAAGATAAATCAGTTTTTCAGCGATTGCTTTTTTGTTGTTGGTCAACTCATTGAAATTTATGGACAGTGAGCGCGAGTGAGGATTTTAGAAAGCTTCCAGCTAGGTCACGCCCCTAGCTAAGAGAGGCTTTATTCATTGGATGTTCCCGGTCACGTGAAATTTTTCAGAGAAGTTCGATGAGCTGCGTCATGTGTTAGATAGGCTCATGGGATTCTGATGCATTTGTTTTACAATTTTAGATTTTTCTGTTTGTGTAAAAGATAATAAATTTATAAAAATTGAAGAGATTCTAGATAACCATTTTTTTACTAACATGAAAAAGCTCAAATTTAATGGTGTAATAAAAGGAAGATCAATTATCAAAAGATCTGTTGATTATAGCACTAATTATCTGCTGTTACTATTGCTTGTAGCAGAAAGCGAAGCAATAACAAAAGGGCTGAGAATAATAGGCCTACAGCAGAGCATTATGTCAAGTTTAACAAGCATGATTTAGAAAGAAAATTAAATATTCTTTGGGCATGTACTAGCATTTAACACCCTAAGAAAGCTGCAATTTCTATAGCTCTTTTGAAAACAGTAGAAGTAACTACCATAATAAAAGGAAAGATCTGTTTATTATCTCGATTATAGCGCTACTTTAAATGCATCCTGCTCTTTATACCGCATCGCTAGAAAGCAAAGAGAAACTAAACTTAGCTTTCTAAAAGAGAGCAACAATCAGAAAAGTATTGTGCAAGTTTAACTTTTACAGATGCATAATATAAAAGAAAATCAATAATCAGGGCCTGTCTTGCTCTTTGTGCTATACTTAAAAAGTGGCAAATAAGACCTTGGAAATGCCCGAGTTAACTCTCCATAAAGAAAGGAATGGATCCTGCTCCTTACTGCATCATATAAAGCAAAGGTAAAAGACAATCGACTTCAACAAGGGAGCAAAAGGCAAGAAGTCTATTGTCACAAATGTCAAAAGAAAAAAAAAATCAATAATGTTATAAAGAACGGGAAGTTAAGTAGAAAAGTTTGAGTTAACTTGCAGGGAGAAAGGATAATTGTCAAACAATGATGCTGTTTATCTTAATCTTCTCCATTTAACAGCAAATATGAAAGAAAGTTAGCTTTTGAAAGGAACAGTCGATATTATGATTACCGGTATGCATGATTTGGAAGGAGACAGACAGAGATAGAGAGGAGGGGGTAGAAAAACTGTATGAGTGTGTTTTAATTCTTATTCTTCAAAAAGGGGAAAAGAACAGATATAGCTTTTAGAGGGTGCTATATTGCATAGAAATTTTAAAGGTATATTTCAAGGGAAGGTTGAGTTCTGGGAAAGGTAAAAAATAATTTGTGAGGTTTCTCATTTTTTAAATGTTAGTTTGGAAGATTATCATAGTAGAAATGTCCCCTCAAAAGGATTGCTCTTCAAATGCCCTCACATTAAAAATATGATATGAAACACCTGAAATGTTGGGGTGGAACCTATGTGGGTAGTCCCATATACAAGGCTGTTTTAACTCATCTTGCTGTTTAATCTTTAAAAAATGGTAGAAATCCATAATTTTTAAAGGAAAAGTGTGAAATACGTGGAAAAAATCTAGGATCGGAGGAAAAAGCGGAAATCCGCGGATACGCGGAAAATTTCATGCCAGCTTTAAGGAGACAAAAATGGATCTGTGGCGAGATTTTGATACAAATGCGTGCTTTAGAAGGAGAGAAAAAGAACATCAATAATTGTCAGGCCAAGCGTTATCAGAGATGCCAACCCTATAGGATGGTTGTCAGGAACATTTACCACATTTTTCAGGAACAAATGGGGGTCTTTCAGGAACACAAGATAACGCAGCATATTTTTGCGCAAAAACGCACACAAACACCCATCCACTCTTAGTACTGCATTTTAAACCTACCATTTATAATTTCAAGATATCCCAGCTTAGCTGTATGACAAGCTGACATCAGGATTATTTCTACAAGGTACAAGGTTCTCATCATACTAATTCCCTCGTTCTCGCACAGCTGTACTCTTTGGCAATATTTGAGTCGGGAAACATACGCTTAAATAACTTGCTTGCGTGGTCAGCGGCAGAGAGAGGGATGTTGTGTTCGATAAGGAAGTGTGTAAATAATGTCTCAGCCTGAATTATTCCTTGGTCACCCGATGATGTTGATTGAAAGAATTTGTCGATCCTAGTAGACTTAGACATCAATCTTGCATAATCTTGATGCCTTTTTGTTGCTACGTGCCTTCGGCAGTCATCGCGTCCACCGTGTGCAATAGAAAAATCAGAACGACAAGCTGAACAATAAGCATGGTTGGTACTGACCTTGCTTGCCTTCAGAACCGGCCAATCTGTGGTATATTCTCCCTTGAACGACTGAATTCTTCTTTTTTTCGCAGGCTCAGAATCATACCCGCTTTTGGTACTCATTCTTTTGCGTGAATCCATGATAATATCCAAGAAGAGAACACTTCGTTCTAGCGTCGAACAGCAAAGACACACACTATCGATCTCGATGCTACACACACGTACACACACGGACACCCGTCACCGTACACATACCACCGGCAACGCCCGGCCAGCGCGCCGCAGGCCTAGGCCGCTAGGCCCGGCGCTCATGACAAGCACGCACCGTTCAGCACTTGCATTTCGCCTGCTGAATTGAATGGGTATTAATGCATGCGCGCGCGGTGCGTGCGGCGTGCGCAGCGCTGAAGAGCTGTGTACATTGTACATACAGAAGATATATATGCGTATATCGTACGAGGCCACTGAACTCTACACTACGTATAGAGTTCAGTGGTAGGAGGCACATACTATTACATGTATAACGTACATAATGTATTGATATAATCGTTTCCCGTAACATTTTGGTTGTTTACCGGAACGCCGGAACATGAGCAATAAAACCGGAACAAATACGGCGAAACCGTAACGGTTGGCGTCTCAGCGTTATCTTTAAACTCAAAACAAGATGGTTGTTTGTATAGATTGCTTTAAAGCTAGATTTAATTATCGCGGAGAATAGTCATAAAATAAAACATCTGTTTATTATAAAGCTGTTTTCGATTTTATCTTGCTCTTTAATGAAAGCAGAGAATGAACAGAAAAGAAAGTTTGCTTTAAAAAGAAAAATGTATTTGTTCCAAAATTATGAGACAAAGGCACGATTTAGAAGGAGAAAGAATAAATAATAATTGTCTGGTCAGGGAGTGTGTTATTTCTTATTTTTTAAAGTGGTAAATTCTATAGCCCTTTTAAAGATCAAAAAGAAAATAAAGTTAGCTTTTAAAGAGGGGAAAAGCACTCTGTGGAGATTATGATACAGGTGCATGATTTAGAAGGGAAAGAGAAAAATGATCAATAATTGTGTGATAAAGGGCAATGCAACCTTTGTAAAAGCCGATTTGTGTGAAAGCAAAAAAATAAGAGAAACAGGATGGTTAAAGTTTGAAAGAAACCGGACAAAGTATATTTGAAAAATGAGATCACTACATCTAGGTATATGAATCTCAAAAATTGGCAATTTGGTGAATCAAGTTCCATTTGTCCGTACACCTGAGTGCCTTTCCCTCGGGACAGTACTCAAAATATATTGTATTTGTAGATAGCACATTGTTATAGGTCATCCAAAAAGAAACAGATCCTACAAAGTTATACATTTTGAAAAATTGACATTTTAGTCATTTTGTGTGTTGGAGGAATGGGAAAGTTGACCGCTCCTACATCACAGTGGCCTTAACGATAAGGCCAAATTTGAAATTCCCATATGTAGAGTGATTACAACTTTCCCCAAAATCACAACTTTCTTATTGTTGTCCGAACTTTCACCAATTTGTTTTACTCATTTTCTTGCTTTCACACAACTCAAACTATTACAAAGGTTGGATTGCCCGTCAATTCTAAGTCTTAAATATCGGCAAATTCTATAATTCTTTCTAAAAGTGAAAAGAAAGCAATGCAAGCTTTATTAAATATAATTAACTTATAATCTGCGTCGATGTCATGGGAGATTAAGATTAGTCTATTCAACGATTTTACCATGCTTTAATTTCCTTTGACCACGCGAAATGCAAGCTTTGGAAAAAAAGCAAATGACATAAACAAAATCCAGTTTACATGCTTAATTTAGAAAAAAACCTTAAAAACCTTGAACTATATCTAAAAATTACCTCGCGAAAATGACAGAATTCATAACACTTTTGACGTTGGTTGAATAAACTTCATGTGGGTTATTCAACCCTTTGTTGAGACAATAAAGAAGATTATACCAGCATAGAAAGGCTCAATGAAAAAAAACACAGTAAGACTGCACTTCGATCAGGGAAGCCTTTTTCAGTGCCGTGAAACTATTTGCTTTGCTATCCCTTCAAGCATTAGAATGTACCAAATAAATGAATTAGACCTAATGTTTTCATGGTAACAGATCCTAAAGAAATGTTCATTAAAAATAGTTTTTGAATGAAATGAATGAATGGTTGCTATTAAAGGCCTTTTCTAAAATCTAGTTGACATTAAAAACTAAAAATATGCTGCATGAAGATGAACGGAAGTCAAACTTTGGAAGCGTTTTTCTCCTATAAATACCTTCCAGAGCCCTACTCTTCTCAAAGTTCAAAAGCTATTATCTCTGCTAATACTCACTCTCTACAGTTGAGCTACATGTATATATCAAATTAAAGCTTACGAAACTGAGAATAATAATCAATGATAAAATAAAATTTGGCAAAATATGAGTTGTGTCTCATTTTCAAAACTCTGCTTACTTTCCCCCTTCCCCCTCCCCCCCCCCCCCAATGCTGATGTATACTGGTTGATTTGCATATATGGCAAAAGATTTTGTGATAATGTGATTTACATGTACGCAACTAAAAACTCACAATTATCACTGACTGACCTCTGCCAAATTTGAGTATGACCTGCTTACCCCAGGATCTTTTCTGTAGATATTATTTACATGTAAATTTGTGTATTACTGTCCTCTTTCAGTTTGAATACAAAATATGCTGCTGATTGCCAACTCACATGTCCACCAGCACACAACGAATTAACAACAAACTAACACCATCAACCAACTTGAACCCATGAATTTACACTGTCTCTGTTGGCTTGATAACAAGACCATATGCCTATGGAAAATACAGAAATTAAGAGATACAGATACCAACAGATTAACAAGAGAAAAATTACCTTCTCTAACAATTGAATCAGCAGAATGAGGGGCATTGTTAGGAAGCATCCCTTGGTGCATGGGTTGACGGTGGACCAATGGTCCTGCTGAAGCTGGTCTTTGGTACACTAAAAAGCAAGCAAATACACAGGGTACTGTTAGTCAAACAGACAAACATATCACAGGAAGTTCATCGACATAAACATTCACTGTTAGTTGGGCTCTCAGACGGCTCCGACAAGAGAATGATGTCCACATTTTTCAAAGAAAAAAAAAGTTGTATGTAAACTTTAATTCTGAAAATAATGGTCAGAAAAAAAAGTTGTATGTAAAATTTAATTCTGAAAATAATGGTGCAGACTGATTTTTTGAAAAAAGGGTTCCAGAGTACCCAAATTTGATGTTTTAGTTGCAAGTCATCGTTATTCCTGAATTTCAGAATAAGTTCCATAATTTTTTTTGTGAGAAGCAGAATGAAGTCACAAATGCGGGACATTTGTGAGCTCTCACCAACTCAATATATTTATGTTAAGTGTGAAGCAGCAACAAAATGAATTAGCAATATATATAGTAATGTTAACAGATCAATAGGCACATGTATAATTGCTAATTAATAACAAAACATTTTTATCTGGCAGAAGCATTCATGTGACCGACGACAATTTGGTCTGGTGGACCTTCTTTTCCCTTTTTAGAGGGTTTACAATTTTTTTCATTCTCTCCTCTTCTCTTTCTTTCCTATCATACATGTATATGTACTCCCTCATTTTTAACATTTTTTTCTCTTCCCTTATGTATTTCTTTGTTTTTGCTTTTGTCTTCTATTTTCACATATGTATTTTTTTTTCTTCTTTTATCTTCTCTTTCTATCCTTCCTAATGTACTTCTACATTTTACCCCTTCTTTCATCATCTCTTCTCATCTTTCAGTATGAATTTCATCTCTTTTTTTTTCTTTAATCTTAATCCTATTATCTGTTCTAATGTATTTCCTTTCTTTATCCCCCTTTTTTGTCTCATATTTTCCACAACCCACGATTACAATAGCTGTAGTACCGTGGAAAGATAAAAATAGCTGTCACAACACAACACACGTCTAATAACTCACTATGCTGAGCATGGCTAGGTGCATCAGAGTGATAATTCAAGGTCTCTTGTTGATGACTTCCAGCAGAGAGCCTCCTCTCAACTCCTACAGAATGAGCCCTCTCCACCATCCCTTGGTTGGGTAAATGGATGTGATGGGGTGCACCAGACACAGATCTGTGTTCAGGCTGGCTATGAACTTCTCTGGAGTATGCTGTAATAGACATCAAATATGATAAGCATTAGGCCTGGGACAAATACCATTTTTAGTCTAAAATTCGAATATTCAAGCAAACAGGTATTTGAATAGTTCAAATATCATATTTTGAATACTAAGTTTCAAAATCAATTATGCAATATGCATGTGAATATGCAGCATATGACAGTTGCCTGTCCATGCATGCAGTGGACGAACGATCTGTGGCAATCAATATGCTCCCTGCAAGTTAATTCAGCTGATTTTTGTGATAAATTGTTTTACAAGATATTCAGATTGATATTCAATATATTTAATATAGAAATTTAATAAAGAGTGTATAACAGTGATGGGCATTGTAATCATTCAGGAAAATGCCAATAAGTGCCAAAGAAGTACAGTTCCAGTTTAAGTAAAGACAGTCTATCATAACGCAAAGTTAGTCCAAAATGGGATAAAAATCATTATTAAAACAGCAGCAAAGAAATATCGAAAGACAATTAACAGACAAGATAACCTTAACCCCAAAAGGGCCGGGGGGGTTGATTCCTCCCCCCGGATGGTCGCCGCGATATGTTTGAGGATAATTTTTTTTGTGCCGCAAGCTTTCATGACTTTATCACCAATAGTCTTACGCATCTTTTAAGACCAAATTTATAAAATTTCACCCAACGGGTACCGTGCAGCATCAAAAATCACCGCGCTGCACACGGCAAAAACGGTCATTTCACCATGTGTATTGTACATAATGCAGAATTGTCAATTCGCGAATATGTAAATAATCAATTCGCGTTAAATTAAAAAAAAAACCTTTGAGATATAGATATGAAACTTTACAGGGTTATTCTTTATAAGATATTCTATTTGTGTGCCCAGTTGCAGAAATTTTCGTCTCTCCGTGGCCGAGATCCTGGGGGAAGGGGGGAGGGGGGAAGGGGGGAGGGGGGAGAGGGGATTCCATCGCCTGGCTGAGAGAACACCAAAATTACCCAGGCTTTTTAGGGTTAAGGTGATGTACCATATTTGACTTAGCAATACATGTACATGTATATCTGCCATCCAGAAAATTGTTATGGTATATTATTCAAATGTTTACAATCATTTTGCTTCATTTTTGACGTCCAACAAAACAAACAAGCCAAGAGATGAAAGAGGATCAAAAAGACTATCAAAAAATTGTCAGAGATACAGTTACGACACAGTATTAATGTACATGTACATCGTAAAGCAATGATCCTTCTTTTTAAAGATCACATTACCAGAAAATCACAAGTATGGCAATTTATGTATCACTAGAAACTGGGAAGCTTACAGATGGCAATCGTATAAGGTTTATGTCAACTGCGTATCTGATGATTATAAAAACATAAATAAAAGCTCTTCTAAGCTTCTGGAATATCCGAGGATGTTTTGATGTTTTGATGTCGTCACACTAGGGATCGATCCTGCTTAAGCAGACGACGTCCTATAATGAATGAACGTAATTGCAATGCAATTATTTATCAAATTATAAAGAGTTTGCTATATTAAACATGACCTTATTTCACACCATTCTAAAAGGGAATGTGAAACTGATTCTGATAACTAAAACCGTTTGATTGTAAATACACATGAGAAGGGTCAGTGATCAATGAAATAAACCCCATTTTCAAATTGAAAAGCCCTCCGAATAAAAGCACGGATGGTATTCGTTCCCTCTTGAAACGCCGAACATGCCCCGGTGCAAGCAGCTGAAAATACAATGACGTCTTATTTTGTTTACAAGTGACTGATTCCTTTATTTTTTAACGCTGCATTTTTCATCAAAATAATACCATACACGAAGTTAAGAGTGAGGCAACAGACTAACATTGAGACTGACGCTAGTCAAGTAAGAGAAATAAGTGAAGAGGAGATGACAAAACAGGCACTGAAAAATGTGTAAGATGTTATGGGACATCGTCTGCTTAGACAGGACTGGCCCCTGGTGTGTCGTCACACATCTCAGCAGCATTCGAGGAGCTCTTCAGCTGCTATATCGGGGGCTGTATTTTACCGTTTTATAATTGATAATAATCATTACTTCAAATGTTTCCAAGCGTTGTATTTGGATAACCTTGTTTAATTTATGCCATATATGCAATAAAAAGTATTAAGCCAATATTTACTTTGATGGAATTTTCTTGTAATGTGATCTTTAACAATGCTGTAAATGTACACAAATTGGCTTGGGTGTTGTTGAAGTGATTCCATAACTCTTCTTAATAATACAGTGAAACCTGTCTATAATGACCGCTTAAGGGAGACAAGAAAAGCGGTCTTTATGAGCAGGTGGTCTTTATGTACAGGTTCCTTTAACACACATTTCAAGGGAAATGGAAATTGTGGTCTTTATAGACTGGTGGTCGCTAAAGCAGGTTTGACTGTATCATGATAAAGGTACCTTTGGACCTCTATATTATCATTTTTGCTGGTAAGATATCCCTTTATGCTACTTTTGTCTGGTTACTGTCTGTTTGTAGTATTTCTTGATGTTTTAAAGATCAAGTTCTGTAATATGTTTTAGATATTCAAATACCCCAATCACTATTCGTTAGTTGAATACTTGACTAGTGGAAAATGAAGTATTTGTGTTCCAACTGTTGGTAAGCTATTCAAATCAGTTATTCGGATATATTACTTGAATATTCAAATTCTGTCTCGTTCCTGCTACATGTATATAGGCAAGATAAAAACTTAATAAGAAATGTTGAAGCTGTCAGCAAAGTGGCACCCATAACTCACTGCCTCTTACACAGATGAGACATCAATGACGTCTGCTTCATGATCAATAATGGCCATCATATTGATTGCCTTAGCCGGCCTTTCTCACAATTTCCTTTTTTAGAACCGATTTCAATACACAAAATATCAAGGTTTTGGAGACATGAACGGACGATCAAATAACAGAATCATTCATTTGAAAACCAAATACAGTTAAAGTGATGGAAGTATGGATACTGATTGAAACACAAGATTTCAAGAGCGTTTGAAAAATTTGAAATTCTAGCAGCTTTTCTGTGCATACGAGTATTTCAGGAAAGCTAATTGTTAGTCTGTACATCGATTTAGAGATCCATGTATTTTTATCAGTTGCTAGATGAGAAAAAAGAATCCGGACTCCGATCATGATCGTTGGGGCCATGCTCACACACAAAATAGAGTCAAATTTTAATATAAGCAAAATAGGTACATGTATAAACCCACCTTCTTGGAGAGGCAGGCCATATCTCTGAGCTGCAGCCACGAGGTAATTAAATGCTTGGTGCCTATGACCATCACCCTGGTCAGGTCCTCTCCTTGCCCTCTCTACTAACTCCTGATGGCTTAGGTGACTAGCATGGGCTGCAGCTGCAGCACCAAGGAAGCCTCGTTGTGTTCCCTGCTCTCCAGAGTATGCTAATAGATACAAATTCACACATGGGCAATTCCACATTAGAAGTAAAGGACATTTTGACTATGGCTGAGTCATATCGGTTTGAAAACCGGCCCTCAATCGAGGCTATCGATCCCCGGTGCCGTTTTGGCGACACCGGCGCATCAATGACATTTATTAAAAGAAGTAGCGAGGGTGAATTTCGCGAGTTTAACATCTAGCGAAAATATCGCCACTTGATTCTAATTTGCGCCGCAAAAAAGTGAAGCCTGAGATAACAGGATATCAGATTGCAATAATCACCTCATTTCATTCATCATAGCTGCTAGCACTTATTATGTACATAAATTCTACTACTTTGTAAAAGTTGGTTAGACTTGTATCAAAACTAGGCTTGACATTCACTTTTATTCTAGCTCATAGATAATTTAGTTTTGGTATCAAATTATTGAATTTCTCTGATTATTCTTCCTTCTCAATCATGTATATTAGTCATATGACTCATGGTTGCGATCGGGATCGTAAAATCTGCTATCGCGATCGTGAGTCAAGTGAGTCACGTGACAATAGGGTTTGAGAAGGATGGATATTCAGAGAAATTCAATATTTCGCCACCCAAACCAACTTTTTTTAAACATGGATCCAACAAAAAAATCAAATGTAATAAAAAAATACAAATGCCTTTTACTGGAGATTGAACTGTAGCATGAGTTTACAGCTTTGAGCTGCAATTAAAGTGAAATTTAAGCCAATATTTTAAAGTGTTTAACCAACTTTTACATGGCCAAGTTTATGCTCAAATTAAATGCAAGGCTATGTAACCAACGTACCGCAATTAAAAATAGCAAATCAAATGGACGTGCTAAACCTTATGTAAAATATTCTTGGTCCATTAATATATCGTTGCACCGGTGTTCGACTGGACCAAAGCCGTCGATCCAAGGTTTACAAAAAAGGTGATATGACTCAGCCTTAATTTATCTAACAAATAATTAATACTGTACTTATGGTGGAGCAATCGTAAATATATCATACCCCATTCAAAAATTTGTTGCCAAGTCCTGAGTTTAATCCGGGTCAGCGCTACGTTAGATGCATTCACGAATTTCATGTTAGGATATGTAATCAGGAGTTGACCTAAGGTTGCTCTTGCATTATTTACTAAGTACACAACTTTAAATTCATTAATAATGTACATTGATTAAACCTTGAAGAATTTAAAAATTAAACATAAAAGAAAGTAAAGCTAATGTTATATTTGTTAAAAAGGGCACAAAATTGAACATTGTCTGAGTTTATGAAACTTTATGTACATGTATGTTATGTGGTGTTTTCCTATGCTGTATATCTTGGTCATTTCAAGGGCAAACCATCTTTGGTAATATGATGATTTGTGTGAAAGCAGAAAAATAAGAAAAACAGGATAGAGAAAGTTTAAAAGAAATTGGACAAAAAATAAGAAAGTTATGGATGTTTAAAAAATGAGATCACTAAATCTATGCAAATTAGGTGAGTCAATTGTGACATACAGTATTTGGTAGCCAACTCTCTCTTTTGTTGTACACTAATATCATTAATTTGTGGTTTTCTCCTAAGCACCTTTTCCCTCGGAACAGTACCCAGAATATATTGTAGATAGCATGGTCCTCATAAAAGATCCTACTGAGTTTAACATTTGAAAAAAAATGACATTTTAGTCATTTTGGGTGGGGAAGTTGTCTGTCACTATATCACAGTGACATTGTATTCGGCCAATTTGAAATTCCCATATATGTATAGTTATTTCAACTTCCAAAATTCATAACTCTCTTATTGCTTGCCCGTTTTCTTTCAAACTTTCACTGGTGTGCTTTTCTGATGTTTTCCTCTTTCTTTGAAAACAACTTGCCATTAAAGTTGAATTTCCCTTTAAGAGTTCCATAATAGTTTATGTGGTCTTGATAAAATCTTTCCTTATACATGTATGTACATAT
Organism: Heliocidaris erythrogramma; assembly: GCA_025617745.1. Classification (NCBI taxonomy): domain Eukaryota; kingdom Metazoa; phylum Echinodermata; class Echinoidea; order Camarodonta; family Echinometridae; genus Heliocidaris; species Heliocidaris erythrogramma. The sequence goes on along the minus strand of CM046861.1, from coordinate 23,163,379 downwards.
TTGTCATCAAACATACTGCATAATCACATTCACATTATGGTATGAACTGGAATCTTTGTTATCATCAAAGTGCACTCAAAGCATCAATGTGGTGGGGTAAAAAAAGTGAACACTCAACACTCTGATCACGATATCAAATCATTTGTACTGAAAGCATTTATACTACTCACAGAGACTCTTAAATGTATATGAGCATATGTTTTTATGTACTGTACATTAAATAAATATGGTAGAAAACCAAAATATTAGAAATATTAAAGGGGAATTAACCTCCAAATGTAAATGTGCTTATATTCAAAGATGTAATCTATTCCTTCTTGTTGCCCTACGTACATGTAGTTTTGCATTAAAATATACGAGATGGGTATAAAGCAAGATGTTCTCAGCAAAATGTATCGTCTGTTAGCCATACCTGGGGGCTGCCATTTTCTTGATGTGTACATTTAAGATATTTTTAATCCGAATGAAAAATTGTCTTTCTTACTGATAAAAAATCCCATTTGAGATTTAAAATATTTAAACAGTTATATATTCTAAAATCGAAAATGTGTTTTACATTTCTTTGAAAATTAATATTTTACTAAATATAAATCAATTTCGTGATGACGTACGTGACGGAGCAAATTCAAATTAATGGATGATAACTTTCTCGAGCGTCATATCATGTCAACTATGCATTCACCTGCTTTGAGAAATGGACTTCAAATTCTTCAATAGTCAGAATGCGCGTTGTATAAATTACGTTCTGCTCTGCCTAAGAAATCAATTTCTATTTAGCAAAACCAGAGAATTTAAAAAGAAATCTACAAATTTTAGAATATATACACCTGTTATGTATTTTCCATCATATATGGGGATTTTTTGCAATGAAGAGAAGCAATTTACATGTAGCTCTAGGATTAAAAATATCTTCTTGACCGGAACGGTTTCTAATGGTTCATGTACAACTCCATATCATCAAGAAAATGGCAGCCCTCATGTAAATTGTTAGCAGATGATACCATGTGCCAGAATGTCTTGATTACAACCCTTTTCTGATATTTTATTTCTAAAGTGATACAGGCCAATGATGACATATTACACCTTTGAACATAAGTACATTTATATTCTGGGGTTAATTCTCCTTTAAATTCTTCTTTCTATAATTTTGGCAATATGCATTTGCTATTTCAAATGAATCTTAAATTATACACATGCCTGTCTTTGTAACGTTAGAGACTTGTAGAGTTACAAAACAATGACTCTGAATAATAATTCCTAAGTGTGTTACACACTGAGAATAAGGACACTATGAATCATTGTTACATAATTGTTTTCAGCCAAAACATATGATAGCAAGGTTGGATAGTGCAGGGGCATCCCTACTTGCCAGCATGAGGAAACCACTGTGTTCCTTCACATTTTAATAATCAAAGGGCATTCTATGAAGGGAACATCTTGACACCAAAAAATAAAATGAATAGCAATAATGTTTGATTTCTTTGGAGATACATCATTGGTGCCATTTTGAGTTAATTTCAAGATGCAATCTATAGACAAAACCCAACACAAATTTTTTGAAATCAGTAAGTGTATTTTTGTAAATATAACTGGAGGTATGTACACATGACATGCAATGTATTAGCAAGGGACACATAAGCAACTAGTTAACAGCAAGAATACAGGACAGCTTTGAATGTGCTTCAGTATTGCACTCTCACTCATAAATATACATACCCCCAATCAAGCCAATAAGGTCTCGTATAGTCTCATCGGGATCCTTGTAGGAAGAATTAGGACCAGGCTGTTCCATTCTTTATCATCATAATCTGAAATGAATCAAGCAAAATGTATTGCTGTATAAGCTGTTATTTTCGCGAGGGTTTTATTTTCGCGAATTTCGCGAATGAAAGATCACCCACGAATTTAACAACACGCGAAAATATTCTCATATGAGCATGCAACATTACGAGAGCACATTTTTACAGGGCGAACAATACAGTGCTGTACTATTAGTAGTACAAACCATGCGTTGTCGCTTCGCGATCCCCTAGCATGCCTAGCTAGCTCGCCCTAACAATTGCAAGCTCAGATTTTTTTGGCCACATTCCAATTCCTGCGATGTGTAAATGTATTCGCTTTTTCCACTTTCAGATAGGGAATATCAACTCTGTTTAGGTTATTTATCCCTTGATGTCTTTCCCTAGATCTGTTGTGTGTGGTGGTGAACGCGAATTTAACAACATGGAATATGTGGCAGAGGTCACCATTCGCGAAAATATCTATACGCGAAAATATCAGCTTATACAGTATGCTAGAGACCAAAGTTGTGAAGTTCTAATTTCAGATGGTAGGCCTACTTGAACTATTGCGACAAGTACATGTAGGATGATATCTTCAGGGCTTGCCCTTAACTTGTTTTAAGATGGCCAACAGGGCCACTTGAGCATGAGATCCAGGTGGGCAATTGGATTCTCTGGTGAATTTACTCACCATTACTCCAAGTTTTGGAGGAATCCTCCTCTATTCGCTTGTTATTCCTTGACATGTAATTCCAAATGTACAAAATGGTATTTTGTACAGCTTTTTCTTGTTCCTCGCGTTTACGGTAGCAAGGACTGGTTCTCCCTACCACATCTTGAGAATCAAAATGGCGCATGCGCAATGCAATGGACGATTTAATATCGATATCGCGATCAACCAAGATTTTAAGTCATAGTCAATCTTTCTTTTGGTTATTTCCGCAAGCGTTTTTGTATTGTCAAATTCTTCCATCTGCTATCATATTTTGATTTAACTCCACTAATTTGAATTTTTTACTTTGTTTTTTTAAATAATGATCATGAAATAACACACTTATACATGTACAAGCTTATTTGAAGATAAGCTTGTACTCCACCACAGCTTTCATGGGTGAATTACGTAAATAGGCTTCAATAGGTTTTGTGTGTATTAGCGGGAATATGTCCAGTCTACATAATTCATACATGAGAGGAAAATGATTATTCAAAATTTCACTTTCAACTTTGAAACCCCAAATTTGTAGCATAGTAAGAGTTGAAGAGTCTGTGAATCAGGTAAGCGAGCAAATTTAAGAAAATCTTGCTAGAGCAATTTTGTTGTCTGTTTTTGACTACTGCAAGTTCAGTGAATGTTTGACACAGTCCCCATCCATGTAGGCATGGGCCAATGAGTGGAAATAACATTGCATTATTTGGGGCTACATACATGCGGTCAATTTGTATAAAATCTTATTTCATTTATTTTCGTAAAAATCAATAAGCAAATGAATATGTAGACTCGTCCCTGATACATACAACCCTGGAAAAAATTATTAAACCAAGCTTCTGTAATATAAGGGTACTATAATATATGCAAACAAAATTATAAAAATGATTTGTCTTTGTATTTCATTGAATGAATACCAAATTCCAGCAATTATACCTTGCTTTTATGATATTTTATTTCCTTCTTACCACAAAAATAACACGATCAATAATCATTCTTGGTGTAATAATTTTTTCCATGGCTGTACAATGACGCTGTTCGTCTATGTAATCTCAGTCGGTGAAGTCTAACCTGGAAAACCGTTATCAAACAAGGCATTAGCGATAATGTGTCTCGCCCACATGCGATAACTAGAAATATCGTGATCTCTGTTGCCATGCAACAGGTCCCCCAAGTGCATAAATCTGCATAAGTTATGCTTGCATATATCTACATTACTGTTTGGAAAGTGACGTTTACAAAGTTATGTCATAAGAGAGTCTTGCGGGTAAACTATGTTTGTCCTGAAATGACCTCTGACCTTACCATGTGACCTCTGATGGCAGCATAACATGCAGGTCCCCCAAGTGCTTCTAAAACCCAAGTTTGGTTGAAAAGTGAGTGATGGTTGCAAAGTTATCTGTCATAAGAGAGTCTTGCAGGTAAACTTTAACGTATGACCTTTGACCGTATCATGTGACCTCCAACGGCACCATAACATGCAGGTCCCCTCAGTGCATCTACAACCCAAGTTTGGTTGAAAAGTGAGTGACGGTTGCAAAGTTATGTCATAAGAGAGTCTTGCAGGTAAACTTTAACGTTTGACCTTAAATGACCTTTGACCTTATCATGTGACCTCCAACGGCACCATAACATGCAGGTCCCCTCAGTGCATCTACAACCCAAGTTTGGATGAAAAGTGAGTGACGGTTGCAAAGTTATCTGTCATAACGTTTGTGACGGACGGACGACGGACGGACGACGTTTGGATCCCTTAGTCTCGCCTTCACCTCCGGTGGGCGAGACAAAAATTATGGGAGGAAAACTGGGGGTAATTTTGGAAACATTGAAAAGGTAAGGTCTTCAAGAAGACAGGAAAAATCCTACAAATGACATGGGGGTCAGTTCCAAGAGTATGAGACTTAAGTCAAGATACATGTAACCTTGTATGTGTATGAATGAGCGAATGAAGGAAAGGCGTATTAAAGTAAGATGATGTAATTGTAGCTGATCAAAACTATTCATATAAAATTGAATACAATTATACACAATGACTCCGATACCCCGTTTTTCCAGAATCGACAGTAAATTACGGATTTCATTTTTGGAATTATCTTTTCCAACATCGGTGAGTTGAATTTATTGTATTTCATGGATATGTTGGGGTCGGTTTTTGTAAATTAAATACCGATTTTGAGTGAATGTTCGTGACTTTCAGTCAATTTTGTTCAATTTTGTGCAGTGGTGTTTAAAAACACCACTGCACAAAATTGAACAAAATTGACTGAATACAAAAGAAAGAAAATATCCGAAATCGGCAGGTGTGATCAGGTTTTTTTAACTTGCACGTGTATGGGACTACACGTGTAGTGCCATACATACATATACAAGTTACACATGCAAGTTAAAAAAACCCTGATCACATTTTTTTCTTTTTTATTCATTCAATTTTTACAATCTTAGTTATCCTGGAAGGTAACCCCTTTAGCGAACTCTGAGGGTGGTTTGCATGGCTCACAGTATGTGAGAAATGCTGATATTTAGATCTACTTTTTTTGTTGATATCCGCCCTCCACACACAATATATGTATAGCGCATCCCATGTACAGCTCCGTAGGCCAGTAACAGGGGTGGTATTCTGAAAATTGTTATAACTTTTGTTGTATCTTCCGGAGATAATACCTCGCTAATATTGTTCTAAGTTGGTATTCTGAAAATTGTTTTAAGGAGATAAGGACCGCCTTTATATTGTCTTTTGACACGCCCATTTTTTTGACACGCCTATTTATTGACACGCCTTTTTATTGACACGCCTATTTTTTGACACTTTACCAATCAAGATGGACTTTATATAAGTAGATTAACCAATAGGAGAACCCCGTATGTCAAGCATAAGGATGGGCTTTGGGCGTATATCAATTTCGGGCATAGTTATCAAATTACACTGTACGCATTTAATAATGCAACATATATGCGTAATTTGGACAGCAATTAAATAACAAAATGGCTCATCCTCTTCTGCTCGAACCAAGTCACATATTGATGTAAAATCATTGAATTCCACCTGTAATTTCTTCAAAATGTCTTCTCTATGAGTATGAGATCTTGAATCACACACAGTCTCCATCTTGGCTATTCGAGCATGTACTTTATGATTCTGAGCTAGAAAAATTGCCGAGATCATGAGATTATAAGTTTTGTTGCAGTTACCATGGAAGATATGATGCCAACAAAAGATAAAATAATTTTCAAAATACCAATTATCTCATGTTATCTTCAGCGTCCATATGTAAATTAGGATCATGCGCAGACTCGCAGAGTGAACAAAGATACAACAAAAGTTACAATTTTCAGAATACCAATTTTATCTTAACTTAGTGTGGAGATACAATATTAGAGATAAAACAGTTTTCAAAATACCACACTAACTTAACATGACATGATTGATAAACCAAGGAGCTCATGCAATGATATAACTGTACACAGCGCTGTATGACGTGCCCACTCTCTACCATTGCGACTACAAGTGTGACTACATGCTTTTCGCTGAAAATACATATTTTTTGTATTTGTATATTAAACTAAATAAAACTTCAACTATTGATTGATTGCATTCGTAAGTTAAATTTAGTTAACCAACTTACAACTTACCCAAAATGATGATTTATTGCATCATCTGCCCACAGTCCATAATGGAATGTAATCGCGCTGCACTTTTTGAAAGGTCACACCCGTGCGTAACTATACACAGCGCTGTCGCGAATAGACAGAAATAACCGTCTGTTATGAGGAAATCTTTAATATTTCTGACATTTCTCAACCTTCCCCATAGACAGACGGTACGACCGTGTATCACCAACAAGGTGGACGATCAGCCGACCTGAGCCTTAGGTCGCGTTGCCGTTACGTATATCCTGCACGAGTACGCCACTGAATACATGCTACACACACAAACACACAGAGAACCACTTCCGGTTCCGGATATGACCGTCCACACACTACGTGATATGTGATCATTCAGTCTCTATGTACGGAGGTCTAGTGGAGCCAGACGAAGTCTCTGCGAACAACCGACGATACTGAGAGACTGAAGCTTTTAGTCTATGTCGCGAAGTGATATCGCGATGAACAGGTTTTGGCAGTCAAAAGTTTAAATTTATAGCCTGTAGAAATTGCCTGATGGCTTGCTGGGGATTGAAATTCAACAAACATGACAAATCAATCCAAGACCAAGCAATCTATTTCATGCGAATATAAAGACAAGTAAAATTTGAAGTTTAACATTCATTTTAAGTCAATTTTGTACATTGTTTTTAGTGATATTGAGGGGTGTCACAATGAAAGTCTATGTGTCCTTGTCAGATGCAACAACAATGATACAGCTATCTGAGAGTGAGACTGAGATGAGACTAGCCCATGAATAGCCAGGATTGGCTTCGTGAATGTAAAAAAAAAAAATAAATAGGCTATACGCCTTCTACATCACAAAGCCAGGCGTTCTTACCCAGCAATCTAACTGCGCACGGGTTAGCAGGACTGGAAAATGCCCTGAAATATCACTTTTCTGATAACTCCCGCGACCGATAGCTCCTTCACCACAGCGTATCTTCCTAGGAAAACGTTTAGAATTAGAATGTCTTTTTGATCGTACATATTTTTACAAAAAAAACCAAAAAAAGATCGTAAGAAATTTCCGAAAACTCACCAGTGTTTGTGTGTATCCATTGTCATACCTTATCTGCATGACAAGAGGAGGCATGGATACACACAAACACTGGCGAGTTTTCGGAAATTTCTTACGATCTTTTTTGGATTTTTTGGTAAAAATACGTACGATCAAAAAGACATTCTAATTCTAAACGTTTTCCTAGGAGGATACGCTGTGGTGAAGGAGCTATCGGTCGCGGGAGTTATCAGAAAAGTGATATTTCAGGGCATTTTCCAGTCCTGCTAACCCGTGCGCAGTTAGATTGCTGGGTAAGAACGCCTGGCTTTGTGATGTAGAAGGCGTATAGCCAATTTTTTTTTTTTTTTTTACATTCACGAAGCCAATCCTGGCTACCCATGAACACACCAGACACACAGTCACAGACAAGACACTCACTCAGTCTCAGATATCTGGGAAATCATGGAAATGCATTTCCAGAGTACAATACATGTGATGGAGGTAAAAATAATAACATCCTGCTATAGTCTAGGATTGCCAAATTTATCAGAATCATGGCATGACACATCTATTAAAAGTAAGTTGTAACGTTAGGACTTAGAACTATCAATCATTAACGTTAACGTAACTTAGGCCTAGGCCTATGTAATCAATGTAGCTCGCTGTCATACTCATTAGGTACCGTACGGCGCGTACATGTAGGGCGGATTCAGCACTATATAGCGAATAGGGATTCTCTTCAAGAGACTCATCATCGTTGTGCAGTAACATCGACATTGGTCACTAAATTTCTGGAAGAAAATGGAACCATAATGATTGTAAAAATGTTCACACAATGTTAATGTTAAAGGAGTACATTTTCCAAAACATTACATAGCAATATATACGACCTACCTGATATATTTTGAGATTTTCTGGTTCAAGTTTATGGGGGAAGTAAGGAAACGCTTCCTCGATCCCTGGCCTGCTGAGAAAAAAAAATCCCATTTAGAAGAGTGCCCTCTGTAGTTCGAGGATTTTTCCAGGGGCGTTGACGTTGTGGCATGATGGTTAAAGTGCCATTTGGTCCAATACCATTTGGTCCAATGCTCAGAAACGAACATTATTTTGGTCTACGTCTGGAACATACATTTCAACCAAGTCAACCCAGTGTGCCAATTATCCCTTTTGTCCTTATATCATTTTCTTGAGGATTTAACTCTGAAGAACCAAAAACTCCTATCAATGACTCGATCTTCAAAGCATCAAGACAGCTCATCCCGGCCCCGACGCGGCGGTCGGATTATCGCTCTGCTCGGTGACAGCTAACAGGCTAAAGGTAAAAACTTTACTAAAGATAAAGTGTGAGGAGGACCTGAAGAAGCAGCCGCGTAGCCAGGATTTCATTTTAGGGGGTGCTCCCCAGGGGGTGGGTCCAGGGAGGGGGGGGGGGAGTTTTCCCCTTCCCGCGCGAGGCGCGAAAGCTTTGACATTTGAGCAAATTCGAGAGAAAGATACCGGCTCGTAGCACCTTTTTTAGGCGGAAAGTTAGTTCGACGCTCTGACTGCTTTTCAATTATCTGGGTGCAATACTGCACTATATGTAAAAACGGGGGGGGGGGGGCAGGGATCGAGGGGGAGTTTCTTCCTTCCCGCACGATCAGCGCGAAAGCTTTTACGTTCTGGAAAATATGAAAGATGACGGCTCGTCTTTTTGCACCTTTTTCAGGCGAAAAGTTAGTTCGATGTCCTGACTGCTTTTCAATTATTTGGACGCAATACAGCACTGTATTTAACAGCGGTGGGCGCGCAGGGGGGGGGGGGGGGGGTTCCCCCTTCCCGCGAAATTTGGATAGAAAGATAACTTCTCGTGGCAACTTTTTAGGCTTTTTTCTCTCACTTCCCCCCGCTTTTTCGCTCTCGCTTTTTCGCTTTCGTCCCCCTGGCTACGCGCCTGTGAAGAAGATACCCTCTCCTTGAACTATGAACTACAACATATTAACCAAATGCTTCAATGATGCTGTTCATGTTAATCATATACTCTGAATTTCATATAATACAATTGATCCATTAACTCCTCTATTTATATTGCACTGATTGAATTTGGTCGTACCTTTGTTTATGTTTGAATATTTATGTCTTACCTGCCATTCCTTTGCTTGCTTCAATTTCATTACTTCTTCTGGAAACTCAATAAATTATTATTGTTTATTACTGTACAAATGGATATTTAAATTATGTCTTTCATTGGTTTTTTTATGAGTCTTATATGTATCATGTCTAATATATGAAAAGTATTTGCCATATATTTACCTCGATGTGCCTGCCTTTAATTCTATGTATAAAGGTAATGAATTCTTTACTTCCTTTTCTTTAATACAATTTAATTGCAGAAGCTTGTCACAAAATTTCGATAACTTGAATGTGTACCTCAACCGTATATCAATCATAATTCAAGATAATAAGTTTAACAAAAACATGGTTGAAGAGATCCTCTCCCACTGATCTTTACAAATAGAATATCGTTACCATTAATGTTAATCTGTAATAACTGAGAAAGCAAGCGAGGAGGTGGAACAGGATTAATTTACACTGGCGGATCTACGGGGGGGGGGGGGGTTAGGGTGTTTAAACCCCCCTTGGGCTGCCAAGTAAAAATTTAATGTGCATAGAAAAACGCCATCATAATATGTCCAGACCCACACAGTACGTTCCTATAGTACAGGACTGCTTTTTATGGTCTCCATTGCGTTAGTAGATGCCAGGAAAACATCACTTACGGGGGTTCAAAATAGCGGAAAAAAAATCGGCTCGCCGCTACGCGGCTTGTGGACGAAGTTCTGCATCGTCGTTGGGTCCATTGGCGGATCCAGGGGGGCACTTCCGGCCCGTCCGGAGGGAAACTGGAACCCCCATATATCCCCCACTGAGCGAATGTTGCAGGTCTGACGAAATTTTTTTTTTGTCGACACCCCCCTCCCCCTACCCCCCTCCCCTACTGAGTGACTTTTCGAGAAGCTGGCGAGACCAACAAAATACGGGTCTACCTTTTCCAAAAGTTGGGTCAAACCACCCCCTTGGAGAAAAGCTAGATCCCCCCTGATTTATGTTCACATTACATTGAATTATTTTATTAGACTTTTTAGGACTTGTCAGTTATCACACAATCATTTGAATGTATTTTTTTTAAATTGTCCATTATATACTAGTATAAATGCAAGAAAACAATCATTGGACTTGACATAGATTTATTCCTTACTGATTTTACAAACCTGTTAAATAGAATTGATCTCAATTCTTGTAACTGTTTTATTATGGGTGATCATAATTTACACTGAACGCAAATTGGTGTAAATTCAAAAGTTGATCAGTATTTTATAGATCTTTTGTTTAGTTTTTACTTATACAACCAACCATTGATTGTCCTATACTCGATTAACTTCTATATACATCTGCTACTTTATTGGGCAACATCTTTACAAAATAATGTAAATATTTCCATCAACTCAGGTATCATGTTGTGTGATTCAGGCGCGGATCCAGAGGGGGGGGGGGGGGGGGGGGCGCAATGGGCGTGCGCCCCCCCCCCCCGTTTTGTCTGACAAAGTATGCCCCCGGACCCCCTAGATGGCCGTTTGGCTTCGTCAAACGGAGGGTTCCTCTGTGTGCGCCCCTCTCTGAAATGCGCCCTCTTTTCTGAAAATCCTGTATCCGCCCCTGTGATATATAAGCAATCGCTTGCCATTTTTTTCCTTCAATATTTTCATCTTTTACTTATGTTATGTATAACCCGCCTGCTACCTATGAAAAACGTTGTATTAATGAAGTGAATTCACATTCTTTTGGTACTTAACTTAACAATGTCGTATGGGAAACTTATAATTTAAAGACAATATTGACATAAGCTATAACAATTTTTTGCGTGTTTATGTTTATATTTATGACTTAAGAGAGTTTTCCTATCAAATCCTATCCTATATGTAAAGCAAAAGAATCGCAACCCGTGGTTAAAGCCTCGGTCACAAATACCATTAAGAACTGCTACGAACGCCGTACGAACGATTTTAGACCATTTCGGATCTGCTCAAGAAGGCGTACGAAACCAGCGTTTGTAGACCCTCTTCGTAAGGAGGCCGTACGAACGTCGTAAGAACATCGTAAGAACCACGCAAGATTTTGTAGGGTCGAGAGACAATTCGAGAAGCCTTAAATTCTTACGATGATCGTAAGAACGTCTTAAGTCGTTCATTGAGGGCTCTTAAGACGTTCGTATAAGAACGCCTTACGAACTGACATTCATACGGCGCTCGTATACGAACGACTTTTGGCGCTTGTAAGGCGTTTGTAAGATGCTCGTAAGGCGTATACACACAATTTGTGCATCTGAGTTTTAGGGGGTATAGAGCCAAACGAGCAAAGTTCAAATCCTCACTCTGTTCATGGTGTTCGACGAGGAAACATCTATCGAAGAAATATGCATGGGACCGAAATTGAAGTCTATTAAAGGGTTAGGGTTAGGTCTATCAAACTGTCAACAGTCACAGAATTTTCGACAGTATACGGCAGCGCCTTTTTTCAACCCGACAAAAGATAAAAAAATTTGTAAGATGTTCTTACGAATGACTTGAGAGTGCCGTGAGTTGCACGTACGACCGTATTTGCGGCAACCAAAATCGTAAGATGGCCGTAAGTCTGACGAAAGAATAACTCAAGGCATTCTTACGAAAAGCGTACGAACTCTAAGGCCATTGTATAACCGAAAATCATTTAGTTTCTCAAAAAGGTCTTAAGTTGTTCTTGCGAATTAAACGGTGTTCGTACAAACTTCGTAAGAAGGCAGTAAGAATATATGCCCCATCTACGAATCTCCACGAACTCCGAAATTCATACAAACAATGAGATTCGTACGAACGCATCGTTCGTACGGACATTTGTGACCGTAGCTTAACTAAAAATTTACTTTAAAAAAAAATATATTTAAAAAACCCATCTTTATAGAGAGAACAAACTTTTAAGAAATTTCGCAATTTTGTACCTGTATGTATATACACTAAAGGAAAAAAGAAACTTATAAAAGTTCAAGAGATCACCAAATTAAATTCTCTGCATGGAAATGTACCAAATTTGGATATAATGTTGATTCAATGCATGGCTTTAAATGACAGTCAATAACAAAAAGTTTTCTTCAATGCCACAAAAGAAATGTGCACTGAAGCAAAGGACTCTCTAATCCCCAAGTCACAAAGACAAACTGCAGCCTTGTACACCATATGCATGTCAATGAATGAAACAAAAGAATTTCAAAAGGGATTTGCAAGTTCATATCCAAACAGATTAATAGCCAGTATGTCCACCTCTAGCTTGCTGGCAAGCTGTACACCGTCTTCGCATGCTTCCGATCAGATTCGCGATGGTAGCCTGGGGAACATTGTTCCATTCCTCTTGCAGTGCTGCAATGAGCGTCTCCCTATTGATGGGTTGATTGTCACGCCTTGACACACGTCGACCAAGCTCTTCCCAGAGATGTTCAATTGGGGAAAGGTCTGGTGAACGGGCGCACCATGGCAGAACATCAATATCCTCTTGCTCGAGGGGTGCAAATCCCTTTTGAAATTCTTTTGTTTCATTCATTGACATGCATATGGTGTACAAGGCTGCAGTTTGTCTTTGTGACTTGGGGATTAGAGAGTCCTTTGCTTCAGTGCACATTTCTTTTGTGGCATTGAAGCAAACTTTTTGTTATTGACTGTCATTTAAAGCCATGCATTGAATCAACATTATATCCAAATTTGGTACATTTCCATGCAGAGAATTTAATTTGGTGATCTCTTGAACTTTTATAAGTTTCTTTTTTCCTTTAGTGTAGTTGCTTTACAAAGTTACGACATGCTAAGATAGATTATTATAATATAAAGTTTGATCAAGTAAGATATTATACACTGTTGGTCATAATGTTAGCATAATTCGTATTTTCATAGTCATCCGTTGATTTAATCATATTTAAAAGCCTAAATAGATAATATTGACCAGGTTCATTGATTACATAATGATTTTGTATTGTCGCAACTCGTAAAAGTCGGTCAAGTGAAACATTCCATAACGTGGCCTATCTTATTGTTTGGTGCTATGAAAGGCAGAGCCTCCTTTCTGCTGTTGTGTTGCTGTCCATTTCGTGCAGAAAGCCTACGTGTGTTAACAGCCCGTTTTCAGAGTTAGCTTGATCAATTCCTACCAGATTTGGTACATTGATTCCTTACACTATGCCTCGCCCAACGGCACTTGCAATTCGTCAGAGGGTCCTTGCACTCCGACGGAATGGACGGACACAGGCCCAGATTGCAGATATTCTTGGACTATCGCAGAGTTGTGTGTGCCGCATCCTCAGAAGACATCGAGAGGCGGGTACTTTGAGTCCAGAGAGATCTACAGGTCGACCACCAAGAACATCCGCACGGGATGACCGTCAGCTGCTGAACATGTGCCGTAGGAACCGGAGAATGCCAGCGAGTCGTCTTTGCCACTTGTGGAGGAGGCACTTCGGAGTGAATGTTTCACGGGAAACCGTAAACAGGAGACTTGTCCAATATGGCTACAGAGCTCGGCGAATGACCAAGGTTCCACCTCTCACTGTTCGCCACCGGGTTGCTCGACTCCAGTGGGCTAGGAGGCACAGGAGATGGCAGCTTGGTCACTGGCGTCATGTAATCTTCACTGATGAAAGCCTGTACATCCTTGACCGCACCGATGGGAGGCAGAGGGTTCCACGACTGTGGGGCGAGAACCTTCGTAATGACTGTGTCCAGGAAACCAATCAAGCAGGTGGAGGCTCAGTGATGGTATGGGTCGGAATACATTATGGCGGAAAAACGCCATTGGCTGCACCTGAAGGAAACGTCAACGCCGTCGTGTACCGCGATATCCTGGAACGCCATTGTCTTCCATACGCGAGAAGAGTATATGGCAATAACTTTCAGCTCCAAGACGACAACGCTCGATCACATAGGGCACGTCTGGTGAGGGAATTCCTTGACGCAGAGGATGTGCAGCAGATGCCTTGGCCTGCCTGTTCCCCCGACATGAACCCCCACTGAGCATGCCTGGGATGCATTGGGCCGTGCCATCAATGAGAGAAACAATCATCCTCAAAATGTGCAGGAGTTAGCCCAGGCACTGACTGAAGAGTGGGATGCACTGCCCTTGAACATCATCAACAACCTTGTGGACAGTATGCCACGGCGTGTGGAGGCACTGGTGCGTGCCAGAGGTGGCCATACCAGGTACTAAGTGACCCAACAAGATTAAAAAGAGGAACACTTCCCTTCAATCATCAAAAGATCCCAAGATTTCATTTTTCACGATAAAATTATCATGGTTAAACATTTACCAAAAACGATACATTTTTTCAAGGAATCCAAAGTCTGGATGATTGTGTTTGTCAAAAGTTGTTTAAACCAGTGTATAAAGTTTGTATGAATGAATTTTTGTCTTATATTTTTTATTTCATATGTTGAGAACAGATTTATCAATAAAATCGGTAAGATATAAACTTTATTTTGCAAAAAAATGACTCGTATTGTTGTCAATAGTGTACGAAAGGTAGAAAAAAAAATTATGCTACCATTATGACCAACAGTGTATAATATTAAGTCCACAAAAAATGAAGATATAACTAATTCTTTTAATGATGTTTTGTTAACATTGGTGAATTACAAAGTTCTAATAACATTTCCTCTGATCATTCTTTTGATGACTATCTTAAAAATCCAAATATCCACTCATTTTTTTAAACCAGTAAGTAAACGTGAAATAGTAACATTAGTTTATAATATGAAAAATACTACGAGCGCAGGTATAAATAGTGTCGATATAACAGTAGTAAAACGTGTTATTCAGATCAGTGAACCGTTAAGTTTTATATTCAATGGATATAAACCCCTCAACAAAAGTTCTGCAATTCAAATTTGAGCCTTGATATCTTTTTGGCGGCTTTTTAATCATTCTTGATTTTTAGATCATTGGAAAGTTCATTTATCCCTCTTAACATCCATGCCCCATTTGTAATGGTTATGTCATCCTTGAATGCACAGCACCCCTGAATAGAGGGCAAAGTCAAAAGTGAAAAGTTGCAAATTGAATAGCTATCTTGGCTATTGTCTATTGCTTTTGTTGCAATGTCGGGTGTGTGTGAATGATGTTGAATGGGTCATGAATGATTCAACAAGTTTATTTCCTGTTTGGGAGATGAAATGTTCCTTGCACAAGCTTTATGCTTGGCAGTGCTTACTTTTAAAGAGTAGCTGTTCGCGTATGTTAACATGCCACGTCTATCAAATGTTGAGAAGGCTCGAGCAATCGGCCAAATCGAAGCCGGTATTCCCCAAAGAGAAGTTGCTGCTCAATTTGGAGTGAGTCCCAGTACCATCTCCAGATTATTAGCAAAGTTCCGGGAAACTGGGGATGTCAAGGACAGACCAAGGAGTGGTCGTCCAAAGAAGACAACCCAACAAGAAGACTGCTTCCTGACCCTTTCTGCCCTGCGGAATCGAAGGTTATCTTCCAGGAACCTGCAAGGACGATTTGCTCGAAGATTTGCCAAGCGACTCTCCGACCAGACCATCAGGAACAGACTTCACGCAGCCAATTTAAGAGCTCACAAGGCAGCAAGAAGACCTGCACTTTCGGCCTTGCATCGTCATTCCCGTCAACGCTGGTGTTTGCAACATCTTCGATGGAACCGGGAAATGTGGCAGAATGTCCTTTTTACAGATGAATCCAGATTCTGCTTGAGGAAACTGGACGGAAGGGTGAAAGTGTGGCGTCGCCGTGGGGAACGCTTCGCTGACTGCTGCATCGACCGGGTAACAGCGTTTGGAGGATCAGTGTTATGGTGTGGGGTGGCATATCTGCTGAGGGAAAGACACAGCTTATCATCGTTGATGGAAACCTGAGAACAGAGAGATACCGAGACAACATTCTTCGGCCAGAGGTCATCCCATACATGCGCAATCTTGGACCAAACGCCATCTTCCAAGATGACAACGCCCGCCCACACAGAGCAAGGATCATCACCGAATACCTGCAGGAGGAGGCAGTGACGAGGATGGATTGGCCTAAGAACAGCCCTGACTTGAACCCAATCAAGCACCTGTGGGACCAGCTTGGTCGTGCTGTACGCGACAGAGTGACAGATCACACTACACTGGCCGAGTTGCGACAGATCCTTATCGAAGAGTGGAACTTCATCCCACAGCAACGCATCGCCAGGCTGGTGACAAGCATGATGAGGAGATGCCAGGCTGTCGTAGCTGTATTCGGATCTTCTACTCGCTACTGAACTTCTGATCCTTTGCTATTCCACATTTGATGTGCATGTTACTCAATAAAAAGTGCCAAACATTTTGTCATTTGCAAATTTGTGTATTTGTGTTTGTTTTTGTTTCGTCAGAGAGGGGAGAGAGAGTTAAAGAACATGAGTTCACATCAAGAAAGGGGATGTGTTTGTTGAAGTGAAAAGCAATCCAAGAGAAGAGGAGAATTTGTGTTGCTTATGTTTCTGTGATAGGGTTACATGGCTGAAAATGAGATAATTTGCTGAGGGGAGACTTTTTTCCCCACCGCAGTTGTGTACTGCTAAGGTGGAAACTTGCAATATTCTGCATGAAACCAAAACACAATATTAATGTTATCACAATCAGTTGCTGATTAAAACACATTCCATCTTAAAACAAAAGAATAATTCCACTTCAAAATCACTGAAAACAATATTTGTCCACCAAACAAGGGATTACAGCAGAAACATGCACGCCTAATACAAAATTAAACAAACCAAAAGGAACAAAAACAAAGAAACAAAACCTTTCATTCCAGTTAAGAACTCAGTGTGAACAATAACAATGCATTCTGCAACTTTTCACTTTTGACTTTGCCCTATATTTAGGTGCACTGCACATTCCGTGATTACATAATCAATACAAATGTGGTATCATTGTGAAGGTGAATAAACAAGCTTTACAATGATATCAAACTTGATGATGATCATACAGTTACTAGAGAGATATAAATGCTTAAACTTGAATTGAATTTGAGGGGTTTATATCAAAGTAGCTCGAGTAACTCCAATCTACAAAAAGGGTAAACGTAACGATGTTAATTATTACAGACCAATTTCAGTCTTATCCATATTTTCTAAAATATTAGAAAAATGTATTTAAGATAGACTCGTAAATTTCATTGAAAGACATCATATTCTCATTAATAACCAATTTGGATTTAGACAGGGACACACCACAGCTACAGCAATATTGGATCTAATCAATAGTATAAATCAAGCAATTAATAATAAGGAATACGCTCTTACTATATTTATAGACTTCAAAAAGGTCTTTGATGTCATAAATCATTCAATTTTATTACCAAAATGTATTACTCTAGGTATTATGGGTACACCTTTGCAACGATTATCAAGTCACCTATTATTATGTAACAGCTTAATAGGTAAAAATTTTGGGATTTTGTATAGATTGCTAAATTTTCTTGCCACAGACTGTTTTGAAAATGTTGTATCATTCTCTTGTTTCTTTCCATATAAAACTATTGTAATATTGTTTGGGGTTTTACTTCTAAAAGAAATATTGAACGAATTCAGAAATTACAGAAACGTGGAATTCACCTCATCACATGCACACTCCCCGTATCTTTCATCCAGTTTACCTTTATTTAAGAAAATGCAAACCCTACCTATATCCATGAATTATTAACTCTATAGATTCCGCAATTTTCATGTTCAAACTATCTGACAACCTTCTCCCTTTGGTTTATAATGACTATTTCACTCTAAATATTGTTTCATTCACAATAATAATTATTACAATACTAAGAATGCGCAAATATCCATCTTCCTATATAAATCGCAAATCGGTAACACAAATTTCAATCTTTTATTATGGCCCAATCCTTTGGAACAGCCTCCCAACTAAATTTAAGAATATAGTAAGACTGTAAAGCCCACCGCACACTATACGAGCGGTCTACGATCCGATTTTGGAAATAAATCGCAATATAAGTAGTTTCATTGGCGGATCCGGGGGGGGGGGGGGACTTCCGGCCCGTGCCCCCCCCCCCCCCCTTTGGAAAAAAAGTATGAATTTTGAGGATAGAGGACCTAATGTCGATTGTGCCCCCCTTTTAGAATGAAAACATTTGTTTCCTTTTTTTTTTCTTTTTGGTGTGAAACTGGACCCCCATAACCCCCTCCCCCCGCCCCCACTGAGCGAATTTTGGAGGTGTGGCAAAAAAAAAAGACGGGCAGCCCCCAGCCTGCGAGACGTGTTGAGAGCGTCGCTAAACCTTTGAAGGCAGGAGGGGGTGGGGGTTGTGACTAAATTTGTCAATTAAGGCAAGTTAGCTGTGAACAAAATTACAAGAGCCATCAGATTCGTCAAACTTGCCAATAAGCCTTAAAAATGGGTTGTCTGATTTCCAAATTTGCTGACTGATGCTCAAATTGATTCCCTAACCAAGATCGTCAATATTTTTTCCCCAGTAGATTTTCCGAGATGTCGAATTGGCCGACAGAAATTTTAAAACGGGGGTGTCATGTATTTTGTAACGCGCCATATAAATGTAACATATTATTCTTACCTCACTCCCAGCCCCCCCCCCCCCCCCCCCCCCCCCCCCCTCGCTATACGCCGCTGCCGCGTGCATGCTATTCCAAAGTACGGCTGTGCAGCTATACTTGAAACTGAGCGTGCTCAACATATTTTGTAATGGCTGCGGGAGTAACAAGAAGGGATATGGATTTTGATTAATAAAATCCAAAAGTATATCTGTGCTTTCCAAAGATACTTCCGTTAGGGTGAGGTCATCGCCTTAATTTTTTTTTCTCACAGAATTCCATTTGGTTCACTTTCCGGTATCACAACCGACTTTAAGTTAGGTGATATTACTGGGCGTTAAAAAAAGGAACGTTGAAAAATTGCTGTGAAAAATATGTCTGACAATGAAAGTCATATCATATGAAATAGTAATTCATATTCTTTCTAATAATAACTTATTGAGGTTTCCAGAGTCATGCATCACTGAACACAATTGGCTTCAATATTTTCTGCAAAAATCTAGTTGGTTCACTTTCTTGTAAAACACAATGGACATCATGTTAAAGAGAAGTTTTGTGAAACGGCCCGAGAGCTCCAATTCTCAACGTGGATGATTTTCTTCTTCAAATTTGTGTTTATGAGATGTTATTCACCCATGCTTCAGAGTAAAACCCTTTTCAGATAGGAAACGTTTTGCAAAGAAGACACTATGAACACGAAGACAAAGAGAGCGGACAATTTATGCAGCTCCTCATTGTACCCTCCACAATAGCTCTAGTAGACAAAAGGACATCCCTTCACTGCTATTATTTGACACCTGTTCTACATATTTTTACAGGATAGCAATGAATGGATGTTCTTTTGTTAACCAGTGCAATTGTGAAGGGTACAATGAGGAGCTGCATAAATTGTCCGCTTCATTGTTCGTCATGTTCATAGTAAGAGAGTCTGGGTGCATTTTAACAAGGTTGCATGCCAAAGGACCAGTGCGAACCAGAAGGAATGTAAGATCACAAAGCAATGCAAATCAAAGACAGAGCAAACGGACAAATGTGAAAGTTGACCGTGAATACGTCACAATCGATTCACCAAATTGCCAATTTGAGATTCGCATATAGATGTAGTGATCTCATCTTTCAAACATTCAGAACTTTCTTATTCTTTATACGATTTCTTCCAAACTTTCACCATCCTGTTTCTCTTATTTTTCCCCTTTCACACAATCGGCTTTTTACAAAGGTTGGATCGCGTTTTAACTGAAGACTTTACAAACTTGGCTGGCTAAGAAAACCTTGCCATGAAATATATACAATGGTCCACAACTACATATCCAATTAAAACAACTCTGATAGATTTCAGGATTTAATAATAGTTTCTATCACACAGGCAACAATGAAAATATAGACAATTCAATGAGTAAAAACTAATTTTTAATTTTGCGTCATGACAAGGGCGCATTCAGGATTCTCTGACTGGGGTGAGGGGAACAAGGTTATCACATTTTCAGGTGCTAAATTGCTATCCTGTGGAGAGCACAATAAGGGGCACATTTATCTGTTTATTTACTTTGTACTTTAACATGTATAGTCAAGGTATTGAAAGTATGGTTTGCCGAAGCAGGGGGGGGGGGCTGTGCTGCTGTGCCCCCTGAATACGCCACTGCATGAGACAATTAGTAGCAATTATAAAGTACAGAACAAATGACAACACAAGGTGAAACTGACTGCATCTCCAATATGCCTTACCTAAAAACTAAAAACCTGATATTTTCATGACTTAGCTGTTACCCATTCCCCCTTCCCCCTTCCCCCCACACCCAATTGGCTCAAAATACTGGTACGTATATACTAATGTGGTACCAGGTTTGACCCTCAATTACAATTTCAATTGGTTGATATATCACGATGAGGCTGAAAACCTACAATCTCCACATGGAGGATTCTGTGACCTACCTTTTAGCATTGTCCTACCTACCTCATGACCTTAACATTACATCCATCTCCCAATGGTGGTATATATATATACTAATACTCGTGATATATTGCAGTTGAAAAAAACTAGAATATCACTGAAGGTGATTAATAACCCCGCCCCAATGTGTGCCAAATTTCCTGAGCATTGCTCCAAAAATGAGGAAGTGGTTTGATCTGGAATATTTTCCCGTTTTATTGCCATATGTCGTTACCATGGCAATGCAGTTTGCCACACATTGAAACAATATGTCTTGCACATCTTTACCACAAGAACAATGTGTGTGACTAATATTATGAGCATTACTTGAAAAAGTGAGGAAGTTGCTGAGTCTGCAATACTTTCCCAATTTATTACCATATGTCGTTACCATGGCAACGCAGATTCCGACACGTTCTAAAAATATGTCTTGCACATCTTCATTCCAAGAAAAATGTGTGCGCCAAATTTCATGAGCATTGCTCGAAAAATGAGAAAGTAGTTTGATCCGCAAGACCACCCATTTATTTCTAGCCATATGCCGTTGCCATACCGTTACCATGGCAACGCATTTCTGACACATTCAAAAAATGTCTTGCACATCTCCATCCCAAGACAAACGTGTGCCAAATTTCATGAGCATTGCTCGAAAAATGAGGAAGTAGTTTGATCCGCAAGATTTCAACCTGATATATTGACATAATATGCCATTACCTTGGCAACGCCGTTACCATGGCAACGCAGTTTCCGACACATTAAAAAAATATGTCTTGCACATCTTCATCCCAAGACCAATGTGTCTGGTGAATTTCAAAAGCACTGCTCGAAAAATGAGGAAGTAGTTCGATGAGCAAGATTTGCAACGGACCGCCTGCCCGTCCGATCGACCGTACGCCGATTCCTATATACCCCATTCGAACTTCGTTTGGCGGGTGTATAACAATAACATACAGTGTATCATCATTTCATGTAATATGACCCATGAATGTCTTTGATCTTTAACATCAGTTCACTTCCCATAGTGCATTAACACCAAGTCTGAAATTTGTGTCTCGAATATATAGTTTGAGATCTTGCAATAACGATGCTGAAGACCTACATGTATAATTTCATACAATGTGACCTTGGACCTACATACCCCAAAGTATTATCATTTAACAGTCCAAAAGTTAACAGTCCAGAAGTTAACATTCCAGTACCACGTGTGGACAGAAAACACCCAAATATAATTCCTCCAGCGCCATTTTCGTTGGGAGGGATAAAAACATGTCTACTTAAATTAATACATGTACTTTGAAAAATGCGCAAAGAGCATCAGTCATACATAATATCCTGATTACATAAGCTATCACAGTGCAGCAACAAATTTTTCATGGTAAGCAGGAGCAATGCTAGGGGGGGGGGGGTTGCAGTGGGTGACATCCCCCATTAGAAAATTTCTGTCCACAAATTGAAAAAAATTATAGGCTGTTGGCAAATCTTTAAAACTGATTTTTTTTTTGCTTGTTGGAAAAAAATATTAAAAAATAATGAACATCTGTCAACAAATTTGAAAATCTGCTTACGAGTTTTTTCCTTGCCAGCGAATTTAAAAATACATGAAACCCCCTCCCACTTTTTTGCTTCTTGGACATTTTTCACAAACCTTGTCAGCAAATTCAGTCTAATATCCCCCATTTAAAAGGGACTAGCGATGCCCCTGCTTGGTGAGGGAGGAAACAAATAAGACATTATCAACTTTTTTCTTTACCGGTAGTCATAAAAATCAAACTGAGTACTGATATGAATAGCACATGAATACCTGTAACACCAAGCTGATAGTTGCACCAAACAATCTATTTATGGGCAATTCCATATCAGAAAAAGGGACATTTTGACATGATCTGTGCCTACCAACTGAAGTAATGATAAAAGAAGGGGCATGTCCCCCACCTTTTTGAAGATAGGCCAATGTTCCCCCACCTTTTCGAAGATAGGCCAATGTCCCCCCCCCCCCCCCCCCCCACAAATTCAGGAATAGGACTTGTTGGGTTTTTTTTCGCTTGTTCGAGAATTTTTGAGGGAAAGTAGACCCAAAATATGTGATAACCTTTTTTTTTTGCTCATCAGATAATTTTGGAGGGCAACTAGACAAAAAAATGGTGATTAAATCATGTGGTGACACCCCCCATAATTTCAAAATGGATTTGCGCCACTGCATGTATAATGATACCTGACAGGAAGACATTGGTCATAATCTAGTTTTTTTCATTTTGGGGAGAAGAAAACGAAATTACGCACATCATATGCCATATAATCACTCCAAGACGGTCCATTGATTACTATATAGTACTTTGATAGTACGTTATGACTGCCTCAAATACAACTCTCATTGATTATTCAATTAATAAGTATGCTTGAAAATGTAAAAATGTCTTACTTTTTACACATAACAAGATTGGAAACATTGGAGGCTACATCTATTCATGTAAACCTGCCTCAAGAAAGAGCTTGGAAACTCAGGTTTGATTGAAGCTATCTCTCAGAATACCCTATTCATACCAAGGAGACTGACACAACTGACAAGAGGAAACATAAACAAGATGAATGTGACTGCATCTCCTACATGCCTCCGCCTAAGGTCAATTAAGTTCATGGCTCAAACTGAAATATTGTGATAACCAGAATAAAAAACCTATGATTACATTTTAATTGACCTCTTTGACCTTTGACCTACCAAACCAATATTCTGATCACTTTGTCTCATTGTCTTGCATACAAAATAGTTGATATGGTGATAACAAAACAAATCTTTTAACATCTAGCATATTGACCTCTATGACCTCTGACCTTTGACCTACGTACCCCAAAGTCTAATCAGATCGTCTTCAGTTGGTGATACATACTAGCACCAAGTTTGAAGTTCATACCTCAAATGGTTCTTGAGATATCTCAAGAATGAGGCTAACACCTGAAATTTCAGAAATCGACCTCTATGACCTTAGACATACGTACCCAAAATCTAATCGGATAGCCTTCCTTTGGTGATACATACTAGCACCAAGTCTGAAGTTCATACCTCAAATGGTTCTTGAGATATCGCGAGAACGAGAAAGCAAGATGGACGGACGGACGGACAACCCGAAAACAAAGCCTCCGGCACCACCTCCGGTGTGCGGAGGCATAAAAATGGGTTATTAAAATGGGTTATCAAAATTGGCTATCATCATTGCAAAGTGAAATAGGCTTATGAATGATAAGATATATTATTATAATGAAGTACATGTAACATGAGATTTCATTGATCAAACTTGAGTTTGTAACTTCCATTGGGCGAGTTCAGATTGAGAATGCATCTACAGGGCTAGTCTATGCATGGACCTCTCTCTCACACATTATACATGTAGGTCCATCATCTATGCAAGTATATGAGTATGTGATTATTTGATTAAAATTAGTTACATTAGTTGCATCTATACAATATAGATTACCCAGCATACAAAAACTTTTGTTTTCACTTACTTCACTATAAACATACATCAAAATAAATTTTCATTGGGTTAGGATCATTAAATCTGAAGAACACAACATGCACACATATTTGAGTGTCCGATACCGATCATCCAATATGTTTGGTTGTAATGAGCTATGATAATGAAACAGCTTCTGCAGTAGTGTGTTTATAAACAAAACTGTTGAAGAGATTTATCAGGATGCACCAGGAGGAATTAGCTCTAATTCCAAAAGGCATAAACCTGTTACACTATTGATATCTCTGACGATGGTTCAGACACCTTCCTCAGACAATTACTGGCAATTTGAATATAGCCGCCAGTTTTTTAATTTGCCAGGAGATGCCAATTTGAAGACCGTTGTGTCGTGAATGTAAGACAACCCGTATATGCCCCCACCTCTGTTACGGTTGCGTGGAATTCTCCTGGAGTATATAAGTATCATTGCAAGGATTATTTGAAAAAGCAAAATGTACATAAAACAAAGGAATTTAAAAAAAAATGGCTAAAAACTGCATACTGGTTCACTGAAAGACACCAATGCACATATGGGACAACATATGGCTCATATTCACATTCGAACGACAACAACATGTACTATTTATTTACACCTTTTAACATTTGTGATAATTACAAAGGAGTCTACTGAATTTCCTAACTACATGTACTACCATACATCATGATTACCTTTAACAACTGCTGTAATAACAATGGTGTTATACGATTAGAAATGCTGCTGTCTAATCATATCAAATCTGATAAATAATTTCTGTTTATATACAAGTTCATGTAAATTTACTATATACTCCATACATATTTGTTATGAGCTTTAGCTGAACAGAAATCAAAATCACCTACCACCTAAAAACAGCACACAATCTCTTTTATATCAATACATATTAGAATGTACTTCCAGAAATAATCTCTTTGGTAATCACCAAACCCTTAAAAAGTAAGATCATCCTATCACGATGTAACAGGTGACATTATAATAAATATATCAACATATATTTTAATATCATTAAACGCTGCATACTGATAATTCTCTGAATTGTCTGTGACAAGGTAGTATATATTGCTTTATTATATTTTAATACAAAACCTAAGCTACATATATCCTGTCATTCTTATATTGCAATATTGCAACTATTCCTTGAACATTGGGTCCTGGAAAATCAAATGAAAATTGAGCAAGCACACCGTTTTGTTATCATTCAGGCCTATCAAATCACATGATAGTGTACAATGTTTAATAAACGAACTGCATTTTCAGTTACAAATATTTCACGAGTTGAGAATACCACCTAAATATTTAGTACTGTTACTTTGCTAAATTTGACAAAATGAACGTTTCTAGACTCTCCAAACTTAATCTGCATCTTTTCTTTTGGTGTCAGAGTCCTGATCAATTGCACATAGATATATTATTGATAATTATTTAATTTACATACATGAGTTGAGTTTTGATTCGCCATACGATTCATTTTTTTTTTAAAATAAACATTTGTAATACATTTAATCATACATACATACATACCATTTCAAAGGCAAGATCGTGGGGGGTCTCACAGTTGCAAAGCTCAAGATTCAATACGAGGGAGATACTGACCATAACAATTACAGACTGACAGAAAGATATATTTCCGCTTTATATTCTAATGCTATGCAATGAAGAAACATGATAATGTATACAAAAGTACAAGTACTAAGATCACCCTAATGAGTACTTAAGTAGAAATCCACTTGTGTCTAGGTAGGATTAGCTAGTATATAATCAAGTACACAATATTTCATGAGCTGATAAAATATTTACAGGTCAAATTTCGCAATGAGGAAATCAACCTCTACATTATGTACATACATATTTACACAGGCAAATCCATGTAGGGAACAGACAACTCAGTCTCCATTTTAAAAGAAGAAGTTAGATCTGCCTCTGTGTTTCTATACATGTACTTGTGTGATATAAACATTTCAAAATCTCACAGAGTTATTCCTCTGTGACAACAAACAGTGTATGTTACGTAGTTCGATTGTAAGTTTTTATATCAGGACTGACCAGTGTATGTTATTTCAATACGTAAGCTATATCAGGACTCAACAGTGTATGTCATTTCAAAGTTTTAACTATATCAGCACTTTCAATGGGTAAACTACATCAGGATTAAGCACACAGTGTCTGTAATATGAATGGGTAAGCTATATCTGCACTGATCAAGCCATATCCTACATGCACATATATATCTATACAGAACAGAGTATGTAACATTGCTGTGTAAACTGTCATCTATCCTACATTTTTGTCAATCCTTTAGCTCTCCTCAAGTCTATTACTTGGTGATGATAATTATGTGGGTTAATAGTCCTGAATTCAACACCTGGCCCAATGCAGTATCTAAGACACACTACTACCACCACTGCTGGTTCGTAACCCATGACCTGCCATCATCTGCCTCACCGCCATGATCTCATTGTCAATGTACTTCTCCATGTTTTCCTCTCCCTTCAAGAATCTCTCCAACTTGTCAATGCATGCATCTTGGTAATCATGGATCCATCTAAAGAAGGAGAATAACAAAACTTCATGAGGATATTACAAAGGTAATGTAATACCCACAGTGATAATGTCACTGGCATGGGAGTGACACAAAAATGTAAAACTAAAATTTAAAAAATTCTTGGGAATCGACCTCCATGACCTTTGACATTTCACCTACATTGCCCCCCAAAAATTTAGGTACATCTGCAATCAATACTAACTTTTCACAAATACCAGAATTTCATTTAAAATCAGGTTGATGGAAATACATTTTGGTATTAGATAAATTCAACAATTTTTAAAGTCGTTTAGAGACATACATGTACAGATGTCTATATCATGCTTAATTCATTGGTTAGTTCAATTGTGCCAGCATTTTTAGGAATTTTTGCACATTACAACAGATGGCTTCTACTCCTAGAGCTATATCACACTCCTTTTTTACCGTTATAAAAGATTTTGGAGTTTCCTAAATCTCAACCAAATCTCTGCAGACTTACTTGATCCCATTGAAGAAGCAGATACCACGCATGTCTTCTGGTAGGTCATCAGGCTTAGGCCATTTGAAGTTGTCAATGACTGGTACAATGTTACATTTACACTCAATAGCCGTTACAATTTCCTATGGGTGGGGAAAAAAACACATGAATTCATCGAGGACCTAAATTTTTCATCTGATATCACTACAATGCATTTTGTATTACATTTTATGAAAATAAATATTTTTGTTTCATAGTTTGCATGATGGAAATAACTTCTGAAATATGCTTGATGAGTAGCACCATAATTTTATACTCAGAATGTGCTTTTGGGAGCAGATTTTAACCGGGGGGGGGGGGGGGGGGTCAATTTGATACCATCAAAGTTCTTGGCCATGGAAGATCAAATCAAATCAATTTTAGCATAGTCATTGACATGCATGTAAAGATTTTTTCTTTAAAAAAAAAAAAATTATTTATCTATTTTTATTCCTTACAATCTTTTGTCTTCACAATATTTAATATATGGCTTGTTCAAATGTCCTCAAAATTAGCACAATGATAGATATTAGTTATTGGGCAATTCCACAGTAAGGCCAAAAAAAAAAATTGTTGTATTGGCGTAACCCGCCCGACCCTAA
The DNA here is from genome assembly GCA_025617745.1 of Heliocidaris erythrogramma. Taxonomy (NCBI): domain Eukaryota; kingdom Metazoa; phylum Echinodermata; class Echinoidea; order Camarodonta; family Echinometridae; genus Heliocidaris; species Heliocidaris erythrogramma. Next base: position 23,135,571 of record CM046861.1, on the reverse strand, counting down.
AAATGTCGCCGACCCTAGGTTTTTTTTTTTTTTTTTACTATCGATATCGCGTATCGTGCTGCCTTTGCGATCGCGATCGTTATCGAAAACCCGGAAGTGCTGCGGACAGAACTAGCTGCGTGTATTATGTATTATACTGTCGTAAAAAAAAAAAAAAAAAAAAAAAAAAATCCCGACCTACCGACCCTATTTTTCAGAGACCCGTTACGCCAATACAACAATTTTTTTTTTTTGGCCTAACGGAAGGACATTCAGACATATTTTACCAACTTCAAACCATAACTACAATTTTTTTTGTAATGGTAGAACATTTCAAACATCAGAGATGTAAAATTAGATCAACTGCCTTTGATTTTCAAAAAAAATTTCTGTTATTGCCAAGCAATAATGAAATTTGCATATTAATGAGGTTGGTACTGGAAGGACATTAATGAAATTTGCATATTAACGAGGTAATTAAAGGACTTCAAAATATTTAATGAGGTCGGTAACGGAAGGACATCAAAGTATTTTTTGATGTCCTTCCGTTACCGACCTCATTAATATGCAAATTTCATTACTGCTTGGCAATAACAGAATTTTTTTTTTTTCAATCAAAGGCAGTTGATCTAATTTTACATCTCCGATGTTTGAAATGTTCTACCATTACCAAAAAAAATGAAGTTATGGTTTGAAGTTGGTAAAATGTGTCTGAATATCCTTCCGTTACCATGGAAATGCCCTATTGTCTTGGCACTGTGACCTTTTCAAAATGGTCATCATTCATATAAATGGAGAATAAGGGGAAAAAAGCACACAAACAAGAAGCTCTGGTTGGGACACTATATTTTAGTTACCACGTATTTCACCTCATATTTTTTCATTGTTATAACATGTTCACATAAAATTAAAAAAAATCAATATGTAAGTGTTTGATTAGCTTTTCAGAACAGATTAACAGTTTCACCTTGTGCATTGTTTAATACCCTAGTTCCGATTTGTATTGTTTCAATTCAACTTTCTGTTCATTCTGGCATTTTACTCTGATGAGTGCAAGCCAAAACACTTCAATATGTCTCTATCTATAGCTATTCTTTGCCTTTGCTAATAAATGTCTTACCCGATGGACCCAGTCCTTATGATCTTTGTCTCCCATACATCTGTCTAGGGAGCCTGAGGAAAGCACCATCACAAAACTCTTTGCACTTCTCACGCTGTTTAGCAGATTGTTGTCAAATTTGCCTGCCTCAAGTTTCTCCACATCAATGAAGACGGTAAAGCCCCGCAACTGCAAGTGTACCTTTAGCAAGCTAGACAAAATGCATGATAAACTGTTTAACACATATAAGCAAACTTTAAGGTATCAACACATGAGTTTCCATTACTGATTAACATTTCCATCTTGAAACTCTTTCTTGCAATGGAAACTATTTTCTTTCTTCAATTAGCATGTTTTGGGAGTCTTTAAAGTGTGAATGTATATAACCCATGGAAGCGTGTTGTAAAGTAGACTGGTTTACAAAAGAACAGGGCTTCAATCGTGAGCAAGTGTGTACAAATACGCAATACAAAAGCCAATGAGAGAACAACTTCCTAAAGACTGCCTGATGAGCAACACAAGAATCTAGGCAATATATCAAGCACAAATACTCTATCTTATAAAACTACCCTTTCAGAGCATATAGCTCGTATGTGAGATTTTACATTCAACCAAATCTAATGCTTCAGGACCTAAGCAGGAACTACCAAACTGCAATGTATGAATGTAGCCTGTCAATTATATGCTCTCTACATACCTTGCTAGCAGAGATCCTGTTGACCTCCTGTAGCTAATGAACACATCCAAACTTTTTCTTGGTTGGTTTTTAGCATCACTTGGATCAGTCATCTGTTTGTCTTCATTATGAGGACTGTCAAATACCTTTGGATAGATATCAAGTCCTGAAATAAAGAGAAAGTTAAGATACATTATTTTATTTATCATAAGTAGGCATTTTGAGCCTGGGTAGGAGTAGAACACACAAAAGTAATAGCAAACATCCAAACTGATATTCTTAAAATGGATTAAAAGGCAAGTCCAGAAGTCCAGACTTTTTTTCTTATCTTATGCCTATAATTTTGCCATTTCCTGAATTTTAATGCTCCAGTTATCTACATATCATCTTTAAAAGTATAAGGCAGCCACTCTCACGAAGAGTCTAAAGAACATTTTTTTAAAGGCATTACTCCCAGAGTTAAAAATCATATGCTCTATCTGTTATGAAAATCACAAGTCAGAAAAAATTGGAACCAGCGGGATTGGAACCTGACATCTACTGCTTGCCGGGCATCGACTCAACCACTAGGCTATTCTGGTTCACAGCCAAGTCACGATGAATCAAATACCCAAGATCCTCTTCTTTCTGAATCATAAATATTCAACAGTCTGACGTGAATAATAGGTAGGAAATTAAGAAGCTTAATGAGAGTCTAACATTGTCCTTGGAACCTTTACCACAAAGTTTATGAAGGTCTTATAATAACAACAGTATATATGAGTATAAGTGTCATTAAGTAATGAATGAAGATTGTATCCAAGATGGCTGCCATCCATGATAGCTGTCTATATTATAACATGGCTGGAAACAAGACACAATTTTCGCCTTCTCCACATCCCATTTTTAAAGATAAGCTTTTTTTCATAGAGTTGTTCACATTGGAAACAAATTTGTAACAATGCTATCTTTATCATCAAAGTCCACTTCAATTATTTTTGTACTTATCAACACTAGTCCAATCCTTTGCTTTTCCTTAGTCGTCAAAATTAGTGAACTGTTGATTTTATGTGCTATTAAGATAAATACCTTATGCAAGCGAGATGGTGCAATTGCCAAACGAGCAGAGGGTTTTTGTGGCAAGATAATAAGACAAGAAGTTTGCAGGCTGTTCATAATGAATAAAGATTACCTATAAGTTCAATTTAGGCCTTGTGAAAGCTAAGCTAAATTGAATCACTTTTATCATAAATCAATGAAGCATGAATCAGAACTGAACATTTAAAAAAAAAGTTTGGATTAATGTATGCATATGACTATGACCTACGTGCATATTCGTTGCATCCGCCAAACTTGATAGAAGGCGATTATGACAACATTTTTTCAAAATCCTGGGCCGGTATTCAGTTCCAAACGTGCATTAAGTAAGTGAATTACTAAGCATTTGTCTTGGCTAAGTAAATTTACTTAACTCGTATGCAGATCATATCTAAGTATTTTACTTTAAAAGCAAGCTGACTTTAAAGGTAATGCTTAGTTGTGGTAAGCCCTCAAAAACCTTTCGACAGATTTGTTGGATTTTTGTTGATAAATAGCAAGATACTAGCAATACAAAGATGCTGTTAAGATTTCACTTCCTAAAGTGGCATATTAAACAAATGAAAGGCAAAAAATAATTTAGGTGCCGGGTCAAGGACATACATGTACATGTAAACTCCCAACAACTCCAGCATGCACTGTACGTCATACATGCGTTCAAAAGCTACACACAGTGACACACATGCTATCCCTGTGCGAAGCCTCAAGTTTGTTCTGCAGGGAGCCTGCAGGGAGCCGTCAGGGTGGAAAGATCCTAGTGTAGGGTAGTATATTGTTGTGACACTAGCGTTCCTTACACTATATTTACGGCAAATTCACGGTAAATTCACTGGAAATCATTGATGGAATACAAATGATCTTGTACAAACATCTTTTGATACACGGAAAAGAACACAAGGCTATTTTCAACACATTTCTTTCCAATTTCCCTTTTGCAACCAAAACCTGGTGCTCAGTCATCTAAGGCAGCAGCAAAGTTACTAAATACTGTATCATTAGAGGCCACAGATTACTCTTCATCATGAAATACATTGGTAGGCTAAAATTAGGAAGTAATTGCTGTATGAAGCTACCAAAGTTGGGTATACTTTTATATGTATTGTACATGTGTATGTACATAAAGGTAAGCAGAGAAAGAGATAGATTATAAAGAGTTTTGTTGCATAACGCATTATCTCCCTTTGAGACATTCCAAGAAAAACATTCTTTTGCCACAAGTTTATGCAAGGACAAGAAGTCATGATATAATTTATATGAAATGGTAACTTCACTTGTATTAAAAAAACGGTGCCTTGAAAAGATATATGTAATATTTTGAACAAAAAAGCATTTGTCAATTTTTTTGCAAAAATCAATATACATGTACTTATTAACATGTTTCTTTGCAAAATGCAATATATCCACAGTTCAGTAAAATGCTATTTATTTTCACTACTGTTTAAAATAATTTGAAAAAACGTTAATTTCTGACTAGGGCTGAGTCATAGTCCGGTTATTTTGTAAACCGGGGATCGACGGCTTTGCTCCGGTCGAACACCGGTGCACCAATAAACTGATGGACCAAGAATATTTTACATAAGGTTTGGCATGTCCATTTGATTTGCTATTTTCAATTGTGGTTCTTCGGTTACGTGTGTGTGTGTAATTGGGTTTTTACAGATGTGTATCAATCAGATATGATTATTTACGTCTGGGACAGACCTTTAACGTCACCATCCGAAAGACGTGACTCAGTCTCGAACCTGGGTCCGCTGAATCAGTTTATAACTTCCACTGGTAGCTGGATTGCAGGCGCACACCACAACGCCCAGTTACAAAGACTTGCATTTAATTTGAACATAAACTTGGTCATGTAAATGTTAGACACTTTTTAAAAATTGGCTTAAATTTCCCTGTAATTGTGCTCCGAGTTGAAAACTCCTGCCACAATTCAATCTCCAGTAAAGGACATTTGTATTCTTTTATTTCATTTGATTTTTTGTTGGATTCCTGTTTTAAAAAGTCGGTTTTGGTTTCAAAATATTGAATTTCTCTGAATATCCTTCCTTCTCAAACACATATTTTCAAACCCATTGTAATGTGACTCACTTGACTCGTGATCGCGATAGCAGATTTTACGATCGCGACCATGAGTCATGTAATAAGCCAGTTCGGGGTTAGCGCATGGTACAAATGACCCCAAATATCCACAGATATTTTAGACATGGAGGGTCCCTTTATGTGCACTTCAGAAAAATAACTCTGGGAGTGATAGAGGTGCCTCATGAATAGCTTTTGTTTCCCCCTTATCATGGATATCATGGAATGTACCATTAGTGCATAATTGAATAATGATTACATGACATTCATGAGCACATATCGAATATTAGTGTCAGTGGGTTTTAGAATTTGGTACAGATGACCTTTATCTGCTCATGCTCAGATTGCATCCCCGAAGTGGCTTATTACATAGATATTTGAGAAGGAAGAATAACCAGAGAATTTCAACAATTTGACACCAAAACTGAATTATAACAATAGGAATCCAATAAAAAAAATAATATCAAATGAAAGAATATAAATATCTTTTACTGGAGAATGAATTGAGGCATGAGATTTTAGCTTTGAGCTAGAATAAAAGTGAAATTCAAGCCAAGTTTTGAAATGTCTAACCAACTTTTTGTACAATGGTCAATGCAAAGGTCCCCCCGATAGTCCATGACAATTGGCCTTCCTTGGTAAAATTATGTCCAATTCAATGTATTATGTTTACCCATCACCTGACAAATATGGGTCATGTAATGGTTTGTTCGTTCCTACTGTAAGTGGACCATTGATAAATGAATGTGAAGATGAACTCAAACTATTTCAAAATTCCATGCTATGCAACACTGTTACATACATGTAAAAAGGGGTACTTCTGTAGTTCTTTATGTACTTGGCATCGATCCTATGTCCAATGGGACATACTTCTTTGAAGCCCTAATAGGGCATACATGTAGTACTATGAGCCCCCCCCCCCCCCCATTAAAGTGTGTCCTTGCTCGTCATTGATCAGCATTCAATTTTTTTAGCTCATAAATATTCATGAGGCATACTTTCGATGGTGCTAAGGAGCTTGACCATAGGATTCACATTCCCAGAATTCATATTTTTTTAAGTTGATCTAGAATCCAGAACATTTTCAAAATAAAATATAACTATTTAATACACTATATTTTTCACCAACATAAATGTTGGTGTATGTTTTTTTGTCTAGTGGTATACATTCACATGTTGCCCAGCTATTTCCCAGGAAATTGCCAACCCTGGTATCAATCTTGATGCCATGGATTCTGCAGAGTCAAAATGAGCCCTTTCACAATCCCATTCAGTCCCGTAGCCAGGGTTTCTAAAGGGGTGGGTCGTTTTTTGGCAAAAGTGGACCTTCTTGTCATAATCAATACGGACCTGTCGAAGGCAGGTCCTTGCTAGGGGGGTCCGGGGGCATGCTCCCCCCCGCAAAATTTTAAAATCTAGATGCTTTCTGCTGCAATTTAAGGACTCCCGAGGGGAAATTTAATTTCCCCTGAAATTGTTCATGAAAAAGCGGACCTCAGCCCAAGAAGGGGGGGGGGGGGGGGTCGTCCGACCCCTCCGACCCCCCTCTGGCTACGGGCCTGCCATTGTAGCTTATATGCAGAATGTTGTATGGTCTTCAGTATAATACACACGTAGCTTTGATGAACCTATCAAGATACAGGTAGTTGCAGGTTGAAACTAAGCGTACATGTAGTTTGAGTTACGATTGTATCTCAGTGAAGCATAGCGTTACTGCTAAAGTTTACTGGACCTTACACAGCAAACAAGGCTGAAGCAGCTGGACACAATTTCATCTTAGGTATTGGTAGTCATAATTCAGAAAATCAGCCATATATACCGGGTAGTCTGGGAGCCTGTCCGGAAATAGTCATATAATTTCCTTCTGATAAAGTTTGGTGCATGGGTAGACGGGGTTAAGTCTTGGAGGCATTGTCTGTTTGTCGTTGTTGTTTTTTTGTTTGTTTTTTTTCATCCCGATGGACAAATGTGTCAGTTTTTGTGTTTTGGTAATGTATGGTCATAAAACTTCCTTCTGACAAAGATGGGTGCATATATATGTTAGATGGGGTGAAATCGAACAGACCTTTTTCAGGGACCCTGGGTGCCAAATCCAGCAGCTTCATTTAGGCTGACAAACTTTTCGTAAATGACATGGATGGCCTACATGTATAAGTCACTTTTAGGGGTCACATTTTATGCATAAAGTGGGGTGACTAATTTGGGACAGGCCCCTGGCTTAAGTACCGGTAACTAGTAATGCAATACATGTACATGTATATTCATCAGTGGCAGATGCATGTAAATTCTCATTGGTAAAAACTGAACATCTGGTTACTCAAAAATACACCCATTCCAGTGCAATGCTGTAGCAGTTGTGTTCTTTTGCATCCAAAATTTATAAAATGAAAGAAATATATTTTAGGCCCTTTAACTATCACAAACTATAACAAACAAAAACATGAAATTAAAAGAAAAATGTTTATACCTTTATAAAAGCAACTAAAATAAATCCGGCAAACCATTTATAAAAACAAAATTAGTGGAACTTGCAGTGTATTGTCAAAATATTAGTTCCTGCACTGTTCTGTAGGATATGGTGCTCAGTTAAGCCACTTCACAAAAACCTAGCTTACCTCGATTATAAGTAACTGAAGTTTTTTTCATCATAGCAGGTGACCCCGGGAAGGAATATGGATTGAAAGCTGGAAACAAAATAAATAAAAAGGGAATGGCACATGGACAAAAAAATTATTAAAAAAAAATTGCACAAGAAATGCCACATAAACAGAGGAAAAGGGTTAGAGAATATACTTCATGTTCATGCAAATCATAACATAAAAGGTAGAAGCAACTTAACTGAATAACAATAACATAAACGGCAACAAAAAGTGCAAAGATATACTGTACATATTAATTCTGTAATTAATGAAATAAACAGATGATACTGGGATGGAGTTAGCCTCTTGTCAAGGCCCTGGCACTGTTGAAATCCTTGGCGATATGGAGGCAAAATTTCTGGCGAGCGAAGCTCGCCAGAAAGACAGAGACGCTTGCGCCGAGGGCTTCTTGACACCCGATCTGAATTTCTTTTGTATTTCATTGTTTTGACTAATATTCCGACCAAATTTTGGTCGGTGAAAATCATTCAATAAGCGCGAGCTACCATGGCGTAATGTTAAATATTCATGACTCGACTGCACGCTAGCTTACATATTAATTAATCGCAGCCCAAAATGGCGTTCAACGTTTCTTCCACGACGAGTGATGACGATATTTGTAGGAGCTTAGAATATGCCGCTAGAATGTTGAAGATTGACACATTCAAAGATTTGCAAGTTGATGCAATCAAATCTGCACTTTATAAAGGACAAGACGTTTTTGTAAATCTGCCTACTGGCTATGGAAAAAGTGTTATTTTTCACGCGCTACCGCTCTGTGCTGATTACCTCCATGGGCCAGGGATGGAGAGTGAGACTGCTGCTAGCGAGCTAGGGCGGGGGCCAGGCAGATCCCCCGGGGCCTTGCCGGGCAGTGAAGTTGCTGGTAACTCCTTGGTTACATCAGAATTGATGGAGATGCATCTATTGTTGAACGGTGACTTTTATTGCCCATTCTTCATTATTTGTAAATATATGATGATCTCTTGAGAAATATGTACATTTGTCTTATTTCAAATTACCATTGTAAGCTAGAGATCGAATTCTTCATAATGTGCTTGTCTGTGAATGTATTTTGAGCAAGAGATTTACATAATCCCCCCCCAAAATAATAGACTAGTCCAGAACTGAACTAAGAAATCCTTGAGATTTCATTGGCCAATTTGCTGGGCGATAGCCGCGGTTATCTAAATATTCACGTTTTCATGCATAATTCAGTAGGAAATCGTGCCTCATGAGTTTATAATTCAGGTCGGGTGTCAAGAGGCCGCCTCGGCCTCCATATCGCCAAGGATTTCAACAGCGCCAGGGCCTCGACAAGAGGCTAGGATGGAGTTGGAGCAGGTCCTATTTCTACAAGGAAAATGTCAAGGGCAGTCTCTCCTGCATTGCCCAACCATCAGGACAGCTTTTTCACTTGCCCCTGCCTGGCCAGGTATTCCATTTGAAGAACAAAATTAATTATTTATTGGACGTTCATTTGAAATCTAGCAATAAGTTTTAAAGAAGAAGTTTAAAAAATGTATAATTGTTACCATTAATTATTGTCTTGTGTTACTGTACCCTGCAAACTGTGGTCCTGATGTCAATTCTATTGAGAACATTTTACAGGGATGCCAATAACAGGACTAGGATTGCTCAAAAAAGTAGGAAAGTATAGCGGGGTCCAGGGGCAGCATCCTGGTGGGGGTGCAAGAGGGAGAAACTAGCGCTTTCTCAAAACTGCCCAGAAAGCCACCAGGCCACCAATTGACACTTTTCCTGATCAGGCTGATGTGACACTATACTCCAATTTACAGTATTGACATTCAGGCATGAAAATTGCTGTTCATGAAAAAAACTGAAAAACTTTCCGAAACCAAAGCGAGGGAGCGAAGCGACCGACCGAGCGGGGGACACCCCCCTCCCACACTAGGGAGATATTTCAATTTTGAGGTTCAGAAATATGCAATCTTGTGCATTCTGTGGTGAGAAATTTCACCTCATATTCAATGAGAATTTGGATTAGGATGATTTTATATAGTGTAAGTCATACCAAAACAGGCTCTGGGTACACATACAGTCAAACCTGTCTTAGCGGCCACCTGTCTATAGCGGCCACCTGCTTATAGCGGCCACCAAAATATCCCCCGCAGGAAATTACTGTGTTGTAGACCCTGCATATAGCGGTCACCTGCCTAACGCGGCCAGCGGCCACCCATTATGTTTCCCTCGGACAATATCTGACCGCGTATAGCGGCCACTAATATCGAGTCGAGCCGTAGCTTCATGCACAAAAAAGTAGTTTTTGCTATATAGGCGCGATGTGTTTACCGAGTCCTAGCTCAGTCACACTCTCACACAAACGTCGTGAATAGATTCTACAATGGCCTGAAGATCTAATAGTTTCACCACATTGCCGACTAATTAGAGATTAAAAGTCTTTTTAGTAAGAATAAAGCACTAGTATTGTTCGTTTACGTAATCTTCGCACCATCCAGCTGCAATCCCCTGCACTTTAGTTGTATTGTTCTCCTAAGCTATCGCGGTCGGCATTGCATTGATATTGATCGCCATTGCTCAATACCACAGGCTCGTACACTTCAATATAATTTTTTATTTTTAAAAGATTTATAAAAAAAAGAATTTAAAGCGTTAAAACTTTTGAAAAAAATAATAAAAGAGTGATTTTTTTTTTAGAAAGTGAAAATAATAAAATACTACCCAAGTATTATTTTTTTTAAAGATCAATAATAACGATTTCATGTACGAGAGATTGTCCTGCTGAAAAACGGCGTGAAAACTCGACTCGGATCGTCCACGGCCACCGGCGATCCAGGCCATTGTCGACGTTCGCACTTTCGACGAATGCAAGCGAGCACCTTCTATCGCCTATTCTCAAAACAGTTAAAACTTCTTTTAAACCATTCAAAAGGCAAATATTTATTGAATGAAAATTGATTGCACGATTTTATTAAAAAGATAAACTTATTATTGTAATTTTTTGACAGAAAGCAAAAGCATGATTAGACATCGTTTTTAGACTATAAAAATCAAGAACAGCAGTCTACCGCGGGTGGTACGTACGTGGTATTTTGAGGGAAAATTCATTTTACACAGATTGCTCGTATATCTATTGTTTTTCTCATTTATTGACAACAAAGCATATTATTTTAGCATTTATATATCATATGACATTTTATACGTCAAATCTGTTGATATATAGCTTGTTTTCCTAAGTGATATATGAATGCATGTACACTAACTTTGTTGCGTGTAACAGTGTATGTGCAAAAAAATAAAAATGGCCGCCGACCTGTCTATAGCGGCCACCTGTCTATAGCGGCCACTTTTTCCGTTTCCCTTCGGTGGCCGCTATAGACAGGTTTGACTGTATTTATCAATACCACCAAATGTGATTTAATGTGTATTATGTGCAGAGCACTTTCATGAATGAAACTGAGCAGTGAGCAGTAAGCAACAAATAATCCACTTCCCAAATTCCCAACTTACTTTTGTAAACTAGTAAGTTGACTTTTCTCAGTACAGAATGTCTTTAGATTTTGCCTCTCCTGTATCATTTCTTTTGACGTGGTCTCTGCGCTTTATTTTGAGGCCACAAAATGCCATGATTTATGCAATGTTTATGACGTGAAGTTGTTTTGAATTCCTGTGTTCATGGATCTACTACTGCATGGCTGCGATCGTCGATGATCACAATTTCACCTACCTTGCAAAATGCATGCCGTTTACTTCATCCAAAAGCTGTGATATAAAAGTCAAACTCTACTCTTATCCACACGATCTTGCTGTAAATCTTGTAATTTTCGAGGCTTAACCTTTCAAAAGTACAATCCAAATCGGCTAAAGACAGATCAGTTGCTTGCTTGAGACATCACAGCTGCACTGCACATGGGTTGTGTGACTGTATACATGTAATAACATGGACAATGTGCGAGTGCGCGATTACGGAAGGCCTTTTGTGTAATCCTTATTATGCGATCCCTTACCATGTACGTACAGTATAAACACGGACACAAGTTGCTGTGTGAGTATATGCATGTAGTAAGCTAAGGTATCGCCTCAGATTCCGTCTTCACTGCATGCCCATGCCCATGTATACACGACGTATGCGCGGAAATCCGTAATTTTTAATGGAAAAGTGTGAAATATGCAGAAAAAATCTAGGCTCGGAGGAAAAAGAAGAAATCTGTGGATACGCGGAAAGTTTTCATGCCTGGACATTGAAGCTAGAGCTTTTTCTCAATCAGAACTGCCCAAAAAAGCTACCAATTGACACTTTTCCTGATGTAACACTACTTACTCCAATTTACAGTATTGACATTCATTGGTCAGCTCCCCTCGTTAGAAACAGATTTCATCGATAGACTCTCCAGTGCGACGCAACCTCCCCAAACTAAACAGTAGACTACACAAATTTCCACATGAGGGACTTAAATGGTTTGATGTTGCAACAACTCCACTTTGCTGCAAACACAGGCTAAAATGTTTGTTTCCTTTCTTTCCCTGTAATATTCCATCATGACATTTTCCCCACTCCCTCCCCGATTTTTCCTCAAGAGTTGTATATTATCCATGAAAATACCATGGAGACAACACACGTACACACACAGATACAGTATGCATTACATGTGCAGCGCGAGCGCACGCACACGCGTGGTCGTCAGGTTGTTACACATACAATACATGCAGCATGCACGTACGGAAAGAGGTGAAAGAGAGACATCGCAAGAGAGACAAGGAAAGAAAATGATCAGTTGGCAGATATATCGAGAGGCAGCTGGAGTGACAGACGGAAAGAGTCTTAGCCGAAAAAGTCGGAAAAGAGGCATCCCTGATTTTAAATGATGTAAAATAGTAAATGAAAGTTATCACACAAGAAGCTATAGAGCCGACATGTATAGGCCTACACGTAAATTTAATGTGTATGTGTGTTTATGTGCGCTCTATATTATTGTACATGATTTGTGAGAAAGTCACAAATCACAACATTCCACGCATCGAGGGAAAAAGAATAATGTGGTGACTTACCCCATGGATGTATAGCCTTGAGTATCTTCATGCGATGTACACCATTGGTGATACCCCCATCATCTTTGAGATGTTGGTCAGCAACAAATGGCAGGAGCTGAATGTCAATACCACAGTGCATTAGATTGTGAGTGTACTGTGGATATTCAGGACCCAGAGACTTAAGCCAGTCATAGAGGTCCTTATCTCCACTGTTAGAGTTGCATTTCAGTTGTCCTAACTCACGTAGGAATCTGATAATAAAAGATAGATGATTATACAGACTTGTGTAGAAAGTACATGTACCTGTGGAGAGCCAGAAGGCTGTTAACTCTGTGTTTAATACAGCACACGTATGAAAGGGTTCAAATTGGACTACTTCTCCATTCATTGTGAAGTAACAAGTACTCTACTCAAATTGTCCCTTTCCTTAACTCCATTATGGAACAGATATATTTAAAGGGAGAGCATGTATGGGGTGTCCCCCCCCCCCCAAAAAAAATGCAAAGATAGAGAATTTAATTTCAAAACCTTAAAAAAGCTCTCAACCATTATCAATAAGACTGTTTTTGCAGTAGCTCTTATATTTGGTAGAATTTTATAATAATCTGATGAAAAAAAAATTGAAATTAACAGTGCTTTTGTAAGACCTTTCATTTTTCACATGTTACAACGAAAGGCGCAATGAATAGCATCTGTACACAATAGGCGTATACATCTATCTCATGAACATTTCATAAGGAAACATTAAAAAATGAAGTCATTCAGTCACAGAAGAGCATCTTGCATCAATGAATTCATCACTAACCATTTTACATAAATTCTTCAAAAAAGTCAAACTCATTGAAACATAGCAAACATGTATCATTTTAAAGCTGTAAACCTTGAATTGTATGATCCTAATACCATTTTGGGGAAAACATGTGTAATTATGGAAGGCTAATTATATGCTATGAATATCAATTAGCGTGGTGTACGGGACATTGTATTTTTTCATGTATGACTTATTGAAATAAACTTTGGAATATTTTAAATGCTGGGATGAAAATAACCAGGCTCGCAAATACCATATTTTCCGGTATATAAACTGTAGGTTTTTCCTTCTGGCAAATCTCCCAAAAAGGAGGGGCGGTTAATACACGGATATATAAAGGAAATTATTCATTACAAAACCCAACATTTTGACCAGATTTCTCAGTCTAACGATTGTTAATCATTTTTTAATGTCGTCTCTACATGTCTTTGTCAAAATGATGAAATAAAACACTTGTTTTGCATCATGTATCTCTCTTTGTCGTTATTTTCTGCGTTGTGCTTCAACAAAATCAGCGCGAGTAGCGGGCACACAAAGACTAAGAGTGTCTCCGCCGCAGCAGCCACGTAGAAGAAGGCTGGGGTACCAGCCGGTAATCACAACATTTTGCATGCAAAATTTACCCCCTTGTGACCTTACAGAACCGCTGCGATTTTGGCCCTTTCATTATTAAAACAGCGAGACAATACCCATGCCTATAGTTTTTAAAAACAAGTATTGTTTGCTGACCCAGATTTGGTCCCACTGGTAACTTATGTAACTTCACACCTTGAACAATAGGGAGCTTAGTACCTGAGCTGTGCGCAGGTGACACGGGTATTGAATAGGAGCCCTCTACTCTCACGCTTCTCTTAATAATAATACTTAACAATTCTTATATAGCGCATAACACTTTGCGGAGCATGTCTCTATTCTCTTACGTCACTCTTTCTCTATGTATTTTCTTCTTTCTTCTCTTATTTGCCCCCCCATGAACATATCGATGAATTTCAAGAAATCACACATGAAACAGAAATTCATAATTCCTTTTATTCCTTTTTTTTTTCTTCTTGCTTCCTTCTTCTCCTCTTACTCGTCTCTTTCTCCTACCCCCATATGAACATATTGATGAATTCCAAGAAAATCACACATGAAACAGAAATTCATAATTCTCTTTATTCCTTTTTTCTTCTTGCTTCCTTCTTCTCCTCTTACACGTCCCTTTCTACCCCCCCCTTCCATATGAACATATTAAATTTCAAAAAAGTCACACATGAAATAAAAATTATTTCCTTTGCCGTATTCATAATTAGCTCCTAACCTCAAACTTTTCACTCACATCTTTCTCTCGTTTTCTCATTTAGAACCAAGTTAATAAATGGTAGTCCTCCCCTTTAAATATCAGGCTATAAGACCATAAATTTTCCTCTGTATCCAATAATTTAACACAATAATTCATATTTAATATCAAGCTAACTCGCCCCTTTAAATTCCTCGTTAGAAGACCAGTGTTTGAAGATTTACGACACTCGTAAATTACACAATGGCCACTATAGTTGATCTCGAGAAGGAGAGAGAGTGCCAGACTCATTGGCACACCAGCAGAAAACAAACACGAGGTCACTGGTTGTAAGGGCATGCAGGCCACGTGTGCTTATCTCGTGCATGTGCTGGGTCACAACATGAAGCCTCCAGGGCCGGGGAGCATTTCATAAGTGTCTTGTCAGTGATTTTTACCGACAACTGTTACAAGCTACTGAAATCCTTGCATCTGATTGGCGGAGAGCAAATTTGTCGGTAAAAATCACTGACAAAAACACTTGATGAAACGCTCCCCTGGTCTCTTGTTCTCCCTCTCTCTCTTTTCCCCTCTCCCTTCTATGCATACGAGCGCGCGCTTGGTACATGTACATGGTATGCTTAATTTGGTATGCTCATAAAGGGCCAGGCCGCCAGGGAGGGATAGAAAATTCCAACTTTTCTAGTGATGACCGTTGATCGGGCTGTTGATTCTCTAAAAGTACTGTAATAAGGAATATTTTTCGGCGTATTTCTACAGAAAACTGTAAATTGACACAAACTGGTACTTGGTCTGTTTTGTAATTTTTCAGACATTTCGTAGTTGACTGAGATATGATTACGATCGTGTCATGGGTTCTGATATGTACTTGTAGCTGGCTGTATGACCAAGGAGTACCTCCTTGGTATCACTCTGTTTGTGTGTGCGGCATGATTAGGAAGAATTTGAAGATTTTTTTTTTTTCCCTAATTACAAATTACAATTTACTTCTTTCGCTCCTTTCTCAATAATTAATTATGCTAATTAGGTGATGTCGCAAATGCAAAGTCCCGTACGTCACAATTTTGATGTGTCTTTTTTACATTCCAAAAAAGAATTAATCAGTATTTTTCAAAATTATTTTGTGAAGTTCTGATATACATGTACTCAACAAAACCAGATGAATGTGCCACCGTCTCCTATATATGCCTCCGCCTAAATTCAGTTTATGGCTCAAACTGTTCTTTAAATATTGTGATAACCAGAAGAAAAGCCTACAATTACATGTTAATTGACCTATTTGACATTTGACCTTACAGATGTAACCCAAAAGTCAGTTTACTTAGTTGAGATATGGTGATAACAAAGCTAAAAAACATTACTTTCACATATAATGACCTCTATGACATGTCACCTTTGACCTAGAAGTGAACAAAAATCTAATCAGTTCGTCTCACAGTGGTGATACATACTAGCACCAAGTTTGAAGTTCATAACTCAAATGGTTCTTGGAATATCGCATTAATGAGGCCAACACCTGCAATTTAAGAAATTGACCTCTGTGACATTTGACCTTTGACCTAAATACCCCAAAATCTACTCAGATCATCACATGGTGATATATTCTAGCACCAAGTTTGAAGTTCATACCTCATGTGATACTGTATAAGCTGTTATTTTCGTGAGGGTTTTATTTTCGCGAATTTCGCGAATGAAAGATCACCCGCGAATTTAACAACGCGCGAAAATATTCTCATATGAACATGCAACATTACGAGAGCACATTTTTACAAGGCGAACAATACAGTGCTGTATACATGTACATACTAGTAGTACAAACCTAGCTAGCTACATGTAGCCCTAACAATTGCATGGGGGTGTGTGTACACTGCAAGCTCAAGAGATACGATACGGGTCGAAATGAGTGAGTATATGTGACGGGAGTTGTGTGTATAGCGAGAACAAACTCGTGAGCTTAGTCTTTACAAACAGCATGATCGTAAACTGGTTGATGTCAGGGAATTTCCCTAGATCTGTTGTGTGGTGGTGAACGCGAATTTAACAACACGCGAATATGTGGCAGAGGTCGCCATTCGCGAAAATATCAGCTTATACAGTACTTGAGTTATCGCGAGAACGAAAAAGCAGGACAGACGAATGGACGGACAACTCGAAAACATAATGCCCTCGGCACCACCTTCGGTGGGCGGAGGCATTAAAAAAAATTGAACTATGTGAAAACAATTTGTGCTGGAGAAGCCTGATCTACAATATAATTCTGTCACAATTTTTTTTATCAATGTTAAGCGCCGAGAGACAACAGTTTATTTGTAAAAGCGCTATATAAATGATTATTACCTATATAAGACATTATAGCCGCGCATTAAAAACGGTTGTCCGCATGAGAGGATATTGCACGGAATGCTGAATCCACAAAGGCTACAGTACTAAACTTGCCGTGCAATATTATGCCATATTTTGTCCGGTCTGTTTGCGTGTGTGCAAATAATGCAACACATACACACATACGCACATGACGTCATTAAAGAGGTTAAGTCAAACTTGTGTGATCACAATGAAGTATGATGAGGGGCTCTATTATTTGGTCAAATGATTTTTATTAAGTTCTAAATCATTTTCTTGTAGGGTATATTGGATTGCTTTATTTCACGGAATACCAGAAAATATTACACTCGTTATGGCCAATATTCTCTGGTATCCCATTCAGAGCCATCCAATATAATAAAGAAGTATTGTATTGTATTGTATTGACTTGTAATGTACTGTACAATGTACTGTATTGCATTGTATAGTTATTGCATTGCATTGTACAGTATTATAATGTATTGTAATATGTATTGAATTGTATTTTATTGTATGGTATGGTATGGTAGTATGGTATGGTATTGTATGGTATGTATATTGCACTGTTTTGTACTGTACTATACTGTATTGTATTACACAGTATTGTATTGTATGGCAATGTATAATATTGTATTATTATATATTGTACTGTAACAGTATAGTATTGTATTGTATTGTGTAACAGGGAACATACATGTACCTTCTTCTGAGGAGACTGCTCTCCATCTCAATATCTCTCATCAATTCTGTCTCGGTGATAGTCAGAAGTAGATCTCCATCCACCTTGTGGTTCTCAAAGCCAAAACAAAAATTGGTAAAACCTGTAGAATAGCAATGTTGGAGAATGTGTGGTTAGTTAAACAAATTTTCTGATGCATCTACAAAAAGTTTCATGAAATAGTGCTGCTGATTTATAAGTATAAGGATGACATGTTGCTACAGACATTCACAATATTGGCCGATATACGTGAAGGTGTACTAACTTAAGCCCAAGTTTAAGTGGGAAGAGATGGTCCGCTGATTTATGGAGTGCTAAGTGTGAACCTCCACATTCATAAAATTACCATAATTCTGTTTCTAAATAAACAACCCCAAGGCCCAAATATAAAAAATACAAAAAAACCTTCTCATTTTCATTTTATGACTTGGTTCAATTTGGGTATTCATTTGATATAAACAGACAGTAATTTGTACAGAATAAAAAGGTTGACACTGACATCAGTGGACCAAGTTAAACCAGGTTTAACCTAGTCTACCTTTATGAACAACTTTTGGTTGTTTAGGTGCAGAATTATGGTTCATTTTATGGAATGAGTAGGTTGACACCAGTGTTATAGCTACGGTGGTCGGCGGTGGACGGGCCCGACCAGCACGGGGGGTTTCCGTCCACCACTCCCGTGGAAAACACTGCTTCCGACCGGCACTAATTTCACATAAGAAACAGCATTAAACGTAACTGTTTGTGAAGAAACGTGGTACTTACATTCATATTTCCATCTTTATTCTTGTTTTATTTGCAATCATACAAGAATCATGCTTTCTATTTGACAATAAATGATTATTTCTTAAAGATTTGCCGAGTTTTGTTGTCTTTTGTTACGCACTATACTGTACTACTGTTCGTAATTTGCACGTACAAATATATATCATGTTTTACGTAGCGTATACCGGAAGCTGCTAATTGCGAGGCTCCGTTCGCTAGAATGACTTGTTGCTCGTCAGTCAGTGAAATTTGAACCACCACTAAAAAGTTCCTAGCTATAACACTGGTTGACACTTAGGCCCGAATTCACAAAAGTGGCTTATCTTAATCCATGATTTAAACCATGGTTTAAGCCTCTGCCGTGGACTAAAATAAGCGTTAATAAGCGTTAATAAGCGTATATAAGGACATGACTGTATGCCCATTGGATACGAGGACAAGCACGTACTACGCTTATGGATGTTTAAACCATGGGTTAGAAAAACCTCTTTTGTGAATTCGGGCCTTTGTGTTCCATAAATCAGTGGATTAGTAAGCATTTATGTATACATACCAAGTTACCTACCAATACGGTGAATGTTTGAAGCCAGGGTTATTTAATAGGCAGGATATTTTGAGTGGCAGGCGGTATTTGATGAAAGTTTACATATTTTGTAGTTTTCTGTTGTACAATTTCAATTGTGGGATGAATTTGACATAAAAGATTATTTTACTCCTGAGTGGTGGGATCTAGTGCCAAAATTGCTGGTTAATGGTGGGCTCTAAACCTCAGAGTTCTGCAGCCTATCTCTGCCCAGTGTAGCTATAACTTTGTTTGTAGCTACATGTAATCCGCATACCTACAAATCAGCAGCAATTTTTAATGAAATACTTTGTAGAACTGGCGCCACAAGTGGCAGAACACTTTGACTGAGAAATGATTGTATTATCTTAAAGGGCAATCCAACCTATGTAAAAAGTTTTTGTGTGAAAGGAGAACAATAAGAGAAACAGGATGGTGAAATCAGACAAAGAATAAGAAAGTTATGAATGTTTCGAAAAAATCACTACATCTATGCGAATCTCAAATTAAAGGATAAGTCTCAGCAGTTTTAATGTCACTGCTGAATGGTAGTCCTACTCCTTAAATTAGTAGCACATTAATTTATATGAAGCCTGCATGAGGCTTACAGCATTAGACATATGAATGCAATTAACCGCAACATATCTCATTTGCATTATTAAAGGAAAAATCATCAGTGGTATGACGATATGATCAATCAAGTATGTAACATAAACTGGACTCAATCACATCAGATGGCATATCTTATATGAGAACTAATAGGCCCAAATTCACAAAGGTGGTTTACTTTAAACCATGGTCCAAACCATGGTTTATGTAAATAAAATAAGTGCAAATAAGAGTAAATAAGAATAAATAAGCGTAGATAAGCGTAAGTGAGCATGCGCACCCATTTCTATTTCATGTGCATGAAGAATAAGAAAAACAGGATAAAGATAAAATGTACATGTATATATTGGTCTAAGTAATCCTATTATTTCCCTCTTTTCTATCACTCCCTCTGACCTACCAATGCTTTTGACCCACATCTGAACTTCCTTCACACTCCAGCATGAAATATTGAAGGACAATTTGGACGGGATTTATGAATGTTTCGAAAAAATCACTACATCTATACGAATCTCATATTAAAGGATAAGTCTCAGCAGTTTTAATGTCACTGCTGAATGGTAGGCCTACTCCTTAAATTAGTAGCACATTAATTTATATGAAGCCTGCATGAGGCTTACAGCATTAGACATATGAATGCAATTAACCGCAACATATCTCATTTGCATTATTAAAGGAAAAATCATCAGTGGTATGACGATATGATCAATCAAGTATGTAACATAAACTGGACTCAATCACATCAGATGGCATATCTTATATGAGAACTAATAGGCCCAAATTCACAAAGGTGGTTTACTTTAAACCATGGTCCAAACCATGGTTTATGTAAATAAAATAAGTGCAAATAAGAGTAAATAAGAATAAATAAGCGTAGATAAGCGTAAGTGAGCATGCGCACCCATTTCTATTTCATGTGCATGAAGAATAAGAAAAACAGGATAAAGATAAAATGTACATGTATATATTGGTCTAAGTAATCCTATTATTTCCCTCTTTTCTATCACTCCCTCTGACCTACCAATGCTTTTGACCCACATCTGAACTTCCTTCACACTCCAGCATGAAATATTGAAGGACAACTTGGACGGGATTTCTTCACCGATAGTGCGAAGTGCCTGTATGGCCAGCTTGGATGCAATCTCATTGTTACTGCTTGCTACCTGCCGTAGGGATGCTATCACGTTTATATCTTGGAAAACCTGCAACAAATCACATGGAAAATGGCTATCAAGATTATTTTTTTTTTTATTTATTAAAAATGAACCCCAAAATAAACTAACTACGGTAGTTAAACTAGTACATTGCATCAATTTAAAGCTGTAAGTCTATACTTGTATCTTCATAATCTGATTTAGTTTTAATAGGTACTTTGACACTACTGGATAATGAAATTTGCATAATAAGGAAACATTATCTTGAAACAGAAAGTCCATTGACTATAGAAATTCAGGAAAGAAAAAAAGTACATGTACAGTATATTACTTTGAAAACAAAACCTGCAAATTGCTAAAGAAGGCTAAACCATTCGAATACAAAGAAATTGGAATAGCATTAACTGTCTCACAAAGCTTTCCCAGCTTCAGTTACATGTTCATCAGCATGTAAATGTACAATGTACATATACATGTACCATGTGTACCACTCATCCGTTAATGTCTAGCCCTGCTTAGAGGGTATTGTTCAGGATTTATTGTCCTAGGGCCCCTGTTCTTAAAGTGCGGCCCATGGGCCACTTGCGGCCCGTGAGCTGATTTCATGCGGCCCGCAAAAAGAGTCTAGTATAAAAAAGAAAAAATGTTTTATGTATGTGGATACATAATACATAATTTTCTGTTTAACGAGGGCTAAATACTGAACGGTTTTCGGTTAAACGCACTCACACATATGCAAGGTTATAACACGGGAGACAGGCATAACAAAAATGAGACTTGCTACAAAAGCCATTATTTTCCTCTCTTTAACCATATAATAGTGATAAAAAGCATACATTTACCTACCAAACTTGAGCTTAAAATGCCTTATTTATTGATAATTTGTAGTTTTCGAAGTGAGTTTAACCTTTAAAATGTTGATTCCGTTGTATGGGGGCAGCCATATTGTCTATCAAATCCCTGCATGTAAGTTCTGATCAGAAGAGGGTGCCAGAGAACTTTACAGAGCTCTGGTTCTACACATACATGTATTGACATTTTAGCTTTGCATAAGCTTTGCATATTCATGAGTACCAAGATGGCAGCCCCATTGCTTAACCATTATCACCATTTGAAAGCTCTAGAGCTGACTTTTAAACCACAAAATAACAAGAAATAAGACATTTTAAAATCAAATCATGGTAGGTAAATTGAGGCATTATCGTGGTTGAGGAAACCACCATTCACTCCACACAGAACCACACACGAACAGGTGGTTTCCTCAACGACGATATAGCCTAAATTGATACTTTTTAGCACTGTTATGAATAAAAAGGAGAAAAATTAGGCTTTTATAACAAGTTTTACATTTTGCTTTTCGACATTCCTATGTATCACACATTTTGCTTGCAAATAGTATTTCATGATTATCCGTTCCTTGTCCTATCACCCCTGATCTTAAAATGCGGCCATGAGACGATTTCATGAGGCCACAAAAATAGTCTAACTAGTAAAAAAAAAAATGTTTTATGTATATGGATACATACATGTAATACATCATCCTAACTTCATGTACATTAATTGTACATGTATTGACTTGAATAATGGTATCAAAATTTTTGCTCGCTCACTTCACTCCTCGCAAATAGCATTTCATAATTATCCGTTCCTTGTCATATCAGGTATACAGTGTAGTTGGGGAAAAAACATCAAAGAAAAAAAATAAAGATAATAAAACGGGAGGGGTATTCTAAAATTGTTCAGCCTTCCTTTTAATATATGAGGCTGGGGATGGGGACTGAAGCCCCCTCCCCGAGAATAATATCTAAATGACCCGACATTCAGGTACCCACCACCTCATTTTCAGGCAGTGAAATGGTCTCAATATTTATATCCTATCTAAATTAGCAAATTTTTATGACAAAATTATATTTTTGCGGGGTTAAAGGTTAATTTTTTTTGCTCACTTGCTGAATTGAAAAA
The DNA here is from genome assembly GCA_025617745.1 of Heliocidaris erythrogramma. NCBI lineage: Eukaryota > Metazoa > Echinodermata > Echinoidea > Camarodonta > Echinometridae > Heliocidaris > Heliocidaris erythrogramma. The sequence goes on along the minus strand of CM046861.1, from coordinate 23,112,806 downwards.
CCAGAAAGTTAAAACACAGTGTATTCGGGCAAGCGACATCAGTCGCATCATACTCCCATACGTTTTTAATACTCGGTGGCCCGCGACATAATTTCAGGATATATCTGGCCCGCCTGACAAAATAATTTAGAACCCAGGTCCTAGGGTGTAGTTCCACTTGGGGATTTCTTGTCATGGAGGGAGGGGGTAGTTGTACTAGAAGTATGTCACTTATGGGGTGTTGCAAGAAAGTTGCGATTGATTGCAAGTTGCAACTGATCGGTACTGACCAATCAAAATCATTGTTGCAAGTGCACCTTCTTGAATGGGCAGACCCTGAACCATTCAGAATGGTTGTTCTAATTTGCTTTACAATTTGCAATTGATTGCAACTTTCTTGCAACACCCCATTAATATGATCAGACTTCATATTCTAGTCCAAAGACACCTTGTGGATGTAGAACGGAAAATACCTGAATGAATGACATGCACACATGTACATGTACGTACATGTATGTAGAATTTTTAATGTTAAAACACTTGAAGGGGTAACTATGAACACTTTGGGATAATTTAAACTATGGCACATACACATATACATATATGTCTGTGTGGTAGAAGTTTCAATTGCAGCTTACCTTTGTTCTTCCTTGTTCCTTCTTAATAATGGCCTCCATAGCAAAGTGGAATGAAGCAAGACATTTGGCCTCCCTCCTACTACATTCTAGTAGAGGCATGAGCCTGGTCAGCCATCCCTCGGATCTACCCTGAGCATGGGCCTTGTCACTCCTTGCAAACTCACCAGGATCATGGGTGGTCACAAAGGGTTCCACCAGGTCAAGGGTTCCAGAGCTGACGACCTGTCGTTCGATAGCCTGATTGGATGCTAGAACAGCAATAGCCAGGCAGGCATAGTAACGGATGCTGTTGTCTGAGTTGAAAGCAAGAGGAAAGAGCCACTCCGAAGTGCGGAAGTCAATCATGCGCTGCTGGTTGGCAGACCCACCATACATAGCACAATTAGCTAGGGCAGCAGCACAGTGACGGAGAGTGATGTTGTCACTCATTCGACAGCTATAGACAACAGCCTGCAGTCCACCACGGTCAATAACCTTTGTGCAGGTGTCTTCTGAGTGCTTGAAGAGGTTCTCAAGGATTCCCATGCCTATCTGTAGAAGTGTCGGCTCTTTTTTAGAACAAGCTAATTTCACAACAGACTCTAGGCCTTTTCTAACTACAAAGTCACGGTTATTTGCGGTCATTATCTGCTCTAATAGCCTAGCGGAATTAATCTGCAAGGCTCTGTCATCAGATTTACAATTTTTAAGGAGAATATCTAAGCCACCTTCCATTCGTAATGCATCACTAATGCTGTAGGCCAGGTCACGACCATACTTTGGGGTACTCCAGGCATCATCTACCATCCTATAGAGCTGCTGAGTGGCTTCTACCACCTTCTCTGGGTTATCCTGCTTCAGCTGCTGTATCACATCCTTAGCTAGAGTGACAGTGCTCTCCATCCTTGTACCATTTCCTGTAGGTGGAGGAGAAGAACACTCGGGGGATCCTGGCTTGGTTGACATTCTCTTGAACTTTCCACTACGCTTTGTTGATGATCTAAAACTACCTCTTAATGAGAAATCTCCTACCTCATCTCCTAGCCTATCAAGGGTCACCACTTCCTTATTGGTTTGGACATCTAATGTATCTGGCGTCACAACATCATGAGTCTTCTTTACCCTGAGGCTTCGGCTACGCTTTGGGGAAGACGATCCAGTGTTACGTTTGAAGGAGCTCCACACTGTCCTCGTTTGCCTTGGAGGGGACTTGTACTCGAAAGAAGACTCTGTCAATGGATTCTCCGTCATCGAGTCTGAGGAAGGTGGTAGAGGTTCTTTGATAGTTTCTGGTAGTAATGCAGGTGGAGGTGGTGTAGAAATTTCACTGTGTGGTGGAGTTGAGGCTACTCCGACTCCTTTCTTACTGCAATGCACACCCATCAATTTGCAAGCATTGTATTGTCAGTCATGCTTCTGAAGAATGAAGTAGCCATCCTGCAAGACAAACACACAGCACATGTTACAGGGTAATTTCAAGATTTCTTGTATGCTGATAAAAACATTAACTGAACATGTATATGTTATCTATTATTCATTCATGTTGCTTTTGGGCAATTCCATAAAGTTGGACGTACATTTCAGACACTTGAATGAGTCACAGTAGAAAAGTTTAATACAATCTATCAATTTTTATTTGACCAATATGTAACATCTAATGGGTAAAAAGCAATTACAGATATAAAAGAGGCACCATCACTATAACGACCTTGTACTAATTAAAAAACATTGCCAGGTCGGACGTACGCAGAAAAGTGAGTTTTTTGACATTCTAATTTCATCTGGAAATCTCTGTGAAGTGTGTGTTTTTTTTCTTAAAATTCATCCATAACTATTTCAATTAGATGTTAAATGATAAGAAATAGCAAGAACTAGATGAATATTCGACCGCGCGCGGTCGGAATTTATGCCTCCGCCATCACCAGATTGGAAATGTATGGCATACATGTACACTCTAAAAAGGACTGGTCCAACAAAATGACAAATCTTTTCACTTAAAATGCACAGGAGACAGAAAATGTCATACTGAGTATTTTCATATAAAACTAGAAATATTTGATAACAAGGCTAAAAACCAGTAATTTCATGTAATTTTATGTAAATTGACCTCTGTGACCTCTGACCTTTGACCTACTTACCCAAAAATCTAATCAGTTCATCTTTCTATGGGTATGCATACTGGTACCAAGTTTGAAGTTCTCACCTCAGATAGTTCTTGAGATATCGCGGTAACGGTGGTAAAAACCACTAATTCCATGTAATTTCATGTAAATTGACCTCTGTGACCTTTGAACTTTGACCTACCTACCCCAAAATCTAATCAGTTCATCTTCGTATACGGTAACATACTAGTACCAAGTTTGAAGTTCTTACCTCAAACAGTTCGAGATATCGTGGTAACGGTGCTAAAAACCAAGAATTTTTATGTAATTTCAGGTAAATTGACCTCTGTGACCTCTGACCTTTGACCTACTTACCCCAAAATCTAATCAGTTCATCTTTCTATGGGGATACATACTGGTACCAAGTTTGAAGTTCTCACCTCAGATAGTTCTTGAGATATCGCGGTAACGGTGGTAAAAACCACTAATTCCATGTAATTTCATGTAAATTGACCTCTGTGACCTCTGACCTTTGACCTACTTACCCCAAAATCTAATCAGTTCATCTTTCTATGGGGATACATACTGGTACCAAGTTTGAAGTTCTCACCTCAGATAGTTCTTGAGATATTGTGGTAACGGTGCTAAAAACCAAGAATTCTTATGTAATTTCATGTAAATTGACCTCTGTGACCTCTGACCTTTGACCTACTTACCCCAAAATCTAATCAGTTCATCTTCGTATGGGGATACATACTGGTACCAAGTTTGAAGTTCTCACCTCAGATAGTTCTTGAGATATCGCGGTAACGGTGGTAAAAACCACTAATTCCATGTAATTTCATGTAAATTGACCTCTGACCTTTGACCTACTTACCCCAAAATCTAATCAGTTCATCTTTCTATGGGGATACATACTGGTACCAAGTTTGAAGTTCTCACCTCAGATAGTTCTTGAGATATCGTGGTAACGGTGCTAAAAACCAAGAATTCTTATGTAATTTCATGTAAATTGACCTCTGTGACCTCTGACCTTTGACCTACTTACCCCAAAATCTAATCAGTTCATCTTCGTATGGGTATACATACTAGTACCAAGTTTGAGGTTCCTACCTCAAATGATTCTTCAGATATCGAGGTAACGAGAAGTGGGACGGACGGACACACGGACGGACGCACGGACGGACGGACGCACGGACGGACGCACGGACGGACGCACGGACGGACGGACAACCCGAAAACATAATGCCTCCGGCACCCACCTTCGGTGGGCGGAGGCATAAAAAATGTCTTGTTTCCACTTTCAAATAATAAATATTTATGCTTCTTCTCAGTGTCGGACGTACAGGACTGCCATGTCGGACGTACATGTATAAATGTGTATTAGATACAAACATTCTGCCAGTAATTAAGTGTTTATTATCATGATAACTGATTAAACTTGTCTTACATCACAAATGAATTACCCTACATGTAGAAACAGAGCACACTCTAAAAGATGAACACTTTTTTAAAACTTCATATATGTATGAACACCATTCCAAGTAAACCCAGAACTCTTTTCTCATATCTTGCTACAATAAAACAATAAAACAGGAGATATCTAACAAAATAATACACTGTACTAACCTAGATAGACTGACACTTTGTAATAAACAGGCCTACCCTTGTGATATTAGCTCTGGGGGCATTTCATGAAAGGACTTGTCAGATATATTATCAGACAAATTTGCTCTCAGCCAATCAGATGCAAGGATTTCAGTAGCTTATAACAGTTTTCGGATAAAATATCCGACAACTTCCTTTCATGAAACGCTCCCCTGGAATCCATTTCCCCTTCAAATTAAATAAATGAAAAAATAAAGATGCCAATAAACTCTTACTGTGAGGCTTGATAACTACATATTGTCTCATCATAATTCAACAGACCGGCACATAATTACAGAAATGTATTAAGTTCTTATTCATTAAACCTGTAATTTTTCATGTCTTTGAAATGGCACAAACAAAAAATCTAAACACACTGGAACAACTATCATGTGCACCCATATAATTCCTTTTACAGGTAAGGGCAGGGGACCTTGCAAAAAGAGATGAAAGGCTTATAGTGAAACTCCACTGTCCCCTGGGGCCAGCAACTACAGGTGGATTAAATTTTAACATCTTTTCTGAAATAGAAGATTTGATCAGTGGTGTCTGGCCACTTCCAATATCTGCCTGTTGCATGCATGACATTGACTTTGAGATCTGCATTATCTGCACCAAATTGTATCACTTCACCTGGGAAAGTTTTCCCCTGATAAGCAACTAACACCCGGTCCCCAACTCGTATTTGTAGTTCATCACTTGCAGGACCCTCATCATGAGAAGATTCATCCATGCTGTCGATTTGTGGTATGGCACCAAAATGTTTCACATGTTTCGGCCTCATAAAATCTAATATTTTTCAGCATCATTCTGAACAGTAATAAAGATCTGGATGAACTTGTCTTGGGGAATTAAGTAATTAATCAATTTAATTAATTAATTAATGAAAGTGGACACTTGTAATGATGTAGACAAGGGGTGATACATGTACAAGGCACTTAGGCACTTTAATGTGGCAGAAACTAATTCACTTTGAATGCAGTGTCGGACGTACAGGAAAATTGATGTCGGACGTACAAAAAAAGTGTACGTCCGACCACACATTTTTTTCTTAATTACAGATAATTAGATTAATTTAATGTACTGTCTATGCAGAGGGTCTAAAACTTGCTTTGCGCAGAGATCCTGCCATTCATTAGGTAATTTGTCTTTTTGTTACATTAAAATATGACGTTTTTTGGTGTTGGACGTACATGGCCTAAGTAGTAGTAATATCAATTAGCAATTAAGCATAATTTAAAAAGTCATATATTTTCTAAATTATTGTCATGGATACTTACTGTTATACTGTTTGCATCTATCATGGTAATGGAAGTCAGTCAACTTATTTTCTTTTTTTAAACTAAGAAATTGGTTTGTGCAACACAGTGGTAATAAGTTAGCTTTGATTTATTCCTCGGGTTTAGAGGGGTCTGGTGACCTTGAACTTGGTCCAGTCTATTTGAAACCTAGATTTCCTGACGGTATATATTATTACCTTTAGAATGATATATTATTCTGACCAATTTGAGGATTTTAAAAATTTCACCCACTGGTTGACGTGTTTATGGAATTGCCCTTTTAACAGTATTTTAGCACAGTTGAGTTGCTAGATACCTATTATAGGAACAAATGAAACAACCGAGGATAGCAGCCATCGTTTAAAGGAAATATACACATCAGTACCGGTACTTAAAAACTTAAACACATGTACAAGATTATTTGAAATAACCTTGTACTCCTGCATAACTGTACTTGGTGTGCATCATAGCCTGGATTAGTCATTTAGTGGAGGGCAGATCATACATCATTACATGAGGAAGGGGAAAGTAATCACTGTATTTAAATATGGCATTTTTTATCATGGAAACCAATATTTGTAGCAGAGTACCTGTAGCTGAGAAGTCCCTCCATCAGGTAATTTAGTACATGTAAAAGTAAATTAAATCCTGCTTAATTGATTTTCGTGTTCCTTTTACACTACCGCAGCAGTGAAAGTTTGAAATACGGTCTAGCCCCATAAAGGTTTAGGCCTATGAGTATGAGTGGCATTCAACATCATGATACACATGCCCCCTCCCCTTCCTTAGCTAGCTTTTCAGGTGTAAACATTTCTTGTTAACTCTTTATTCGCTATGGATCGAAGCCTTGGACTGCCACATTGTTTGAAGTAGTCACTAGTTTGAAGTATAGATACAAATGTTGACAGCTTTGATGGGCACGGTTAAAACTATGGCCCGAGGTGCGCTCACAACTGTGCTATGCCTGAGATGACAGTCGAGGGGCATAGCACAGTTGCAAAATTACTGAGGGCCTGGTTTTAACCGTGACGCGAAAAAGAAGGAGTCAACATTTGTTTTATATACTGCATCCTTTGTTAGCTCAGAAATTCATTTCAGAAACAGATGATATACGGTACCGTAACTTTATTCTCATCGATCGTTCTTTCAAAATTTCATTCAGTGTACATGTATGGTGCCGGCTGCGCGCCCGTGTATCTAAATTGCCATAGCTACACGCGCGCGTACAGAGACATAATTTTGCATTGTACGCACGAGCCGAACTATGCCCTGGCAATAGTTTTCACCATACCGTCTGGCAGTCCGTAGCAAATTTCATGCCCACAAATTTGACCAATCAGAGGCCTAGAATCTAGACATGCGGTATATAATATTATACATGTAAGTCTACACAGTATGTTTCCATTAGGTAATAAGATTAGTAAATAGTGTATGTATAATATGCGCTGTGATTGGTTAGATTCGCATCACGTGACGTGCAAAAATGTTGTTAAACTTTTTGTACGGGAATCCCGGGCCTAATACATCAGTGGCGGATCCAGGCAGGGGTGCCAATAGACTGAAAATTCTGTCTCTCGTTCGCCAGCTCTTCACTCAGAGACAGAAACGGTCGTATCACTCTGCTGTGCAAACCGAATACACATTGACTTACACACTAATAACAGTTTGAATACAGCTGCAAGATTTTCAAATGGAGAATACTGAATTACCTGAAAAATGAGCTTTCAACGGATTATTCAATCAAATTTAGTCAGATGACTGCATGCTCTATCGCAAGATCAATTCCAGTGCTGACTCAAGACTGCTTCAGAAGGACTTGGATGCCTTGCAAGAGTGGGAACGAGACTGGCTAATTCAATCCCCGGAAGTGCCAAGTTCTCAGGGTCACTAACAAAAGGAAGCCTGTTGAGTATTCCTACGTCATCCATGGCCAAGTTCTTGAGGAAGCAGAGACTGCAAAGTATCTTGGCATTCATCTCAAGAACAACATGAACTGGACCCACCACATCAAAACTGTCACTAAGAAGGCAAACAACATCAGCACCTTTCTACAGCGAAACATCAGACCCTGTCCGGGGCAGACCAAAGCATTGTGCTACTTGACACTAGTACGACCCATCCTTGAGTATGCCTGCACGGTATGGGATCCACATACCCAAGACAACATTCAGAGACTGGAAATGGTTCAGCGTTGATACGCTCGCTTTGTCACAGGTGACCTTCATCGAACAAGCAGTGTTAAATTGATGCTGACCAAACTCCAGTGGCCATCTCTCCAAGAACGTCGGGCACAACTCAAGATGATGCTGATGTACCACATTGTTAACCAACTTACAGACATTCCTCATACCAATCTTTTGATGGTAACAACATCACACCGTGGACATTCTCAACAATTCCAGATCCCCTTCGCAAGGACTTTAGTCTACCCAGACGTCATTCTACCCAGACTCTATAAGACTTTGGAACATGCTTCCTGGAGATCTTGTGAACCGTACCTCTGCCATCTCATTTAGTCAGGAGGTACAGGAAATCCAGCTCCGCTAAAAGGGGATTCTGTGGTTTTTTTAGCTGCACATAGTTACCTTGTAGTCTTTTTATTTGGCACTGTACATATGCTGCACCTGCCGGCCAAACCATACAAGTACGAGAAGACACCAGATGGTGGACTGTACTTATCAAGAAGAAGAAGAAGAAGAAGAAATTGGGAGTTGAACCGATTCCTTAAATAAAAGGGCCTAGGCCTAACATTAACCAATTCAATAATAATGGCGCCGTGTCCACTTTGGTGTTACACCTACTGATTGCGGGACTGAGTCTGGCCTTAGGTCGACCTCAAACCACATCCAGAGGTGGACTGGGATGGAGGCGGCCCAGTCCGGCTTTTTAAAAAAAGTTGATGTTACTTACACATACATCGAGGTACATGTATGTGTAACAGGGGTCTTAGCTTACAAAAGCATAACAGAAACAACACCAACAAGGCAATTTTTGCCTCATCGAGGTCACAAACCCATTTGTTTTGTGTGTGTCATAACAAAAACTGTTAAAGATCACATTGCAAGAAAATCACAAATATGGCAATTAATGTATCACTAGAAACTGGGAAGCTTACAGATGGCAATCGTATAAGTTTTATGTCAACTGCGTATCTGATGATTATAAAAACATAAATAAAAGCATCTGGAATATCCGAGGATTCGCCAGAGATGTTTTGATGTCGTCACACAAGGGATCGATCCTGCTTAAGCAGACAATGTTTGGTATATTTAACATGACCTTATTTCACACCATTCTAAAAGGGAAAGTGAAACTGATTCTGATAACTAAAACCGTTTGATTGTAAATACACAGGAGAAGGGTCAATGATCAATGAAATAAACCCCACTTTCAAATTGAAAAGCCCTCCGAATAATATCACAGATTGTATTCGTTCCCTCTTGAAACGGCGAACATGCCCCGGTGCAAGCAGCTGAAAATACAATGGCGTCTTATTTTGTATACAAGTGACTGATTCCTTTATTTTTTTAACGCTGCATTTTTCATCAAAATAATACCATACACGAAGTTAAGAGTGAGGCAACAGACTAACATTAAGACTGACGCTAGTCAAGTAAGAGAAAATGACAAAACAGGCACTGAAAAATGTGTAAGATGTTATGGGACATCGTCTGCTTAGACAGGACTGGTCCTTCGTGTGTCGTCACACATCTCAGCAGCGTTCAAGGAGCCCTTCAGCTGCTATATCGGGGGCTGTATTTTACCGTTTTATAATTGATAATAATCATTAATTCAAACGTTTCCAAGCGTTGAATTTGGATAACCTTGTATAATTTATGCCATCTATGCAATAATAAGTATTAAGCCAATATTTATTTTGATGGAATTTTCTTGCAATGTGATCTTTAAGAAAACAAAAGTAGACAGTGAATCTTTGAATTAGACAGTCAAAAGGGGTAATTTCTCATGAGGAATCTGCTTATCATATTTTTATTTGCGCCGAGGTAATCCCTTTGCCACAAATGTAAACAAAGCAAACTGATCTCCCAAATCAGAAGTCTCTGATATCAGAGACAATCTCTCAAATGGGAGAGTCTCAGATATCAGTCGTGCACCTCTACAATGTAACCTACACTCTATTTATTACTTATTCAATTCAATTTAGGCCAAGTGTGATGCCTTTACCTAATACCGACCTCTTAACGATGTTTCCAACGACTACGGGAAAGATTCTCCATGAAACGTAATGAAAATTCATAAGACTACTAGCCAAAGATCCAGGTACTGACGAGCGATAATACTTGCGCGTTCTTGTAGAAATGACGCCACAATAGAGTCATCTCATTTTACGCATAGAGGGAGAAGTGCGTCTTATTTTAATGAAAATATGAAAAATTAAGAATAAATTGATATTTACGTTTTTATTCCTCATCCTGCTCTATTTTGGCTGTTCTCAACGTTGCTAGGCATTCTACGCGTAGTCCCATGCGTTGATTTGCAAGACGCGCCCTAGATGCCATGATACGCTTAATGGTCGGTATTATTATCACTGCCATTATCATGGTTGAGGAAACCACCATTCACTCCACACAGAAGCGCTTCATCATGTTCATTGTGTTACACGCACTGGTTTTCTCATTACCCATCCATAGACTATGCACTTTATTTTTGCGTGCTAACGAACGAGTGGTTTCCTCAACCACGATATAGCCATGATAGCCCTCTCACTCAAGTTGGCAACCCTGTTTACTACTAGTCATGCTAGTTGGAGATCAAGATCTATTGTAAGACTAAGAGTCGGGGACTATTAAAAGTAAGTTGATGACCAGGTCCGATAAGGATGGCAATTATTTCAATTAACGTCTGACGATTCACCATCACAACTTGTCAGTGCATGCTCGTACCGTTTATCACTAACTCCTTGTTTGACTCATTGGAAGAATGGATGCCGTGTCGTGACTTGGTCACTCTTGCCTTGCCCTTGGATTGGAAGTTGGAGCTGGAGGAATGATTCGAACTCATCACAATTTGGACACTCCTCTTTTTTTCTCCCTTTTTTTTTCTTTTTCTTGATAATTTCCCTGAGCATGCTGAGGCGAGGGCTTCTAATTTAAGTAAATAAAAACAAACCTACCTTTTTCCTTAGCAGTAACTTTTTTCAGGAAATGTGATACATTAATCAGAGCACGCAGAGCAAACGTCAGAACCTTTTTCCCTTCTGATCTTCAGAATCGAATCAAGTGTATCGTCACCGGCCGTACAGGTATAGTGCAGTGCGTATGGAACTATGATACATTATACCGAGTGCAGTGCCATGCCTGCATATATATGTATGCAGCAGTACGGTTCGTGCATGCAGCGAGCTGTGTGTATGTGTGTATGTGTGTAACCGTGCTTGCGTCTGGGCGAGCTTGCCTCCTGTACCTCCTGGGGAGCGTTTCATCAAGCGTTTTGTCAGTGCTTTATACCGACAACAGTTATAAGCTACTGAAATCCTTGCATCTGATTGGCTTAGAGTAAATTTGTCGGTAAAAATCACTGACATAATGCTTGATGAAACGCTTCCCTGGCCTTCATACTGTGGGCGTGTGTGTGTGTCTGTGTGTAGCTTTGTTGCATCTCTCTTCCACCTCCAGGCATGCAGGGCTAGCGCAGTTGGGAGACAGAAAGGTCAGTGATGGGCCCTTCGATCCACAACATCTTCATTTGAGAAATTCACTTGTAATGAAATGCAAATGCATCATGATTATGTGAGCTGCGTTCTGTTTGTCCGATTGCTTAGAAAGCATGTGTATGCTTGAAGGTAAGCAACCAGGGGACCGACGGCTCTAAGTCCGAAGTCCTCTCCGAGAGAATTTGGTAATGAGGGATGCCTAACCAAAAGGGCACTAATAAGCGCATCGACTATTACTACCTATACCCAGGACCCCCCGGGGGGGGGGGGGGGGGGGGGGGGGGGGGTATGTCTCATTGAGGCCTGGACGGCATCCGCGTCCATGAAAACGAGTAAAAAGGGTTGTTTTTTCAACACCAGACAGGTAATTACCCGGGTATCTCGTTTAGGGTATCAAAAACAGGAAAATTCTGAAAAAAGGGTATCAAATTCACGAGTGATGAGAAAAGATCCTTGAAAAGGGTAGAAAATTTAGCCGGTAAGGACCCCAACGAACAGCTGCATGATTTATGCTTAACCGGCTGTCCGTTGTCAATAATCTCGGGAATCTTCATTATTATTAGTAATCTGTTCGGTCTAATTTCCGCAGGATTGCATGGGCTGTCACTCGTATTCCATGAAATATTAATTTTCTGTTTTTACGCGGGTTTTCGCCCCGGCTTTGGCGAGATTTTCGCGGTTTGGGGTTTTGTGCTATGGTTTTGTGAACGAACATACGATAGCCTACATATTTCATATTACCCTTCTGCCGTCCACAAACTGGTTAAGTTATTTGACTTTGTAAGAATATTTATCCATGTAAAATGATGTAATGAGGCAAAATCAAGGCAGACTGGACCAGGAAATAAGAAGGAAAAAGGGGGGAAAATATTGAAATCGCGTCACAAACGTGGTAAAACGTAGCTGTAGTGTTCGATCCCGAATAATTATAAATTATATATCGCGCTATAAAGCTAGCTTTGACAATAATAGCTAGCTAGCTTTTATTGTCAAAGCTCATTGCCTTGTACATATATAAGTAGGTATATAAAAATGTTTCATAAAGCATGTAATTCTATGCCAAATATGAAAGAAAATGTTGAAACCTATGTATAAGACTTTTGATAAACTATAAGTACAGTAAGTGTTTTTGCATGTACAATGTATGTATCAACCGTGGTACAGACCATTTTCCTGTCATCATTCAACAAAGATTTTGCCATAGAAGTGCATTCCTAACATGTAATTTGCCCAGGAGCATGTCATAACTGTTATTGTATTTTATTTCATCATTAATTGAATATATATATGATTCTTGTACATTAAAGCTAGTTTGAAATGTATAAAATGATTATCTGATTCAAATTTTGGTGAAATAAAAAGACATAGTATTATTTTAATGTAATAGATTGTAGCGATTATTCTCTGACAAGCAAAAAAAGGGTCATCATTCTAAAAGGGGGGGGGGGTATATCTCCGCCCCCAACAAAAAAATGAGGTGGGGATGGCCTGTATTATCATCCCCCAATATCTTTGGGTGGAATAAATAAGAATTATTATATATTTTTAACTTAAAACCAATAATTATCCAAACTCATTATGTTTGATCATGAAATACCATCACATTATTGAACGATTAGATGCAAGAAATAAGAAATGCCATAATTTCAATGCTAAAATATCGAAGAAAATTCGTTCGCGAGTCGCATTGTTATTCTCAATTGAGGGGTCCTTCCTTCTATTCTTTGCTCCCTCGCATAATCATTTTCTTTCAAGATCTCGTAATTTCGCGCCCCCAGTAGGCCTATATAGTTCTTAAATAGCTTAAAGCCCTTGTTCTTAAAGTGCGGCCCGGCCCTCGAGACGATTTCATGCGGTCGGCCAAAAATATCTAGTAAGAAAAAAAAAAGAAATCTTGTTTTATACTATGTTGATGCATAATCATCCTAACTATTGTTATGAATCATATTTATCCGTTCCATGTTCTACCACAAGTTTAAAAACACAAAATAAACATGAAACGAAGAAAAAATAAGGACACGGGAGGACTATTGTAAAATCGTTCAACTGTCCTTATGAGTCATTCGGGTATGTATGCATTAACATCTTCAGCCCTCATCCCCCGAGAATATCAAAATTTTCCTGCATTCGGGCACCGCCATCTCATTTCCGGGCAGTGAAATGGTCTCTTTGTAATTTTTATATCTCAGATGATCTAACTTAGCACATTTTGATGACGAAATTATATTTTCACGATTCTAAAGTGTCAATCTTTTGCTCGCAAGCTTCACTCGCTCACTAAATCGAAAAGCTATAGAATGCTATATAATACACAATGTATTCGGGCAATAATTTGAGACGTGTAATACTCAGTGGCCCGCAACGTAATTTCAAATATATTTCTGCCCCCCCCCCTGACAAAATAATTAAGAACCCAGGGCTTAAAGGGTTCAAAATTTGAAAAAAAAATAAAGATGTAATTGCTTTGTTCGCTATATCATGTAAGTTTCATATGACTCCTGCTAAATATTGCGCCCCCGATATAGGAGATAAAGTGTATAAAACAGCATTTGCAAAAGTTCAACTTTTGAAAGAAATCTCAACTGTAGGTCGCCTTGCTGAATTTCTCGACTCTTTCTCAAGCCTATAGGTTTTCGTTAGTTTTGCTTCCGATTGTAGAAGTGAGTGAATAGGAAACTGTTTATTAATGTATAAAATTCGAGCTTCTCTACTGCTCAATGCGGTGGTCAATTGCAAACTTTCCTGGGTAAAATGCACAAAATTGCGTTTTTTTGGGTTAAAAACTGAAATATTTGCCACTTGATCGCTTTGCTCCCTCGCTAACTCGCACTTGGGGGGGGGGGGGGGGGGGAGACTTCATTTTTTGCCCCAGGCTCCATAATCCCGAGATACGCCACTGGCTTCGCTCCCTCGCCGTGATCCCCCCCTCCGTCGTGAACACGGATCGACACCCCTGGTACAGACCATTTTCTTGTCATCATTCAACATAGTTCTGCCATAGGAGTGCATTCCTAACGTGTAATTTTTATTTTTTTTATTTTATTTATTCTTTTTCCCGTTTCACATAAACAAAATATGAAGAAACATGACATGATAAATATAATACAGCAAAGTTGTTAGAACATGTGTCATATAGAATACATGAAAATATCACAATTCTTGAAAAAAAAGGATCAGCAACATAACAACACTTTAGCTTATAATAAGTGTAAAACTGAGGGACTTGCCAGAAAGAAGCAAAGCTTGTACAAGAGGCAAGCCGCTGAACTTAGTTTCAATACGTTTAAATCCAGGGGAAAAATGAAAAAATGTATAATGAACACATAATGTATACAAAATATAAGAAGTTATAAAAGTATAACTGATAACAAATATAATAACAGGGGGGCAGAAAGAGAAGGTGCAGGTAATTGTGAAAAGACCGACTACAGGGGTACGTGTATAGAACAGGTCGTTAGGCATGCTTATATGATCAAGGCCGTACGCAGATTTTTTTTCCTGGGGGGGGGGGGGCAAAATGATCGCTTTCAAAGGAACCCATAACTTGAAGTCTAAAACCCTATTAAAAAAAGTATGATTTTGAAATTTCTGGGGGCAACTGCCCCCCTGCCCCCCCCCCCCCCCCCCCCCGCTGCGTACGGCTTGTATATGATTTCAGTTTAAAAAAAATGTATACGAATGGTCCGGGGGTAATGCCCAGGGAGTAGCTGTCCGGATACGGGTACGAAGGACCGTATGATGTTACAAAAATGCAAAATGAATCACGAAAAATGGAAATATAAAAAGCATCGCATTGTGAGTTTAGGCTAACGTTTCAATTGGGCTTATGTATAAATAACTACTGCATACCATATAAGATCCTAAGCGGAACGGGATCGTCATGCTGGAAATTTGAAGGTCTTAATTCCCCTCTTTTCCCCTCTATTCAAAAATTGTTTTGCTTTAATAGTCGCTACACTTCCTCACACGGTATAACCGATAAGCCATATACTAGCATAAGTTGACAAGTCCTTGAGAATGCTAAACCTCAGTGGCCTATATAGTTTTATTCATTCGTGTAAGAGCCTACATGTGGCCGGGGGGGGGGGGGGGGGGGGGAGTGGGCTGCACCAACCCTTCCACTCCAGGATTTTCAAAGTTCCTATATTCGGGCAACTATATATACCATCTTATACTCGGGCAGACTAAATGGGAAGCGAGGTGCCCGAATATTCTCTTATTCTGGCAAGGCTCTCTAAAAAGTGAAATGTTAAATCTACATTTAAAAGGTTGGAGGAGTTTTTTTTTCTTCAAAATGGTAAATTTTAACATGCTGCATACAGCCTTTAAACTATTAGATCCAGCATGTTAAAAGTGTGTATTTACCATTTTAAAAAGGTTGTCAGTTGTCACTCCTCCAACCTTTTACATGTAGATTTAACATTTGAGTTTTTAGAGTGGAGGTGTCCGAAAATGTATATGATTTCTGGATATTTTCACAACTTGGCTCCAAAATTAGGAACTCGAATTTATACATTCTGGTTGAAGGGTTCGAGAAACTTGAGGCTCATGAATGACGACAACTTCAGACAACTTCAGACAACGGCTAGATTTTGTCTTCACTTTATTCAGTGTCACAAAACAGCCTCTGTGCGGTAATAACACATCAATTGAACGAAACACAAATTACATTGGCAAATTTACCAAATTGTAACAAAACCCGCAAAATATATACTAATTTATACTGATCATGTCAACATCATGCAGAAATTCCCCACCAGTTACTATAATAATGAATCCATTATATAAAAAAAAACAATGCTGGTTCTTCCTGTCCAATGTGATTTGAACATAATGTAGGCTACATGGGGAAAAAGGAGAGGGAAGAGGAAAGAGAAATGGAAAAGGAAAAAAGGAGACAGGAGAAGAAAAACGAATGAAAAGGGAAAGGAAAGAGGGTATATAAAGCAGAAAGAAAAAGGGAAGGAAAGAAAGAGAAAAATAAAACTGGCCAATTTTATGCGGGCAAAAGGCGTCAGCCCCCTTCGCAAAAATGTGCCTGTACGCATAATGAAAGGGAATACAATCTTGCGGAAGAAGAATATGAGAATGATAAAGTTAAACCCTTACAAAAAAGTACCATGGTAATACCGCGGTAAATTGGGACGGTATTACTGTGAAAGTGCCATGAATTTACCGCGTTACCCATTGTCAAGATGAATGAATGTACCATGCCTTCATGGTACACGATTCAAATACTATGAATATACAATGTTTTTCGTAGTAATACTGTGGCAATACGATGTGTACCACAGATTTACCATGTTTTCGTGGTATTATGGCGGTAATACCATGAAATACGTAGTATTACCATGGTATTTTTTTATAAGGGAAGAATATATGGTGAGGAAAGATATTATAGGTTTTCTCGGCCAACTTCGGAAGCTTTTCATTCGTTTTGATACATGGGTCATTCAAATTCGCGAAATACCGATGTAGGCTTGAGAATGTCATTCAAAATGGCACTTCGTTCATTTGAATTCAGATTCAGATTCAGATTCAGATTTTTTTATTTCATTACACTTTCATTTTTCAAAGTACATGTATATAACAATATGTATTATGCAATCAACAATATTGACAATACAACTTAGTGCAGAAACGTTTTTGATCATTACAAGCAAAATAATGTGCATTAAAGTTTGAGTTGTAAGAAAAAAGTAACAGTAATGAAGACTACATTAGATTAATTTTATGAAAATGATAATGAAAACAGAGACCAGCATAGAAGCATAGCTTGTAGAAGCGCTGGTCCCTGGCAAAAGATAAATCATGAATACAGCACATAAAAAACTAGTCTGGGCAACCATGCATAAAATGCCCAATAAAAGGGGAAAAGAAGAAGACAGATACATGGCCATGGAAAGCAAACACAATCATAAGCATAACACACTTTCCATCGAAGAGAAAGCATTGAGAAATAATACAGCTGGGAATAGTAACAATGGAAAGGAGTAAATTTTACAAAAGACAGAAGAAGGACAAAGTGACTGGGGGCGAGGAAGGGGGGGGGGGGTGGGATGGAGGGGCAGGATCTGGAAGGTTTCATTTAATTACTTCTTTGGTCAATGGAATTTGCACTTGTATCATTCAATTTAACAACCATGCAGTTACAAATGCGCAGTTTGCATTCAAATTCGTCAACGCTGGCAAAGCGGACGTCCGGATCATTCAATTTCACACCTGGTCATTAAACATAACAAAGTTTTCATTCAAATTCGCCTATCATTACAAACAAAATGGTATATGCACATTTTTCTCATCTAACAAAAGTGAGCTTTATTCTTTATAAATATCCGGTGATGTGTTTAAGAAATAACCCCCCCCCCCCCCCCCCCACCCTACGATTATAGGATGGTGATTGTAATTACGACTGTGGTAGAAAGACTACATAATACACAAATATAAATGGCCCAAAAGAGATCATGACCGCCGAATAAATTTTCAAAAAAAAAATGAACAAATAAACAAACGTGAAAATAAAGCGATGTCCCAGCATGTGATGTCCCACACCACACACTTTGCTAATTCTACATGTCGGTGATGTGACTAGGTATAAAGAAAATATATATATGACCGTTCAGTTGCTAAATAGTGTTGATTTAGTGGGTATACCACCCTAGTGGGAGCAAGTGAAATGTTTGTTGCTCACTATACCGTATAATTTAAAATGAATATAGCACGGAACGAAGCTAGCGGATTTATATGAAGATTGGGTGAGATTAACACGATTAACGTGTTTATTTTGTCTGCAAAGCGTGTGAAGTTGTATGCAAAGAAATGAATTTGAATAAGCCACTTCGGAGATGCAATCTGAGCATGAGCAGATAAAGGTCATCTGTACAAAATTCTAAAACCCACTGACACTAATATTCGATATGTGCTCATGAATGTCATGTAATCATTATTCAATTATGCACTAATGGTGCATTCCATGATATCCAGGTGGAAATGCCTATTGAGGCACATCTATCACTCCCAGAGTTATTTTTCTGAAGTGCACATAAAGGGACCTCCATGTCTAAAATATCTGTGGATATTTGGGGTCATTTGTACCATGCGCTAATTATAACCCCGAACTGGCTTATTCACGGAAGGCGTTATTACGTAATCGCGAATCGTCTCGCTTTAATTTGAATGAAAATTCTTTAAAGACGAAACACGTTTTAATTCGAATTCAAACAAAATGTTTTTGAATGAAATTTTTATGAAATCGAATGCTAAAAAACAAATTTGAATGATAAAACACAGCTATGGTGGCAGAATCGGTGAATTTGAATGCACATAAAATGAATTCGTGTGGCCAGCTTACGAATTTGAACGAGAAATCCTATTTTATATTAGAAAAACAATAACGGAAAAGAAAAAAACCCCAGACGATTTCATGATGTCCGCGTAAATGTCTAGTATAGAAAAAAATCCGGTTGTTCAGTTCTTGTTTTATAAATTATGCAATATGTGGATACATAATATATAATCCTAAGAGTATCACTATATTTAACGGTCGCTTTGCTCGCTCGAAAATAGCATATCATAATCTGTTACTCTGCATCCTACCACATATCTAGAAAAAAAAAGAAATACAAAACAATGAAAAAATAAAGATAAGAATTATTTATGATATGAAACTGGAGAGGTATCTTATTTTCATTATAGTATTATTTCCCCCCAGTTCTGATAAGTGCCCCTTCTGTCTTCTGATAAGTGCCCTTCCTATACACCTATATATACTCCGATGTCGCTTACTGTGCCCTAAAGTCCAAATAATCAGAGATGCTTCATAATAATAGATTCCCCTACTGATATCAGCACAATGAGAGGCAGTGGAGCAGGGGTAGGAGGGGCACAATTCCCTAAATTATACAAGAATGAGCAGTGCCCTAAATCATAACAGGAAGGAGGACAATTTTTTCTAAAAATTTTCCAAAGCTCGCTCGCTACGCTCGTTTGCATTTACAATTGCCTCTTTATCATATTAGGAAAATTGCTGCTATTCAAAATATCTTCAATATTTTGCATGCTCACATCGCTCGCTCGCAAATGTATAATCAGACCATTACACTCAACTCCAAAGTAGTTTTATCTAGAACCATGCTAAGACATAAACAATAATGTGTCGAAAATGATCCTCGATAGAATATTAATCAGAATGTAGCGGTATACTAATGTCTCAAAGTGGCATTTTCCGCCTTTGTAGGTACCCTCCCCCCCCACAAAGTGACCCATTTTGTTGGTGCCCCACTCTGAAAGATGCTCCGCCGCCCTGACCTTAACTGATAATATATTTGCAAATTGTGTTAATAACGGCAAGTTGAACAATATACTCGCAGGAAAAATGACACTATCTTTCGGCATGTGATTGCAGACGAGAAAGTTAATTGTTTTAGGCAAGAGCTTCTGAACATCGACTGGCGTGGTTGCAGACGAGAAAGTTAATTGTTTTAGGCAAGAGCTTCTGAACATCGACTGGCGTGGTCTCTAGTTTGTTTGATGCAAATGAATCTCATGATTAGTTTATAAATGTATTCTCCAACTTATATGATTTGCATTATCCTCTTGTAGAATCAAAGGTGAAGAAGAAATGTAGGAAACCTGTAAGTTGGATTACCCACAGTCTTCTGAAATCTATAAATTGTAAAACAAACTTTATAGTGCGTACATTAAAAATCCGAATGAGGGCAATACAAGAAGAGGCATGTTGATTGCAAAAATACATTGACAAATCTTGTTAGTTCCATGCAGCAAGAAAAGATATTACGATCAGTGGCGGATCCAGGGGGGCACAGAGGGCACGTGCCCCCGCCCAAAAAGCCTTGTTTTTGCTTGTCAGAGAATTTTGGACGGAAAAAGACTTTTTTTGGTGTGTGCCCCCCCCCCCCCCCCGTTTACTCAATCCTGGATCCGCCACTGACGATAATGTCTTTCAATGTACTATGAAGTATATTAAGAAAACGGTTACATGTCGTTTTTCCGAAGGTTCGTATTTCCGAAGGTTCGTTTTTCCGAAGGTTCATAATTCCGAAGGTTCGTTATTCCGAAGGTT
The DNA here is from genome assembly GCA_025617745.1 of Heliocidaris erythrogramma. Classification (NCBI taxonomy): domain Eukaryota; kingdom Metazoa; phylum Echinodermata; class Echinoidea; order Camarodonta; family Echinometridae; genus Heliocidaris; species Heliocidaris erythrogramma. The sequence continues at coordinate 23,092,425 of CM046861.1, read as the reverse complement.
CGTTACTCCGAAGGTTCGTTTTTCCGAAGGTTCGTTTTTCCGAAGGTTCTTTTTTCCGAAAATGAAATAGGGTTCATAATTCCGAAGGTTCGTATTTCCGAAAATGAAAAAGGGTTCGTATTTCCGAAAATGAAAAAGGGTTCGTATTTCCGAATATGAAAAAGGGTTCGTATTTCCGAAAATGAAATAGGGTTCGTATTTCCGAAAATGAAAAAGGGTTCGTATTTCCGAAAATGAAAAAGGGTTCGTATTTCCGAAAATGAAATAGGGTTCGTATTTCCGAAAATGAAATAGGGTTCGTATTTCCGAAAATGAAAAAGGGTTCGTATTTCCGAAAATGAAATAGGGTTCGTATTTCCGAAAATGAAAAAGGGTTCGTAATTCCGAAAATGAAAAAGGGTTTTAAATTCAGAGAATACGCGTCAATCCGTATTTTGGATAGGGAGGAGGGGAAAGACGGCCAAGTGTAAAGATATTCATGTCGTACTCAATAATCATAACAATGATGATAACAATTATAATAAAATCCATTATTATCGTAATTCCTATCAATATTATCATTATTATATTATAATTATTATTATTATCATCATTATTGTTATTATTATTAATATTATTATCATTATTATAATTGTTCCTATTATAATAACCAATATTTGTGAGCGAGCGTGGAGAGCGAGCGCCTCAGGAATATATGTTTCATTTCTCATAAAATGATATTACTTCGGTGATTAAAATACATACTGATGTATTGAAGAAAGTGAATGATCGGATTCCGGATTAAATTTCCTACAACGAAATTGGCTTGAAGTTATTTATATAATCTATATACCGCTTTGGAAAATGAGACACACCAAAGTTCCAAGTAGATCTTTACAAGCAGAAAATGGTCACGTAATGTTTTTGAAAGGGGGAGCTGATGCCTCTTGGCAGAATATCATACTCCCCGTTCGTACAATTTGCAAGCGAGCGAAGCGAGTTAGAAAAAACATGAAACCCTTTTTTATTGTAATGGAAATGCAATTTCGCCATCAAAAGACAAATATAGAACATGTAATAATGAGCCATGAATAATATAACTGAACCCTACTGCCGAATATGGAATATTTGGGCACTTCACTCGCCCTAATGAAGGGCGTTCCCTGTCCCAAACTATTCCGTTTCTAAATCTTACGCGCTAGTGAGCAAGTAAAAAAAAGGAGATATTGTCTATAGAATAATGATTTTAGCCGACCATCTCGCTTCCCAAAATAAAAGGATGTTCGGGCACCACGCTGCTGGATTCCAGCGAGCCAAACATTGACACTTTATTATCTTTAAGATGTAATTACTTCGTGAACATAAATTGTGATTAAAAAAGTATACTATGAAAAGTGTAAACTAAAAATAAGGTGGGGCGTCCTGCTTCCCTAGCCCTCAGAGCCATCTATTACAGAGTTTGGCCAACTCGGCTCCATGTAGGTAGCAATATGGCGCTTGTTGCTTTGTTAGGCAAGCACTAAACAAAGGAATATACGCCATGTTGTGCCCAAATAAACCGAGTTGGCCGAAGTCTGTAATATGGCTCTGTAGATGACTCTACAAGCCCTCCCCTCCGGTCCCCAAAACAACAACATAATATTACAGAGAGTTCATAAAGGAGTCACTGCTATTGATAAGTGCCCGCTTTGTCTTGTGATAAGTGCCCTATACCTATATACCTATATATATATTTAATATATTGTTCGTATATACTCCGATGTCGCTTACAAATTGAGCCCTAACGTCCACAAAAGAACTACATAGGCCTACCTAGCTCAGAGAGGCTTCCTATATAATAGATTCCGATCCCCTACTGATATCAGCATAATGAGAGGCAGTGGAGCAGGGGGCAGTTATACAAGAATGAGCAGTGCCCTTACATCAAAACAGGAAGAACGACAATTTCTTTCTAATTTTTTTAAAGCTCGCTGGCTACGCTCGCTCGCATTTCCCATTGTCTTTTTATCATAATATTAGGAAAATCGCTGTTATTCAAAATATCTTCAATATGAATAATCAGATCATTGCACTCAACTGTAAAATATATTTTTTTTTCTTTTTTTTTTCTTTTTCATCTAGAACCATGCTAAGACATAAACAATAATGTGTCGAAAATGATATTCGATAGTGTATTAATGGGTGGGGACACCAACGAAAGCAATATACTATTGTCTCAGCTCAAAGTGGCGTTTCCCGCAATTTTTTCACCCTTTGTAGGTGCCCTTTGCCCCCAAAGTGCCCCTTTTGTTGGTGCCCCCACCCATTTTGAAAGACGCTCCACCGCCCCTGCTATCACCCACACTGGGAGTTACTAAAGTTCTGGATTCTGATCTTTACCTCCTATTTTGCTCTTTTTAGTTATATATTGTGATATGATTTACATTGCATACAAGAATTATCTTTTGATGAACATTGACGAGTGCATATGGACGTCTATTAATGACGTCTATTATTCACAAGTAATATAATGTGATAATGCTGAACTCACTTTCCTTTTCAGATGATGATAGAATCTTAATTACATTCAAATGATCCTAATGATTACTAGAGTTTTGTAACCATGGGCCTATTTCTATCTGTCAACCTCAAAACACATATCCAGTGGATCCAAATTTCTACATATCCATAATGAAAATTATAGTGTCCAAAGCATATTATGCTAAGGCTGGCTACTAAAATAAGGCAATTTTTTAACACGTAATTTTTTTCATTTAGTATGCATGAATGTGTAAAATTATTTGACTATATAAATTCATTATGCAAAACATAACATCATATTTTACTCCCATTGCAGGCTAATTTTGTGGGTTGTGACCATAGCTTTAATGCCAAATGAATTTAAAGTAGAGAAAACCTTAGGTTGGTGAAACATTGTAGATTGACAGATTGACGGGTATTATATGAATACACAGATGAATTAAGAGTGAACATGACTGTCATCAAATAAACTGGGTAACTTATACGTAAAAATGAGAGTGTTAAGATATATCATTTCAGGTAAAATATTAAGGAGCACATATATACTTCTTAGAATAATGTTTGTAAGTGTCTTTTGTTGATAGCATTTAAAGATGATAAAGTGTCCTTTTTTCTCGTTCGTTCGTAAAACTTAAACTTTTCTTGGATGCCTCGTTCAGCAAATATACACATATTCGTGTTGCAAAGTGCCCGAAATCCGACATAATTATCAAGTATAGGAGGTGGTCATGTACATAAACTTTTCTCGTGTATTTCTTTAACAAAATAAAATTGTAGGTAAATTCTTTCCCCGCTCTCTTCGCTCGCTCATAAAATTTAGAAAATGTAGAAACATAATGGTGGATTTTCGGGAAAGATGTGTCAGCCCCCCCCCCCTACTTAAAAAAAGGGAGTTATGCGGCCCCTGTAATTATAAAAATTATAGTTAACCTATATCTGCGATTACTCGATAATTTATGTTTGTATAAAGTAAGCAAACAGTGGAACGACGGTTTTAAGTCACTTCGAGGGGCATGGTGACCGCATCCACTTGGTTTCAAACACGAGGCCCTCAAATACACGTAGTTATTGTATTAAGTTCCATTATATGAACTTTATAAAGATAACTGCGTACTGCACAATGTGAGATCACATGATCAGGCTTATGACTTATGATAAGATATATAAATTTTCCTACCCCACCCCTATCATGGGCCTTGCTAAAATGGGTTGGGGCAGGGGAGGGGTGTTGGGATGTCACTCCCCCTTTCATATTCAACATTGCTGTCAGTATATATATGCGCCACTATGTGGGCAAAAAGGAGGGAGAGGGAAGAGAAAGGAGAAAAGAAAAAGGTGAAAAGATTCATTAGAGGTTAGAAGGGAAAAAAAGAGAGAAAAAAGAAGAAAAAAGGAAAGAAAACAGAAAACCTAATTCCGATTTTTTCAACACTGAAATTCGTATATGCATATGGGAATAAATAGATTATAAGAAAAAAGCGAAAGGAAAACAAAGAAGAAAGCGACAGGATGAAGAAAGAAGAACTTTGAGATGAGATTAACGATGAACATGGCTGCCCAAATACAGTTTTGTATCTCAGACCCGGACGAGACTCATCTTTCTTTCACATTCCTTTAATCCAAATAGGACTGGAGGGCAATTAGCGCCCCCGCCCCCCCCCCCCCCCACCGCTGATAGTTTTAAAGGGCTTGCCGCGCGACCTTATGACTTTTTCTTTATAGTGTAATGTATCTTTTGATACAAAATGTGTGTGTATTCCCGGGTATGGTGTTACGTAACATTTGAAGGTCATATAATAAATGTCAATGAAAAATGGTAGGTTCGTATTTATGAGTAAAACCATTAATCATTTGTACAGTCCAACCGTCTTCTTTCCTATTCCATTTTCTTTCTTTTTTTCTGATTTTTTCGCCATCCGATGAGGGAGGGGTGGGGCGTTCCCTCCCCCCCCCCCCCCCCATTGCTACACCTCTGCTCCTGACGAATTTGCTTTTTTTTCCAGGAATTATGAACCCTATTTCATTTTTCGGAAATACGAACCCTATTTCATTTTCGGAAATACGAACCCTTTTTCATTTTCGGAAATACGAACCCTATTTCATTTTCGGAAATACGAACCCTTTTTCATTTTCGGAAATACGAACCTTATTTCATTTTCGGAAATACGAACCCTTTTTCATTTTCGGAAATACGAACCTTATTTCATTTTCGGAAATACGAACCCTTTTTCATTTTCGGAAATACGAACCCTTTTTCATTTTCGGAAATACGAACCTTCGGAATTATGAGCCCTTTTTCATTTTCGGAAATACGAACCTTCGGAAATATGAACCCTATTTCATTTTCGGAATTATGAACCTTCGGATAAACGAACCGTCGGATAAACGAACCTTCGGAATAACGAACCTTCGGAATAATGCAACAAATGTTCGGAATTACGAACCCTTTTTCATTTTCGGAATTATGAACCCCCAGGCATGGGAAATTAGTGTTTCGGAAATACGAACCTTCGGAAATACGAACCTTCGGAAAAACGAACCTTCGGAAAAACGAGATGCCCCCAAGAAAACTTGGTCACATATTAATGATTTATTAGGAAGATTTACTAGGAAGACTTCAAAAATTCGCTCAGTGTCAGGCTTAGTGGGTGGGGGGGGGGGGGGGGGGGGGGGCTATGCATGGGAGTCCAGTTCCAAGCCATAATTCTCTGACAAGCAAGAAGCAAAAGGTTTTCGTTCTAAAGCTCTAAAGGGGGGGGGCACAATTGAAAAGAGGGGGCACAATGCATATTTTCTTCCAAAGGGGGGGGGGGACGGGTCGGATGTGCCCCCTCTTGTAGTATTAATATTGTACAACTACATGTATTCCACTGTATTATGTTATTATTTTGTATGTTTGATTGGTTTAAATAAATTGAAATTGAAATTGAATTGACTATTAAAACAAGTGTAATTTTTTTTTCTGACTCGGACCGTACAAGTTTAGTCAGATTTTTTTCCTTTTCCGTTAGACGTTTTGGTGACACCCTATTGCAGCAAAAAATTGAATTGGAAGATCAAAGAGATTGTAAAAATAAAATAAACGCGAGAAGCTTGCAAAATGGGGACTCCTCTTAAAACGTACGGCAAGAAGCCCGATGTTTTTCATTTCGAAGAAGGAGGAGAGAGTTATATGATAGGGTCTGAAGTAAGTAAATTCAATCCTCAACAGTAATATTATCATCTGAATCTAGTATTCTAACTTGACTATCGCATCATGCGCGCGCGCGTCGTCTTCTTCCTTGCTTTGGCTTTGCCTTCTTTGGCCTTTGCTTTGTTCTGAATACACTTCAGTGTGGAGTCGAACGAACATGACCAAGGTTAGATCCCTCAACATTAATATTATTTTATTAATATGGCGATAGCTAGACCGAAAGATCAGTCTATTTCGTTCAGGGATATGCTCCGCTGAGACTACGTCTGGCTTTGCGGAATCCCACTTCAATATGATGATGTGATGATGATATGATCATATTTGATAATGATGATGATCAGATGATAGGCCTAGGCTAGCCGCCCTAGGGCTAGGCCTAGTTCATTTTCATCTCATCATCATACACAGGCATGACAGGGCCAGGGGCCGCGGAACGACTTGAAAAGTGGAGGGGGCTGGGGGGGGGGGGGGGGGGGGGGGGGGGGCGGGTAGCCAGGATTGGCTTCGTGAATGTAAAAAAAAAAAAAATTGGCTATACGCCTTCTACATCACGAAGCCAGACGTTCTTACCCAGCAATCTAACTGCGCACGGGTTAGCAGGACTGGAAAATGCCCTGAAATATCACTTTTCTGATAACTCCCGCAACCGATAGCTCCTTCACCACAGCGTATCCTCCTAGGAAAACGTTTAGAATTAGAATGTCTTTTTGATCGTACGTATAATACAAAAAAATCCAAAAAAGATCGTAAGAAATTTCCGAAAACTCGCCAGTGTTTGTGTGTATCCCATGCCTCCTCTTGTCATGCAGATAAGGCATGACAATGGATATACACAAACACCCCCCCCCCCCCCCTAGCCAGGATTGGCTTCGTGAATGTAAAAAAAAAAAAAAATTGGCTATACGCCTTCTACATCATGAAGCCAGGCGTTCTTACCCAGGGGCCCGTTTCACGACGCCAGCTCCATGACAGTCATATCTTTGTCGGCGCCTCACCGGAGATGTCCGCTTGCCGACAAACTGTTTCACAAAGCAATGACAGACAAGCTATCGATACCGCAAGTTCAAGAATATAGTCTTTCTCATGATCCTCTAGACTTATTCCAGAAAATTAAATTACGTTTTGGGGCTTAAATGGTTGGTTATGATTGAAACATGCATGAATTTCCCATTAAAATGTTTTACAAAATTAGTAGACCAATTATACCGCATCTTTTCCGCTTTTAGTCTTTTTAGAAAAATTGAATAAAAGAAAATCGCAGTAGGCCCTAGGCCTATTCATGTTTTTGCTACCGGTAAATTGAACGTTGGTTGAAGGACACCATAATGTGATAGTTTAGCGATAAGAACTCATTGACATTAAGTTTTACAAGAATATTACTCCAAATAGCTTCTTATTGGAATAATCATGCAAATTATTAAAGTAATTAATAGAATATTTGTTATGATTATTTCGATAAGCATATTTATACTAAAGTTGTAACTATAGTAATTTCTATTACGTTCATGAAACGTAAGATGGGTATGGAAGTAAAAGACTATTAATATGCTATGGAGAACGATGTGTGGCAACTTTCAAACTGATAATATTTATCTCGCTATATTTATAAAATTGTGATTTCATTCGTTTCGTACCCCCGAGGGAGGTGCATCCATCAATATCATTCCCGCAATTTGGTTTAATCTTTTCAAAATATATTTTCCCTCTGAAATGTAGATTGATAGAGAGAGAGAGAGAGAGAGAGATAGAGGGGTAGGCCTAATATATGACAGTGACAACCATGTCCGTGATTTTATCATTCGCTTCAAATTAATATTTGCTGGTAATATAATGTACAATGCATTCTCTCCTCTCTCCGTCCACCCCTCCTGTTTTTCACTTTCACTCTCTCTCTCTCTCTCTCTCTCTCTCCCTCCCTCTCTCTGTCCCTTTCTCCCCCTCCCTCTCTCTGTCCCTTTCTCCCTTCTCCTTTTGCTCTCCGGGCCGGAAGGGGTTCACTAACACCTTTTTAAGTGAGAAAAATTATCGGATTGTGATTAGTCAAAAAACAAAGTTTGGTTGTTAGTGAACCCCGTCTGGCTCATCTGCCCCATTCTCATTCTCTCAATTACTATTTAGTATAAGTCTGACACTCATAATCACTTGCAAGCAGGTACGAGTTTACATAATGCCTCAAGTAAGTCTGATATGTCATCTTTTCGTATTTTATTCATTTCTGTTCTTTCTTCAATTCCAAGTCTCTTTCTCGGCCAATAATCTTTCTTCTTCGATGAAGCGCTTTCCTTTCTCTTCAGCCAACCTCTCCTTTTCAATCGCCTTGCGTTCCTTCTCAATCGACACACGCTCTCTCTTCATTAGAAGACGCTCCTCTTCTTTCGACAGCCTTTTTCTTTCAACGGCCAAACGGTTCTTTTCTTCGGCAAGTCGTTCTTTACTGTCTTATACCTGAAATAAATAAGAGAGAGAGGGGAGACTCGAGAACCTGAACTTAGAGGTGAGGGAGGGAGAGAGAGAGAGGGGGGGGGGGAGGGGGGAGTAAGCTGAAAGAGAGCTAGAATAAGAGGATGCCGTTGGGTGGACAGAGATGTATGAAAGACTGAGAAAAGCTAAGAGCTGTCAAATGGAATGGAGAAGATAAACAGAGAGGGGAATATATATATAGGGGAAGAGAAGCAGAAAGAGACAGACTGCAGTGAATGTTTAAATGATACTAATCATGCCCCACCCTCGTAACTGATCAAAATATATTTAAAAGTGATTTTTGGAAAAAGGTTTAGATCGAACCTTAACCCACTAGTGTACATACGAGTAAACGATGAGCTAAGAATTAATATTATTACTTGAAACTACACATTTTGCATCTCATAGAATCGCCACTAATGAACTGTGGAGGCGCTTTCCAACGAATAAAAAAGATAAGACAACTCCAGAGCAGCGACAACTCTCTTGTCGGCGAGCTTGTCGCTCATCTTGGCAAAGACGGTGTTGTGAAACACCTCGCGGACAAGTAGAGGGATAGCGCATGAGTTGTCGCCGTGCTGGAGTTATGACGCTTTCGTGAAACGGCCCCCGGCAATCTAACTGCGCACGGGTTAGCAGGACTGGAAAATGCCCTGAAATATCACTTTTCTGATAACTCTCGCGACCGACAGCTCCTTCACCACAGCGTATCCTCCTAGGAAAACGTTTAGAATTAGAATGTCTTTTTGATCGTACGTATTTTTACCAAAAAATCCAAAAAAGATCGTAAGAAATTTCCGAAAACTCGCCAGTGTTTGTGTGTATCCATGCCTCCTCTTGTCATGCAGATAAGGCATGACAATGGATACACACAAACACTGGTGAGTTTTCGGAAATTTCTTACGATCTTTTTTGGATTTTTTGGTAAAAATACGTACGATCAAAAAGACCTTCTAATTCTAAACGTTTTCCTAGGAGGATACGCTGTGGTGAAGGAGCTATCGGTCGCGGGAGTTATCAGAAAAGTGATATTTCAGGGCATTTTCCAGTCCTGCTAACCCGTGCGCAGTTAGATTGCTGGGTAAGAACACCTGGCTTCATGATGTAGAAGGCGTATAGCCAATTTTTTTTTTTTTTTTACATTCACGAAGCCAATCCTGGCTAGGGGGGGGGGGGGGCTGCGTGTATACCACATTTTTTGCACTGCCATACGTTTGCACGTGTTTACTGAAATTGCAAACTATACAGACGCCTTTGTGGTTTCACTCAGGACTAATTATTCACTTGGTCAGGCGGATTTAATGGCGGCTGGGCCTGGGCATAACGACTTTGGTCTTTGGCCATTATTTCATGATTATCATCATCATCATAATCATCATCTTGATAATCATATCATCAAAACAATTATCGTTTTTCAGGTACCGTATAGGGACCGGTTCTCGGCCACTTAAGCAGTTTTAGCGACTTCCAAGCTATATTACTTCACCTTTCTGTCTCATTTTACTGTTGAAATGAAGCCGAAATTCTCCGCCTTCGTATGCTGTGTTTTATTTCCACGAATGTGGTCCGACGCTCGCGCAGCGATCGAATTGCGCAAAGCTACATCGGGACCGGTTTCCGGCCACCTTCGCGCGCTATGTGATTTACACTCTGAACATAATTGGGTGCGCGCGGGGGTTTGACTTTTGACAAAAAAATTTTTTTTTTAATCTTTGCGTTTGTTCATTTTATTTTGTTTTCTTTTAATGTGCAATAAATGTTTCCCATTTTCAAAACATTTTTTTTGAAAATGTATTGCTTCGATATATATTTTGATGTTCATATTTTTAATATTCATATGAGGTTCATTATGACTGGATAAGAAAAGGGGGTCAGTCTTTTCTTTCAACTCTGAAGTATAATGATTTCCCTCTTATCTCCTTTTTTTGGTCTGAATATTGTCAAGCAAATCGAATCATTATCTGATTTTTTTTCTTTTGTAACTTTCCGGAATATTTGGCTACGAATGCGTATTTATTCCCTCCTTTATACGTCACCACAATTCACGACCAAAAACAATACGTCCTCTTGGTCCGAGAATGAAACATCATATTGATATCACTAATATAGCTCACAAGGAATTTCTAAGCCCACCACCTTGGACCTTTCAGGCTCCAACAGTAGTATTTGATTTAAATCAATATCCAAAGTCATCTACTAACCCAATTAAATACCAACAACTTTTTAATTTTATTAAAAATGATTTCTCCGAATACAGATACAGTCAAACCTGTCTTAGTGGCCACCTGTCTATAGCGGTCACCTGTCTATAGTGGTCACTTATATTGCCTCCCTGTAGCAAGAAATATGTGCTTTAGAACCTGTCTATAAAGACCACCTGTCTACAGTGGCCACTTTTTCTGTTTCCCTTGGGTGGCCTTAATAGACAGGTTTGACTGTACTTATATACAGACGGCTCGAAGGATGAGAACAGAGTTGCTTGCGCGGTCATCTCAAGTCAGATGCACTCCAAGAGTGCTCGTCTTCCAAATGTTTTTTCCATATATTCAGCTGAGCTCACAGCCATTATTCTAGCTTTAGAATCTATTGAATATTGCGACTATAAGCAATTCCTAATATGTTCCAACTCAATCTCGGCTTTACAAGCCATACATAATAAGCTGGTTGACCATCCTCTCGTCGAGTACATCATTACAAATTACAGTATTTTACGGTCTCTAACGAAAAAAAAATTGTCTTTTGTTGGACCCCTGGGCATGTAGGCATTGCTGGCATTGAAAAAGCAGATGCCTCTGCTCACGCTGCTCTTGACCAACAAGCAACGCAACTTTTCATCCCTTCCTCAGACTTGAAACCAATTATTAAATCGTACATCCTTTGGGATGAATGTATAAATAACAAGTTCTATGCAATTAAACCAGTTTTGAGCGAATGTCTGCCCACATGCATATGCACAATAACAAGCTACTAAAAAAAATGGCTGCATGTGACTACGACATTTGACATGGGGAGGGCGTGGGTATGATGGATAAGATATAATTGAAGAACTTTAAACTCCTCTTTGGCCATTCTAATGACGCATATTAGACTGGAATACAGATATGATTTCAATATGAAGAAATAATGTAGATGTTGATCAAAGCAGGGGTCTATTTCACTGAAGAGCTGAAGTAGAAATCCATGTCTGTTGAAAGAAAAGAGGAAAGATTTTAGAAAATAGCATCCATTGTATATTTTATAATTTAACAAGGAACAATTAGAATTTGAAAAAAAGACTCGTAGGACTTTCCGCTTTATCCGGCACCTCCAACAGTTGTTGAGTTATATGTTAGTAGACCTCTAACAGTAGGCTCTAGTAGATCTTCAAGTAGATAAGCCACAAGTTAGTTCCTTGCCATGTTTATCTGAGGGAAATCAAAGTCAACATGAGACTAATGAATTGCAATACTGAAACAAAGACCATCCAGCTATTACTCAGCGGAGATCTATTACCTCTCAACAAAGCAAGGGTTTTGATTCTGTTCTAGAATCAACACTAAATTATGTACCGCCCCCCCCCCCCCTCTCTCTATCTCTCTCGAAATATAAAAATATAAAACCTCATCATGATGCTTGCCTAGCTAGCCTTGGCTTTGGCCTTGGCTCAACTTTAGAAGAAAAAAGGGGGACAAAGCTCATCTAACATTAGTACACCTAGGCAAATTAACTTTTAATAAGAACCACTGCATTAAATTACAACCCGGCATTAAAACTGTAACATTTACTCAAAGTAGACCTGGACCTGGACTGGTCTCTGGAAAATATCAACATGGAACCCCCTCCTCATTCTCAAAAAAAAATCTAGACCAGAATAGCCTACATAATCGATAAGAAAGGGCCTCACCTGGGCCCTTTGTCTTTCAGAATATAACTGGGTCTATGCGTCTACATCTAACTTAGATAACCAAATCATCGACATACAGACTAAGTTCGATCTGTTTCGAGGTTTACTAAATCTCTCAACCATTGACATCAATCAATAGATTATCTATCGAAATGTATCGAGATAGTCCCGCCCGAAAGTCCGGGTAAGCCGTCACGAGTGACAGGGTGGTAAGGGGAATCGAGCTGCAACATTAGCTCATGACGAAGGAAATTGAATCGAAAGTTCGAGAGTAAATTACACATTGTTTCATGGCATACAGCTCTGTAGAATCCTTTCATAATGTAGAGAAATTGAAACAGATTACTCACAATGGCAGAACTTGTTAAAAATATATTCTAATTTTCGAAAATTAAGCATAAATACAGGTGTACTTTTTTTACTTGTGCGGGTGACGTCAAATTCACAGCAGAAGTGACGAAAATGGGTCAAATCGTTCCTTTTGAAGAACATTCATAATAAGGTCCGGTCCAATCAAAATTTGGATAAAAATTAGAGTATGCAAAACAAAAACGAATAATGCATAAGGTGTTTCTCGATAATTTTCGATATTTTGGGGGTATCGGGGGCTTCGGGAAAATGAAATGTTACCAAATGGGCGGGGCCGAATACGCTTAGACTGAATGGTACGCTACAGCTTATATGCAAATGAGGCAATCCGCGCGTGCTACCTTTCCATCTATAAGTTTTAATTTGTCTATGATTGTAACTCATGGCTACCCCCTCTCACTCTCTCTCTCTCTCTCAGGTGGGTAATTACTTGAGGCTGTTCAGAGGATCTTTGTACAAGAAGTACCCATCACTATGGAGGAAAATGGCAAGCATGGAAGAGCGAAAAATGATCGTAGAGCAGGGTGAAAGTGAGTAATATTCCAAATCAACATATTCTGTGCAGTATTGATCAGGCCTGAGTTATGGGTTTTCAAAACCGGGCTTGACCTTCAAAATTTCAGTCAGGTACTGGGGCCCTGAATGGGAATTTCCTCCAAACAGGATAATGAGTGCAGTATTAAATGGGAGTCAAGATCAAAATTAGTGCTGTAATATCTTGTTTATTTCATTTTCTGTTTAACGAGGGCTAAAAACCGAACGGTTTTCGGTTAAACACACTCACACATATGCGAGGTTATAACAATTGGGTGATCCAATATGATTTTGAACACAGGTATAACAAAAAAGAGACTTTATTTTCCTCTTTTTAAATGTAATAATGATAAAAATCATACATTTACCTACTAAAACTTGAGCTTAAAATGTGTTATTTATTAATATTTTGTAGCTTTCCAAGTGAGTTTAAGCTTCAAAATGTTGATTCTGTTGTATGGGGGCACCCTTATTAAGGAGTTTTCGGAAGTGTCTGCTAGAACGCTGTCCTAGATCCTCCCAGCGACAGTGGACTGCTTTGTGTTGACTACAAAGTAGGTGCAGCATGAGGCTAACAATAGGTGAAGCGAGGTTCACGTTTTAGAGAAGACGGCAAAACCAGGTTTGACGCGTTCTCGATCTGACTAGTGGATGAGGGAGAAGCCAGTGGACGGGTGAGCCGTTCTTGCACAAAGCGCGGTATGCAGCTAACACAAAGCAGTCCATTGTAGCTGGGAGGATCTAGGATGGCATTCGAGTTGACACATTCGAAAACTCACTAGTGTCTATCAATTCCCTGCATATAAGATATGATCAAGAGAGGGCGCCAGAGAACTTTATACAGCTCTGGTTTTACACATATTTACATAAAGCTTTACATATTCATGAGTACCAAAATGGCAGCCCCATTGCTGAACAATTATCGGCATTTGAATCTAGAACTGACTTTTAAACCCCAAATAACAAGAAATAAGACATTCTAAAATCAAATCATGGTAGGTAAATTTATACTTTTTAGCACTGTTATGAATAAAAAGGAGGAAAATTAGGCTTTTATAGCAAGTTTTGCTTTTGGACATTCCTATGTATTCAAAATCATGTAGCATCTTTTCACGGCTAACCGAAAAACTGAAATCCATTCCGTTTTGGGACCTCACGGTTGTTTTCCGAATGTTTTTCAATACAGCCCTAATCAACATGTGTAGCTAATAATGCGCCGTAATAGACAGTAACTGACTTCAAGCCCACTCATAGCATCATTACTGTGTATAATCTAGTCTTACACCTCAACTTTTTCAAACACCACTGCACAAAAGTCACCAACATTCACTCAAAATCGGCATTTAATTACAAAAACCGACCCCAACATACCATGAAATACAATAAATTCAACTCGCCGATCTTGGAAAAGATGATTCCAAAAATGAAATCTGTAAGTTACTGTCAATTCTGGCAAAACGGGGTATCGGAAGTTATTGTGTATATTTCCTGATCGCCGCAAGCGTTGACATCTCCCCCCCCCCCCCAATTTTGTTTATTGAAATTTGGTCCCTATCGCACACACGTAAAAGTCCTGATTTTCTGTGTGCGTGATCGTAGAGATTGATGTGCGCACGCTATACTGAGTTTCTTTGTGGACAAAATTTTATTGACTGATTTTACTCTAAGACATCGACGGAATGAAAGCAACATGCGATCGCAAAAAAATCGGCAGGGATTTCTTCGCGTTTTGGACATGATTTTGACTTTGGATTTTGCTGGAAATACTAGAAACTCTTCCTAAGACCATTTGAGGTAGGAGTGAGACTTTTAAGAGCTGAATTTGAAAGGAAGTATTTGAAATATTTATCTTATTTCCCCCCATACCTTTAGTACATGCGATAGCAAGTGAGTAGTATTTTTGCGTTCGTCCCGCGTAGTGGTCAGTATGACCACTATTAGTATTACGTGGTGTGTTCAAGTCTACTAAGTAATGCCTCACCTCGGATACATACTTTATCAGAACAAAGATAACACATTCAGATGTCAGTCACTTCTTTAATTTCTCACCAAATCTAAATAGAGCCTTACTTTCATGTACCCTATGATCTCTTGAACCCTATCAGAACTGTGATTTCTCTATATAAAAATTAAAAGACACATAATCGGCCTTGAAACACTGAAGAGCACTTTGGTTTTGTGTGTGAGTATCTGTTGTATATTTGAACTTCATGGATATCGACAGGTGTTTGGTACTGAAATGCAAAATCAATTAGGATTTTAACCCTTAAGTACTTACTACTTAAATTTTTGAGAAGGCTAAGTCCAAGCTATTTTGTGACCAATATGTTACCGACAGTGATTTGTTACGCAATTCTATTCATATGGGGGGGGGGGGGGGACGACCTATTGTCGTGAAAGCTCGTCATGGGCTTCCCCCCCCCCCCCCCCCCCCCCCCCCCGATGAAAAGAATATCCTGCATATTTCCACCCCCCATGGTTACAAACCATATCTAAAACTTTATTATCTGATTACTGTATCAAGCTGATCAGTGTTGTAGCTAGAGCATTTTTAGTGGTGGGTGCAACCTCATGGACTTTGACCTGCGTGTGGAGCATAGGTGTGGAGTCGAGTGAGCGCAGCGAACTCAGCTTCACGACTATCGACCAGGGGTTCCGGGCAACGCCGCAGAGGGGGTTCAGGGGGCAGCGCCCCCTAAGCTTTTGCCTTATACAATATTTAAGGCCCACAATCCCAATTTCTAGATACCCAAATGACTTAAATGAGTCACACATGAATGGCTGTAACTGAAACAAATTCATACTGCATTAGTTAGTACTAGATATCATTACATGTCATGTATAACACTACAATGTCATTATTTATCCTTAATAAAATGTATGAAATGGATAATGAATTAAATGCAATAAAAACAAACAAATAGCTGTGTTGTTTCATTCATTCTGCTGTACTAGTAAGTACTTACTTACCTAAGTCAGCTTCACTTTCACTCTGTAACGCCTTTCCTTTTTTGTGCCCACAACTTGACCACACCACGTAATACTGATAGTGGTCATATTGACCACTGCGCGGGACTAATGCAAAAATACTACGAATTTTCTATCGCATGTACTAAAGCCAGGTAGCCTATGGGGGAGGAAAAAAATATTTAAAATACTTCCTATCAAATTCAGCTCTTAAAAATCTCACTCCTACCTCAAATGGCCGTTAGGAAGAACTTCTGATATTTCCAGCAAAATCCAATGTCAAAATCATGTCCAAAACCAAAGAAATTCCCGCAGATTTTTTTGACGATCGCACGTTTTCATTCCGCCGATGTTTTAGACTAAAATCGGCCAATAAAATTTTGTCCACAAAGGAACTCGGTATCGCGTGCAAACCATCGATCTCTACGATCGCGCCTACAGAAAATTGGGACTTTTACGTGTGTGCGATAAGGACAGAATTTTTAATGACCAAATTTTTTGGGGGAGACGTCTGCGCTCGCGGCGATCAGGAAATGTACACAATGACCTCCAATACCCCGTTTCGCCATAATTGACGGTAAATTACGGATTTCATTTTTGAAATTACCTTTTCCAACATCGGTAAGTTGAATTTATTGTATTTCATGGATATGTTGGTGTCGGTTTTTTTAAATTAAATGCCGATTTTGAGTGAATGTTAGTGACTTTTGTGCAGTGGTATTGGAAAGTGCTGAGGTGTGTGACTGCCTAGATTCTACACACGAAGTATAGTAATGACGCTTTGAGTGAATTTGACTGCCTTTGCAATAGGAAATCATCTTATTGCGAACCAACCCCACGCGATATGTCCCCGGGCCCTTGGTTGCGGACGCCGCCGGAGATGCGGCCGGAGGCGTATACTTAGCTAGCTAGCTATCGTACGTTCGGATTACAATCAATTTATTTAATTTTCACTTTAGTTTCAGGTTATACGAGTGTACTATACTTACAAGTCAAGAAATAATATTTATGGACAATATCAAAGCACAACAAGGTAATTTCTGCGCATTATATGTGTGTTTTGGGGCAATTAATACACATCAAGTTTGGGGAAATAGTGGTGGGCGGGAGACTGACTTTCAGCCCGAGTGCCGGGCGGAAAATGTGAGTGGTGGGCGGGCCCGCCCACTGCCGCCCACCGTAGCTACATCCCTGAAGCTGATAGCCCTACAGGAGCTGTGAATCAGACAAAATATCAAGTAATATAATATTTTCATGTCAGTTCATGTTAAGATTCTATGTTACAATTCCATAACCCTTGGTAACCTATAGGACATACCTTGGACTTGCCCATAAAGTGTTATAAACTGAAGAATTGTTGCTTTTATGTAGGATTTGGCCAGCATGGGCTTGCAACCAATGTGACTCTGCTACGTGCAAGAGAAGTAGAAGAAATCCTAGAAGGTAATGAAGAGAAGTACCGGTCAGTATCCATCAATACAGACAGTGCAGTGGCAAGGGACCCCAAACCAAAGCGCAGTCGTGACTGGGTACCTGCCATTCCTAATAGCTCACATCATCTAGATGCAGTACCATGCTCTACACCCATATCAAGAACCAAGATAGGACCAAAGAAACAAAGGACATTCCCTATGTGGTAAGATCTCTTCATCCAGTTGGATGTTCAGCATGTAGGTTGTTTCAAAGGAAATATATGAATTCTTTGTAATAATAATAATAATTAACCGTTCTTGTATAGTGCATATATATCACATTATGATATAACGTCTCTATGTGCTTCCAAAGGGTTTGGATATTATTACCCTGGGTTTATCTCCGGCTGCAATAATCAGCGCACAGTGCATTTCAAGAAATAAATCTTCCCAGGTACTCATTTAACACCTAGGTGGAGAGTGGCAAACGTGGATTAATGTCTTGCCAAAAGACGCTAGTGCCGGGCTGAGATTCGAACCCTCAACTCTTGGATTGAGAGTCAGTTAATGAACCACTATACCACAACACCTCCACATAATGTACATAATGGCTCGTCTTCATAAAGGTGGACTGTAAAGTTAAACTGGGTATAACTCAGCATTAAGTTAAGACTTGTTTAACTTATGACTAAGTTAAGACTTGTTCAACTTAGGACTAAGTTAAGACTTGTTTAACTTAGGACTAAGTTAAGACTTGTTCAACTTAGGACTAAGTTAAGACTTGTTCAACTTAGGACTAAGTTAAGACTTGTTCAACTTAGGACTAAGTTAAGACTTGTTCAACTTAGGACTAAGTTAAGACTTGTTTAACTTAGGACTAAGTTAAGACTTGTTCAACTTAGGACTAAATTAAGACTTGTTCAACTTAGGACTAAGTTAAGACTTGTTCAACTTAGGACTAAGTTAAGACTTGTTCAACTTAGGACTAAGTTAAGACTTGTTTAACTTAGGACTAAGTTAAGACTTTTTTAACTTAGTGCACTGATTTACAGAGTGCCAAGCATCATGCTCATTGTTCTGTATAGACTAATGTAATTCTGTCATGAAGTGGATAAGCGAAATGAATTCAGCCATTAAAAGAAAATATGAAATTGATTTCGTGTTGACATGATTTTTATTGTTCTTTTCGTTACAGATTAATGGAAATTTTTATGGGATGAAGAGGTTGATTCTTGGCACCTGACAAATCAGTTGAATACGTCTACTTACTTAAACCTGGGGCCCCGTTTCATAAAACTTACCATTAACGTCAACTATGCGATCAATGGTAACTCCCATGGAAACCTTGATTTTGATTGGCTGTTGAGTGATTTTACCATGGTAGTTACCATTGATAGCAGACTTACCATTAATAGCAAGTTTTATGCAACGGGGCCCTGGACTTAAGTTGGTATGCTTTTACAAATACATGTACCACCCATTGATGGGTTGAAAAGATAAACAAAATTTGTTTTACTGAAGTGAATGACATCTCCTTATCAAACCTCTCTTATATAGAGGCAGTTATAGGCAAGACATGAGACAAAAGAAAACCCCCAAAAGGTCAACATTTGAAAAATCTTTTGGCACTGGAGACAGTTTTTCATAACTTGAGAGGTTTAGCACAATGTGATCTAGTTTTCATCGTGTTGCAATGGCAGTTCAAAAGGCAAGCATTGACCATACATATAGTTAAGTTGAAAGGAGATATATACTAGTTTGAGGAACCTACAATGACATTGTTTTCAAGTCCTTGTGTTGTTTTGTTAACTTTGATGACCACATTTTTGTTTTATTAGTTATGATGATCATGACCCTGCTATCATCCATGACAATGCAAGCCAACCAGATGTCTTAGTTCCGATCAGGCTAGATATGGAGATAGATGGACAGAAGCTCAGAGATACATTCACCTGGAACAAAAATGGTCAGTATCACATAGTCACTTGCAATTCACATTTATTATAAAAGTATTTATTATTAAAAAAAAAAAAAAATTAAATTTGTAAATTTAGAAAAGAGATTAAGCACATTTCAACCACATGAGACGATTTCCAGAAAATGTTTTAATAGAATTATGTAGTGTATATATACAGTGCATTCCAGAAAAAAAAAACCGAGATTTATCGATGTTTAATCATATCTTACTCACAATTATGATTAATAAATATATATATATATATATATATATATAAGAGCAACAATTGGCTCACACTCTTTAACATGGTGGGGTAGTGTACAGACCACACGCAGCTGCACTCATAATCCGAAGAAGGGCTAAGTGCCCGAAAGCTTATTAAAAGCGTGGTACCAACAGCTACGTCTGCAGGTGTACTTATTTTGTTGCCTCTCTCTCTCTCTCTCTCTCTCTCTCTCTCTCTATATATATATATATATATACACAGTGCTGGTCAAAGGTTTCGATACACCCTGGATTTTATGATGAGTTTTTGCATCACTTTTTATATCTCATGTAACAGCCTTCTCTAGACTCTCAAAGGCATTTTTATAGGTTTGGATATACAGGGAAATTTTTTTTTTTTTTTCATTTCGGGGGCTACCAGTTTTGAGTGCTACTTCACTGTTTAGCATTCACAACTTTACACCGCACAATGTTAATTTCAATTAATTAAGCAGGTTTTCCTCCCTGGTCTGCTCTCACACTACAGTCTCTTGCCTAAGTTCAGCTAGTCAGCATTATGGCATGCAGATTGCAAAAGTTTGATTTGACATCAGCCACTCTCTTGTTGAATCTCTCTCAATCACACTCTCATGACTCGGTCTCATATACGGGCAGGGCTCTCACATGAATAGTCAAATATCATTCACATTTAATACATAACACAACACTAACAGAAAACAAACAAACAAAAAGAACACAAGCTTACAAACAGGGTAATATTTTCTGTGCTTGTGGTATTGCTTCGCGCTGATTTCCGTTACCTCATATTTTTATTTCATTCATATTTTCATGATTAGTCTACGATTACCTTGCTCAGCTTTTGATTTTGTTTTGATGGATTCCTTACTATCTTTTGACAAGTTTAGTGTAAAGAATTTACAAGATTTTCTTCGAGAAAGAGGAGATTCTACCGTAAGATACAACAAGCAGAGTCTTGTTATAATTCTAACTATCAACCACGCCGTTTCAAGAGTGCCTGAATGGGAGGGAAAGTTCTTTTGAATAGACGTTTTTTCTCAGGATTTTATAGGGTTCATGACAAAAGAAATAAGAGATTTAAAAGTTAATTAACATAATTCTCCAAACGCATTTTGTGGTACTTCGCTTTCGTCAGTATTGGCTTCATTTTCTGGTACCGTGCCATCGACCTTGGGCGCAAGTTTCACTTTGGTGGCCGGGGTGCTATCGACTGTATTGCGGGGACTTGGGTGGATGGTTTTAGCAGCCAGTTGCTCCGTTGCTGCAGCAGGCAGTGGATGTGGGTGCTCGTGTACCGGGCAGGCCCTGCTCCCCCGACAAAATGTTTTGAACAGATGTATGTAGATTTTTTAATTTTCGGGCGTACAGATCGTGGTATTTTCACCCAAAATATGATCCCAAAGTCTGGGTGCGGCCTATAAGCAATAACAGACAAAAATGAACCGTCTCCAAAATCACCACACGTATTAGAATGGACAGGACTAGATTTACAGTGAGCCTGTGCTCTATCTCTATCGATGTAATTATCTTTCAGGTATTGAAATAAATAAACACAACACAAAAAGTAAGTTCCCCCTAAATCAAAATGGCATAACTTTTTAACGAAAAGGTTTCGAACAAAATAACTTGGTCAGAGTGTTCCTACACTTATTGACTAAGTTCTGTGTGAAAATGAAATTGAAAAAGCACTCGTACGAAGCCTCAAAAATCCAGAATTTTCTTGCCGGGTCGATTTAATGGTAGTATCAAAGAAGCAAAAGTATTTTCTCTACTATGAGCTATTGTAATGGACGTTACAGCACTACATAGGCACTCTGTAAGTTTAAATTTGTCTTTTGAGCGCACCCCTCTTATGTGTAAAGATCGATGGCACCCCTTCACCTCCGTGCTATTTCAGCACGGTTGGATCCTTCGCGGAGATGTGTGTATTTTGTATGGAGACAGCTGAAATGTTCGGGCCGAACATGTGTATGTAGTCCCATATTCACATTTCTGTGTGCAGTGCTTGTGACTTTCAGCAGGATTGAGTCAATTTCCTCATGTTTTGGTGATTCCAAAACCTTACAGCATACACCAATTCTTATGTACTATATAATCAACCTTTCCCAGTTGATTTGAGAAGTTTCTTTTACAATGTTATCGCATGACCAGAACTCATTTTTATCTTTAATGATGCTTTTGTAATGTCCTTGCAGAGCAACTCATCACTCCTGAAATGTTTGCAGAGATCCTGTGTGATGACCTTGACCTGCCACCTACAACCTTCATACAACCCATTTCCCAGGCAATTAAGACTCAGATAGAGGCTTACCCAACAGATACCAGTATACTGGATGCACATTGTGATCAGCGAGTTATTCTCAAGGTATTAACTCTCTCTCACTGTACTCACAACTATAACTATAAATGTAGTATTCATTTTTTTTCTCTATAGCACTCATGGTCATTGTCATGGATAAAAAGCAGATTTAAATAAAAATTCATTAAAAATGTCAGGATGCTCACAATCCAAAGCGTACCCAGTCATTGTTATAATGATTGATCTATAGGAAATCCACACTGACAATCTGTGCTTGGGTGACTAAAACCGCTTTATTTCCCTGTATGAGATGAAGATGAATGCCGGCATTGTATAATATGTTGAATGTCCACTGGACGATTAGAGAAGTGCTCATGGAATATTCAAAATAAGTTAGATCACTTTATGTGCAACTGGTCCATCTACCCACATGTAGATTTTCTCTATTTGTTCTTTAATACTTAATATATAACTTATCTCAATGTACATTAAGCCATGAAAACAAATTATTAGACCAAGTAAGTTTACTGATACTGTTATTTCTGTGGTAAGAAGGACATAAAATACCATAATAGAAAGGTACAATTGCTGCAATGTGTTATTCATTGAAAGAGGTATAAAGAAAAATCATTTTTTTTGTTTTGTTTGTATACATTGTAGGAGCTTGTTCTCATACTTTTTTCCCCCGGGCTGTGTATTCAGTTCTGAAAATGTATTAAAGTACATAAATGTACCCATGCTAGTAATTTCTTTTATTAAGATCATTCTCAAAATGCACATGATATGAAAAGCTTTGACAATGGCAAGGGGTGGTATTTTTAGTGAAAAGATTTTAATTTTCATAACAAATTTCAAATTGCAACATTTCATTGGTGTTTGCGCAGATGAACTCCGCGTACGCAGCCACTTTTGCGCAGGCATTAACCAATGATGCGCCATAAGCATACATTTTGTTATGACAATTAAAATTATTTCACTAAAATCAAGATAAAATAAATCTCAGAATACCACCCATAGAAATAATCTTCCTGTTTAAAAAATTGTTGGATATATATTATATATGTTTATTTATACAGCTGAATATTCATGTTGGAAACATCTCATTGGTGGACCAGTTTGAATGGGACATGGCGGAGAAAGACAATAGTCCCGAGGAGTTTGCACTCAAATTGTGTGCTGATCTTGGTCTTGGTGGTGAATTTGTGACTTCCATTGCATACAGTATCAGAGGACAACTAAGTTGGCATCAGCGGACATATGCTTTTAGGTAAACAGCCTTCATACGAAATGACACTTTCACGTAACCCGTAAAAGGTTTTGAATGTGATTATGCTTACAGGTAACCATTGAACAGCCCTCACACTGTACGTATGGGCCTACTCAAGATGTCCCCCTGGAGGCCCTTGTATGTGCGCTTTCAGGCAATACTAAAATAGCTCTTGCACATAATTATGCTTTCAAGTAACCCTGAAACATCTGTTGTATGTTGTTACTATAGCATGAATATATACACATATAATTTTGTGTTTTCATTTTACAGATAAAGGTAATGATTGGTAATGTAATTGTATCTTAAAATTGTCGTAAGAGGCTTATCTATAGCATTATCATAGATGTTCATTTGATTCTGGGACAATTAGCCTCTGTTACTACTACTACTCCCAAAGACAATTTATTATGGATTACCATGAGTAGAGGGTAGTATTAGAAAAGGGTAATCATATTTGGGGCAGCTTTCAATTTGTCCACTGGGTCCCGAGCTGGTAATTGTACCATTGATTGTATCTTTTATTTTTTATGTTCCTCATTTTGAGAAATGATGTAAATTTCTGTGATACTTTATTTGGAATGTGTGTGTTTTTCTTTTTGTCAGTGAATCACCATTGCCAACAGTTGAGATATCTGTACGTAACCAAGGTGAGGCTGATAGTTGGTGTCCTTTCTTAGAGACCCTTACTGATGCTGAGATGGAAAAGAAGATAAGAGACCAAGACAGAAACACAAGGTCAGTACATTATTTACCAATTTGTGTATTTATAGAAGTTTATATTTTATAAAAGTACAGGGAAAATTCAACATAACGACGTCGGTTATAAGGAGGTAACGGCTATAACGAGAATGTTGTCACGGTCCCAAATTTACTTGCCCGTAATTCTATGGCTTCAAGAACCTTTATTTCGAGGTTGGCTATAACAAGCTAAATTTCGTGCCTCTAAAACAAAGTTCCTGTTATAACAAGCAAGCAAATTTTACTGCACCTCAAATGGACAACAATCATTCAGCAAGAGAATCTGCACACACACAAGCGTATGTACTAAAGAGATATTGGGGCATTGCGATGCGATGCGGCGTGCGTCTTTTTACTTGTATCACTCACGGCATGCACAGGGAGAGTCTTGTTATTCATATCACAGCGCAGAGACCTTGTTTTTATTCATATCACAGCGCAGGGAGATTGGCCCCGAATTATGAAGGAGACTTTTTTCATACCATGAGTTTTTTGCTGTGAAAATTGTGGTTTACAATCAATCCGAGAAAGCTTCTGCTTTTACAGTAGTACATATACATTCAGTAGTATACATACATTATGATTTTGATAGGCTGTGAGTTCAGTTCGTCCAGCTCTTACTTCTTTTCTTCTTTGGAATTTTGTCTTTTGCAGGAGGATTCGTCGTCTTGCAAACACTGCTCCAGCTTGGTAGAAGAACACTGATGGCCTCATTATCCAGAGCTAACACATTTGTTGAAAAGACTCATCATACCACAAAGATTGATATGACATGATAGATCAGCGGGACAAATCTGGCTTCAATTTTCTGCAAATTACTGTCTTAAAACTCTCAAGTGGTGCTGAGTACTCTTTATTTATCTCTGTAGTAGATGTGAAATTGTCAATATTTCTATATTTCTCTTTGATACTGCACCCCTATGGAAATCACCTTTAGCTGTCACAGGGCCTGTAACATAAATAGATAAATCAATCTTACGATTGATATCAATCGTAAGTCTATGGCAAACCATGTACTGAAGAGTAACAATTGATTGTAAGATTGATGTGTTACAGGCCCCTGGTGTTCCACCACTGGTTGGAAAAATAGATGAATGAATTTTTTTTTTTTTGCAAGAATGAATATTTCTATGGATTTCTTGGGAATTTAAAGGCTAGTCATCCCAGCAGTGGGTCAGTGGCACAGTCAGGATTTTCAGCAAAATGTTGAAACAGAGAGAAAGTCTTGATCTTGACAGTAGGCATAACAAAATATCCCCATGGAAGGATGTGTAGCAAGAAAAAGGCAAATTTTGTAGAAATTTTCTTATCTCTATACATCCAGTAAGAATATCAAATCCTCAAATAAGAATATCAGGTCCTCGAATAATATTGTTGGGTTCCTTCTCGTTTATCTACCTCATTTTTATTAAGGGTTACATTGGGTGAAGTTGTCATAAGCTCTATAAATATTATTTTGTGAATGAGGTTGCTCAAATATTACCTGCTAACTGAAGCTTTCCGTATTCTATAAAGGACAGAGTCATATAGATTTCTTGGTATTTGCTGTACTTTTCACTTCCTTGGAATCTCATGTACAAAACATCAAGCTTGCACGAGATATAAGGCCATATGGCTTAGTTTGTAGAAACTCATGATGGTCGTGTTATCTCAGATTATACAATCATTATTTTAAAGTAAATAATGCCCAAATAGTGAGAATATTTCAGCTTATTTGTAGATTTATGGTAAATGAAATGCTAGGTAGTTAGAAACTTGTATTTGTTGTAGTGATGTTTTATCTTGCTTTATGTAAATTTGTACCATTTTGTAATAAAAAATCTGAAATTGATTACAAGTTTCGTTTGTTTTACTTACATGTAGCATGTACAAATACAATGTACTTCCCTACCCTTTCCATTGTCACTATTTCCCCATAGATTTAGAATTAAATAATGTTGTTAAATGCCTATTATTTATTTGTCCAGAACTGGAAGCCCCACGATTTTGAAAAAAAAAAAAATCACCCCTTCAACTTCTTTCCCATTTGAATGAGTTAATTTTTTTTTTTTAAACATAGCCAATGATTTAAAGAGTCACAAAACATGTTGGTATCACAAAGCACATTGGAGAAAAATCATTAGCAGTATATTTTGTTGAATATCAAATTAACCCTTACTATACTGGGCTATTTCAAGCTCTGACCAAAAACAGAATTTCTGAGTTTTGTGTACAAAACAAATGGGAAATGGCATTTCCTCATATTCCTCCATTATCACCTATAATTTCGTATTTAAGCTGCTATTATCTATTCTAACTGAAATAGTGGTCCAGATAACACCTTAAAACAGCAAACTTAAAAGAACCCCAAATGTTAAAGTTGAAAAACAAAGAAATACATAAATTTGTAAAACAATAGAATACATAGAAATTGAAATGACTTTCAATTTTTTTTTTTCGTAATGTTTTTAATGTTTATAAAGAGCTTCTTGCATAGAAATTTTTATCTCCAGGGCCTTGTATTATTTGATATCACTAAAAAATGTGTATTTACACATAAATTGCATAAATTATGATATTAAAAGAAAAAATGAAGATTTACATGAAATTAATGATGCCCCCACCCCCCCCCCCCCCCCCCTCCTCAATACCTCCAAAATAGCCCAGTCTTTTTAGGGTTAAACAAGAAATTATAGGTGATAAAGGAGGAGAATGAGGAAATGGAGTCCCCATTCGTTTTGTACACAAAACACAGAAATCCTCTGTTTTTGGGCTGACATGAGGTCGTAGAAAATCATGTGACTCAGTAACGGTATGACCGATTTTTGTAAACTTGGTGTCAAAAGATGTGCAAGAAAAAAGTCAGAAAGCTGCGTGGCATGAAATGCAGAGGTTCGAAATGTGAGGCGAAATTTGTCCCCCAGTACAGTAAGGGTTAAACCCCTCTCAAAAAGTTTCTGCAATTCAAGTTGAGCATTGATATTTCTCTTGTTACTATGTATCATACTTAAATTTGGCATCATTGAAAAGCTTGTGTGTATTTCCTGTAACGATGCCTCATTTGTACTGATTTGGTAATCATGTATTCAAGGATTTATTCCTCGGGGAGAACAGTATTTAGTACTGATAAGGCTACCCCGGTTAAACAAGACATTATCACAGAATGTGCAGTACACCTAAATATGGGGCCAAGTCAAAAGGGAAACGTTGCAAAATGCATTGTTATTGTCAACAGTGAATTCTCCTTTGTCCAGAGGATGGAGTGTGTTTTGAATGATGTTGAGGTGGTCATTCATAAAGGGTAATGTTGTTTTCACCTTTCTTTTGGAAGATGAAGTGTATTTTAATTGACCGAGAGTCGATTAAAACACATTATATGAGTTTCATACAAGTTCAATGCTATTTCATCTTCCAAACAAAAGAAGAAAACATCTTAAATGACCACCTCCACGTCATTCAAAACACAACCCATCCTCCAGACATAGAAGAAATTACTGTTGCAACATTTAATTCTTAATTATTGTCCCTCTATTCAGGTGTACTGCACATTCTGTGATTACATAATCAGTACAAATAGGGAATCATTGTAAAGAGGAATTAACAGGCTTTTCACCATCAAATTTAAGTATGATAATATGATACATGTACCAAGAGAGATATTAACACTCAAACTCGATTTTCAGAACATTTTTGAGGGGTTTGTAATATCTACATGCAACAGGGCTACCCCCCCCCCCCAAAAAAAAAGAAGATACTGTGTCAAACCTGCTCAAT
Organism: Heliocidaris erythrogramma; assembly: GCA_025617745.1. Taxonomy (NCBI): domain Eukaryota; kingdom Metazoa; phylum Echinodermata; class Echinoidea; order Camarodonta; family Echinometridae; genus Heliocidaris; species Heliocidaris erythrogramma. Next base: position 23,064,848 of record CM046861.1, on the reverse strand, counting down.
CTTTCATCACATACACCAAAATCATGAATACTTGTTAATGAACAGTCTTCCTATGGACATGTATCTTCTCTGCTGCTGACAAATTACTGACAAATTTGTTCTCAGCCAATCAGATGCAAGAATTTCAGGAGCTTATAACAGTAGTCTGTAAAAATCACTGACAAAACGCTTGATGAAAACACTCCCCTGGATGAATCATGAACTGCATATACAGCATTTTTCAGTCTGATCAGCACCTTGGATTAGGTAACTAGATAATGGCACTCTGGATTGAAATTAGATTTGATACATGTGGAAAATCTGTGGACTGGGGGAATACAAGTAAACTGATAAAACTGTATGGTTCTTATCCTTCACGCCGATAAATGTGTACTCGTTAAGAAAAGAAATTGCAAAACTTCATATGATTGGATAATAAAAGTTTTATTACATCAACTTCTTATTTTCTACAGGTATCAAGGCATTTTTTTATCAGTCAAAAATATAAAAAAATATACAATATACAATATGAAACTTAATTCTGGTTATTCTAGTAACAATACTATTGCCAATAAAGGATATTAAAGTGACCATTAATGTAGTCATATATTGATTGAAAACCATTCAAGCTATAATAAATTATTTCTATAAAATTTCCAAGGGTTTCAAACCGCTTGTAAAGGAACAGAAGTGGTTTATCAATAAAACTTTGTTATTCATCAAGGCCAATGGCCGAATTGCGTAATCTTTGCAGGGTAAATATAAAAATATATACAATCATAAAATAGGTACAAAAATACTCATAGAAGAACAAAGTGATCAATCTAGACACAAATTCTTGTCAACAGTCAAACTTCAAGTGTGATTATGGGATGGGTATTGCAATACAACATTAATAAAAGAAAATTTAACTAGATATTATGGGAGTTGATGAAATGATATTACATCAAAAAGAGGTTGAAAAAAAACTGGAGGAACTATCATTTGACAATCATCATTTGGCAATCAGAAATAATTTGACAGGAGGGTCATCCTAGTAGACCAACAGTCCATAAGACCCCAAGTTCCAACAGGTCCACAAGACTGATGGCTCAAGAAACCAACAAAGAAATACATTAGCAAAGACAGAAAAATAAGAATGAAAATCAAAGGAATACACCAAGAAATATAGAAAGAAGAGGACATAAAGAGAGAGAATTACAGAAGGATGGATAGAAAGAGAAGATACATGTAGAAATAGAAATACAAAGAAATACACAGAAAGAAATACTCTGCAGGGATGCCACTTAGAATTGATAAAAAGTAGGAAAAATCATCTAGAATGGGCCCTTGTGTACATAAAAAGTGGTTTTCTATGGCTAAAAATGTTGAAAAAGTAGGAATTCCTACTTTTGTCTGAAAAGTGGCATCCTTGACACTGGGAAGGACACAATATAATACATATTTGGTCTCATGAACCTGATAAACATCAGCAGGCCTTGACAACAAGTCTATTTACATTACTACAAACTGCTTCTGATAAAAATTTCAAAGGGTAGAAATACAAGGCATCACGTATTAAGGCATTACATAATAATTCAATTGTATTCTAGATGTAAACACAACAGTCTTAATGAATGTGCTATTATTACCTCCAGAACGACTGATTTACTTAAAGAAAAAGATGCACATATAATTTTGGATTGTACACGTACTTGACTCTATATTCAGTTTCATATTCAACATTAAGCCATATCAACAGAGGATCAAATAATGAAATATGCATACAACATGACATATTTTCAGCGAGGCAGTGCTCACAGTATCACAGATATCATATTTTTAAAAGACAGGGGTGGGGTGGTCAAGATGGCTATCACATAAGCCTGTCTCAGTGCCATATCACAGAAAGGATTTAGTTCAGTACTTCAGATCATTTGGGTTACTTATTGGATGAGGGGGAAAGAAGTCTCCCTTATTATACTTCTTTTCACTCTCCTAAATAAGGAGTATAGATTGTTATCATCACACGACTCAGCACCAAGACAGCAAGATCGAATTTCTCTTTTTTCCCTCTTTATTTTTCTGGCTTTGATTCAATTTAATCTTTTGAATTCAATTTACCTTGTAAAATCCGAGTTGCATATATACTAATTAGCTTATGGCAAATCAAAAGGCAGTTTAAGTCATAGCTGGCTTGACCATGCCATAAGCTCCTTCAAGTTTAGGGGGGGGGGGGGAGGAGTTGAAAATCATTGTCATTAAGTAAGACAAACAAAACTATGGAAATTCAACAAAACTTCAATCATGAATGATGGAGAGCCCCATGTCTGTGCACCTAAGATTTTGACCTGAAAATGAACAAGAATTTCTTTAATATTCCTATAAAGCTTAATTTTATATTATTCCTGATATTCAAAAGAGCAAAATTGCACAAAATCTCATCAAAGTTAGAGCAAGAACAATGCCATTTTCACATGAAACGGTGGCCGTGTCATTTCAACATTGAAACAAGATGAATGCGACTGCGTCTCCTTTATGCCTCCGCCTAAATTCAGTTGATGGCTCAAACTGTTCTTGAAATATTGTGATAACCAGAATAAAAAGCATCTAATTACATGTTAATTGACCTCTTTGACATTTGACCTTTATAAGGTGTAATACACCTTACAACCAAAAAGTCTGATCACTTTAACTCCTCTTAGTCATGAATACAAAATAGTTGAGATATGGAGATAACAAAGGTATTCATTAATTTCACATACACCTGTATAATGATCTCTATAACCTGTCACGTTAGACCTACGTGAACAAAAATCTAATCAGTTCGTCTCACTATGGTGATGCATACTAGTTCCATTTTTGAAGTTAATGGATTAAATGGTTCTTGAGATATCATCATAACAACGCTAAAACCTGCAATTTCAGAATTGACCTCTATGACCTTTGACCTACGTATCCCGAAATCTAATCAGATCGTCTTTCTATGGTGATACATACTAGTACCAAGTTTGTTGAGTTATCGCGAGAAACGAGGCTAACAAATGCAATTTCAGAAATTGACCTCTGTGACCTTTGACCTTTGACCTACGTACGCCAAAATCTAATCAGATCATCTTCCCTATGGTGATACATACTAGCACCAAGTTTGAAGTTCATACCTCATGTAGTTCTTGAGTTATCACGAGAACGGGAAAGCGGGAAGGACGGACAACCCGAAAACTTCGGTGGGCGGAGGCATAAAAAACAATGGTGCCCATGTCTGCGCACTAATTCATTTTACACGCAGTTTGGGAGTTTTGAGGCTTGTGAATAAAATGTCTGAAATAAGACCTTTTTTCAATATTTTGGCTTGTTTTTTGCATGAATACCCATCGCTATGATAAGGACGAAAAGTTTTTTCTTTGCGCGTTTTGTTTTATCAGAATTCTACATTTATGCATGTGTGCAGACAAGGGCACTGCACAGACTTGGGCACTCTAGCCATACAATCATGGAGGTACAAAACCTAGCATCATGAGCATGCAACTTACTTACATGTGATATTTTGTAGGCAAAGAAGCATTTATGTCTCCGGCAACACCTTGGCAGGCAGAGGCATTAAAATGATTACCAGTAAAAAAAAAAATAGATCTGCATCACAATACACACAGATAATTTGTTTGAATACAGATATCAGAGCAAATCTCACATACATGTATTTCATCTGACAAATATTTTCATCAATAAGTAAAATTCCCTGAATCTCACATGCTGATATCAACTGCCATTATAATAAGAGTAAGGCTTCGCATGATTGATATCTTGGTAAACATAAGATCATAAACTACAAAAAAAGATCACATATGGTAAAGGACTCTCATGCCTATCTCATAGTCCATCTAATTGAGCATGTATTTATCCCACTTTTTCCAACTTTTGTTGTTTACCTTTTCCGATACAAAATTACAAAAGATTCATGATTGCCCTTTGTAGCCATCAGTCTGCAGACAAATCTTATTAATTTGAGCCTTAACAATCATATACTTTTTAATCAGGCTGGCTCCTTGACTTGCAACTTTGTTAAAAATCGCCAGAAGTTTTCTTTGAAAAATGTTACTTATCTGACAGGTTTTGCAACATAGATTTCCTGATGCATAACTGATATTTTGACTTGATATTCATCATTACATACATTATATTCAGGTATGAATTTAACCTTGAGATCTGTTTACTCATTGATGATTAGGAAGAGCATTGAAATTTTGTTGCATTTATGTTTGAATGATTTTTTTTAAAAACATCCAGAACTCACGATTTCAATAAACAAAATTGGCAGGCATAATTTAATTAAAAATGGAGAGGAATATGTCAAAAAGATCACTTACTATATTCATATGAAATCCATCTTCTGTTTAGTGATACTATTCTCTAAAGAATACATGACTCAGGATGAAACAAACATTATAGAGGGATGTGGAGAGAAAATGGAGAAAATGTGAAACGTGTACATGTGGTAGAGCTAGGCTAATTCATATAGAGGGTGAGAAAGGAAAGAGGAGGGGGATAAGGCAAGAGAAATTGTAGGTGTAAACAGACAGCGAATTATTGAACGTGCTTGTTTTTCTACTCTCACTAAGAGAAGAAAGACGATAATAATGTGGAGAAAGAAACATTGTGGCTGTATCTCCTGAATCTTCTGTTGTTCATCACAAGATCTGAAAAAAGAGAGATAACAGTAAAGCATTATTGAAAGTACAGAGAAACTAAATGTGTGCTACACCATCTCCATCAAGCTTCTACTGAATTCTATTATCTTTATCAACTTTTCATGAATTCCAAGCTTTAAGTAAGCTTAATGATCTATAAACATCTGTGTGCCCAGCAAGAAAGCAGGTGACTATTGGGAATTTCCCTGCTAACCATCAGCCAGGCTCACAGAGAGCCAACAGGTTTTGCAATATAAGTGAGAAAATATAGTGTGTGTTCTACATCTTTAAATAAATAGACAGCAAGTAGCAAAACAGGATATAGATTGCCCTTTGCAGAATTGCATTCTGGTACCTAATATGAAGTGCAAGCCTCAAATGATGAATGAGGTATTAATAATAATAATAATAATAATACATAATATTTATATTGCGCTTTAATAATACAATGTTTCTAAGCGCCGAAGTAGTATTATTACCCTGGCTTTAGACCAGCTGCCCTATAAGGTATTATAATGATGAGAAAGATAAGCATATAAACAGACATCCCATAATGCCTATACATGTACCAACATATCTTATAATAAAGAAATTCAAAGAATCTTTGTATATATGTAGGCGTATCTCACAAAGTCCGGAATCTTTTGACTGTTGATCAGTTGATATCAATGTGTTGGAGATAGATGGCACAATACAGTGGAAGCTTGTTATAAAGAGCTCCCATATCAACAAGATTCCTCACATAACAAGGTAATAAGCCAGTTGGTAATTACAATTTGCGCACGTGTAGATAAAGGCCATTTATACCGAGTACAATTGACCTTTATATGCTGTCAATTTATGCACCATGATAGTAGCGCGTTGACCAAAACAGATGTGCATGCGTGTACAAGTAGGGGTAATTTCAGAGTTATTTGTATCATGTACTAATTTCGAACTGGCTTATTTTCATGGTCCAAAGGTCCTATTTATAGTGAGTTTACACTACTAAGTTACACGGTAGGAGAAGCGATTAAAATATAAATAGCGCCATCTTAATACCACTCGAACACGGTGCTCATACTTCTTTCAGGTATGATGTAAGCTAACTTTATGACATCAATGGCTTACCAAGAATCCCTGGTGGTGGATCCTTCATTCAACCTCCCTATCAGCATCAGCATCCTAGCAATTTCAAAGAGAAGAAAAGGTAAATAAACATATCAAATATCAATTCTATCTCCATTTAGCAAACACACTTAAAAAGAAAAGAAAATGGCTGACTTGGCTGTAGTTTTCAATAACTTTCTTTAATTAAAGATATATTTCACAGCATGTTCATTTATCTTGGTGATCTTGAGCAGTCTACATGACTTTGGATTGCTATTGTATGTTGTGTAGCTTCCAAGTACACAGTAGTGAGCAATTCCAAGCTTACGGAGTGACATTCACAAAATATTTTCAAGTTTGAGAGAAGAATATTATGAACATCATAATTAATATTTTCAAATTGATGGTGCAATACATACAGCCATGGAAAAAATTATTAGACCAAGAATGGCTACTGATAATGATGAAAATATGAAATGAAGCAGACTGAGCAAACAATTTGATAATTTTTGATAACCTAAGATATCTTCGTCAAAAATAGCTCTATTAGTTTGTATTAAGCTACTTTAATTTATGCAAATTTTATTAATTCATATTTTTGTTAATAATTAGATTTTTGCAGAATTCTGAAAAGTATTTATTTGTGTAAAATCAAATCCCATTGATACATGTATATGGAATAAAAAAACACCATTTTCCAATTTGTTCTGTACACAAAACCCAAACTATGAAAATTATTAAATTTCAAATCGTTTTCATACTAGAAAATGATCTCATTATCTCAACTTTAGTTGATAATTGTCCAATATATTAAGCTGAACTAACGTATAGGTTCAGGTTTGAATGAATTTATGCAAAACTGAATTTAGTGTCATTACGTACCATTATTTTGTTACGGAATGACGTAATTAATCATATCATAATTCATATGTAAAACATTTCTGCAAACCAAAAGCAGATATATATTGTTGGTATTTAATAGGTACCTTGATTTACCTATCAACTTTCCATAACAAAATGATAGTTCTTTTCGGAAATATGTTGAAATGATGTGTTTTGGGCGTTACGGAATGACAGTTTTTTTTTGAGTTATACACCTGTAGTTTCCAAGGTTACTGAAGTATGAGAGATTATGTGGAACAGAAAATAATGCTATTCTTGGTTACTATATTACTTAAACTTTGCATATAAAGTGTATTTCAGCAAACAAGTCATATTAGTATGACCTTTAACTCTTCTTTCACAATTTATCATAATTGGTAATCAATTATTGATTTAAAGATTATGTTAATCATTTATGCAAATTTCCCATATTCATAAGTGTGAAAATATCTGAATTTTATCAGATTATGAAAATTTGGATATTTACGATTAATTTGACACCAGATTTGATATGATCAGATGGATTTGAAATTTTGGGTTCATGTCCTATTTTGCTGGGAATTTCCCTAGTATGCACAGAAATGAAAGCTACTGTTACCTCATAGGGAATGTCATCAACTAGCTGGTATTTCTTCTGTCGATAAAAGAAACGCTTCTTGAGTAGATACAACACACAGATATCTGCCATTATGCTAGCCTGTACATGAAAATGGGAGATCACAACATAAAAGTTAGGATTGATAATAATAATAGTAATAGCTACATTTATATTGCACATGTATCCATCCCAGAGGATGCTCAAGGTGCCTACAAAGGAGTATTATTACCCTAGCTTTAGCCCAGGTACCCATTTACTATACCTGGGTGGAGAGTGGCAAATGTAGGTTAATGTCTTACCAAAGGACATTAGTGCCAGAAAAATACATTTACATATTTGGCTTTATCCCAAAATAATGTTATTCTGGATTAAATTGTCTGTTTGAACAATGCTTTCAAATTACTAAATCAAGGCACTATACAGTGTGTCCCAGAAAAAATGAAACCGAGATTTATCGATGTTTAATCATATCTTAAACACAATTATGATTAACAAATGACACATATTTGTAAAGCTTGGATCCTCCTCTTAATTACGGTAGGTTTTCTTCTACCATTTTTACATGTTCAGTGCCATTTCTAAATATTAAATCAATTTGATGAGCAATAAGATACAGTTAAATGGCCTAATATGATTCATATTCTTGCTTCTGCATGAGTGATATGTATTTACTATTTGCACATAGCACAAACACACTATTCTAAATCATCCTTGAAAATTGAATACATACACAAGGTTTGTAAAGAAAGAATATCAGTCTAGATATCTGTTGATAGCAAACCAGCACAACCTTCTATGAAATCTTACATTTGAAATGAAAATCCTTTTATTTTCCTTCAACTTACCAAAGAGAGCAGTGCCAACCCAGATGCAATATTGAGAATGAGAGGAACAACATCAAACTTTCCTGCCTCCCCTGAGACTATCACTTGGAAGATAATTCCATAGGCCTTTGTCTGAGTCCTGTACTCTGTGTCATTCTCTTTATAGTTTATAGAGTACCTGAAATAGGTAGAAGTTGATATTTTAGATTCTTTTATTAATAAAGGGGAATTTACCCTTCATAGAAAGTTGGCTTCAAAAGAAGACAAGGAAATCTATAAAACCCCAATATCTAATCAGTTTGTCTTCCTATGGTGCAGAGGCGGCGGAATGATGGGTTCGGACAATGAAAGTGGGGGTGCACCTTCTGTTTGGCGGACAAAAGGTGCCCCTCCACTTTCATTGTCCGAGCCCGATGTTCCGCCGCCTCTGCTATGGTGACACATACTAGCATCAAGTTTGAAGTTCATACCTCAAACAGTTCTTGAGATATCACGTTAACGTAAAGGCGGGACGGAAGAACTGACGGACAGACAACCCGAAAACATAATGCCTCTGGCACCACCTACGGTGGGCAAAGGCATAAAAATCTTAACTTTCTTATTTCAAATGATTTTTTATTCTTTATACAAGCCAGTCTGGTCAAGCAGAATTGCTTGTCCAATATTATTTCAAGGTTTTCCACTTTTTTACCAGCTTAAAATTGTAGTGACTATTCCTTTGGCATTAGATATTCAAATTTCTGAGAAAAAAAAAAGAATTCAATAGATCTTAAACACAATGTAATTTTTCACTTTATTTGAAGTCCAAATTGAGTGAATTCTGTCGTGTTCTGATGTGACAAACAAGTATATGTTTCTCTATACAACTGCTTTATACCTGAAGTTGTATCCTGGAGCAATAAGGGCATTCCTGTTATCTAGTCTCCTGAATGTATACTTGGGTCGACAGTTATCCAAGCTATAGTCTAGGTTACAATCCCAGCGGATTATTATACCAACCACTGCTCCCTAATACATAAACATGATTTAAAACAAAATAAAAACATTAATGAATTTACATAGCACATTTTTCATCAGTATTGGTGGCCTTCAATGGGGCCCTCTTGCATAACTATTCAAACACAATTACAATGATAATTACAAAATCTCAGGAGTGGCATAGGTAGCATTAAAATTTCCCAAACTTACCCCAGTGTTTTGAGACATAATAAACTGATTCATGCAAATTGTACCTTTTCATAATTCTATGCCTTTGTCCTGTTCAATTTATTTGACAATGTTTTCTCAAAATTTCTAGCATTTAACTATCAAAAACTTCTAAATTTTTACTTTAAATAATTTCTTATGGGTGTTGACATTAAGAAATAATGTTGATATCTACCCTGCAATTTCATTTTAATTTTGTTGAAGTGATCTATAAATTTCTTAAGGTTTTTATTAAGGCTTGAACTTTGTCATAAATATCTTTAACTTTTTTGAAGTACATGTAGATCGACAATGTAAAGATAAACAGGCTTATTTTGGGGCTCAGTTCCCTTCCATGTATCAAAAACTTGTAAAAATGATTGCAGATGTAATTTGAAAAAACTTACAATAGAAACCTGTCCTAGAATTAATTCTAAATAAGTAAGAAATATCAAGTGTTTGTCATTACCAACCACCTAGTTTCATTCAAAGAGAAAATATCACATGTGTAGCCATTTCATTGAGCCAATCTTGCAGCTTAGTAAACTATCTTGCAGGTATCAATTCCCTTCTATACGCAAAACTGTCAACAATAAGACATCATTCCTAATATAGAATTAAACTGGAGAATATAAACACAAAGTATCATTGCTTCAAGGCATAATCAACACTTTCATGACAATTGACCACATTTTGTGGTTTGGCTCAATAACTGTTAAGTCAGAGCTCTCTAAAATATATCACATGCATGATTAGTAAGAGCAAAATTTTCTGCACACACCACATGTATGTCCATTTTTGTTGCATGACCATATTGTGCTTGATGACAGGAATTTAAAAAATGAGAATAAGCATTAAAATCCTTAAATTGGCAACACATTGAGAGGTTCAAAATTATTGTTTTCTTTAATCAAATTTGGCAATTTTTTCAACTTTTCCACAAAATTAGTAACCATGTATATTGTTTTCAAGGACATTACACCTTATTAGAACCATGTAGCACTAGAGAAAAATATTATTGTTGCCAAATTGAAGAACGAAATGTGGTCAATTTAGCCCTTAAAAATAATTCCTGTCCTGAAAGGGTTTAACTGGAGAATAACACAAAGTATCATTGCTTCAAGGCAAAATTAATGGGTAGTTTTTGGCAGCTCAGTGAGTAATAGAAAGGGCAGTCTCAGGCATTTCAGCAGAGTTGATTCAATGTACACTCACAAAATGCTTCATTTAAAAACAACAACTGCAATATGGAAGGTGTAATAATTTTAAAGAAAAACATGTCATGATGGTCACAGCATATGTTTGACATGTTTCAAGGTCATACCAAGAGATAATAGAGAAATTAATAGCAATATTGATTTGCACTAGTTACACTTGCACTGTGTATTTGGTGATTCACATAGAGATGAATGATATTTCTATGTATTGTGTCATATAATATTGCCATTGGTAAAGTGATTGACTAAGTTAGGACTACTTAGAAGTGATGATGTTTCTTCTTCTTACTATTTTGATCAGTACAGCAGGTAAGTGATTCAATTTCACTCTTTCACCATGATTTCCATTTTTATTACTAGAATTCATTGGGTCAGGTTGGTGTATAACAGAATATGATGTAGTAACATATGCCCTAACCTACAGTGTATAATAATAATATTAATAATAATAGAGTATACTTATTATTCAAGCGCATAATAACTCCGTAATAATGATAATGTATTTATAGAGCACATTTTCAATATGTTCAGATGTGCTTTACAATGTTCTGAATGGAATAAGTTTTGAGAAGCTTTTTGAAGACATCCAGAGATTGTTGGTTATGGAGAATTTGAGGTAGTTGCAATATATGTTTTGCATGTTCATGACATTATAGTGCTGCTAATCTTCGATGTATTCAAGGGAACTTGTAATTGATTACAATTTCCTTACATAAGGTAAAGAAAAATGCTTAAATGTTAGCTCTTTTGTTTCTCTGATGATTTCTAGTTTCACTGAAAACCATCTACGTACATGTAGCTCTGTTGAATTTCCCTTTTATAAGTAAATGAATTTTCATTACATTTGAAAGAGGATATATTTTCCACCTAATTACAATGCATGCCATGAATAAAAAGAGATTTAGTGTGTCACCTAAAGCTACAGGAGCATTGACCCATAGCAGTTGCTTTCTAATTTTCACAGTGGTTCCACATGAGCACTAAAAAAAACACACATAAAAACACACACAAAAACAAACCAAAAGAAAAAAGAAAGAATAAAAAAAGACAAAGACAAAGACATACCAAAAACAAACAAACAAAAACCGGGGGTGAGGGCCAAATTTAGGTCACCCACTCAGCACCAGGATCCTCTGGGGATTTTACACTTCCCAACTCCTCCTCACATTCTTAAATTTAAAGAGAAAGTGGAGTTCTGGGAGAGGTGAAAAATAATTTGTGAGCTTTCTCATTCTTTTTATGTCAGATGTCAGTTTGGAAGAATAAGGAAAAGTCCTTGAAAAGGATTGCTCTTCAAATGCCCTCATATTCGAAATATGAAGAGAAATAGCTGAAATGTTCGGGCCAAGCATTCATGCCACTTGAGTGTGCAGTCCCATATACCCATTTCTGTGTGCAGTACATGACTACACTTTTCAACGAGATTGGGTCAATTTCTTATCATTTAGATGATTCGATCCAAAACCTCACAGTATATTCTTTTTCTTTGCCCATTGCTTTGAGACAGTTTCTTTCACAATGTAATTACTTTTAAATATTTAAGTTAAAGCCCTTTTCTGGCAATTAAAAAAAAAATTGAAGCAATTATCCTAGAAGTGAACGAAACCATCACCACAACAAAGCACTTGCAAAAGTCATAATTTATTCCCCACTTCTGCAATAAGTGAGATAACAACTGGTTCCATTAACATCTCAACATACAGTTACACTACTTTCCTGATGGGGAATATAGAAAAGTAATGCGTTACCAGATAGGCTAGGGAATTGAAGTCTTCTCCAATCTCTTTAGCTATGGTACCTAGAGGGAATACAGGGCAGAACTGATCAGTTCGACTGTTGTAATGACATTGCTTTAAGTATGTGCTATTACTGTCTTCCAGAATGTTACGTCTGTACCAAAAGAGAAAGGGAAAAGGAAAAACAATAATGGAAAAATAATAATGGAAAAACAAATAACAAGCAGTGAGCAACACATATTTTGGGGAGTAACCTTAACTCCTACCATGCCGTGGGCGGCAAATCCAAATGTTGGAGTGTTGAACATTTCGTTTAGGCGCAGAATGGCTAGAATATCTTAAATACAAAAACCTGTGCCTTCAATATGTTTATTCCTATGCAATATATCTTTGCCCAGTTTGCTCAAGAAAGAAATCATTAAAAGTTAATATTTAATTATTGAAAGTTCATTTTTGACGACTGCTCAAAAATCTGGTGGCATGGAAGGGATTAAAGAAAATTGCAATTGCAACATGCAATGCGTTATCTCCAAGTGGAATAATTGTAAAAATTTGGAAAGTCATTTTCCTTTAATATTGAGCCCTCTGTTAGATAATGTATGATGAATGAAATAATTACATGCAAGTGTTGCAAAAGCGATCTTTCATCAATTTGAAAGTACTGTAAAACCACAAATTTTCGCAAATTGTTACATGTAATGACAGCCAATTTTGCAGCAGGAAACTTTCGCGAATTGCAATAATTTTATGTTGTTTCAACGTGATTTCATTATTTCGCGGCATGAATCTTGACCACTCGCAAAATTTCCATGCACATGAAAATTTCTGGTTTTACAGTATGAAGATGAGAGAAAAATTCTTTTGGGGAGAAACATACAAACAACTACCAATAGTTACATTTATTATCTTTTTTGTTTGTATTTTTTATTATTTATTCATTCTTAATTCTTCACTTATTTCTTTCTTAATTTCTTAAATCTATTTTTATTTATTTATTTATCATTATTATTATCATCTTTCTTTTTTGGAGGGGGGGGGAAGGGAAAGGTCTGTTCCTTATTAAAACTAGAATATCACTAAAGGTGATTAATATCCCTGCCCAAATGTGTGCCAAATTTCCTGAGCATTGCTCCAAAAATGAGGAAGTGGTTTGATCTGCTATATTTTCCCGTTTTATTGCCATATGTCATTACCATGGCAATGCAGTTTGCCACACATTGAAACAAAGTCTTGCACAAGAACAATGTGTGTGCCTAATTTCATGAGCATTGCTTAAAAAGTGAGAAAGTTGTTTGATCCGCAATATTTTCCCCTGATTTATTGCCATGTCGTTACCATGGCAACGCATTCCAAAACATTCCAAAAATATGTCTTACACATGTTCATCCCAAGACCAATGTGTATGTCAAATGTCATGAGCATTGCTCGAAAAATGAGGAAGTAGTTTGATCCACAAGATTTCCCACTGATTTATTGCCATATTAATACGCTGTTGCCATGCAGCATGGCAACGCAGTTTCCGACACATTCAAAATATATGTCTTGCACATCTTCACCACAAGACTAATGTGTGTGTTGAATTTCATCAGCATTGCTCGAAAAATGAGGAAGTAGTTCGATCCGCAAGATTTCCCACAGATTTATTGTCATAATATACCATTGCCATGAATACCATTGCAATGCAGTTTCCGACACATTAAAAAAATATGTCTTGCACATCTCCATTCCAAGACAAATGTGTGTGCCAAATTTCATGAGCATTGCACGAAAAATGAGGAAGTGGTTCGATCAGTAAGACTTCAACCCGAGTTATTACCATAATATGCCATTACCATGGTAACACGGTTTCCGACACATTAAAAAATATGTCTTGCACATCTTCATCCTAAGACCAACGTCTTTCGAACATTGCTCAAAAAATGAGGAAGTAGTTTGATGCGCAAGATTTGCAACGGACCGACCACCTGCCCGACCGCCTGCTGATTCCTACATGTATATACCCCCTTCAAACTTCGTTTGCCGGGGGTATAAATATCTGCCTCATGGAACACACAAATGTCCACAAAAAGCATGCCATGATGAGACTGCACTAACTATTAAAGGAACATCATGATTAATGATGGCTTATTTAAAAAATAAGAAGAAGGTTAAAAAAAATCTTCTAAATGGTAATATATAGAGAACAAGATTCTACTGTAACAAGAGGCCTGGCACACCCTATATTGTAAAAAAATATTCATGCTACAGGCTACAGAAAACTTAAATGAAACCAATCAAACTTACTTGGAAACGTTGAACTTGGGAAACTGGATACTATTTTTAATCAAAACAGTGAAGTTTGCAGCATCACTTAGAATGGATTTGTTGGTTCTGAGAAGAGAATGACACACAAAAACCAGAAAATCAAAATCAATTGTCAGACATAAGATATTATCATGTGAACATCAAATAATACACATACTAGGAGAGGCAGCCCTAGAACCTCACGGGCGCTAGCTTTGTTTATGATTAATCATCATATTTGTCACAATGCATGTAAGTTCAAGTGAAAACCCCAAACTAATATATCTCTGAATAGCATATTTTTGGGGTAAACTGGCATTTTTTTACCAAGAAGTATCATCCAAATCTTGCATTAATTTTTAAGCAAATACCTCTTCATCATGATGAATACATAACGCGGATAGTTTTAGCAATGGTCCCCAGTAGTTATTTATTTCATGTCGACCCTATATGGCCTGTGGACAACCCATGACCTCAAACTTCACATCCAGGATTCTCGCCCTTTTTGATGCATGATTTTCGCCCTTTTTGATGCATGATTTGATCCTGCCTTGTTTCTATGGTTCTTACTCAGAGAAAGGCTATGAAGCATGACATGCATTGGCTACCCCTTATAAAGAATGAAAGAATCAAAATAAAAATTGTTTAGGGCTATTTTCTTTTCGGGGGGGGGGGGGGGGGGGAGAGGGGAGCCCATGAATGCTGTATACAGATCGATTTAGATTATAATCAAGGAATAATATATTGTAGTCGAATAAAAGGTCATAGAGGACTTTTTTTTAACAATCAGTGCATGTCAAACATGCGTGGTGATGAAGCTTTAACATGAAAGTAAACCAAGTTGATCGAGAAGTTTGTACATATGCTAAGAATCAAACATTCTCCCCTCGCTATGGAATGAAAAATGGTGGATAAATGGAACATGCACTAATTGTAATAGTAAATAGACCCCTCAATCTACAACTGTTATTTTGTATTAGGCCCGGGCCCTAGGTCTATAAATTTATAGTCTAGATCTACTGCTGATTTTCCAATTCTACAAAAGTTGCTTAGCTCACAAAATGAAACTCTAATGTTAGCTCTCCAATGATGTGTAACACTCTGAACTAAACGTCCTAAATGATAGCAACCGTAAACAAATGACTCATTGCCTATTCATTTAACACAGGATTCCCTGTGTAAAAATCAAAGTTATAGTGCACAATCGTGCACTATAACAACATTTTTGCATGTCACATGATGCAAATCTAACCAATCACAGCGCTTATTATACATACACTATTTACTAGGCCTGAGTCATATTGGTTATTTTTTAAACCGGGGATCGACGGCTTTGCTCCGGTCGAACACCAGTGTACTGATAAATTAATGCACCAAGAACATTTTACATAAGGTATAGCACGTCTATTTGATGCTATTTTTAATGCGTTACGTTGGTTACAAAGTCTTGCATTTAATTTGAATATAAACTTGACCATGTAAAAGTTGGTTTATAGACACTTCAAAAAATTGGCTTAAATTTCACTTTAATTGTAGCTCAAAGCTGAAAACTCATGCCACAATTCAATCTCCAGTAAAAGACATTTGTATTCTTTTATTTTATTCGATTTTTTGTTGGATTCCTGTTTAAAAAAGTTGGTTTTGGTGTCAAAATGTTGAATTTCACTGAATATCCTTCCTTCTCAAACCCTATTGTCACGTGACCACTTGACTCGCGATCACGTTAGCAGATTTTATGATCGCGACCATGAGTCATGTGACTATATTTTAGAAGGAAGAATAAAATTTGAATTACCATGAATCATGAGACCATGAGTCACGTGACATGTTTGAGAAGGAAGAATAATTTTTGCAACAGGAATCCAATAAAAAACCATATTATATGAAAGAATATGAATAGCTTTTACTGGAGAATGAATTGTGGCATGAGATTTTAGCTTTTGAGCTAGAATAACAGTGAAATTCAAGTCAAGTTTTGAATGTCTAACCAACTTTCACGTAGTAGAATTTATGTACACTAAGTGCTATCAGCGATGATGAATGAAATAAGGTGATTATTGCGATCTGAGATCCTGTTTTCTCAATTAGAATCAAGTGGCAATATTTTCGCTAGCTGATAAATTTGCATCCCAACATCAACTTGCGAAATTTGCGCTGCTACTTCTTTTCTTTATATTATATAATTTATATAAATTTCATTGATGCACCGGTTTCGCCAAAACAGCATCGGGGATCGATAGCCTCGATCAAGGACCGGTTTACAAGCCGATATGACTCAGCCTTCCTATTTACTATATATGTGTATATATATATATATATATATACATACATGTATACACACACAGATATAGTGGGTGTGTATATGTAGGTGTGTGGTGGGTGTGCATGTACATGTATACGCATTCAAACCGATGACACCGAACAAAGAGAACAATGGGTCATCGGTAGTAATTCAATAGGTCATGGGTTGTCAACAATTGGTGAGGATTATTCCGTCAGTGAATTTTGTGACGCAATTCAATAGTGGAGTCATCGGTTGAAATTCGAACAATAGCTTACAAACGTACCTCTGTGTGTGTGGGGGGGGGGGGGGGAGTGTGTGTGTGGGGGGGGGGGGGGGGTGTGTGTGTGGGGGGGGGTGGGGGTGTGTGTGTGGGGGGGGGGTGGGGGTGTGTGTGTGTGTGTATATGTATACATGTATATAAGCAAAAGTGCATAGGATTAGCCCTGATGAGCCCTAATCAACTCACACAGGTATTTCATCAAACTCCACTGGGCACCATGCCTTGATCTCACATGTCTTTGTCACATTGCCATCTGGGTAGGTATAATTGACACAATTGCCAGTCATTACACCTGCAACATAGTCAAAATCAAATACAGAAGTTAAGGCACTAGTAAGAACTGTCCACATGAGCTGTACCTTGTGAAAGGTTTGGAGTATTTCCAAGGATGGATAATTACACTTAACTAATGCTCTAACATAACAATATGTATCATATATTATTGACAAAGAACTTTGTTACTATAAACTAAATTACCCTCATCCAAAATTTCATACATCTAGAGTCAACTGACAACAATACATCTAGACAATTAACTGGCTCGTCATAAGAAAATGCTAAGGATGAGTCGGTGGCTACTGACCCTAGGTTAGCAGTTTCTCATTCCTGGTTTAGCATTAGGAAAAATGACTGGGATCTACTTCACCTTTTTAAAAAACAAATATCAATCATTAAACCCATAAGATAGAATGAGATATCAATATTTGCATTACCTAGATTTCGATATATATATATATTCTACAACATAAACAAATATTAGAAAGGCTTTTAAGACAAAACTGGCAGTAGTATAGAAAAACTTATGAAGAGATCCGTTTTTAGGGACACATACATATAAAATATTTTGTATCACATTTCAAATATTCTGGTAGAGATTTCCATATAATGATGTCATATTAGAGCTAACAATATTACATGATGTCATACCAAAGCTAACAATATTACATGATGTCACACCCATCTTGAAAATGTGATATCTATTCAAAATGAAGCGTATGAGCAATGATTGCTGTGGATGAAAAATCATCATGTCCTGTATCAAAGCATCATTACATTTCATGAATTTGAAGAACAGTCGATAGCAATCTCAACAGTTTTGTTTTGCCAGGGGTGACACATGCCCATGTCCCCACCCCCATCTGATTTTAAAGAAACTTTAATAGAATAGAACATGGTTCTGCTATTTGTTTTTCGGAAATAAAGCTTACATTCCTTTGCCAAAACATGATTTGTATAAACATTACCATTTCCATTGATGACTGGCATGTTTTCATCACAATCTCCAGGCCCTGAACACATTGCATTTGGAATCTTGGGATCCTAAATAATAAGTATAAAGCAAAGTCATACTGTATGAAGGCAAATTGCAAGGACTCATTACATTTTCAAAAACTTGCATAACTACTGGTAGTTCAGTTTTTGCAGTATTAATGAGCTGGTACATCAAATGGACTGTTTTTTTTTTCTGATTTTCTGATTGACATTTTCTCACAAATCTCCTTTGGCAAGACATTAATCTACATTTACCACTCTCCACCCAAGTGAAGGAAATGGGTACCTGATAGGAAGCAATTCATTGAATGCCTTATAGCCAGGGTAATAGTATGATACTTTGTAATAAGCATAATATTTGTATGGTAGCTGCACTACATACATAGACATATTATTATTATTATTATAATATAAAAACAGGAAGATTCAGAGATTCATTGCATACTTTGCTTCTCTTAAGTTGATGAATCGTGTAGAAATATGAATAAAATTAAAAATGGAAAAAAAAAACCAAATTTCAAGGGGAAAAAATATTCAAAGAAAAAAACTTGCATACTTTTGCAAATCAATTCAATAAAAAATGAATACCTCTGGACACTCTCCTTTGCTCTGGCCTGGTGTGATGATCATATTGGTCATTACAAAGAAGGCATTGGTTTGCTGCACAAACAAAAGAGAAAATAATTCATTTTTAAGAACTACTCATAGTTAAGAGTTGGCATTTAACTGACATGGCAATTATAAAATCCAAGTTGAGATTAGTCAAGTCAATTAAGTTGGTTTCAATCAAACAACATATCCTCTTGATTTTTGTTCTTGTTTTTTAATCAAGGTGATTGCAATATAGATGATGTATATAAATGAATTCATGTCGAGTAAAAAATGGTCTACATTTTATCTGGAAAGCCCTTGAATATATGTAAACAACAATCTGTACAGTCCTGTGATATTTCTGGCACAAAAAAAAAAGAACGGTCTCAACTACCTGTGATATAATACTACAGGGAATAATAATCAGTTTGTATGCCTTCACATTTAAAACCAACTTTTTGAACAATTTACACCATAATATCAAGTTCAAGTTCAAGTTTATTTGTCTTTCTTCCAAATGGATGTAATACAATTTTAACAAATTAATAACACGTGACAGAGTACATAAAAGGAACAATAGTAAGGAACAAGTTCATATAAAATGCATTTAAATGAAATAAAAAGACAAGGAGACCTTAAGGAAAGCTTAGCTTGTAAAATCAGGTCCCTCAAAGTAATATATATCATATATTAATAGAAGTATAACTTCAGTTGGCAGTTGCTATACAGCAATATATATCATACCTGTGTGATAACCTGATGAGAGCAGGTTGAAAAGCTTCGTTATCATGGCTCTTTTTCATGCCATATTGAAATTTTGTAGTACCAAAAAATTATTTCAATAAAACTGTAGAAAACGACTAGCCTGGTTATATAGTAGAAAATATAAATACAAGAAATGTTCGTCTAAAATGCTTGAGTCCTAAAAACAAATAACTATAAACATGGTATATAGTTATTTGTTTATAGAGACTGTACAAAAGGAGACGAGCAGAGTCATAAAAACATGGGTTATAGAAATGAAAAGGGGGGGGGGAGAGAGAATTAGAAAAGTTTGCTATAGGCGAGAAAGGGAAAGAAAGAAGAAAACGTTAAATTGGCAGTTGCTATACAGTAGTAGATTGAGGAATGGATCATGTTCAAATATTAATCACGGCAGCATCACAATTTGGAGCATAGTTCATCAACAAAGTAATTACTCAATAAGTATAACTTCAGTTTACGTTTGAAGACAGATACTGACAGAATGACTAATCCTTGAGTCAAGAGAATTCCAAAACCTTGGTCCATATACTGACAGAATGACTAATCCTTGAGTCAAGAGAGTTCCAAAAGCTTGGTCCAGTGAAAACTAAAGTGTTGAAAGTAAACTTTGTCCTTGCATGGGTAAGTGGAATGCTGGAGCACATCTTGTGGCATAATCGTGAATTTGATCGTTTTTCTTGAAAATCTCAGCTAATGCCAATGGCAGTACACGTGAGTTAAGATCATACATTAAGGAACCCAGTTGCATATAATAAATATCTTGAATATATCATAAAGAAATGTGAGAAAATTACAATGCCCCAACCGGGATTCGAACCCGGGACCCTGGATTACATGACCAGTGCTCTACCAACTGAGCTATCCGGGCTCCCGTCGAAGCAAAGTAACAATCTCACATATAGCCCCTCTCTTTCCATCGAGCGTAGGGGGTACATCCATACCAATTCCATTGTACGCTATAATGGCCTACCAATGAGACAGGTCTTCCCTCTAAAGTCGGGCAAATCCATGCCAACGAATTTCTATAGAGGACAATTAAAATTGTAAAAATTAAAAATTTTCTCACATTTCTTTATGATACATTCAATTTACTTAAATCCTATCACTTATGATATTTAATAATAAATATCTTCTATACCTTTAGAATTCTGTAATGATAAAAAAGAGGATTTGTATGAGCACGAAAGTCAGAATTTCATATTGTTCTTATTATTCTCTTTTGAATCAAGAACAGTTTATCTAACTGCGTTTTAAGAGATTTGCCCCAGCAAGCACACCATAATTAATGTAAGGTAGAATTAAGGTTGAATACAAGATAAGTAAAATGCTTTGAGGGAGAGCAGACTTTAACCTACGAATTACACCAGTGTTCCTTGACAATATTTTGCATAGATTATTTATATGAGTTTTCCATGTGAATTTTTCATCAATGTTGAGACCTAGGAATTTAGTTGATGCTACCGTCTATCAAAACACCATTGAAAACAATATCACCAGGCAACATCTTGAGCGTATTGCTATATATCATATAATTAGTCTTTTTTTAGATTTAGGGACAGTTTGTTCGTATGAATCCATGCAATATTATTACATAATTCTGAGTTAACTGTTTGCAAAAGGACTTGTGCAATTTTGTGTGAAAAAAATAAGCTGGAATCATCTGCAAACAAAATAAAGGATAATATATCAGAAGAATATTGAAAATCATTTATATAAAGAATAAATAAAAGAGGACCAAGAAGAGATCCTTGTGGGACTCCACAGCTGACATATTTGCTAAAGCACAACCATTAATGGATTAATGGATACAAATTGCTTTCTGTCACTGAGCTAAATGGTTCCTGAACCAATTCAAGGCTGCACCCCTGACCCTGTAATGGAATAATTTACATAACAAAATTTTATGATCTACTGTATCAAATGCCTTAATAGAGTAATCCAAGAATATTTCAATTGTATGCATATGGTTGTCCAAAGCATTAGAAACTTTATTGATAAAGTGTAATATAGCATGGGTGGTAGTATGTTTCTCACGGAAGCCAAATTGAAAATTGGAAAAATTTTACTTGTGTTGAGAAACTTTACAGTACTCAGGTACCTAAGTATTTCAAGAATTTTAGAGAAAGATATTGCAATACTAAGTACCTCTCCTTCATTTGTTGGCAATAAAAACAAACTTTGCTGATTAGGTTCTTTTAAGAAGTCATGGAATGATTTATCACAATTTGGTATGCCCTCAGACAGATTCGGACCATTACTACAAAAATAATTATTTAATTTTTCAACAATACATGTAGATTTTGTATCATCTACTAATTCTCCATCAATTTCCAACGATCTTACACTGGATGTTTCACTGTTGCTTCTGAAAATATTTTTGATTACCGTCCATGTTCCTGTTATGTCATTCAAGGTGGCCTGAAACTGAATGGAATAGTAATTTTTCTTTGAAGCACGTAATATTGTAGCCAAGGTGTTCCGATATCTAGTGTAATTTATATGTGACTGCTCTGATTTAGCTTTCTTGTATTTCTTATTGATTGATTTTAATAACGATCTTGTAATCCATGGCATTCGGCGTATTTTCCTTCGATTTCCGCTATCCCTTTTACATAGAGGTATATTCTCATCATACAACAATAAAAATTTGCTGAAGAAATTATCAAAAAACCTATCAACATTTTGATCAAATAAAACATCACTCCAGTCAATTGCAATTAGGGCTTCCTTGAGCTTAGCAATATTCTTGGGATTACTCCTACGAACAGGTTTATTTCGCATAGTAATGAAAGACGGTTTGCTCAGTGGAATCTTGGCATATATAGGAAAATGGTCAGACAGATCAGAAATTATGATGCCAACATCTGTAAAGGGTTGTAAATTAGTGAAGATATTGTCAATGAGAGTAGAGGAATTATCAGATATTCTTGTAGATTTTGTGATTAAAGGCATCAAGGAAAAGGACACCAAGAGGTTCAAAAGGTCGTCAATACGGCTATTTCCATCGCAAGTGACCAAGTTCAGATTATAATCACCAATTAGAAAAATTGTCTTGTTAATTATTAAGTAGTGGATTTGACAGAATATTGTGTACTTCATCTATGAAGAGATTTAGATTACTTTGCGGCGGCCTATAAACGACACGCAAAACAGCAATCCGTTTTCCTGGTATGAAAACATCAGCAAATATAGTTTCTAACACATCATTCATAATGGTAAGCTCATGAAATGTTTGATAATCCATCCCAGATGGAATGTATAGAGCCACCCCTCCACCTCTTTTATTTTGTCTATTATTAGAAACCAGATTATAACCAGGAATTGAATATAAGCTACATGTAGTATCGAAGTCGGTAGGAAACCAAGTCTCAGAAACACCTATTGCTGATAATCCTGAGCTAATACGTTTGGTGAAAACATTGAAATTTTCAAAATTCTTAAACATACTAAGAATATTCAAGTGAATTAAAGTGACTTCATTACTCTCTGAACCACAGACCCTATCAAAAAATTGACTTTCGGTACAATAATTACAATTTATTGTAATCTGATCATCATTTCCATATTGTTCCAGGGTACTTGCATTGGATTCGAAAAAACTGCATACATCATCTTGAGCTTCAGCCGTAATTGAGAGACTAAATAAATACAGTCAAACCTGCTTTAGTGACCACCTGTATAGAAAGACCACCTGTCTATAATGAGCACAAGTTCCCTTGAAAAATGTTTCTCATTGAAATGTGTATTAAAGGAACCTGTACATAAAGACCACCTGCTCATAAAGACCACTTTTCTTGTCTCCCTTGAGTGGTCTTTATAGACAGGTTTCACTGTACATACTGTACTGTACAGTTTGTGATTCATCAAGTAGCCAACTGACCTGAGATAGAGAGGATAAGGAATACACATAAGAACATTAACATACTTAGATTCCAAGGGAAAGGAAACAGCTTGAGAAATAATATCTATGTTGAAACAAAATAGCATGAAGTGAAGGAGAAATAAAGTAGGAAAGTGGGGGGAATAAGAAATGAACAAAGGCAAGAAAAAAAATCTGTATACAAAACATATTTGCCATGAATAGGTTTTGCAAGTATCGAGTTACTAGTCTGTGAAATTCAGTCATAAGTTTGCAATATCTGCTTCGCAAGTTATCAGCTTTTTGGTTAGACGACCGCTGGCACTGGTGTTGGTGAGACCGGCGAATATTCTGCCGCCAATGCTCCAAGCCTTGACAGCTTTATCACAATGCTTAACTGCATGGAAAAGCTTCTGCTTCCTGGCCGTCAAGTCCTCGTTGACATATATACCAGAGCCCTAGGGCTTCATACTTGCTCCCATAAAAAGGGCTATGGTACGATTATCGACCGTGGATCCGGCTTGTCAACAGCAGCAGCAACTTGTCTGTTACCATATGTATCAGCTGGCTTGGTACACTGGGTTGGTCCAAGGCGATGAGTGCGGTCATTGTTGGCTGGAGTCAGTTCAAGACCGATCCGTTTAGCAACCGCACAAACCACCTCCTCCATAGACTCACCA
This sequence comes from Heliocidaris erythrogramma, assembly GCA_025617745.1. Taxonomy (NCBI): domain Eukaryota; kingdom Metazoa; phylum Echinodermata; class Echinoidea; order Camarodonta; family Echinometridae; genus Heliocidaris; species Heliocidaris erythrogramma. The sequence goes on along the minus strand of CM046861.1, from coordinate 23,040,657 downwards.
ACTGTCTCCTCCATGCCGTGGATCCTCACATTGTTGCGCCGTGAATACTGTTCCATTGCACCGAGTTTGGCATCGAGTGCTCCAGCAGCATCACAGGTGTGTACCTGTGCCTTCCTATTAAGGCGCTCGATCTCAGTTGCTTGAGCTTTCATTTGCACCTCCAGCTCAAGCACCCGTGCTTCCTGCTTATCAAGCCGGACTGCCAAATCAGCGACCGCCTCCTTGACAGCAGATTTGACTATGAGCTTGAATGCGTCACTGTTCTCTAGCTGACTGACAACATGCCGAGCTATGTCAGCAGTAGATTCTGATTTTTTTGGCAGCATATTGAATGACAGGGTGAGAAGTTGAGGACTTAAAAAGAAAAACAACAAATTAACAATACAGCACGGGATGACAGTCCGAAAGTCCAGGAGTAGGAAAATAAAGTGAGGTAATGTTACATAGTTGTGCACAGACTATAAAAGATTGCTGACTCCAGCTCCAGCCATTAAAGGTATGCGGTACGGTGGTACATAGTGTGTGCAGTGCGACACATGCTGCAAGTGTGTAAAATCATTACTCTGTAGAAACAGTCATAGTGCACAAGTGACAAAAAAGCCAGGAGATGGGACTGGAGTGGAAAAATGTGACTTGCAAGACCCAGCAGGTAAAAAGTAAGAGTTACCTCATTCTTGGTTTGAGATGGTAGACAGTAGAATCAGTAGTGACAGGAAAAGAGCAGATCAAAAACTACATTAATTAGTCACTTTGATAGAATCAATTTCAATTGATTTCAATCAATTTCCTAGACACACACCAGCTAGATCTACGAGCTCATTGGTGAGAAAAGAGAAGGAAGGGCTTAATGGGCTTTACTTAAAGGGAAATTAACCTCAGCGTATGAATTAGCTTATTTTGAATGGTGTAGTATATGCCTCTTATTTGATACATGCAATTTCATGTAAAAACACAGGATATAGATATAAATCACTATTTTCCAGCCAAGTTATCGTCTGCTAGCAATAATAAGGGGGCTGCCATTACTTTATGTGTACACGAACATATTTTTCATCCCAAGTAAAATTTCCTTCATCGTTAACTTGTAATTGATTTTTAGAGGACAAATATATATTAGATAAAGTCACATATTCTGAAATGTAAGTTTAGTTTTATATATTTTTTAAAAGGTCTTAATTTGTTCATAAAAAATATACTTCATAAAAAATATACGTCAAGGACGGAGAATTGACGTCAAGGACGGAGACAATCGTAACAATACCAAAACAAAGCGAGGAATCTGCTTTACAGGATGGCTATTAGAACTCATGGGTCGTCAATTATCTAGGCCCATGGCCAATAACAATCGTAATACAATCAGAACAAAGCGACGTATCTGTTGTAAAGGTAGGCTATTATCAATGCATATGGTACCTAATGATCCGTATCATGCACAAAATGGCAGCCTCCATGGAAAGACGTAGCAGACAATAGGTGCATCTAGAATATCACGTGGGGTTACTTGTCCTTTAAAACAACAAAAAAAAAAAATTAATGCCATGACTGTTATAAGCCCACTTTGAGGAGTTGCAGTGAAATTTCATTTCAGTAAGAAATTTTTGAAAATCACTGCAAATTTTGTATACTGCAATCATTATAATTTGTATTGTTTAAGCTAGCCAAATGTAAACAAAATAGCAAAAGCTCGCTGGAAATCGCGAAACCGGATATGTACACATTGGGCAATGTTAAAAGGCAACGTACATGGCCTAGATAGTCCCAACATTTCATGGAATGCTTTGCTTATTTTGCTTATTACTCAGCACCAAAACATTTTCTTTCAGAATAATTTGGAAAATGTTATTTATTTCTTACTTATAGATATCAGCTGATAATTTTGTTGGATTGTGATAAAATGAATTTTTGATAATTTCCAGTAGATTATGGTGAACCTACCTGTGGTGGAATGACATAGTCCGATACATCCCAAATCCTGTTGTATGGTGTTGTATCCCTGACATTAAGGTTTGGTTCATCAGTGATATTTGTATATGCCACACCTTTCATCTTGGTTGTTACTGCACTCATAACTTCGTCTGTAGACTGGTAACCTTTCTTGTATACAAGTACCCATCTGTTAAAACAGAATTCATTTAAATATAGGGTCAAGTTACTTACATTTTACAGCTATTGTCAGGAGGGAGGGGGGGGGGGGGGGTAACTGCTCACCTATGAAAAGCTACATATATTTCTTTTTAATCTTTTTTTTTGTAATGCCAAGTGTCTAGTTAATGAATCACTATATTTTCTTATTCCTGTTTTGTTCAACTCCATGGCCCCAGTCATGGGTTCAGGATAATCTTCTGGAAACTATCAAAAATTCATTTTATCACAATCCAACAAAATTATCACCTGATATCTATAAGAAGCAGGATTGTTGGTGACTGGGCGGGTAACCATGCATCTCCAGTTGTGCTGAATTTTAGGTGAATGGAAATTTATGTTTTTGGGTGGTGACGATATATCACCATATCGGCGATACTAAAGCTGACAATTATCGAATAACCTAAAATGCGATATCGTGCAGCCCTACATCCAACATTATAAAAGGCAAGCTTTTTTCCCAGAATTTTACTAACCTTTTTGCTGAGTTATTGCAGCGGTAACTCGGATCTTATTTTTTTAGTTCAATATATTTTCGTCACTCACTTAACTTATAGTTGAATGTATTAATTACGGCCTCAGTTGACCAGTGAGTGACCCATTTAGTATGTCATGGCTCCAATCAATGTTGCAGAAGGCTCAAAATTCAAGTTTCCTATATCAACTTTTTTTTTTCACTGTCATATCATACCTTACAGTCACATTCAAGGATACATTCACAATTTTTTAGACCTTAACCATTACCAGTAGATTTTTAAAAATCAAAATATATTTTTCCTATTGCAATTGCTACACTATGATTGGACACAAAAAGTAATAAGTGATCATTATTTTGCGGGAAAAAGAGCAAGGAAAAAGTACTTCCATGAATCACTCGATTCACTTGAATCACTTAATTATTTACTCTCAATCATCTGATCGTGACTAAAATGGTTACACATGACGTGATGATTGTTTTATGACATCGATGGCTACAAATTCAGTCACCGTATCGTAGGACACCAAGGTATGTACGCATAACACATTTTTGGGGAGGGCCACAAAATCATAGCACAAAGTTATTTCATCAAAGTAACTATTCAAATACCAACTGCTGACTTTGCATAATTATTGCAATGTCACCGACACATGACCATGAAGACTGAAAGATGATAACTACAGAGAAAACAAGTCTCAATTTTTTTCGTGCAGCAAGTAGATTTACAATGTAATTCATCAAAAACACTCACTAAATGCATTTGAAAATATTATTAAAAATTTGAAAAGCAACAAAACATCTTATCTCACAGTTGGTTACAGGCTGAATACAGCCAGGTACTTCTCTTTCAATATATGTTTCCTTATCCATGTTATCACTGCAGTTTGATTATGCAAGTAGCATTTTATATTTTCTAGAGCCTTAGAGGGGTACATGTACATAGATGGGGGGGGGGGGGGGCATTAGCTCCAATGCAGCTAGTTACCTACCCTATTATGTAACCGATAATAACAAGTTGCAGTAGACGGTTGATGAGACCAACTTTCTTGCTCTTGATGTGGACAATCTTCGGCGTGTCATACTCGAAAAAACTGGCTACTGCAGACGAAATGATTGAGCCAACAGACATGGTCCCTTCGCTTGAATTGTGTTGTATATCTACAACCTGTGACGTCATGGCAAAGCTTTATAGATAAAAATAGAATACAGTAGTAGGTTAAGGTCACTGTAGTTGAGATCTAATGTTGTCGTTTATTATCTTGGCATTATCTTTTGATTTGTAGTAATACGTGCACAGCTAGCGGTAGTACGGTAGCAGCGGTAGATCAAATCAGTACTGGCTAATTCAGAACAGCAGTGGAGCGAGCTTGTGCGGTGCATGCACGTGACACGCCTGCTGTGCTTACTCGCTGGATAGTCACGTGACTTTCCAGAATGTCATGTGATCTTGATAAGTTTGAAAGTTTGAAAGTTTACTGAAAGTTTATTGAAAACTCCAGACCGATCACGAATCCCTATTTTTCGGGACTCGGACACAGACTCGACCAATAGGGACCCGTGACTCGGGCGAAAACTGTAACACACGTTTCCCCATATAGACTCCAGCCTGGGGGATATCACTCATTTGTGACGAGCATTTACAGTTGTCCACATTCGTACTAAGAAAAGTTTCAATAAATTAAATTCTCTGACAAACCAAAGTTTTCAATGAACCAAAAACTATTTATGTTATAGAGAGGTCACAGTAAGGTATTTATCATAATATTAATAATGACATGAAACAATAATTCAGTTTCAGTTTTCAGTTTTAGTTTATTTCCACGCAAATCAATCAAAATACAAAGCATACATTGTAGGATACATTCTGGAATAATAAAAATCGGTTACATAACTCATGGACAGATATGTCACATTATTGAAAGAATTTGAAAATAAAGAGAGTACATGTAATTCAAAAAAATTACGTTTATATATATACAGTGGAGGGGCCTGAAGTAAAGCTAGGCTTGTTGTGGATAGACCCCATTTAATAAATAATTTACAGACATGTAGAAGAAAATAATAGTAGAAGGGAGAAAAGAGGAATTAGAGAAAGGAATGACAAGGAAGTAATAGGAAAGGAGGAACTGAACAGAAAAACCAAAACATTACATAACGTAGACTAGACAAACATAACACGAACGGGGTCGCAAGGGATCTGCAGCTGTTATTTCAATGTAGAGATTTTTTAACACTACGTCGCAGCATATAGTAAACACTGCATAAATGAAGCAAGATAATTAGAAGCCATGACTCACGATTACGTCATGCCCCATGACGTAATCGTGAGTATACACATGCACGTTAGATCATAAATGTATGGAATAATCCTGTACAAGTACAAGAGTATTACCAGGGAGTACAGTATTACACATTGGCGGATCCAGGGGGGGGGGGGGGGCACAGCCGGCCCGTGCCCCCCCTTTTGGAAGAGAAGTATGAATTTTTATCATAGACGATCCGCCATTTTCGCGATTGTGCCCCCCCCCCTTTTTAGAGTGAAGACCTTTTTTATTTTTTATTTTTTGCTTGTCAGGGAATTATGGAGGGAAACTGGACCCCATAACACCTTACTAATCGATTTTTGAGGGTTTCGCGAAAAAAATTTTTTTCGTCCCTACAATAAGCGAGATGAATATTGAAAATCATTTACATATATGATAAAAAATTAGGGGACCAAGAATGCTCCCTTGAGGAATTCCGCAAGTAACTGGGTTTTTTTTTAAATCTACTCCATTTAGTGAATTCTATTTGTGAGATAGCTTTTGTACCACTCCAAGGCCTTCCCCCTAATACCATAATGCAATAATTTATGAAAAAGAATTTCATGGTTTATGGTGTCGAAGGCCTTGGAGAAGTCCCAAAATAAACCAACTGTATGACCATGATTGTCAATAGCAGACGCAATCTTATTGATAAAATGAAGAATAGCATGTGAAGTGGTATGTTTTTCTTGAAATCCAAATTGACAGTCAGATAAAATTCGGCACCGCGTGAAAAAATCTATTGTCCGATTATATAGGAGTCTTTCTAGAATTTTTGAAAATGTTGTTAGTATAGGGAAATTGGTCTATAATTAATACAAAGTTGTGTATCTTCTTTTTTAAAAAATATGTATCACTTTGGCTTCATTTTTTTCTGGACAACACCATTTAAGATTGACATGTTAAAGATATGCGTCAAAGGAACAATGATTTCATTGATAATATTTTTGAGCAGTTCATTTGTTATTATCGAACCCAGGGCTTTTCTTATTTTTAAGTTATTAACAATGTCGATAATTTCTTTTTCGTTGGTTGGTAACATAAATAATGAAGATGGGTTGGGATCCATCAGAAAATCACTAAAAGACTTGGGGGCATTTGGAATAGATCGTGCTAGATTTGGACCGATATGAGAAAAATAATCATTAAATGTTTCAGCAATGCATCTCTTATCTTCTATAATGGTCCCACATTGCTTGACTTTTGAAATATTCTTTGAATTCGAGGGTGTATTGAGTACATTCTTTATAATTGTCCATGTTCATTTTATGTCTGAATAACAAGTAATAAATTGGGTATAATAATATTATTTTTTTACATGTCGAATTAAAGTCGTAAGTTCGTATACTTAATGCGGTTTTATTTGTTGGATATGATTTGTATTTATAGAACAACCTATTTTTCCTATTAATTGACTTCAATAGTGACGAGCTGACCCAGGGCATGCGGGGGTGTTCTTTTGTAATTCGAACGTGTGCGCTTCAGTATGGGAAAATTTTTCTTATATATAACAACATTAGTATATCCATAACATTTTCATAAGATTCGTTTACATCCTCTTCGTTTAACTTCCGACCAGTCAACAGTTGCTAATTAAAATTATTTTAAAATCGGTTCATATTTTCTGGGGTGATTTTATAAGAACAAGCCCCATTATGTAAATTGGATAAATCTTTACTTGACATGGAAATTAGAGCAAATATTGAAAAGTGGTCAGAAAAGTCTGTAAGAATAATTCCCGCTTCTGGAGGGGATGCATGTTGCAAAAAATGTTGTCTATTAACGTTTTGGATTGTTCAGTGGTTCTTGTTGGTTTTGTTACAAGTGGTATTAACGAAAACGAGTTCATAGTATTCAAAAAGTCCATAACGAACGCACAAGAGTCATATTGCAAAAGATCAGCGTTGAAGTCGCCCATTAAAATGCAGGACTTAGAAACAAATATACAGTTAGACAATATAGTTTGCATTTCAGTGAGAAAATCAACAGAATTAGATTGCGGAGGCCTGTATGCTACACCAATAATGATATTCTTTTTACCTGAAATATAAATTTTTACAAATAACGTTTCTAGTATATCATTCATGACATTTAGTTCATGTTTTATCTAATATTCGAAGTTATTTAAAATATACAGCGCTAGTCCACCACCTCTCTTTTCCTTTCTACTGTTCGTAACCAAGTTAAGATGTTCCCATCGGGACTCGGACTTTGGGCTCGGACTCGGACTCGAATGGGATAGACTCGATTACATCACTGCTCAAGACCCTTTTAGGTTATCAGAGTACAGCGATAATACATAACATATACACATAGTTCAATTTATTGTTCAGTGAGTACCAAAATAATTGAAATGAAATTAAGAATAAAACAAATAAATCAATAAAGAAATAAAATATACAGGGTGTATATATATATATAAATAAATAAAAATATGGCACAGCCTGAAAGCAAAGAAGGCCAATGTTTTCAGCGAAAAAAAACTACACAAGATCAAGAAAATAACATATTCAATGCTTTAAATAAGTTATAATATAAGCACAACATTTGGCCAAATTTGAAAGGACAGTCTTCTTTTCACTGTTAAATAGCTGATTCATTTTAAACGTATTTGGTTTATTCCAGTAATAACCTTTCAAATAATTTTTTCTTTGCCCTTCAATAACATTAGTTCCCCCCCCCCTACATTGAAGAAGATAATGAAATTCATCGCCAATTTGATTTTGATCACAAAAATGACACATTCATTCCGTTTCTCGGAATGTTATTATGTTTGCACGTAACTATGGGCATTTTGTGATTCACACAACGAAATTTGCACAGCGATTTATTTCTGAATCATTCAATACTTCAACAGGCGTATTTTTCAAAATGATTTGAATGTTTAAAGATTCGATAATTTAAACATTGCGAGTTTTCTTCGACATCACTGTGCCATTCACCAGTATGTAATCTTGATTTAACTAATTTTTAAAAACTATTCATACTCAAATTTGACCCTTGATTATTCCAGATACCACTTAAACCCAGCTTATCTAGCAGATCCTTTATTTTGCCTTGCCATGCAAAGGAGTTTTCTTGTCTCAAAAATAAAGAATATTGATAATGATACAAGATACTACATATTTCTGAAGTTTTACTGCTCACAAGCCGGTACCAAAACATCAGCATGCGTCGAGAAACAATTTTTTTTCAAACTTCTGTGTCCCTCTTTCGCCATATATCATACAATTTGGGGTCCTTCTATATGCACACTAAGTAATTCCTTACTCTTAAAAAGAATGTTTAAATCGGTGATATATTCTCAAAACCCGAAATTTCACTTCCATATAATACTATTGGTAAAATCAAATTGTCAAACAATTCAAGTTCTTGCTCTTGCGCACCTAGTCACTAGTACTCGGAAAAAGGTGCTGTCCCGAAACAAAAAACTGACAAAATTAATCAGGATGGGGTGTCAGACAGCCCCTAAAATTGTAAGTTTGTATATTTTGGTTCTCTATATGTTTTATTTTTCTTGCAACAGGGCCCTCTGTGAGAACAGTGCATGTCACTGATGGGGCTACCCTGTATAAATAAGACTTGATAATAATAATTATAATAGAAATTGGGTTAAATTTTTCCCGTTGAAGCCTTGGGACCAAGTTATGTCAGAAGGAAGAGTTATATGGATGTACATTCCCAAACTGAAAAAGAAAATTGTCCATCAATCGGGAAGGGGGTGTCAGACCCCCTGAAATAAACCCCCAAAGTGCCCTTTGACAACGCTTTGCCCCCCCCCCCCCATGCTCTCTATGTAAAGATAAAAAAATCTTACCTTCTGAATATGATAATGAATGTTTTATTAAATTCAATTCAAATTTACATAATGTAATTTTGAGTACAATAATTTTCTTACTTAGACCATCCATGTCGGTCACGAAAAGCTTGTCAGCTCGAACGAAGCCACCGGGTTTGGCCCCGGAGCCTCCCAAAAGGGCCCCAAATTCGGGTCGATTTCAACCCGTCTAACATATGCGCCAAACTTTGTCAGAAGGAATGACTAAACATTACCAAAACACAAAAAGTGACAAAATTTTCCATCGGGATGGGTTGTCAGATGGCCCCTAATAATTGGGGCATATTTTCCCTCAAGGCTCATGGACCAAATTTTGTCACAAAGAAGAGATATGGGTGTAAATTACAAAAATATAAAACTGCACAGGGGGCCATGGCCTCCCTATTCAGCCACTAAAAAAGCGAGAGCGAAAAAGCGGGGGAAGTGAGAGGAAAAGGCCTAAAAAGGCGCTACAAGCCGTTATCTTTCCCTCAAAAATTGCTAAAACGTCAATGTTTTCGCGCTTCGGGCGGGAAGCTGGAAATGACTCTCCTCTCCCTGCACCCATGAAATGTTGCGTCCAAATAATTTAAAAGCAGTCCAGGCGTCGGACTATAACTTTAAAAATATTATTGTTTGCTACGAGCCGTTTATCTTTCTCTCAAATTTGCTAAAACGTCAGAGCTTTCGCGCTTCGCGCGGGAAGGGGGAAACTCCCCCTCCCTGCACCCACCCCTGTTACATACAGTGCAGTATTGCGTCCAAATAACTGAAAAGCAGCCAGGGCGTCGAACTTTCCTCCTAAAAAAAATGTTACGAGATCTTTCTCTCAAATTTGCTGTAAAACGTCAGAGCTTTCGCGCTTCGCGGGAAGGGAGAAACTCCCCCTCCCTGCACCCATCCCTGTTACATACAGTACAATATTGCGTCCAAGTAATTGAAAAGCAGTCGGGCCATTGAACTATAACTTTCCGCCTAAAAAGTTGTTTGCTACAAGCCGTTATCTTTCTCTGAAATTTGCTAAAACGTCAGAGCTTTCCCTCCACCCACCCCCTGGGGAGCACGCTTTGCGGGCTCATGCACCAATTTCGCACTCTTCGCGTGCTCACAACCGCCCCCTTAAAATGAAATCATATGGCTATGCGGTTGGATCCTTCACGTCAGCCCTCCCCCTCCCTTATTGAAAAATCCTGGCTACGCCTGTGGTGACACCCAAACGTGCCGACAAAAATGCTGCACCCTAATCTCTCCCTCCCACAAATAATACAAGAAAATCACAGAGAGATCTTGATCATATACAGGCCCATTTTCGCAAGGAGGGGATGACGCCTTTTGCCCGAATATCAACTTTTCAATTTATAAATATTTATAACTTTTCTTAAAGAAAATGTACAGAATCTACAATGCGAATATGTGGATATTCTTGCACCTCACTTCACAGCGCTGCCCGAATATGAAGTGGTGGTTGCCCGAATATCGGAACTTTGAAAATCCTCGGGGGGGGGGGGGGGGGGGGGGGCTGCAGCCTATTGTCAAAGGGAGACTCCTTTTGCCCGAATATTAACCCTATAGACTACGGGAACCTGATGGCTCCTGAAGTAAGCCTATGAGAGTTAAATAATTCAGTAGTCAACCGGTTAACTTTCCATTTATAATTAGCCAGTTTTTCCTTCTTTTTCTTTCCTTCCCTTCTTTTCTTTCTGCTTTTATTTTCCTTTCGTTTCCCCTTTCTTTTTTCTTTTCTTTCTTCTTCTCCTTTCTCTTTTCTCCTTTTCCCCCTTTCCTCTTCCATCTCCCTTCCCCCTCCTTTTTTCCCCACAGAGGTGGCGCATTTGCCGACAGCAATTTTGTGTGTGTGTGTGTGTGGGCGTGTTTAGCCGTATGTCCGAGGACATTTTCGGACAGAGAACAAAAAAAAAATTATGAGAACAATGGTCCTCGGAAGCCGGACAATAGTCCTCGAACGTCGAACAATGAATTTGTGCCTTATTCCGTCGACTGTCCGAGGACGGAGGAACAATAGAGGAACAATACTTGTCCTCGGAAGTAAAGCCATGTAAAGCTGTGTGTGTGTGGGGGGGGGGGGGGTGACACCCTGGGTGACACTCAAGAACCCCTGAAGTGACGCCCCTGTCACCTCAACATCGTTCGAAATAAAATCCATTCTCCAAACAAATGAATAATATACTGTTGACAAGACATTCACTTTGACTTGTTGTTTGAATCAGTCGATTAATTAATACACAGAACAAAAGAAGAAACAACATTGCATTCATCAGAACCACCTCAACATCACTCAAAACACAAATTCATTCTCCAAACAATTACGAAAGAAAGGAGAATTCACTGTAGACAATAACAATGCATTTCAATTTTGAACAGGGGCGGAGGAGCGTCTTTCAAAGTGGGGGGGGGGGGGGGATCAGCATAAAGGGCCCTTTTTGGGGAAAAGGCACCTACAAGGTAATACCCTACAGTCTTATCAATTATTATCAAGCAGCACATTCTTCCTTGTTATTGTGGTTCTGGACACTACTTCAGCTTCCCTCAATTAGCAGTCGTGTGTAATTGTCTAACAATTCATGTGGAAGCGAGCGAAGCGAGCAAGCCAGTTACATGTATTTTTGACATTGATTAACTGAGTGATTAAAAAAAAAAAAAAAAAAAGCCAGCCCTGAAAAAGTCGCTCGGGGTGAGGGGTGTAGGGTGTGATGGGGTCCAGTTTCCCTCCATAATTCTCTAACAAGCAAACAAAAAAAAATATCAGTTCTAAAGGGGGTGGGTGGTGGGCACAATAAAAAACAAGGGAGGTCAAAATGTATACTTTTCTTTCAAAAAAGGGGGACACGGACCGGGTCCCCCCCCCCCCCAATTCGCCACTGGTTACGTTAGTACTTGTTAGTGCGTACGACAGTGAGCTGTTCCACCGGCTGAAGGAGTTCTCCCTCCGAAAATTCAAATTTCAGAAATGGATTTATAAAATATGGACGCTACTGCGGGGTAACCTCGCTAGTCATAAGGACCGCTATTCATAAGGACCACTAATAAGGACCGCTATCCATAACGCGTGTTAAATAAAAAGCGGTTTTCTATAAATAGTGGTACTAGCGAACAGACCGGGCGCTAATTCTTTCTGTCAGGACTTGCGCCACCAAATTCTTAGCGTATTATATTATGATGTTTTGTTTGCCTTGCGAGAGCTAGAGGGGCGGAAAAAGAATTTCCCCTTCTTTAATTTGTAAATTTATTTTTTCTACGAAATTACTCTCTGGCGCCTCTGATCAACATGGTTTCTACAGTGTTAAACCTTTTCTATCTGCAGACTATACGATCGGTTTACAATCCGATTTGGAAATAAATGGCAATATTATTAAATATAGACAGTTTGATAAGTGAAAAACTACCTGATTCAGGTTCTGAACAATAATATGAATACTCAACATAGGAATTTGGTGCGATGTCAGCCGTATATCCGGAATAAAGGCCAAATCAGTTTCAAGTCGTAGACAATCGCAGGACTGCTCTGACGTCACTGCGATTCGGAGCCGATTTGGCCTTTCCTCTGACTAGAAGGCTCGTAATAGGCCGTAACTTCGATTTTACAACCTATGTAACTTTTCAGAACTGCAATAAAGCATATTACGGTTAACTGTTTATATCTAATGCCATAACATTTTCTTTCAAAATTGGATCGTAGACCCATCGTATAATGTGGGGTGGGCTTAAGGGAGCGTAGCGACCAAGATGAAATTAAGGTTTTGGAATGATGAAAATTCACATTTTAGAGCACTAGAAATCTTTTTATTCATCGCCAATGCAGTTGATTTTCTTCTTTTTTTATTATTCCTATTTGGGACTCATGCTGGGCTAAATCGACCCCTCATGTCAGATAGCATATCACCATCTTCACAAACTTGTAAACTTTACGAAACATGGAATAAGATGTCAGATCAGAATTTTGACCAAGAACAAGCGGTATGTAAGCGCAGGAAATGCCTATAATATACCTGCATGTGTATATTTATCTCGGGTGCTGCAGTTAACTTCTGCCAATTTTTCAAAATTTAAATCTGTGGAAACCAGTCAAGTCTCGTTGATCTTCTCTCTATATATTCTCCAAGTCTCATGGTTCCTATTTTGTTTTGTTTGTACTGGTTCATCATTAAAAAGCTCGCAAACTTTTTGATTCGCCCAAGATGAAGTACGTTCCATCCATCTCTGATTTCACAATGCGACCTCTAGTGCATGGGCGGGAAACTAATCACCACAATGTTGAAGAAAAAATTCGTCCATGACTACAACAATTGGGATGACGTAAAGGTTAAAACAATGAACTTTCACAATAGGGGTCAAAATATGAAATATATAAGTACATAACCGGTACATTACAAAAATATATAATGGTATATAGGCATAAAGTTCCGTCAGTGAAAAAGAAGAAGAGTATAATATTGAATTATACCATAAATATACATAACTTCGTGACACTCTATAGTTGTTCATTATATTAAAGCAATGCTTACCTAGGAGTTTCCATCGAAATAATTTATGCAATACAAACCTATCACGACAGAGGGACAACTGCATATAAACCACATGCGTATGTCCTGATATTATTACAGTAAATATAAGGCAAACAAATTGTGTTATCTAATAATTAATAATCTACTAATGCCTGTCTCATTCAAAATTGCACTTTGGTCTTTCGATTTAGCATTGTGTTCAAATTATAGTGAATTGTGCTCTAAGCACGTCGTCCATCTCTCGTCATTAGGGACTTTTAGAAGCAGTGGACTAGTACTTCGTCCCAGTCGACTAATTCGCGCATGTCAACGTCGTCGACTGCCCATGTTGACTACAGTTCTGATCATTTTAGATTTCACTCGACGCGTACGTACCGTCGACGTCAACCGGAAGTACACACTCAACTTGTGCACGCTTGCACTTCACTTGATTTAATTTCCAGATTTATAACTTGCCAGTACAACTTTCAGACTTCAGACGATAATTTAAAACACGACAAAGAGAAAACATCGTTGAATTTACAGTGATTTCAAGAAAAGGTACTGAAAACATAATAGTTGAGCTGTTCTGATGACGTCATATACGTGAACCTCGTCGAAGATTTCGGAGCACCGCAAAACGAAGTGAACACGTTCTCGATTTTGCAAGTCAGGGAGGAGGACAGGGAGAGGGCGAGTGGCGCATGTTCAGTGGCGTAGAATGATGTCCTTGCGTACCAGTCGACTAAGTGGACGTGCAATTCTAAAAGTCCCTATTAGTGAGCTTTCGAACGTGTCGACTTGAACGCCGTCCTAAATCCTCCCCGCTACAATGGACTGCTTTGTGTTAGCTGCATACCGCGCTTTGTGCAAGAACGGCTCACCCATCCACTGGCTTCTCCCTCGTCCACTATTCAGATCGAGAACGCGTCAAACATGGTTTTGCCGTCTTCTCTAAAACGTGAACCTCGCTTCACCCATTGTTAGCTTCATGCTTCTCCTACTTCCTATGCAGTCAATACAAAGCAGTCCATTGTCGCTGGGAGGATCTATGACGGCCTTCTAGTCGACACATCCGAAAACTCCTTACTTACATACTGGGTTTTGATATCTATATTGGCAAATTAAGACGGTGATTTCATACCATTCTCCCCATCATAATAATTATAACGGAGCTAAAAAATTAAGGGAGGAAAGGGAGTGGTAATTGCCCCGTCTCTCGATATTAATTTTCCCGCCGGAAATTTTGTAGGAACTCTGAGTATAACATGCTCTATAGCCTCTAGGTATTTAAGAAGGAACAAAAATAGAATGATAAAAATAAAGAACAACATTAGGAATGATGGAAGGAAAAACAAGGAATAACATAAGCAAATATAGAAGGAAACAAAAATAGAAGTATGAAAATAAATAATAACATTATTAAAGAAAGATAGAAGAATAAAAACAAATATTTGCCTCCCTCCTTCTCCCTCCTCCCCTTTCCCCTGTCCTTCTTTGTCTCCCGATCTATTGCTCCTCCCCCTCTGCTCTGCTCTCTGCCTATACACCTTTGTGTCTCTCTTTCGCCACTTCTTAATTCCCCTCATTTCCTCATATATATATATATATATATATATATATACCTAGATTCAACCATATGGGGAAATGCTAAAAAAATCTACCATAGGGGCAATTTCATTATTCGCTTGGAAATTAAGAAGGAAGGAACTAATTTGTAGGGTAACTGTTCAATTGATTAACTGTGAGGTATTCACAAAAGATGATGACATATGGTTAACATTTTAAAGCTTAACAATAGATTTCTTCCTCCCTCTAAAAACAATTTTTAACCCCAGGAAAACATAACACCACTTCTCCCTAACGTTCATTTCTTACGCACTGCACATATAACATCCCATTAGAAAAAAAATGACTTCTTATGGTCTAGGACTAGGTATGGAAGTAGCAGTCGCCTGCCCTCTGTTGTCAATATGCCTAAAAAGTTGACAAGACCCCGAGAAAGTACTGAATCAAGCCGTCAAAACGTTGAGAAGGAAAATTTGGCCCCTAAGACCACTTTCTCCCTATGGTTGATTTTTTACGCACTATTATTTCCCCTAATCCGCAAATAGATATATATATATATATCTATATATCTGTTTGCATATCTTCTTCCGCATCCTTCTCATAACTCCGCTCACTATCTCACTATAATTATTATACATCTATCTCTCCCCCCCCCTTGTCTATCCATTCCCTTCTGCCTCTCAGCCTCTCGCTCACTCTATTTCTCCCCCTCGTTCATCTCAATAACCTCTCTAGATTTCTTTATACTCCCTGTCTCTTTACTCTATCCTCTCCCTCTTATGCCTCTCTCTCTCTGCCCATCACTTGAGCTTTCCCCTCAGCTCTCTCTCCCTCCCTACCCAATCTCTCTCTGTTATCTGTCTCTCTCCGTCTGCGCATCTTCTTCCCCCACTCTCATGTAATATCCTGAGACCTTAGCTCAGTATAAGATAATCATCTCCACTACTCTAAAGCTCGACATGGTATTCTATTAATTGATTTTATCAATTCTGAGTAACTTCACAAAATACTGTAACTATAATACTGACTGATTGTAATCATGAAACCGCATAATATGTACTGACTGATTTTAATCATGAAACCGCATGAAATACCCATCAATATTATCAAAAGAAGTTGTCGGAAACTGCACTGCAGTGCTGACTAATTTAAGCTTTGGCGTATAGAGCTTTGAATAAATATACATCAGGATCTTTTAAAAAACTGGGACCAAATATTCTAAAACTATACTGCATAAAGCAAAATACGAGGGGGAAACAGACATCATGAACTTCATGTATAAGAAGCTCATGGCATGGGAAACAGATAGGCGAACCCGTAAAGACAGGCCGAAAAAAAATCGTTACTATATTCCACTGCCATATGTATCTATGTTCGATTTGGACTCAGACTGTATGTGATGTAAAAATCAAGCAGTACAAAGTATACCCGATGTATATTGTAAAACAAATCTATCAGTCTATGAAATTCCGTATAGGAATATAGGAACGCAGGGGTGATTATTACACGAACAAAAAGTGGAAAATTTGTTCTTGCTAATTTCATTTTCAAAGTAATAATGCGAAAAATGCAAACTCATCTAATTTATTCTAGTTGTGTACCGTATACATCTAGCTGTCCAGCAATGAATAACATGGTGGGAATAAATTACTATTTAACCCAGTGTGTAATATAATACGATGACTTGAAATAATTATATTAAAAATTGAGATGTGGTCAAAACTTTCCTTCTTGAGACCTCTGGGGAGTGAATCATCAGATTTTGCATCAAGACCTTACAAACATGGTCTTGCATATAATTCTAGTGAAAGAAATTGATTACAATTGGGTTTATATATTTTTTCTTCATATTTCTTATTTTTCAAAATTTTCCTGAAGAACTGGGGTGAATAGGAACAGACTATACCAAACAATTATGATTCTATACTTCCTCAAGCAACTACATAGAGAAAAAAAATAATGATGTTTTATAGATATACATCGAGGTGTAAATGATAGAAAAGCCTGAAATCTCAACGGGATTCGTAGAACAGTCATTTCCAGCCCCGCCCCCTGTCTGGCTGGAACAGTACGGCAAATTATTATTTGCCGATCGAACTGTGTGTTCGTGTGTTGTGTGGTTATTTCGTTTGTGTTTATATTGAAAAATGCTTCCACAAGTAGTTCGTCGCGTTTTCTCGCCATAAAACTCTTTTCTGATGCAGGGTGACATTACTTTTATTTAAATGAACTGTCACGGCTTAACTAACGATAAGAAAAAAAGAAGATATACTGTTATATTCACAGGCGTAGCCAGGATTTGTCAATAGGGGGGGGGGGGGCAGACGTGAAGGATCCAACCGCATAACCGGGATTTAATTTCAGCAGGGCGGTTGTGGGGCACGCGAAGAGTGCGAAATTGGTGATGAGCACGCAAAGCGTGCTCCCCAGGGGTGGGTATACTGATGGTTGTACGACGAGAAATATTTCATGCCAAATTACCAAATCAATTACCATCATTTGAGAAAATTATGTTAGCTATAAAATGTTATTACGAAAAAATACATATATCAAACGAATCTCAAAGAAAAGGAATTACTGAAGAAATGGTTTCTATTCAGAAAATGTTTTAAGGGTGCTGGCAGCGTGACAACATGAAATGATCAATTTACTATGTACTGTTTTATATCATATGTATTGAAAAAAAAACTTTTTTGTTATTTTTTAAAATCAGTATAACTAGGCCCATTCCTTGATATGTTTATCATACACGAGGTCGCATGGCGACCCAACGGAATCATTGTATGGGAAATAGCCATATAACTTTTTTAAAGCACTAGCTATCAGCCGGTGTTAGCCCAGTCCCGCGATAGGGAAAGTGCTCCCTTCTCCCTGGCGGAAATTTCCCCTCCTCCTCCTACCTTACATTCTTTTGCTTCATGAACAATAAAAGCCGAAAAATTGCCGGAATGCTCTTAATACAGACAAGCATTTTTGAGGCAAAATATAGATAATGGATTGATTTAAATTGCGCAAACATTGTTCCCATAGAAAAGGCGACTTCAGTCCAACGCACATTGCAAGATTCAAAATTCTTATATTTTTACCCCGATCAATATTAAAACACATAAATGTGCATAATTGCACATGGTATTCAAACATATAAGAATACATATAAATGTAAAAAAAAAAAAAAAAAATGTATTTCAATAATAAACAATTGTACGGAAAAACAAGTGATATATGAGTGGGGATCGTGTTTAAATATCTTAGCTATTCGACCCCATTGTTGTAAAAATTGCATAGGTCTTTCTTGCATTTACAACACAAATGAACGAAAGAGGGCGTGGGTTGCCGAGAAAGTCGATACATGTGCCAAGAAGAGAGGGAAAGAAAGCATAAGTCATGATGGAAGTAGATATTCAAAGAAAATCACAAATATGGCAATTAATGTATCACTAGAAACTGGGAAGCTTACAGATGGCAATCGTATAAGTTTTATGTCAACTGCGTATCTGGTGATTATAAAAACAACACAAATAAAAGCTCTTCTCAGCATCTGGAATATCCGAGGATTCGCCAGAAATATAGCGATGTTTTGATGTCGTCACACTCGGGATCGATCCTGCTTAAGCAGACAACATCCTATGAATGAATGAAATGAACGTAATTGCAATGCAATTATTTATCAAATTATAAAGAGTTTGGTGTATTTAAACATGACCTTATTTCACACCATTATAAAGGGAAAGTGAAACTGATTCTGATAGCTAAAACCGTTTGATTGTAAATACATAGGAGAAGGGTCAATGATCAATGAAATAAACCCCACTTTCAAATTGAAAAGCCCTCCGAATAATAGCAGGATGGTATTCGTTCCCTCTTGAAACGCCGAACATGCCCCGGTGCAAGCAGCTGAAAATACAATGGCGTCTTATTTTGTTTACAAGTGACTGATTCCTTTATTTTTTTAACGCTGCATTTTTCATCAAAATAATACCATACACTAAGTTAAGAGTGAGGCAACAGACTAACATTAAGACTGACGCTAGTGAAAGAAGAGAAATAAGTGAAGAGGAGATGACAAAATAGGCTCTGAAAAATGTGTAAGATGTTATGGGACATCGTCTGCTTAGACAGGACTGGTCCAGGGTGTGTCGTCACATATCTCAGCAGCGTTCGAGGAGCTCTTCAGCTGCTATATCGGGGGCTGTATTTTACCGTTTTATAATTGATAATAATCATTACTTCAAATGTTTCCAAGCGTTGAATTTGGATAACCTTGTTTAATTTATGCCATCTATGCAATAAAAAGTATTAAGCCAATATTTAAAATCATTAACGTTCTACTTGAAAGGAAAAGAGAAAGTTTCGAGAATCGAAAAGGGAATGAGTATGACTGTAGGACTGTAGAAAAAAAATAAGCAAATTAAACAGGTGAATCATGTACATGTACAATGTGTGCCTTTCTTTGTATCGCTTTTTGAAAACATTAATTGAACATGTCGTATAGAGACTGGTTGGTAAGGAGTTCCAGATTTAGGACCTACATAATAAATTGTTCTTTGGGCATGGGAAACTGAACTTCTTGCATATTTGGAAGAATTTGCAACTGGATTCGATGTGAACATTGAACAAGATAAATTTGAATGACCAAGGTGGGAAATAGTCATATGAATATCAATACCAAAATCTCGGAGTATTGCAATGCTTATGAGGCCTTCACTCCGATTAGAATGCACCAAAATTTTGATTTTAATTGTCAATATCATTGTTTAGAATCTCAGTCAGGAAGATTATAGTAGTTCAAATTTCCAAATCTAACTTCCCTGAAACAAGGCACATTCAAATTAGGCACATTCATTTATGATAGTTCATTAATATATCTAGAACAGAATTTATGACGTATATATTATTCAAAAACAACATGGAGATACTTCTTTGACATAAATTAATAGATTCTTGTATCAGATGGGTAAATGTGTGTTTCGCAGAAAAAAAATGCACTGAATGATTAGATAGCATGAAAACCGTCAATTGTGGCTGGTAAATAGAGATTTTGATTTTATTCTTTAAATTTCTAAAATCAAACAAAAGCAAGGAATTAGGCCCAAAAAAACAACCCATTGAACTCAATCGCAAAAGCAATTTTCATCATATATATTCAAAGACATTTCTTCAAAATACATTTGTAATTTGTATCTTGCGAGGTCCTTTCCCATTTGCCCTATACATAAATTCAGCATTTTCTCTAAAGAAAATCATACATTATTGTATGCCCTCCATAAAATCATTGCACATATGTTTTTACACAACCCCGTATGAAACAAATCTATTCCTTCATCAACAACTAACAAAATTGAAATTTATGAAATTTTCAAAACAGAGCAAATACGTGAGTACGTATTAAACAAGGATAAAACAGTTGAAGATTTACAGGGTATTATCAAATAATAATAACAATAATAATAATAATTGCATTTATATGGGGCTTTATACGGACGTTTCTAAGCGCACTGGTTGTCTGTCTAAGTAAGTAAACTAGTAAACACAATAACATAAAAGCAATACAGTAACTACATGTATGCGCCTCCATAAAATTACAACTGCTTGAAAAGATGGGTTATTATTATTATCAAATAATGATAAAACAGTTTGAGATTTAGAGGACATTAGAGGGTTCACAGGATATACATGTATGAAATTACAACCAAAAAAATGGAATCATCACAAATAGTCACATGTGACCATATTTGTAATCATACATACAATAACAAAGGCATCCATGAAGAATATGTAGATAATCATGCATTGAAGGTACATGTATAAATTTTGTGCCCCAAAAAATATATACATATATTTATAAATAGATAAATAAATATATACATGTATCTTACCAAAATACTTGAACTGTCAATTGGATAACAATGTGTGTATGTGTGTGTGTGTGTGCAATTGAGATTTGACGGACGTGTATCAATCAAATATGATCATTTACGTCTGGGACCAACCTTTAACGTCACCATCCGAAATACATGATTATAAGATTCGAACCTGGGTCCGATCAGAGTCAGCTTGTAGGCGAATACAAAGAGTTGCCCGTAGACATTACCGCTAAACCAAATCCTGAACTATGAAGGGTCCACATTATATACATGTACAAAACAAATGATTAGAAGGGTTCACATTTATTATACATGGACGATGGATAACAGAGTGAGATTGGATGGGAGCATATTATATTTATCCCCTTTTGTAATGAACTTCATAAAATCTCCAACCATCTTACACATAGATGTATGAGTTTGGGGTGACCCCCCCCCCCCCCCCCCCACACACACACGAGAAATTTGGCAAAGAGCAGGCAGCAGTCACTTGGGAATTGAGGTAGCCTTGTTTTCATTTTCTTATATCGCGCTGAAATTACAAAACATCACTGTAGATTGATTATACATGTATAATGTACTATCGGTGGTTGACACAAGGTTGAGTGTCTCCAGTTATTGACCACCGGTCCCATTACATTAAGAAAAACTATCTACCTGTTTTATCCTTTTTAAATATTTTACAATCTAAAAATCCAACGGTTTTTATCCTTTTTATATACCCTGTAAATCTCAAACTGTTTTATCCGATGCGGATGGAGCTTTCATTATGTTTCAACTGAACGCAGACAAATTTGCTTGAACTTCTCGAAGTCTACTTCGGTTACAATCTTTGTAGGCGTTACTACGTTCGATGAAAGAACAAAGCCGCCTCGGTCAATGACCAAATGTCCTCTGCTAGACACACCTCCTGTCTCCACTGAACAGCGGAATTGGTTGAAATGTGTAATGAGGTCAGGGCTGATGGTCACTGCTACTGCCAGCTGATCACAGGCAGGGAACATACCCACTAAACCTCCTGAAGACATGGCAGGATCCTACACGTAAAACAATTACGAATTCATGTTAGGAATGATTATTATAGTGTATTTCCTTAGAACATGCAGCGAGACCAATCCCTATTTGCATATAGGAACGTACTACGTGTTAAAAAAAACAACAGTGGACACTTAAGATTGTTAATAACTAAAAAATTATACTTTGTAATAGGTAGATTTTCACGTTGTAAAGCTAAAGGATGTAAACTTTATTGGGGGCCAATTTTATTACACTTCTCCGAATATTTTTCTTAAGATAGTGCTCTGAACATTGAAATAATTCACAACGATTCCCATTGTGCATTGCAGCTGAAATTCCAGAACACCCTTTTTAACCCACAGTCATGAATCATTAATCACACTGGATAGCCAAAGTTTGGCAAAAAATAATAGCTGCAACACACAATGGGAATTGTTGTGTTCTGAATTAATTGCTGATACACACAGATTTTGTGGCCTTGATTTTCCAAAAAGTGAAAAATCTAATTAAATTTTCAGAGCAATATTTAAAAAAAAATTATTCAGGGAAATGTCATGAAACTTTCTCCCAATAAATTTTGCCATTTTTCAAATCTACAATGTTAAAATCTCAGTCTGTTACGAGGTGTTATTTTTGAGTTATTAACGATTAAAAGTGTCCACTGTTTTTTCTAACACTTAGAATTTGTAGTTTTGATTTTGCAGCGGCAGACGTCGTTAAATCTGTTCCGTGTTAAATTAAATTAACCTCAACCTACACCAAGTAGTTTTGGCTATAGCCACGACTCCCACGAATGTATCATAATAATTTGCAAAATCCCTCCAGCATGATAACACAAGTCGCTGGATAATTACCACAATTAAAGGGGAATGAAAGGCAACATATACACTAGCCGATAATCATGTAGATAATTGTCAGCCTGTTAAATTTTGATTATTTAAGAAAGAGAACAATTTCTCAAAAAGGTGCAGTTTTCTTGCTTTACAATAGGGAGTTTTCGAATGTGTCAACGTGAACGCCAACCTAGATTCTCAAGGATGTTCAATTGAATTAATAAACTGCCTTGAGTAGGGGTGTTAGAAGGACCGTGATGACAGGGGTGGCGGAGCGTCTTTCAAAGTGGGGGGGGGGGCACCAGCAAAAAGGGCACTTTTTGGGAAAAGGGACACCTACAAGGAGTGAACATAAAGCGAAAAAAGGACCATTTGTTGACATTGGTATTACCCTATACAGTCTAATTAATATAATTATTATCAAGCATCACCTTTTTCCTTTTTATTGTGATTCTGGCCATTACTTCAGCTTCCCTAATTCAGCAGTTGTTTGTAGGCCCCAATGGTCCAATGATTCATGTGCGAGCGAGCGAAGCGAGCGAGCAAAAAGTTTCAGACTTTTTTTTCTAAAGCTGAAGTCCTTACTTACAGGATATAATAAAAAATGAAACTGACAACAGCGAATTCATTTTGGGGAATGTCGTATGATCTTTTAATTTGTACATTAACCCTGTCGTTTTCTAAAGGATTAACACCGATATACTCTCTGCAATCCACTTGATTTCATTATATAATGTAAGAGCGAGCGAGTCATAGGGACTTTTTAATAAAATATATTGGCCTTTCTTGGTATAAATTATTGGCACATTCGAGCGAGTGAGCAGAATGAGAAATCCTTTGCTGGGGAGGGGGTGGGCACTGTACCCCTTTTGCCTCCAGCGCCACTCCCTTACTTTGAAGTTGTAGTAATATGGGTACCTGCAAAGCTGCACAGATTTTTAAAGCTAGATATAACATTTGGAGATATAGGCAAAAGGGGGCACTCATAAGAAGAAGAAAGGGCTCTTATCAGAGGTTGAAAAGGGCACTTATAAGAGGTGACAGGGGGCACTTATAAGAGGAGGAAAAGGGCACATATTAGAAGGGAAAAGGGGCACCTATTAGAAGTAAAAGGCACTTATCAAAGGAGAAAAGGGCATATATTATTAGGAAAAAGGTGGCAATATTTAGATGCGAAAAATGAGGGGCACTTAGCAGAAGGAGAAAAGGATACTTCTTAGAGAGACAAGGGGACAATTATCAGATTTGAAAAGGGGCACTTTTCAGAAGTAAAGAGGGGGCACTTATCAGAAGTAAATATGGGACACTTATCAGAAGTAAAGAAGGGGCACTTATCAGAAGGAGAAAAGGACACTTATTAGATAAGTGGCAATTATCTGATTTGAAAAGGGGCACTTTTCAGAAGGAGAAAAAGTGCACTTATCAGAAGGGGAAAGGGCACTTATTAGAAGGGGAAAGGGCACTTAATATTAGAAAGGAGAAGGGACACATTTAGTATTAAAAGAGGGCACTTTCGAGAAATAAAAAGGGCACTTTTCTGGTACTTGAAAAAGTTGGGGCGGGGGGGGGGTACTGTGCCCCCGGTCCCCGGGTGCGCCGCCCTGCGTGACGATGATTGGAGGGGGTGGGGGGGGGGGGAGATGACCGGCAAGGGAGCGAAGCCAGTGGCGTATCTAGGGATTATGGCGCCCGGGGCAAACAATGAAGTTACGCCCCCCGAGTGCCCAAACTTATCTACGTTATTGTACAAGCGAGGAGCAAAGCGAGCAAAGCGACCAAAGCGACCAAGCGGCAACTTTTTCCTATTTTCAACCCTAAGAGAAGCTCGAATTTTATACATTGACAAACGGTTCACTATTCACTCACTTCTACAATCGGGAGCAAACTGACGAAAACCCTATAGGCTTGAGAAAGAGTCGATAAATTCAGCAAGGCTTCCTAAAGTTGAAATTTCTTTCAAAAGTTGAACCGTTGCAAATGCTGTTTTATACACTTTATCCTATATTGGGGGCGCAGGAGTCATATGGAACGTACATGATATAGAGAGAAAAGCAATCACATCTTTATTTTTTTCAAATTTTGAACCCTTTAAGCTATTTAAGAACTATATACTGAGGGCGCAAAATTACGAGATCCTGAAAGAAAATAATTATGCCAGGGATCCGGAGCAAAGCGACCGAGATTTTGAAATTTTTTTCATTTCAAACCTTCAAAATCTAGATTTCTAGTGCTTTTAACCTGCGGATTTGGGGGCGCATTATCCGTAAGGATTATGATTTTTCTCAATTTCCCAATTTTTTTCTTTCTCTCTTTTGCGTATTGCGCGCCCCCTCCAAGTGTCGCCCGGGGCACGTGCCCCTGCCCCTAGATACGCCACTGAGCGAAGCGACCGAGCCGGGGGAAGAGTGCTCCCACACCAGGGACTATTTAAAAAATCTGTCTATAAAACTTGCATATTAAGGCATCCCAAAATGCTTTTAAAGAAAAGAAGAATGCACGGATCTACGCCAATGAACGGAACCCCTTAATTGAGAATAACAATGCGAGCGAACGAATTTTCTTCGATATTTTTGCATTGAAATTATGGCATTTCTTATTTCCTTACTTCTAATCATTAAAATAAGTGATGGTAATTTCAAGATCTAACATAATGAGTTTGGATAATCATTAGTTTTAAGTTAATGTATCATAATTCTTATTATTCAAATATATTGGGGGGGGGGGGTGATTATACAGGCCACCCCACATCATATTTTCGGGGATATATACCCCCATCCCCCTGGATCGACACCAATGGCCTTGAGTCTTTGAAGCGATGTCTGATGCCGCCAAAGTAAACGGGAAAGATTTAGAGATGTTTTAACATTTGAATGTTTACGGGGCGCAGTTAAATTCATAAATCGACAAACACAGAATGTGAATGTGCAGTTTCAATGTAAATAATTTCGATTTCATTCTGAAATTCCCCTTCCTCAGGATGAACATTTTTTTTGACATACAGCCTTAAAAGTGTCACAAATGTATTCCTCTTTAAGGGCAATGTTAACACCTTTCCGCTTAATTCCGATTATTAAATTTCATATATTACCATCGTGAAAGATGGCTCTATATAGAAAAAGTAGCCAACCAAAGTAGTGGGCACACGCGGCCAGTCAAGAAATTGTCATCGCAAATCTGGTATTTTTGGCACTAAATAAATTATGTTCGCTATAACCTTGTTATATCATTCATGTGCACTTTTTCGAAGTTACATTTGGGTCTGCGAAAACTGATTATCATTACTGGCAAAAATTACCCGTGGCACCATTGGGGGGGGGGGGGGGGGGGGGGGGGGGGGGGGGGGGAGGGGGGGGGGGGGGGTCTTCTCCTATGTACAGCCCAAGTCCCATTCACACTGATAGGCAAGTAGTTTATTGATGAAATATATTTGAACAATTGATTCATAGCAGACTTTTCTTTAAATATAGATAGCAGGTTCAATTTAATTAACATCATGGGTGAAACTTTCCAGGTGTTTTCCATGAATAATACTGTACTGAAAAGACCTTTCCTTCAATTAAAACAGTGCCCCCCCCCCTTCCCCTTCTCAGGAGGGGTCCGCTCGCTATTCACAAGGACTGCTATTCATAGAAAACAGCTATTCATTTAACACGCGGTCCTTATGAATATTTATGAATAGTGGTCCTTATGAATGGAGGCCCTTATGAATAGCGAGGTAATTTGTCTATGGTTTGCTCGCCATTTAGAAGGACCGCTATTCATACAAATCCGCTATTCATTTAGTCACGCGTTATGGATAGCGGTCGTTATGAATATCGGTCCTTATGATTAGCGAGGTTACCCCTCTCGGATATCCACACGTTTTTTTTATTAATCACGGCAATATTTGTACTTTTTCTAATAAATGTTATGGACACCATGACTATAATGAATACAAAAATCTAGTCTATTCCAATTATCAGGTATTCTATTTCAATCAATTCTACGTTTTCTAATCTTTGTGATTGTCTACTTCATTGTTTCTGATTTTTGCCAGTTTAGACTTTAACCAGGATCAAATCAGATGAAACAGATGACATGAAACCATGCATTGGGAAATGATATCAGATTAATAAAGAGAACAAGCAAACACAATTTCGTAATTTTGTAATCAAAGTCAACAATTTTAGGGTTGGCATGAGGTCACGATAGGTCATTATGTCTTTGTAATGGTCCAATTTTTTTATAATCTTGGGTTAAATTGATGGGCGAGACAATTTGACGTAATTACTACGTAATCGAAAGGGAGGGGCCTAATCCACCAGTGTTTTTGGTTGAGCTTGTAATAAAGATTATTGTGTGTCCGAATATTTATAATGAAACACATTATTTAGGCTTCAAGAACTCACCTTTCTGCAGACTTCTAAGATATGCTCATGGCTATCTCGGAGAAAACGGCCGACTTGACTATCATCTAAAAATAACTTGGTGTGCATCCAATCCTAATAAAATGAAACACAATTGTTTCTGAAATTGATTGTAAACAAAAACAAATTCATTCATGTATAGTTGGTATAGACAGGAATACATTTTAGTAGAATTAACTGGAAAATTATAAATATAGTAGAGGTTAAATTAATTAATTTTGTTTATTTTTTTTTCAATTTGACAAGAATTTAACTCAGTGTAAATCACAAGTTATGAGAATTAGACACCTATTTATATTTCCTTAAAAATTGGCACTGTGGGGTATGAAGGTTGATTTAAAAAAACTAGGTACATCACTGAAGATGATGATTAATACCCCCGCCCCGTGAAAACAGCCTTTCTTGACTTTTGGTCGAAAACTGAGTAAGTAGTTCGATCCGCAAGATTTTTCCCTGATTTACTGCCATAGATATGCCGTTTCCATGGCAACGCAGCTTCCGACACATCCAAAAAATATGTCTTGCACATCTTCCCACCAAGACCAATGTGTGTACCAAATTTCGTGACTTTTGGTCGAAAACTGAGGTAGTAGTTCGATCCGCAAGATTTTTCCCTGATTTACTGCCATAGATATGCCGTTTCCATGGCAACGCAGCTTCCGATACATCAAAAAAATATGTTGTACACATCTTCCCAGTAAGACCAATGTGTGCACCAAATTTCATGACTTTCGGTCAAAAACTGAGGAAGTAGTTCGATCCGCAAGGTGTTTCCTTGATTTTCTGCCATAAATATGCCTTTACCATGGCAACGAAGATTCCGACTCATCCGAAAAATATGTCTTGCACATCTTCCCACCAAGACCAATGTGTGTACCAAATTTCATGACTTTCGGTCAAAAACTGAGGAAGTTGTTCGATCCGCAAGGTGTTTCCTTGATTTTCTGCCATAAATATGCCATTACCATGGCAACGCAGATTCTGACTCATCCAAAAATTATGTCTTGCACATCTTCCCACCAAGACCAATGTGTGTACCAAATTTCATGACTTTCGGTCAAGAACTGAGGAAGTAGTTCGATCCGCAAGGCGTTTCCTTGATTTTCTGTCATAAATATGCCGTTACCATGGCAACGCAGATTCCGACTCATCCAAAAATTATGTCTTGCACATCTTCCCACCAAGACCAATGTGTGTACCAAATTTCATGACCTTTGGTCAACAACTGAGAAAGTAGTTAGATCCGCAAGATTTGCAACGGACCGACCGACCGACCGACCGCCCGACCGCCCAACCGTTGACTGATTCCTATATACCCCTTCAAACTTCGTTTGGCGTGGTATAAAAAGTATCTGAGGAATATAGGTAACAATAAGGTATCCATAAACTCACAAACTTCAAATGAATAATTTTGTATTTCTAATAGTGTTTTTCTGATTCGTGTGTATCTAATCGTTTTTCTTATAAACTGACAAATTAAAGCTTGAAATAAGAAGTCTTACTATATTCCAGGCATATTTCATGGTAAGCTCCCATGTAATGAGAATCTTGGGGCAAGTGAATTCATGAAGTACTACCCGACCTGCTTCCGGGTCAGCACTAAAGTTGAACTCAGCACACGGAGTTATGTTACCTCTACCTACAACAAAAAACAAAAAACAACAACACAAATGTACTATAGCGATGAGTGAATCAGTGCAGGGAAGCTATAAAAGAGCCATGAAAAACTATAGTAACACTAAAATGAGCTCCCATAAACAAAGAAGTATTTATTATACTGACCTGCAACACAAAATAAAACATGATCAGGTGTAAAAGAACATAATTACGGAGTATAGCAAAGGTATCTAATTTATGCACCATGTTGCGTTACTAATTGCCACATTTTGCCAAGCCCATAGCCTGGAATTCAGGGGGTGAATTTGTTCTACCATCTTGCCTCATACAATCCATTTTTTCTTCTAAATTTATATCTTAGACCCATAGAATGCTAGCCACAATAGAGTCATACCTTCCATGTCTCCTCCCATGATGATAAGGTCCTTGAGTTTTGACGAGAATGTTGGATCAATTCTTGTTGCCAAAGCGAGGTTGGTTAGTGGTCCAATGGCAGCAATACTTATCTGGCCAGGATATTGGTTGACTAGCCTTACAAGTGCTACACTTGCTGGTTCAGCTTGAATGCATTCCTGTTGAAGGTCTCTCAACCTTTTGATGTTACCCAATCCATCCTCCCCATGTACATCAAAACGGGGAATTGGGAAACCAGCCAGTGGTTGAGAAGCACCCACATAAATGGGACACTTTACTTTCTGAATCCATCATAATTATCATGAGAGGAAAGACAAAAGGAAAACAGAAATTTGAAAAAACTGTAGAGATGAAAACCAAATGAAAGCAAATAAAATTGAGAATAACAGTCATGATGAATTGCATTTATAATATAGAGGAAGGCAGGATTGGGAAAACACCCCAATATCCAGGTGATGTACTTTGGAAGGGGAGGATAGGGATGGGCAGTGGCAAGGGGATTCTATATCAGAGTTGCAATGTCAGGTGGAGGTGTTCAAAGTGTTCATTACCCCTCCACCTGACATTGCAACTCTGAGACAAAGAATCACTGATGAGTTTGAAGCTCTACGCCACCAAGCCCCAATGATTCGCAGGGCTGTGCGTGAGATGGAGAAAAGAGCTAATCTCTGTGTGGAAAGGATTGGGGGCCATGTTGAGGGGCATGGGATGTAATGTTAAAAAGAGATATCCGAAAGAAGACAATGGTAAGTTGCGATTATTAATTTCATTATTCCATTTGTTAAGTTAATTTCTGATAAGGTGCATTGATTCTTGCAGTGTCTAAACTTGGTCCCAAGTCCAATTTGACCCATTGTCCAAAAAGAATGATTACTCAGCCATCCATGACCGTGTATGAATAAATAAGATATCATTGGAAAGAGGAGATATGTGGTTTTAAGATGTTGCAACTCACTTTGGTGTAAAGTTAACACAATCTTCACAAATGTGAAATCAAATCTTGTTGCGTTTTTTTTATACGCACTGTATATATATATATATATATATATATATATGAAAGGTATTACAAGGGACTACAAGTTTAAGTAGTAGGAGATTAGCAGTATTCATTGTAGCAGCAAGAGTAGGCTTATTAGTTATAGCAGAAGATAGACTGGAAACCCGACCGCAGAAACTATCAATAGCAGTAATAGTAGTAGTTGTAGTAGTAGTGGTAGAGTTATGGTTAGGGACAGTAGTAGTAGTAATATAAAGCCTTAGTCACAACTGCCCGTACGGGCTTGTACGGGTGGTTTACGGGTGTTTTACGGGCAGAAATTTGGAAAAACGCGAGGGGGACGCAGGTTGTTCGTACGGAATTTCGAGTTCGCAGACAGCACGCTAAAGCCGTAGGCCGAAAATGTGTATGCACATTATTTTCTGCGTTCTCGCTACGACAGGCAGCCCGTGGACAGGACGTAATGAACACTCCAGTCTCCGCAAGAGGGTAGTGCGAATAGCGTGGGTGGGTCGCACGCCGGGTCGCACGTTTGCTGGGGGTAAAAACCGCGCGAATACCGCAGGCAGCACTCACGAGGCACGCATGTGATGGTCACGCAAGTGCGCATGCGCTCCTTGCGGGCCACGTGCGTGTCACGCGGGTATCCAATCATAGCTGAAAACGTGCGTGTGATTTGCGTGCATATGATCTCCATGGAATTTTTTGAAGATCATATTATAACATCATAGTTTTTTTATATAAACATTATTAATGTATCCAGATCCAAATCCAAATCTAAGGTTACAGGCTTAAATAGTCATAATTGACTGACATAGGCCTAAAAAAAAAAAAAAAAAAAGTGCTTCGTGTGTCCCACCCACGGCGCATGCAAACACGTGCGTGCAACGTACGGCCAATTTGGGGCCGGTATAAAAACCGTGCGGGCAACAGAGTTCTCACACTTTCGCTCTGAATTTTCAGTGTCTTCAGGAGGTCCGACGTTTCTTCAAGACATTTTCTAAATCAGGACTGACTCTTGAATCACAATGCCTGGAGCAAGAGGCAGGGGTCAGAAGAATGATGTGAACGATGTGGATGATCAGGGATGAGATGTGATGTAGCACAAGTGCGAGGTGCTTATATAGGGGTGGAAATCCACCGCCGACCGTACTGTTGCCGTACGGCTTTAGTACGTTCATCTTGCTTTCACCCTACTACCGTCGTGAATGTGGCGCAACAGGCCCGTACGTTCTTGCAACACGTACGGTGTACGTGCGATTAACGGACGCGAACCTTGCGTCATCTGCACGGAGCACATACAAATCGCACTGCATTTGCACGTTACATTCACGATTAAATTTCCGACTGAGGCGTACTGACGCCTTGCGTGCCGCACGTTAACTGCAAGACATACATGCTCCTTGCGTATGAAGCCCGCGCAACCACGCTACTACTTGTGCGAACTGCCACGGACCTCTACGTTTTTTCCAACCCCGAAAAAACGTACGGGCAGTTGTGACTAAGGCTTTAGTAGTATTAGTAGTTGGTACTTGTAGTAGACGTATTATTATCAGTACTAATAGTATACTAGTAGAAGTGTTAGTATTAGTAATAGTAGAGTAGTTGTAGAAATAGTAGTAGGAGCATCAGTAGATGTTGTACATACTGTAGTTGGAAATAGAATATTGAAAATTAATTAATAAAATACCCGCAGTTTTTCGGATGTGTGTACGGTCATGAGGACATTCTGACAGACTTGATTAATCTCCACATTACCAACTACACATGTAATGGCCAAAATGTTGACATCAGGAGCAGCAGCTGCTATGAGGATACCATGGCAATCGTCTGTCCCGCCGTCAGTATCAATGATGACAAGTTTCTTAGAATGTTGATCCATAATGCACTGGATATAATAACACAATCCGTTTGTATTAAACACGTCAAATATCTTGTAAAGGACTCAAACAGATCCCTCACATTATCTGAAGAAAGGCCGTTACGTTGTCAGTAAACTGATGGAACCATATATCACACGGATCAAATTTCCCCCATTTATCTGAACACATATTTACCTGATGATATCATAAATAATTATATTAATTTTTTAAACTTTGATTGTCATTATTGTACTTGGGGACTGGCACTCATGGGACCAAACGTATGTGGGACTGTATTGCAAATTCACTGCTGCACTAGTGTAAAAACAGACAACAAAATCGCTCTCAGCAAGATTTAATTTACTTAAATTTATTAGATTACCTGATTCAGAGACTCTTCAACTCTTACTATGCTACAAATTTTGGGTTTCAGAATTGAAAGTGAAATTTCATTTTCCTCTCATATATGAAATAATTCCGAAACGCAAATTTCAAGTTTCAAGTTTCATTGTTTCACGTTTTATTCCGCTTATAAAATAACAGGAAACAACAACAAAATAATTTACAAATGTCAAAGATAACCAAATACACATAAATATAAATATACTCATACACATGAAAAGGAAAAAGAAAGAAGACACAATTATAGAGTGGAGGAGCCAGCAGAAACCAAAGGCCTGTCAAAGGCTAACTACTAAATTAATTTAAAAGGATAAACTTTATTTCGACAAAAATACATATAAAATGGAAAAAATGAATGAATTGAAAAAGAATATTTCCAAACGAGGTTATAGATAAACATATTATGCAGATTCGTTTCAGGAATTAAGTAAAAGATATTTGAACTTTTTCTTAAATGATGCAAGTGAGGGAGAATCTGGAATATTTGAAGGTATAGTATGCCAAAGTTTAGGGCCATATTAATCAACAGACTGTCTAGATATTTTATATTTCAGAGAGGTATATGAATAAACATTTGGTGTCTTGTATTATAGCTATGGTAACTCGAGTTCAGAGTAAACAGAATATCAAACACGGCAGGCACTTTGTGAGAGAAAAACAGATACATAAATGATGCAATTTGCAGTTTAAATATATACCGTGAATAGTTAAAATATTGTATTTAGTAAATAGTGCCTTACTGGAAATGCTGGGATGAGAACCTGTAATGACGCGAATCGCTCTTTTTTGAAGTATACATAATTTATCAATTAAACTGTCAGAGCAATTGCCCCAGATTATTGTCCAATAAGAAATGTATGGAAATATCAAAGTATTATACAAATTGATCAAAATATTAAACGGTATAAAATGTCTTAATCTGGATAAAACACATATTACACGTGAAATTTTAAAACGGATGTCCTCAATGCGTTTTGACCAACTTATATTTTCGTCCACAAGGACTCCAAGGAAGTTGTCACTGACGTTTTATTTATTTGTTGTTTATTTAAGAGTATATGCATAGGTACATCATTTAGTTTTCTATTTTTGGTTTTGAATATCATATGATTAGTCTTGCTTGAATTTATCATTAATTTATTGACTATAAACCATAACTCAGTTTTGGGCATTTCACTGTATAATATTTCCGTCATTTGAGTCGGCAAAAATTATTGGGGAAAGGAATTTACTAACATATTGCACATCATTGATATACAGTCAAACCTGTCTATTAAGGCCACCCAGTGGAAATAGAAAAAGTGGCCACTGTAGACAGGTGGATTTTTATAGACAGGTTCTAAGACACATATTTCTTGCTATAGGGAGGCAATGTAAGTGACCACTATAGACAGATGACCACTAAGACAGGTTTGACGGTATAATAAAAACAATAAGGAACCTAAAATTGAACCCTGTGGTACACCAACAGATACGTTCCGAGTGGTGGATGTTAAATTATCAAACTGTACAAATTACTTTCGATCACTGAAGTCTTTAAAATGTTAAATCAATGCCTCGTATAGCATAATAATATAATTTTGTCATGTATATTTAGCATGATGTAAACTATCAAAGGCCAAAAAAAGACGCCCACAGCAAATTTATTGTTTTCAAAAGCAGAAATAATACGGTTTATAAACTCAAGCAAGGCCATATATAT
Source organism: Heliocidaris erythrogramma (assembly GCA_025617745.1). Taxonomy (NCBI): domain Eukaryota; kingdom Metazoa; phylum Echinodermata; class Echinoidea; order Camarodonta; family Echinometridae; genus Heliocidaris; species Heliocidaris erythrogramma. The sequence goes on along the minus strand of CM046861.1, from coordinate 23,006,732 downwards.
ATTTCAAATACCCAGTACGAAAACCAAATTGTTTGTTATACAGTATAAGATATCTATCAATGACAAAAAGCATTATTTTATATATATGAGTTTCTCAAATGTTTTACTAAACACAGATAAAACAGAGATAGGCCTATTATTCTTGCAAGTATTGTTATTACCAGTTTTGTATATTGGCAAGACCTTAGCTACTTTCAGTTTATCAGGAAAACAACCTTGTTGGAAAGAAAAATTAAATATATGTTTTATTGGGGCTAGGATCAAATGAAATAATTATACGTTTTAATATCTTCACATCGAATCCATTATTATGCAAGGCTCTTTCCTTCCTTCAAAGGCGTCGATGTTCAAGACTTCAGCTTGACTACATGGATTAAAAAAGAAAGTGTTTGGATTGCTTTCTGCTACCTGACGAGTATGAACATGGATCTATATCAAGGGTTGGAATGGAATCATTTACATGTATATTCTTTCCAACATTGACAAAGGATTTGTTAAATGTGGTGACACGAAGTTTGTTCTGCGACATTTGCTCCTCCGTCCATATCTTGAAAGATCAAAGGTTAAGGTCAAGGTCATGATTTTTGTTAAGGACAATGTGAAGATTGTAATTAGGGTTAGGGTTAGGGTTAGGGTTAGGGTTAGGATTAACATGCCAAAGTTAGACCAGAGCAATTGTCACAGGAGCAAATATCATGGAACCGTTAAATGTATCTTCAATTAGCTTTCCATCAATTTCAAGAGCTATTAGTTTCATTTTATTTGAATTGTTTCTTAATACATCATTAATTCTTTTCCAAAATCAGAGCGAACAGAAGTAAACCTATATTCGTAAAAATCCTTTTTAGCTTTACGCATAGCATTATTGGCAAGTTTTCTGGCTTTCTTGTATACCTTTTCATGGTATTGATCATTATACAAACTACTAAGTTTATCAAAAAATGTATCATATAAAACACAGTCACTAAATATAATATCACCCCAAGAAACATCACAAAGATCCATGTAAAATTAATTGATATTAACTATTGATATTATCATCATTTACTGACTGCACATACTTTTTTCTTTTTACATTTTCATGAATATCAAACTTTGAAAACACAAAAAGACGGGTAAACGGTCACTTGTATATGACAAATCAATATACCAGGGAATATGACATTGAGGTTATTTACAAAAATATTATCTATATTAGAGATGATGACAGCGGTGTGCTCCTGGAAGGATAGCAGGGGGTCATAATTCCGAAAATGAAATAGGGTTCATAATTCCGAACATTTGATACATTACTCCGAAGGTTCATTATTCCGAAAGTTCGTAATTCCGAAAATGAAATGGGGTTCGTAATTCCCAAAATGAAAAAGGGTTCATAATTCCGAAAGTTCGTAATTCCGAAAATGCAATAGAGCCCTACATAACTTTTTGGAATTGCGAACCTTTTGAAATAAAGCCTTTTTGATTTTGGAATTATGAACCCTATTTCATTTTTGGAATTACGAACCTTCGGAATTATGAACCTTCGGAAAAACGACATATAACCTAAATAATGCAGCCTATACAGACTATTCATATCTTTTCACTGACATGCATCTAATAGTAGACCAGCCGAACATCCAAAAAGGCTCTATAAAAAGATTCGACGGCATTTTTGGGTAATGCTCGGCATCCATGCTTAAAGTCTTGCAAAAATACTGACGAATAATGTACGGGTGGATGCCACGCGCATTTTTGCCTAAAAATGCCATTTTTGGCTCAAAATTTGAAAGAATGTAAAAAATCACAATTTTAAATTTTGTTTTTGACGTAATATGTAATACCTGATTAAGACTTTTCAAGTTATAAACCTAATTAATATACAATTGAAAGTTGGATATTACACACACATGTATGGCGTAATGAAACATAAAACTGTGATTTATTCAAAATAATAGGTTGTGAAAACTAACAATATTTCAAAGTTTTTTACCCAAGTTACGTAAATTTGTCATTTTAAACGTTTTTTCTTGATTACATATCATGTATATCGTCATGTCACACACAGAAAAGAAATTATCCGATAAGGTGATAGATAACTCATTTTATGTTATCCCAATTGGAACGATGTATTTTTACTGGATTCGCATTTTGAATGAAAAGCACGATTTGAAAGGGCTTGTCTCGAATGGGTGGGGTGCGGGAGCGGGATGGGAGCGGGATGGGAGCGGGAACGGGCACACCCTTTCGAGACAAGCCCCCCCGGTTATCTCGAATGGACGCGTTCCCAGCGAGAAGTTCAATGAACGCGCCACTTCGAGACAACCGGGGGGGCTTTCCTCGAATGAGTGTGTTGAGTAGACTTTTGTAACAGACGTTTTAGAATTTTTTTTTAAAAATGTACTCTTGCTGGTTTTTTCGTTTTTCTTTTGTCTAAGATGTAGAAAATATAAAAAAACGGTATCTAAAAATGCTTTTGACAAGGAAATCATTATTTGTGCAAAATAAATCGGAGAATTGAATAATTATGCATTAAAACACACGGGGAAGAAAGGGCAAGTGGCGTAGCTAGGATTGTTAATTTATTTTTATTTTTTGGCGTGACCTGTTAAATATTGTGAAATTGTGTTACAGACATGTGCTGACATAAGCCAAGGTGTGTTTATCATCTTTCCAAAGTTAGAAACACCTTTTAATGCCACTATCATTCTATCAATACCCACTATCAAAAGTCAAAACTCACATCAAAAGGTCGTTTGTACCCGGCCCCCAACTCCCCATACCAGGGGTAGGCCTATGCTCGTAACTCCTTTTCAAAAGTGACCCCCTATTCCGGAGAAGTTGGAATTTGTTTTACCCCCTATCCGGGAAATTTTCTGAGATATTGGACCCCCTATCCAGGCAATTTAGAAAATTAACCCCCCCCCCCACCTATCCCCGGGGAGGAAACCACCAGCGTCTGCGAAAATTGACCCCTATTTACATTTTCCCGGGAATATTTTTTCATCTTCCTCATTCATCTTCCTATTTTCTTACTCACCCACCAATAAGGGGTGGGGCATGGCCATCTTGTGCCCCCCCCCCGTAAAAAAATACGCCGCAGTGAATTAACATTCTATTCTGGACTGTCTGCCCGACCAGACCTTTGAATTTTAAATGAACATTCCATTATGAATTCATGCAACCTCATACATTCATTTGACAACCCCCGGTTATCAGTGACGGCACCGGGGGGCATGGGGGGGGGGGCATTTGCCCCCAGTCAGAAGCTTTGCCCCCCAGTTGCCCCCAATAATTTTCGGAGTGAAAAAAATAAAAGGGTGGAAAATTTTGCTTGTCCGCCCTTGCCCCCAACAATTTCTTTTGCCCCCCATTTGCCCCCCCCCCCCCCACCCCACTTTAAAATCCTGGTGCCGCCACTGCCGGTTATATTTTCTACATCTTAGACAAAAGAAAAACGAAAAAACCAGCAAGAGTACATTTTTCAAAAAAAATTCTAAAACGTCTATTACAAAAGTCTACTCAACACACTCATTCGAGGAAAGCCCCCCCCCCCCCCCCCGGTTGTCTCGAAGTGGCGCGTTCATTGAACTTCTCGCTGGGAACGCGTCCATTCGAGATAACTGGGGGGGGGGGCTTGTCTCGAAAGGGTGTGCCCGTTCCCGCTCCCATCCCGCTCCCATCCCGCTCCCGCACCCCACCCATTCGAGACAAGCCATTTGAAAGTACATCTAGAGTGTATAAATTATGTACATGAGGCAATTATCCCATGTGTTATCTGTGTAGTCGATGGGCCAAACACTGAAATGTCCCTACCCCCTTAAAAATAATTTTTTGGGTTCTGTTAGATGGGACCATTAACTCTCAGAATATGCTTCTTTGCCCTAAATTAAAAGGTGGGCGTGACCACAAGGGCTATTACCATGGCAACGGATCAAGTACAATAGAATTTAAGAAATTGTCATGTATTCGTGATTAAGAAAGTACAAAAACACATTGTAACATTTTAGAATAATGTATCAAAAGTTTCTCACTTGATTAAAACCCTCAAAAGGCGAGCTAAATCTTGCCTCTTGGACTTCATTTTTTCATGGAGCTTCATGATTATTGAAGGAAAGAACAAATTCTCTACAGCCCAGCGCATTTTCAAAGAAGAGAAACTTCACATTGTTTGGCAATTGTGTGGGTCGTTAAAAGAATTCTGGCTTGGAAGCAAGCAATTGCTTATTTATACAAAATAGGAGCATTTACGGACATTGGAAACTTATATCAGATCTCCATCATCCTAACAGAAGCCTATTATATTTATATAGCAATTGCACAACAGGAACTACATCTACACTTAAAGATTATTAACAGGATAATGGATAAGTCTTACCTTAAAGGAAGAATATAACAAAAAACAGTTTCATCGGGATGTAAAAAGTGCAAAAAGTTTGAGCATTATTTATTTTTATCTATCTACACGTATCCCATCCATCTATCTATCTATTAATTAAATCGCCGACAAGAGTAACCAAAGAATCATCTACATTATTAGACCACATTTATACAAACATTGATATGGTTGAATGCCATTCAGGGTTCATCCAAACTGACATCTCCGATCATTTTGCCGTGTTTGTAATTTTCAAGGACATAGCCAAGGAATGCTGGAATCCGAAAAATATCGGTGATATGGGAAATACAATATTGAACAATTTACAGAAGACCTTTCTATCTCGAACTGGGAGGAGGTATTCAATTGCCACGATGTGAATGTTGCATACTCTACCTTTTGTACAATTTTCTCAAATATATGTAATAAACATGCACCACTGATAACTAAACGAATTGGGGAAAAGAAAGATATCAAAAGGAAGCCATGGATTACGAAAGGGATAATTAAATCAATAAGAAAGAAACAAAAGTTGTATGCCAAAGTCTTACGGACAAATCATGATGAAGATGTTGTGAAGAAATTGAAGAAATATAGAAATGTTTTAGAATGCAAAGAGAACATATTATATCAATTCATTACATGTAAACCGGTGGAATACTAGTAAGACATGGAGTATCATTAATGAATTATTAGTCGGAAAGAAAAAAATGTCGCAAGTCGCTGAGATAGACAGGCTTATCAAAAAGGTCAATGGAAGAAATACACTCATTACATCTATGTATGATATTGTAAATGAATTCAATAATTTCTTTGTCAATATTGGTCCGAACTTAGCGGATACCTTACCAAATAGAAGTATGTCACATATACCTTACTTAGGGGTACAAGCTGATAGTTCTTTATTTTGGAAGCCTGTTACTGAGGCTGAGGTTTTTAATCATCTCTTAAATCTAGATGTCAAAAAGGCTTGTGGTTATGACAATATACCTGGACGATTGTTAAGAGATGGTGCTGCCTACATAGCACGTGTCCTTACATATATTTTTAATCTATCCTTAGAGTGTGGGAGGATGCCAGATGAAATGAAAATAGCAAAAGTTTCACCTATTCACAAAAAGGGACCAAAAGAGGAACCTGGAAATTACAGACCAATTTCGGTTTTACCAGTGTTAAGTAAAGTCTTTGAAAAAATAACAAATGGTCGGCTGATACAATTTTTAGAATCAAACAATACCTTTTACCATCATCAATATGGATTTAGAAAAAAATATAGTACAAAACTATCATTGATAAACTTGTCTAACACTATTTTGAAATCAATGGATGAGGGTAGAGCTACACTTGGGATTTTTATTGACTTCAAAAAAGCTTTTAATACTATAGATCATAAGGTCTTGATACATAAACTCTCTCATTATGGTATACGGGGTCTTCCACTGAAATGGTTTGAAGACTATCTAGAAGGCAGGTATCAATATGTTCAATATGGAGAAATAATCTCCAGCAAAATGAAAATCAGATGCGGTGTTCCACAGGGGTCAGTTTTAGGACCAACACTGTTTTTACTTTATATCAATGACTTACCGTCGGTTTCTAACTTTTTCAATTTCAGACTATTTGCAGACGATTCTAACTTCTTTCACACATTTCCAGCAAATCAAAAGAAGATTGATGCCAATGAAATAAATATCAATATAAAGAAAATACACGAATGGTGCATTGCAAATAAGCTTACTATCAACTCTCTGAAGACAAAATTTATGTTAATTAGCAGCAGGAGGAGAAAAGTCACATTATCAGGTAGACTAGAAATAGGTGGAGAAGTAATTGAAGAGGCTGATGAAGCAACTTTTGTAGGTATAACGATTGATAAACATCATATCCGAGCTATTAATTCATGTATACGGAAAAGAGTTGGAATTTTATTCCGCCTGCGACATGTTGCACCCAAATATACATTGGTCTTATTATATAAGGCTTTTATAGAGCCACATCTAACCTATGAAATTGAGGTATGGGGGAGTACATACAAGAGTAGCTTAAATTTTATACTTTGCAGTCAGAAAATGGCAGTACGTGCCATCACATTTAGTCACTGGCGAGCTCATACTCGCCCATTATTTCGAGAATTAAAGATCCTCAATGTGTTTGATATGCACTATTTATGTGTAGGAACCTTCATGTATGACCTAGGTAATAACAACTTACACCACTTTTTAATAGACTATTGTGATACAATACAGCACAATTATTTAACGAGACAAAAAAATGCAGGTCGACAGGTACATTTACCAAAATTAAGGACTACCCAAGGACAATTTTCTCTTTCTTTTTTAGGAAGTGATTTATGGAATAGAATACCAACTGATATTAAATTGAAATCATCCAGAAGTAGTTTTAGGAAATCATTAAAAGAACATCTTTTAAGTAATGAAGTATAATGTTTTACTCTCTATATACATGTACATGTACATGTAACACCATGCTATCTATGTATGTGGTTGTAATTGTTATGTTTGTAATGGAAATAATATCTTCTACTATGTAAATTTTGTAGAGGGGCCAGGCTCGACTAGCACTTGTGCTATTTTCTGGTCCCATTTACCAGCTATTATCATTTAAGTTTCTATCCTGTAACAATATTTACTGTGTGACAAATCTTGTACACATGATGTTATTGTTGGTGAATAAATCAAATCAAATCAAATCAAATCAAATTTATCCATCTATCTATTATACACGCATCCCCCTATCTATCGGTCTATCTATTTATCTATCTACCTGTATTCCTCTATTTACCTGTATATCTTTATTAAAAAATAGATTTTTATATGTATGTTTCTTATTTGTAATTAGTTTTTAATTTCTTTGTAATTAGTGTATAGACCTACATGTATATTTTCCTCTACTATTCGATTTTTTTTAATTCAAGGCTTTGGAGCTGTATAGTTAGGACATATAGACCCATTGACGAGAGGGCGCGATTAATGACTGTCATGTAGTTTAAAATTCATTCCGGTTGTTTATAATTTATATAATTTTGAAACCTTTGGAGAAAGCATTATTTGTATCATGATTTTTCCAACACCAAAACCCAGCTCTCAGAATGATCTCTATCTTTTTTTTTTTTTTTTACATTCTGAGTAATTCACAATGGCTTCAGTGAATATTTCAAGGCGAAGGCTTTTCTAAATAATTCACTCTTCTGACAGTATAAACAATAGGGCAAAATGACTTAAAATATGCATTAACTTTATGAGTCAGCAGTATGATTTTGATAACTCGATAGTACCTACAAAATTACTTTTTAATGATACTGGTACGTTTCTGGTTGGTTGGTTGGTTGGTTGGTTCTTGATATGATGGCGCTCTTCAATTTGCGCCAGTCACTTTAGTAGCTTTGGCGTAGGCTTCGGAAAGCCCACGAGCGACCTTTTTTGTGTGTGGTGAAAATGGTATTATTAATGGTCATCATTGATTTAATTTTTTTGATTTTGATTTATTTTCTTCTGCATTCATATAAGTACATTTTTCGGAAACATATATAAAATAAAATACAAAAGTACGTTTTGACAATGAATCATAAAATAAACAAGTACATGTATATGTAACAATCATTTTTCAAAAACAAACACGAAATGATATATTGTCAAATTACTGTGATTCATAAAATATAAAATCATTAGCGGAAGAAGGACTGCCATTATAAGCAGTTTGCTTGAGAATATGGCAGCCCCAGACAAATATTATGAAATAGCTAGAACATGTTTAAATAAGCAGAATGGATAAATAATTGAAATCCTAAGTTAAAAGCATATTCATGATGAAATGGTGGTGATGATGATGATGATGATAACGGTGACGATGATGATGATGAAGAGTTGACACAGAAATTTTACCTTGTATATTCAGATAGTAACATCGTTTTAACTTTGGCTTTAAATGAGTAAAGGGAACAACAGGATTTAATGAATTCTGGGAGAGAGTTCCATATGTGTGGACCATGGTGTCTTTTTGATCTATGGACAATTAGTAACTTTGGGTTGACAAGATGAAAATTGGAGGAATTGCGAGTAGGGTAGGAGTGAATAGTGTTATTTAAATTATAAAAGTTTTGAAATGAAAGAGGGAGCAAGTCATTTAGATATTTAAATATGAAGAGTAAACTTTGTAGTGAATGGATGTCGAATACTGTTAGAGGTTTCAGTTGGTAAAATATTGGTCTGGTGTGAGATAAATATGGTGAACCAGTACATGCGCGAAGGGCTTTCTTTTGCAATAAGTAAATAGAGTTGATTTTTGTTTTGTTGGTGGTGGCCCATACTAAATTGCAATATGTTATATATGGTAATATCAATGAATTATAAAGCATATTAGCATAATGAGCGTTTTAGGAGGGAAAATCTCTTTACTTTGTAAAGTATACCAACATTCCTAGAAATAGAAGTAGTTATATGACGTATATGTTCGTTACAATAGCAATTTTTATCGATATTGACGCCCAAAAATTTTGTTTGTCTCTTTCTTTCAAGAGGTACATTATCTGTAACTATGTCGTAAGGAAAATCAATGACATGAGAATTTACGTGCTTGAAATTGGTTTTATCTAAATTAAGGGACAATTTATTGCATTTGAACCACAAAGATAACTTTAGTATAGTTAGCATGGTAAGATGTTAGTATTTCTGGTTGGTTGGTTGGTTGGTTCTTCATTATGATGGCGCTCTTCAATCTCCTCAGATTATTTGCGCCAGTCATATTAGTAGGTTTTGGCGTAGGCTTCGGAAAGCCCACGAGCGACTTTTTGTGGTGAAAATGGTGTTATTAATGGTCATCATTAGTATGGTAAGATGTTAATATTCCATCTCCTAATTTAGAAAGCTGTCGATCGTGATTATTCGTAATTATTGCTGGCCCACTGTGCGGCTGTCAGATGGCCAAAATAACCCGGCCTTTTTAGGGTTAAGTTATTGACAAAATACAACCCTGACAGTATATGAACTCAACCTGTCCAAGGTACACAAAGTGAAATTTCCAAGTACTTTTGATTTCACCATCTTTACAAAACACCATAGTTTTCACATTTCCCCCACATTAAATGGTATACAAATCATTTCTTTTGTATAAGGTGCCAACGTAAAATGCAAAAGTGAATACAATACAGCACACCCTATTCCTTGTGCACAAATTACGTTGAAATCAATTCGCTTGAAAGATTTAAAAAAAAAATGAACCGAGAGAGAAGCGAAAGAAAAAGAGAGGGAGAGAAAGGAAAATACCTACCGGTACACTTTAGTGTTAATTTTTAAGTAGGTAGCCGACACATAATCTTCCAATACCTTTTTATATTGGGATACGTAGAAATGTCATTTTGAACCTCGCAAAACCCTTTGTTTACCCCACAACCCGCAACCTTCAAACGAATATCCTGCAAGTATACGTCTTTCGTAATGTTCTGTTTCTTGTTAGCCCCTTTACCACTGGATTTGTCTCTTGCTCCCAAACAGTAATATGTGTTAGGCCTACTGCACAGCGCTATGATTTATCCCTCCCGTTTCAATTTCAAAATTACAACTCAAAATAAAAGGGAAAATAACTGGTATTCTGATATACAGATCCATCTGTATATTATGATTCATCCATTATAGTTTCAATCATATTCACGTAAAATGCTTAATTAGCTTAATACATTGGTCTACTTAATCTCAAGGGAATTACACAAGCCCCGATTTGATTTTTCATATCGAAAGTGAAAAGAAAAATCAACTACACTTTATAGCAGTCTCATACACATTCACGCCGACCTTTTATTTACCCTGTTAATACAAGGATGAACACAACCTCGTGGAAAATACACGAACTCTGACTTTGTATACACGATGTCATAGTGTCATAAATGTAAAATGACTAGCTCGTCATGAATTTTAACATTTATTAACAGTTACATCATACCGTCACGCTTGAACGATCTACATTATCATGTGTGAATTTAGTATTGTTCCACAATATACTTCACAAGGCTCTACACAACTCCCACCCTTGCTCAAGGTAAATACTCTAGCTCTCTACTTCGTATTCATGTCGAAATCCTCTGGGACGTCACAGTCTCATGCATATAAAACAATGAAGTGCTTCAGGAACAGGGCATTTCACGCTTAAATTATCAGGCATGTGTGAATTTGGCGGAAGGATATTCCCGTGTCAATCGCTTCCCTCTCATTAACTTGTAAAATCAGCACTTATTTTCTTATTTACTAGATAAATCTATACCTACCTATGTTTGCTAGTCTCTTGACTAAGCAACCCAATCGAGAACTTTAACACATAAGAGTCACAATTTTGCGCGCACCCCCGTAATCCATTGCTATCCCCTAAGTCACTCACCCGCGTGAATACGCAACCACTATGAACACGGTGACAAAGAGAGCGGACAAAATATACAGCTCTCCATTGTACCCTCCACATTTGCTCTGGTAGACAAAAGAACATCCCTTCATTAATATTATGTGTAATAAGTAGAACTGGTGAATATGCATGTGACACCTGTTCTACATATACATAATAGCAATGAAGGGATGTTCTTTTGTCTACCAGGGCAATTGTGGAAGGTACAATGAGGAGCTGTATATTTTGTCTGCTTCTTTGCTTGTCATGTTCATAGTGAACGGCCATCTTCCTCTATTGCGAGCAACCCCAAGAGTAAAACATTTTGCTTGCAAGGAGAGGGGTAGGAGGGAGGGTCATGGGTAGGAGGGAGGGTCATGGGTAGGAGGGAGGGTCATGGGTAGGAGGGAGGGTCATGGGTAGGAGGGAGGGTCATGGGTAGGAGGGAGGGTCATGGGTAGGAGGGAGGGTCATAGGTAGGGTCATAGGTAGGTATATAGGTAGGTATATAGTAAAAAAAAATCAGTGCTGATTTTACAAATTTACTGCTATAAATCATATAAACCTACCTATTTTTTCTAGACTAACGCCCATTTAATAGCGGGAGGCATGTTTTAAGTGAGGAAGGAAACAGGATTACAGGAACATCCTTAAATAGCAGGAAATGAAGGAATTGGGAGAACGCCAATAGGCGGCCCTCATAATATCATCAAGCGTCACACCTTGAAAAAGGGCCCAAGAAGTGTTAACACTACGTGTGTCATGAGCATGGGGTTTATCATCTGTCAAAAGAGCCTCTGGGCCGGTGGCACGAATAGCTTCGACAATCCATCTAGAAAATGGAATCAAGAGAAGCTGGAGAGAAAGGCTATCGAGTGATCAGAAAGAGCTGATCATCTTTGCAACAGGCCTTAGTCTTGTCAATATACCATTTAAGGGCACCATACCTTGTCCTCACGTATTGACGAAATATCAGATAGGGGACAAAGAAAAAAAAAGAAAACCAGGGCTAGAAGAAGCCGTCTGGTTCTTGGCAATAAATGAAGCTTTAGGAATCAGCCTAACACCCTTTTTTGGCAGCGAACGTGCCCGGGAGTAAGACAGAGAGCGTGAAGGGTGCTGCGCCTCTGGCCAGAGGCAATGGCTACCAAAAAGAGCGTCTTCACCGTAAGATGGTGAAGCGAAGCTTTGCCCAAAGGTTCGAAAAGAGGTTTAGCCAGGGCTTCAAGAACCCGAGGCAAACTCCAAGACGGAACTAATTGAGAAAGGGAGGACGTTTCAGAAAGAAAGAACGAATTAGTCCACTCAAAAGCGGGGAATTGGAAATCCCCGAACCGTCCGAAAAGTCCGTGTGAGTAGCACCGATCGCTGACCGGTAGCCTCGGATAGTAGAGATAGACCTTCTTTTGTCAAACAGCCAGATTAGAACCAATAGGAGCCTTAGACGGGGTTTGATCCCGGGTCTGACACCACTGAAAGAAGGCTGAAAGACGGGAATTGTAAACTTCCCTAGTAGAATCTATACGACTAGACATTACAAAGTCTGCGGCCCTCTCAGAAAGGCCTGACTGTCTTGCAGTCTCCCCGATAGGGGCCAAGCAGTCAAATGAAGGGACGCTGGTCTGTGGTCCCTGAAAGGGGTTGAGACACCAGATCCCCTCTAAGGAAGAGGAAACGGTTGAGCCATCAGGAGGCTCACCAACTCTGGGAACCAAATCCTCCTGGGCCAAAATGGTGCTATCACAAGAACCCAAGCCCGATCCTCCCTGAATTTCCGCAAGACTCGCGGAATTAAAACCCAAAGAAAAAAGAAACATAAAGATTCATTGCTGAAACAGCGGACGAAGTATGAACGCACATAAATTGAACAGATTATGGACGTGAAGTCAATCACTGTGATACAATTACATAAACGTTAAAATATAGTAGAAATAGTAGTAGAAATAGTTTAATTTGATATCTTTCATTGAAGAACCTTTAGCACTAATAAAAGGGCGAAGAATGATGATTCGGTGTAACCTTAGGCAATATCATAATTATATTGGAGCTTGATTATTTACACAGAATTTAATAATATTTATTTCAATATAGTACAGTGATGTAATTGAATGGTATAACATTTACATTCTCATAATAATAAGTATAATGCTAAATTGGAACACCCTGGGCATACATCCAGTCACATTGTGGAATCATTGCATTCATTGATGACCACGACGTGAACGTGGCGTCAAATAACCTCGCGAAGCGCGAAAGCTCTTACGTTTTACAGCAAATTTGAGAGAATTAGGCGGAAAGTTAGTTCGACGCCCTGGCTGCTTTTCAGTTATTTGGACGCAATACTGCACTGTATGTAACAGGGGTGGGAGCAGGGAGGGGGACTTTCCCCCTTCCCGCGCAAAGCACGAAATCTCTGACGTTTTAGCAAATTTGAAAGGTAAACGGCCCGTAGCAAACAATTTTTTTAGGCGGGAAGTTATCGTTCGTCGCCCCAACTGCTTTTCAATTACTTGGATTGCTGTAACAGGAGTGGTTGAAAGCTTTTAGCACGCTTTTTTTAGGCGAAATGTTATACCCCTTTCAATCCAGTTTACCTGCTTAACTTCCCCGGTGAAAACCTTCAAATCTTACGAGCACGTTAGGTTACGCAGGGAAGTACAGGAGCACCATTCAGACCGACCTCACTTACCCGGGGAAGTTGCCATTGGTTACGAATTCCACGTTCGCTCGGCCGGAAGTCAGCTCACAGTCAGTCCGCAGCCCATGCGTTATTGAGCCAAAATGCCGATCCATACGGAGATTTTCTCTTCACAGGATATCGAATCTCGCGAAACGAGATAGCGTACGTGAGATTTGGCGAGATATTTGCAAGGGTGAAGAAGGGATCTCTCAAACGACAATAATGCAGAAATTGTTCGGCTTTGGTAGAGGAACTTCTTCGTGACATTTCACTCTTTATTTTGGTATATAACATGACTATATTAGATCGGATTTGGATATCTTTCTTCCCGTCCAAAAATGATGAAATTTCGGACTTTTGGGGGAGCAATTTTAGCCCACTACTTGTGCTTATAAATGTGTTTCAGTGGGCTGTACTAGATCATACCTACGTGGGAGTAGGTGTACGAGTGGATGGACATACCGTAATACATCCAGGCCATGTGCACTAAATTCGTTCGACGCTTTGTGTGACGTGCTGGTGAGCGGACCAATGATGTTGCCTCATTCGGCACGATTTCATTTTTGATGGGAAATAATCTGTATCATGCTTGAACTTGCCTAACTCCTGACTGGTATAAAAGTTAAATCCTCAAGTTCTGAAAGAGTATTTCTTAACGATTTTAATGATCTTAGAAATTTCTTACAGCAAGATATCTGACCAATATGTTTTCACCCTTTTCCGTCATGGTTACGTTGTTCATTTTCACTCGTATTATGGTCTATTCATTTTAAAAAGTCTTCTCAGTCAAACTGCTAAGTTGAAATTGGTAGAATTATCATTCCTCTTTCATTTGTGACATTTATCGTAAAAAATCTGTTCTGGAACAGCGGAGTATAAATTGGCAGTTTTCTACCGTTCCCTTCTGCTTATGAATATTCATAAATCTCGCCCCGGCGTGAATACGAGTTCCGAGGAAGAAGCGCTTTCCGCACGGGCTGCGGACTGACTGGGTCATCCAGGTCCATCAGTTTGTCTACAGACGAAGGGGCCATCAGTTTATGCTATGCTGCTGCGAAGGGCGAGCTGGCCTTAGCGCGCGTAATCTCGGTGACAGGGCAGAAGTGATAAATGACCTCTGACGTATTTTACCCGGGAAGTTTTCGACCTTTCAGACCAACCACTCACACGCTTAAAGTCTCTACACCCGCGTAAGTTCTCCACCTATACCGAGGTGGAGAAGTTACGCGGGGAAGTGACGGGTGACTTTCCCCTTGTCCCTTTCAAACCAAACCTTTCCCCGCGTAACTTTAAACTTACGCGGGTGAGTGCTTGGTTTAAAAGGGGTATATAATAGTTCGACGCCCTGGCTGCTTTTCAGTTATTTTGGACGCAATACTGCACTGTATATGTAACAGGGGCGAGTGCAGGGAGGGGAGTTTCCCTCTTCCCCCGCGCGATTCACGAAAGCTCTGAGGTTTTAGCAAATCTGAGAGAAAAATTATTTGGACGCAAAATGTCACTGTATGTAACAGGGGTTAGTGGAGGGATGGGGGGGGGGGGGGGGGTGGAGGGATGGGGGGGTGGAGGGATGGGGGGGGGGGGTGGAGGGATTGGGGGCGGAGGGGAGTTGTCCCCTTCCCTCTCGAAGCGCGAAAGCTCTGACGTTTTAGCAAATCTGAGAGAAAGATTATTTGGACGCAACATTTCACTGTATGTAACAGGGGTGGGTGCAGGGAGAGAATAGTTATCCCCCCCCCCCTTCCCGCGCGATGCGCGTATAAATTTTTGACGCTTTAGCAAATTTTGAGAGAAAGATAACGGCTAGAAGCGCCTTTTTAGGCCTATTTCTCTCAATCCCCCCGCTTTTTCGCTCTCGCTTTATTTTATTTTTAATTTTTTTTGTGGTTGAATGGGGGGGGGGGGGGGGCATGGCCCCCTGTGCCCCCTGTCTACGTCAGTGCAAACAGGGTGATTTGTTAGAGCTTTTGCAAATTTGAATTTGAATATGAAATGTAATTTTAATGTTGAAATGACATGGTCTCCGTTTCTTGTGAAAATGCCAAAATGACATTATTTTTGCTCTAATTTTCGAGATATATTTTACAAACTTACTCTTTAGAATATCATGAATAATATTAAATTGAGCGTTCAAGGAATATTACAGAAATTCGTGTTCATTTTCAGGTTAAATGCGCAGAGGGCTCCACATCATATGTACATTGATACAGTGCAGTAGCCAGAAAATAACACGGATCGATATGTCATGACACACACAAAAAGAGTTTTTATATGGATTCTAATATAAAAGTCAGAATATAGTATACGTACCGTACGTGCTGGTACAGATTTGCTGATGAAATTATTGGTTTGTTGACACCAGCAAAGAGAGAGTGAGAGAGTCTAAGCCTAAGGTGAGACCTAAGACAGGCCAAGCGATGTCTGAGCTGCTGAACCTGAGGACATGGAGGAAGCGGTGAGATCTAGATGGCGACGAATTTACCCGTTCGCGCGCTAGTTACACTGAACTCGACTACGTAGTGTAGAGTTCAGTGGTTAGATAGCGTATACCGCTTAGCGCAGCGAATCCGTTTCTGTCATCGATATCCGTTTCCTGTAGAGATATCATAGTGACCATTCTTTTCCAGGGTATTGAGTCGGTGGGCACTATGGTATAGGGAAGAACTATAGGACGGCAGCCATTCTGGAGAGCATAACAATAAAAACCTGTGCATCAGACCACTGGCGTACTGGTGGGGGCTGGGGGCTGCAGCCCTCCCCCAAGTTCCACGCCCCCCCCCCCCCCCCAAAAAAAGGGGGGGGGGGAGAAAAAAGAAGAGGAAAATTTGAAATTACCCAGCGGATATAGTACTAGATCTGTAACAAAATTATACATTTTCATTAAAAAATGTATTCAGAAATTGTGCCGCGTATATTCCTACGTTCCGCCCCCTCAAATTTCCTGGCTCATTATATACGCCTCTGCAATAGACTATGAAAAGCCATTGTTGTCATGGTCTGTACAAGTTTTTATTGTTATGTCCTCCAGCATGGCTGCTTCTGGGAACCCTCTATACCACGTGGACGTTTGAGAACTTAATTAACATTTTATAAGTTACACTGAAAAGGTCTTATAACTATCAATGTTCACAAATACATCCACAAAACCCATTATTACCACAGAAGATATGAATGTATAGTCCTAGACAAAATACTCCGATCAGAGTCATGATGAGTTTCAAATTATCGACCTTTTATTTCAGATCATCTACAGGTACTAAAACATAAGTGAGCATGAAGTGTTTTAGTCTGAACTCTTTATATATAAAGATATATTTAGGTACTTGTGTTTTTTGTTACCATTAATTCACAGTGATAAATGCATGTTTTCCATAATTGCTTATTACTGATGACTGTTTTATGCAGATTTGAATGCACTACTGTCAGTGATGCTTTTACACTTGTATTTTCTGCTGCACTTCAAGGCAATGGACTATATAACATTGATCTTTAAGTTAAGACAGTGAACTTATGTTCATGACCTCAGCCTTTTAAGCAGTAGTGTTGATTGTTCTCTTGTTATGTCTCCCTCATTCAGTTACATTCTACATGTTGCCCTCCCTTAATTACTTGTTCAATCATTTGAACTCTTGTAACCTACTATTTACTAGTGTACCATATACAATTAGATTGTCTTTTACTTTCCCTTAAATTTAAACTTAATTTTCACCCTTTTCTTACCATTTTTTCTTCGATTTTTCAGCATTCAGTGTCAAATGTTTTACAAGTAATACCACATAGCTAAAGTAGAGGTGTCGTAGGCGAGTGGTTTAATCACTTGACTGAGAATGCAAAGGTCGTGGGTTCGAAACCTGGCACGGCCGGCACTTATGCCCTTGACCGGGCAGTGTATCTACACTGTCCCTCTCCACCCAGATGTTTTAACAAAATAATGGGTACCCGGTATGATGCGAACGTCATTATGGTTGGATCAGCATGCGCGCGCTCGGAAACAGGCGACTGACTGGAATGCTCCCAATAGGAGAGAAAATGTGCACTGTAATGCGCAGAATTATTTAGTAAATATCCCAATAAATAAGTCTGATATGACCCAATAATTTGCAATAATATTTTTTGCGATAAATACCAACTCTAATATTTTGCAGGCACTTTTTTTTTTTACAGACAGGGTGAACTGGGACACCTTGTCCCACTTTCAATCCCGTTACTTTTTTGTACGTAAGCAAAATGAGCTTTACTCCGTCACTCATAATCCATAGACATATTACATAAAATATCTTTATTACACATCAAAAATTTGTAATAAAGTCATATCGGTCAATTCCTATTTACAGAGCATTCATACTACTTCAGACAAACTTGTGTGTACCAAAATAGGCCTACTGTATAAGTATTGTTAAAAATGATTTATTTCTTGCCAAACTGAAACCCTTCAAAATGGGCATGCATTTTACCTTTAATTGAACTAGTGGCTCTTAAACATTAAAATAATACTGATATTCCACTGTCGGAACTCCTACATGTATTACCGTTAACATTCTCAGCACTTAATTTGGGACAACTGTCAGAAAAATGATTTTAGTCTTTTCAACTTTTTTGTCCCCCTTCTCCTCGACTCTCCCACTTCACCCCTATTACTGTCCCAGTTCACCTCGGGGGTGTCCCACTTCAACCCGTTCAAGTACCTCCTTTTATATGATTATTTGCATAAAAACTAAAAGTTGTCAAGTTTCCTGTTTAGTAGCCTAGTATTGATATTATTTACCATCATAAGTGGAGAGGCTACAATGAATATCTTAAAAGTTACAATGCAAGAAAGTCACGATTCTTGTCCCACATCACCCCGCCCTCCCCCACCTCTATGAGTCTAGTCTGTCTACGAGTTACACACAAGAAGAATTAAAAACAAATAAAGAAAGCAGGAAAATAATCTAATAGAAGGGCATTTCAACCTCAATGATAACTCCTGCCCCCCCCCCCCCCAAAAAAAAAGGAGAAGAAGAAGAAGAAAAAAATAGAAGAAAACAGGAGAAGAATTAGGAGAAGGAGGAGGACGACTAGGAGGAGGAGAAGGAGAAGAAGGAAAAGTCAAGAGAGAAGAGAGAACGAGAGAGAGAAACAAACAAAAAATGTGATGGATGTTTAAACGAAATCGGATAAACAGTATACCAAGATAGTTAAAAATTTTAAAACTCGAAATCAATAGCCTATATGCCACTTTTATACAGTATAGTAGTGAAGGACAACACATGTATATAAACTTAAAGATCACATTACAAGAAAATTCCATCAAAGTAAATATTGTCTTAATACTTTTTATTGCATAGATGGTATAAATTAAACAAGGTTGTCCAAATTCAACGCTTGGAAACATTTGAAGTAATGATTATTATCAATTATAGAACGGTAAAATACAGCCCCCGATATAGCAGCTGAAGAGCTCCTCGAACGCTGCTGAGATGTGTGACGACACACCAGACGCCAGTCCTGTCTAAGCAGACGATGTCCCATAACATCTTACACATTTTTCAGTGCCTGTTTTGTCATCTCCTCTTCACTTCTTTCTCTTACTTGACTAGCGTCAGTCTTAATGTTAGTCTGTTGCCTCCCTCTTAACTTCGTGTATGGTATTATTTTGATGAAAAATGCAGCGTTAAAAAAATAAAGGAATCAGTCACTTGTAAACAAAATAAGACGCCATTGTATTTTCAGCTGCTTGCACCGGGGCATGTTCGGCGTTTCAAGAGGGAACGAATACCATCCGTGCTATTATTCGGAGGGCTTTTCAATTTGAAAATGGGGTTTATTTCATTGATCATTGACCCTTCTCCTGTGTATTTACAATCAAACGGTTTTAGTTATCAGAATCAGTTTCACTTTCCCTTTTAGAATGGTGTGAAATAAGGTCATGTTTAAATATACCAAACTCTTTATAATTTGATAAATAATTGCATTGCAATTACGTTCATTCATTGTAGGACGTCGTCTGCTTAAGCAGGATCGATCCCTAGTGTGACGACATGAAAACATCGCTATATTTCTGGCGAATCCTCGGATATTCCAGATGCTTAGAAGAGCTTTTATTTATGTTGTTTTTATAATCATCAGATACGCAGTTGACATAAAACTTATACGATTGCCATCTGTAAGCTTCCCAGTTTCTAGTGATACATTAATTGCCATATTTGTGATTTTCTTGTAATGTGATCTTTAAAGGCCCCCTATTTAAAATGAAACAACAACATTTAATACGCTACTGAGAATGATTCTTTTTGTTTTTGCTGGACCTTTACCTGGATGCAATATATAGTACAACACTTAAAGGGGAATGAAAGGCAACAAACATTAGCCTATAATCATGTAGATAATTGTCAGCCTATTAGAAATATCTTGAAATTACTCCTATTTGAGTATTTAATTAAAAAAGTGGTAGTCTCCTTGCTAGACATTATCCCATGGAGGCTGCCATTTTCTTTAAAAGTATAATGTCAGAGCAGTTCTATTTGTGAGATGCCCACTGACCTGTATACTAGCTACACTACAATGACACTCATGAACAGTGGCGGACATAGGTGGAAATCCGGCCGTGCCCCCCCCTTTGAAACTCAACTGGCATACCTTAAGTACACAATAAAAAAAATCGCCCTGAATAGACCTCTTCTGTAATGTATATAAATTTATGCACTTATATTCTCTGAGCGCCAAGTGACGAGCTATACCATGAACCTGCTTTTTATAAATGAGCCTCGATGCTTGGAATCCAGTTTTCATACGTTATTTGTTGCTATATCGGGCAAGCCTCCGGCAAGCTTTCTGGTTGTCAAGAACAACCTTTGTTTGAAAGGTATGCATAAAATTTGCATACATTACCGAAGCGGTCTATTGTGTACTTTTCCGGCTCTGCATGTGCCCCCTCTTTTACAGAATTCTGGATCCGTCCTTGCTCATGATCACCTGTAGAATGCATGACACTGGATTTTGTCATAATAAGACATTTACATAGTCATGTACATTCAAATGAAGATACTTTTATCCTGTCATATAACCTATTTGTGTCAAGATCGATATTTGGTTCAGCTGTTTCTTTTGTCAAGCAGGTTCTGGCATGCACAAGTTGTTACTTGGTCAGACAAAGGTTTGTCAAGATCGATATTTGGTTCACTTCAAAGAAGTGACAAAGACCTACAACTGCTCTCAGATATCGCCTGTGCGAGACAATGGGGATACCAAGATGGTTGCCATTTTGCGTTGGTGGCTTTAGTTGTACAATAGCTATTCATTATGCAACATCATATCCATTGTGTACAGGTAATTGGACATGTACTAATATGACATCACAATTTTTCAAAATGGCAGCCCCCATGGAATGATACCTAGCAAGGAATCTGCAAACTTTAGAGAGATTGTTCTCCTTACTGAGTAATCAAATATTTCTCAATGTTTCTCTATGTGTAGCCTCTTCCTTGTATTGTAACCGCTTTAATTTCTTCTCCTTTCGACTTCTATCTCTTCACAGGTCTCTGCCTTGCACACACGCATACGATCATTGTCCGTACAAGAAACATCTACTCCATTCCGTGTTTTACTTGGATCCTTTATGGCTGATAACATTCCCTTCAATATACTGAGTGATGATGAGCTTTACGACTTGTTTAGACCTAATATTAGTACTCCAAATAATAATTGTAATTCTTCTCATTTTGATAATCTTGAATCTCAAAGAATCAATACTTTAGCTACTGACTCAAATGAAGATAATGATAACCACTATGTAGCTCAAACTACTTTACTATGAATCAGTTTAATTCTCTTGAAAAAACACCTGATACATTTTCCATAGTGTATTTGAATATTAGAAGTTTGAATTGTAACTTTCATAACTTGTGCTTTCTAATGAATACTCCCTCTCACACAAAATTTTCTGTAATTGCTTTGACCGAAACATGGCTAACTCAAGAATCTGCTAGTTCATACTCACTCCCCGGATATGCCTTCGTAGAGAATAATAGAATTAACAGAAGGGGAGGTGGGGTAGCTCTCTATATTAATCAACATTTTGACTATTTTATTCATAGCGATCTCAACTGTATGACTGAAATTGCTGAATCAATTGTCATTGAAATTAGAGTACCAAATTCCAAGAACATTTTGATTACCGTATGTTACAGACCTCATAATTCATATATTCCTGACATCTTAGAACATCTGCAACCTCTATTTACAAAGACTGCTATATCGTAGGAGACTTTAACATAGATATATCTAATTCTTCCACTAATACTTCACAAGAATTTTGGATATCATGTTTTCTGCATCCTTCTTACCTTTAATTACTAAACCAACTCGAGTTACCAACCAAACATCAACCCTCATTGATAATATCTTTTGTAATGTTATTCCTTTACCTGAATCAGGAATTATTTTATCTGACATATCAGATCACTACCCAATTTTTTTCACGAAGTCCTTGTAGTTTTAATAAAAGAGATATCCCGTCGGAAAGATTTAGAAGAGTAACACCTAATAAAATAGCGCAATTGATAGAAAGTCTTGAAGGTCTTGATTGGGCTGATGTTTATAGTTCGCATGATAAAAATACAGCCTATAATACTTTTATGACGAGTTTCATGTCCCATTTAGATAGGCATATTCCATTTGTGAAAAAATCCTCTAATTATAAAAAGAGTCCAAGACTTCCTTTGATAACTAAATCAATTTTAAGATCAATAAATCGAAAAAACAACTTATATTACGCCAACAAAATTCAGTGTTCTGAAAATTCTCACCGTAAATATACTCTTTACAAAAATATTCTCACCAAAATATTACGAATTGAAAAACGAAAATATTTTCAAAATCAGTTTATTCTCTTTAAACATGATATTAGTAAAATGTGGAAAATCATAAATAGTGTCATTAATAAAAATGAAGATAAATCACGTATAACAAATATTAAATATAACAATGTAGAAATCCACGATTCAGTACAAATAGCTAATGTATTCAATCAATATTTCTGTCAGATAGGACATAATCTTGCAAAAAATATTCCTCCAACGCAAAAAAATTTGTTAGACTTCATACACCAGCCAATTCCCAGTTCGCTATTTTTTGTCCCTGTACATAGAAATGAGTTAATAGATATAGTCCACAATTTGAAATATAAAAAGAGTACTGGACACGATGGTATTGATAACATTTTATTGAAAAACGTCATAAACTACATAGTCGATCCGTTGGTGCATATATTCAATTTGTCTTTGACTAGCGGTGTTGTTCCTGATTGTATGAAGATTTCCAAGGTTATTCCGGTTTATAAAAAAGGAGAAAAGTATAATATTTGTAATTTTAGACCAATTTTTTTCTTCTACCCGCTCTTTCAAAAATTCTGGAAAGAATAATATACATAAGACTTCTAAATTTCCTTAATAAAAAAACATAATTTCTGATTTTCAGTTTGGCTTTCGCCAAAAGCATAGTACATCCCATGCTGTACTTACCTTTGTTGAAAAAAATACAAAAGCTATTGACAAATTAAATCATACTGTGGGTGTTTTCCTGGACCTCTCCAAGGCCTTTGATATCATAGATCATAAAATACTTCTCTACAAATTGAACAATTATTGAATTCGTGGCAAGGCCTAGAGTTGTTCAGAAACTATCTCACAAACCGAAAGCAATTTTTATGTATAAATGACCAATGTTCTTCTATGCAGGATGTAAAATGTGGTGTTCCCCAAGGTAGTTTACTGGCCCCCTTTTATTTATAATCTATATCAATGATATCCACAACTCATCTAATATCCTCTCTTTTATTTTATTTGCAGATGACTCGAATGTGCTCCTCTCACATCCAAACCCTGATATTTTGATTAATACCCTAAATATTGAATTAGACAAATTGTTACAATGGATAAGAGCCATTAAGTTGTCAGTAAATTTACAAAAAACAAAATGTATGTTCTTTAGAAATTCTGTAGATAAACATAATATTAAACTAGATAGTACTGATATTGAAGTCGCCTCTTCAATAATTTTCTTTTAGGTTTGATAATAGACGATATAGACTCTCATGGAAAGTACACATTGATACAATATAGGAACTATAAATAAGGTTAATTTTTTTTCTGCCAACTTCTTCCCTGCTAATGCTGGACTCGACATTAATTGTACCCTATCTAAATTATGGCATTATTGATTGGGGAAATACACACAATTCTTATCTTCACAGAATATTACTTGAAAAAAAGAAAGCCATGCGTGTTATTTGTAACGCTTCATGGAGATCCCATACTGATGTCTTGTTTATAGAAAATAAAATCTTGAAGCTAACTGATTTATATCGCTATAACCTCGGTCGGTTTATGTACCAGTTGAATAATAACGCTCTACCCTCAATCTTCAATATAATATTCATTAAAAACAAAACTATACATCAATACCCCACACGACAATCTGACGAATTTCATCTGCCATTAACTAGAACTATACTCTCTAAATCCATATTTACTTTCACAGGCCCGAAGCTCTGGACCATTCTTGATAATAGCATCAAGAATGCCCCTTAGTTTAAACTATTTTAAATTTAAATTGAAAAAAAATTTCTTCTGAGTAATTGACTCAAACGTCGGCTCTTTAAAACTCATCACCCCTCAACCTTCTTCAATTTATTTCACTCAACATTGTACACAATTACGTTCCTATTAATTTTATGCTGTCATCCGTATTCTGGTCGGTATGTGTTTTGTTGTGTGCATGTGTCTATAGGTAAGAGTCCTACCCTCTCTCGTTCTACCTTCGTCTACCTTCCTACTCTGTCCCTTTCACTCCTCTTATGTTTTGTTTATCCGGTTTATGTACAAATACGTTCCCTTTTCAAGGATACACTATTTTTGCAATTATAAGTTATTGAAATCTACAAGCCCAGCTTTTGAGCAGTCCCCTACGCGACCACCCTAGATTGTTTTTTCTATGTCTACTGTACACTTGTAACCATCATTGATTTGCCATGTTCG
Source organism: Heliocidaris erythrogramma (assembly GCA_025617745.1). Lineage (NCBI taxonomy): Eukaryota > Metazoa > Echinodermata > Echinoidea > Camarodonta > Echinometridae > Heliocidaris > Heliocidaris erythrogramma. The sequence continues at coordinate 22,982,296 of CM046861.1, read as the reverse complement.
ATGTAAACCTATGCATTTTATTTTGTTGGAAGTGGAAAGAAACAAAATGAAATGAAATGAAATATTCAATTCAATTCAATTCAAACTGGTATTTATTAAAAATAATCATGCGTCGCAACATAACGTTGAATTGGGCACAATTTACAAATATAATATATACATGCATATACATCGTAGATAATACATTCAAATGAATAATTTACATGAAAGGTGATTTTTGAAATAACAGTATTTAGTTCTTAGATATAACAAAAATTATCATTAACTACACACAGGAATGTATACTATTTTAAGCATTTGGTGATGGTAAATATTTTTGTACGAATAGGATTTAGCGTAAGCAGAGTGCCAACAGTGTGTCAACATTGTGGTGGGAGCAATAATTGAATGGTAAACCCGTACATACGACTTAATGAGCTATTAATTATTAATTTATGACTTGAGTCCTTTATGAAAAAAGCAGATTTGTGAGCTTGTTGTTTTCTGTTTACATGGTCTATATTTCTGTTTTTCTTGTGCGTGTGCGTGTATGTATGTGTGTTTATGCTCTGTGTTTTGGTTTGTTGTGTTTTGTTTTGCTTTGCTTCGTTTTGCTTTATTTTACTTTTTTGTCTTATTTTCATTTATTGTGGTTTGTTTTGTTTTGTTTATTTTTATATTTTGCTTTCTTGCTTGCCTGTCAGACAATTTCAGAGTGCAAAGACACCCCAAAAGGAATTTTGAAACATCAAGTGTAATCCAAAGCGGGGGGGGGGGGGGGGGGGGGGGGCGGGGGGAGGGGGGATACCTAGGGTCTTTAGTCATGTCTTTTTGAAAAATATATACCATTATCATGATTATTTATCCTGGAATTTTTTGACGAATTATTAAGGAAAGTTTTACCATGTCTTATTAATTCACTACCTGCGTCATAAGGCGAATGACCGGAATGCATACGTTAAATAATAATAATGTCAAGTATTACTTCCTAATCTTCATCAAGTCATTGTTATTTATTGAAAAAATTAATAAAGGAAACGAAATGGTTTTCGTGTTTGTTCCAAGAAACTTATCGCACAGACTCTATATCCGAAGTATTTAGTTCTGTTCAATGACGCGATTATTACGGATGATCGTCAGAGGAAAACAGATGAATAATATACCCTGATAGTAACATTTGCACATATGACTGTATGGAATATGCGCGCCTAATGTCAAATGCTTTCTTTCCTCACAATAAATTAGTAACACTGATCGCGTTGCATGTGGCGTCTATCCGAAGCTGATGCCATCGGCGAAGAAAGGAAATGTGCAAAAAGGTCAGAGGGGGTTAATGGTAGGTGCTCGTGCCTTTTTGACAAAGGACCCCTAGCAATACAATTCATCGATATTTTCATCTCACCTCATCCATCCCGTACAGTGCGGACACACGCTGAAAAAGTATTGGCAGACAAGCAGTGCTAAAAGATAGGAAATAATGTAGCATTGGAGGAAAAATATGATGGGAATAAGTAGGTTACATGAAACATTAAGTGGAAATAATACCGCCAAAGAGATGTAAAGCGAGAGAGGGCGAATGAGAGAATGTGTGCATCTGTGTGTGTGGGTGTGCTTTTACATATATGCAGTTGTGGGGTACAGAGAACAATAGAGCACAATGATGGCCTATATTGGTTAGTGTGTCATCTAATACAACAACAACACTTTACAATGTATTTACATATAGTATAGTTAACATAGCTTGAGAGAGAGAGATAGAGAGAGGGAGAGAGAGAGAGACGGAGAGAGCGGAAGCGAGGAATTCCACAATCGATTGATATTTCAATACTGTGATTTAACCCTTTAAATGGTTATTGAGTATTACAGAGTTCAAATATTTTCATTATTATGATTTAACCGAGTGTGGAAGTGAAAAGCATTATTTAGTGCTGAAATCAAATATCTAAATGATTATTGTGTATTGATTTTGTAAGCATGTGATAGTACTGGAAACAACCCTTCAAAATCATTAAGCGTTTAATTGTAAAATATATCATTAATTGATTGAACGAATGGTTTATTTGAATAAAAATACAACACGAACAGGTCAATTTCATTCACATTGGCAGTCAAATGACTGAATTGTTGAATATGACATGATAATATACAATATTCATAAAGATACCGTGGTATTACATTGCAAAATTAAACATAATTATTTCATTATTCAGTATGGTACATTATAATAAATATATAACAATTAAAAGTAGCTTCTAAAACATTATCATGAAATCCTCGACAAAATCATATACATGTAGTAAGGTGTACATCATCCCTTTAAATGATATATTGAGTGTTGAAGTGGAAAGTATAATTTAGTGCTGGAATTTCACAATCGATCGATATATCATAATCGCATCACTTCAACTGCAATGATTTACATTTCACAGTGAGTGGTACAAGACGCTCAGCTTTAGATTGAATGAGGTTTTGCTCGCTGAGCCCATAAAGGACACATCTTAAATATATTCTTATTGCATCATATGAAGTGATGCGCGCGACCACCATCAGCGAATGCGGTATTGCAGGTGATATGGGAAATGGCATAAAGCCCCAGAGGTTTCGGACAATGTACTATTTTTATTTTAATGTTTTCTCTGACATTCGAATGAATAGCACAATTCATTTCTAAAAATCCTTTTGGAAAAGACACAAACACAAACCATTTTATCCATATAATTGAATATACGAGTGGGACAACGGTCTATTTCCATTAATCAGTTTATTTAGTTATTAAGAGAAAAGAATTCATGTTTTTATAAATTTAAGAGACAAATAAATTGTTTTCATTTTCAGGGAGCCTTTATTAAAAGAGCATGCGCTGTTCAATACCGTATATGTACAATAATATAATGTCTTGGAAACGAAATTACTTCTAGAGATTTAATAAATGTAAGATTAACTATACATAAATATTATGATAACCTATTTTTTGAGATTAAACAAACAGTACCATTCCATTTTATTTTTTAGACAGATTATTTCAATTTGCAAGTATATTTTTCATGGGATAAAGTGATGTTCTTTATTTTAGATTTAAGTGATATAAATATTAAATATAGATTTAAAGAAGGTCAAACTTTCACGTTCTTTAAATCTTTAGAGTTTTTACAATTTTTTAATTTTTTCTTCATTGACGTAAAATTCCCCTTAGTCCTAACTAGATTTCATTAACTTCGTTATAATAACAGAAGAAACGTTTATAAGGTCAAATAGATATTTGTGACCCGGCGCCTCAAAACCTACAATAAGTCGCCAAAATTATTTTTTTGGTTTTATACTTTTTCTGAAAGTAAAGATTTTCAGCTTTCCAATGGTATATCACTTGCCTAGTTTACTCAATGATAACACCTTTAAATATCACATTTAGAATCAGTATGTAACCAGCAATCAATAACTCCTATTCAGAGAAAGTGGCCATTTATTAAAGTTCGGAATAAAAGAGTGCTAAACTTTCGCTCTCTGTGTGCGCCCAAGTAAAACTGGGTATTCAAATGGCCATAGCAACCCGTATGAAGGGATTATCATATTACGCTGAATTTTGGCACGCTGCTTAAGGAGGACCTATTCATTACTCACTCCAAAAATTTAATACCTTTAGAGGTAAAGTAGTAATTTGGCATTGAATGAAAGTATTACAAAAGCTCTCCAAATATTCATTAGCTCGACAGGTGAAAAAAAGGAGTCAGTTTAAAATGCCAAAAAAAACATATTTCTAAGTCGAATTACGACTCACAAACTTGAGACATGATAGAATGATAATGAAACTACCCATTTCTATCAAAAACAGAAAATCGACTGATCCAAGCAAATTTACTATTTTGGGCTGTTTGCTACGTTGTGGTCCGTGCGACTTATTGTAGGTTTTGAGGCGGCGGGTCACATTTGTCCAGTCTGTCACGTTTTTAAAGGTATTTTTTGCTTTTACAATAAATTGGATTATTTTTTTAAAATAAAATTTTGTTTGGTGTGAGGGCCGAGAGGGGGTCTTTTCTAACTTGGTGGAATACAATTTTATGAAGATAATTATCAATCACGAGGTGAAGTCCCGTCTGTCACGTTTCACATATACCGGAATATTTTATAAGCATGGGGCTACATGAAAATTTCCCGATTGACAAAAAGTAGCTCATTCAATTGACTTACTTGACTTAATCCAAGGGTTGAGGGTTCGAATCTCAGCCCGGCACTAACGACTTTTGGCTAGCCATTAATCCACCCATGTGTTAAATGGGTACCTAACAGGATTTACTCCTTGGAATGCACTGTGCGCTGATTACGGCTGCCGGAGCTAAAGCCAGGGTAATACTATCAAAACCATTCGGAAGCCCAGAGGGACGTTATATCATATGCGCTATACGAGAACGGTTTATTATATATTATTATTGTTAATATCATTATCTAATTAGATTGTCTTCCTATGATACATACTAGCACCAAGTTTAAAAGTTCATACCTCAAATGGTCCTTGAGATATTGCATTAACGAGGCTTAATTAAACCTGAAATTTCACAAATTTACCTCTATCACCTTTGACCTACTTACCCGAAAATCTAATCAGATCATCTTCATGTTGTGATACATATAAGCCCCAAGTTTGAAGTTTATACCTGATATGGTTCTTGAGCTTTCGCATTGAAACGATCCTAAAACCTGTAATTTCAGAAATTTCAGAAATTGATCTCTTTAACCTTTGACTTACTTACCCCCAAATCTAATCAGATCGTCTTCCTGTGGTGATACATACTAGCACAAAGTTTGAAGTTTATACCTCAAATGGTTCTTTAGATATCGCTTTAACGAGAAAGAGGGACCTGCGGACAGGCGGACGGACGGACAACCCGAAAATATAATGCTTCCGGCACCACCTTCGGTGTACTTAGTCCTGATTAACATGCTTGTGATTTCATTTTTTTTCTTGAGGGCACTTTGTATTACGAGGAAGAGCGAAATCGATTTCATTTCTGTCGGAAAATATTTACTGATAATCTGAAATGACTACAGTATTATATTCATGGAAGAAAATCGAAATGCACATAATCTGGAATGTTAATCGATCTACATAAAATTATTTAAAAAACATAAAATTATAATTTACAGACCGAGTTACTGTACTGAATATTCCAACTCGGTATATAACATAAGACTCTCGGGAAATATCGATTTCAGACACTTGAGACTGACTTTCTCACTGTGGTGCTGAGGAATGCCTCATCACTCCAAACAAATTCTCTGACAAGAAAAAAAAATGCTAACAGCAAAACCATGCAGCATGCCTAACTCCTAGGTAGACGATCAACTGACATGTCTGTTAACCGCCTCTATCCTTTTCTTTGCATTGATATCTCTTGGCCTAATTTAGTTAATGTACAAGCTATACTATGAGCAAACAAAAATAATATTCTTTCTTCTTACTTTCTTCATTCAATGCATTGCCTTTTTTGCTATTTTCCCTGGGCCTGCAATAAAAAAAAAGAAGAACAGAACAAACAAAAATTCCCCCAAAAGAAGTATACGTTGTTCATGTAGCCCCCTTGCTCTTTAATGATATCCAGATAGCTGGCTGTACATTTTAGCCAACACATCCAAAGTAAATAATGTAACAACTGAAATTTGTGTATATCTGAACATAATCTACCCTTACCACCGGGTAGGCCTACAGTTTATAAGGCACCTTGTAATGGACTTTGTGGCAGATCAACATTCCATTAAAGACTATTACTACTACTACTACACCGAAAATCTGCCTGAATGCGACCCTATATTACGCTGGATTCCGCATTTGGGAGACACGTAACAATGCAGTTTATTTCGTCATAATAGAAACCACCGCTTTACGGAGACACGAAACCGCTTTAGGGAGACACGCGGAACAATTAAAATGACAAAGCCGTGTCTCCCAAATGCGGAATCAAGAGAAATATATATATATATATATATATATATATATATATATATATAGACAAAATAGGAATGAAAAGTCCGTATACGATGAAAAAATTCATACGAAAATACGATGAATTTTTTCATCGTATACGGACTTTTCATTCCTATTTTGTCTATGACTTTGCAAGTCCGAAGCAGAACTATATTTATATATATATATATATATATATATATATATATATATGTGCGTGTGTGTGTGTGTGTGTGCAAAGATATGTATATCAATTTATACATATCATATATATATATATATATATATATATATATATTTATATATTTATATATGGGTGGGTGTGTGTGTGTGTGTATGGGCGTGGGAGTTTTAGTTTCCACTGTGACATAATGAGATTTGCAAATGTAAAATGACGTGTTTCAATTCATTTATAATATAAATATCTTCAGAGATTTGCCGAATATCTTTGAAAAAAAAGCAAAATCAAAAGAACAAGCTTTTAGATGTTTTAAAATTTGCTGTCCTTAGACTTCATGGTAATAATTTACATCTTACATCTACAGTGTAAGATTTACTGACAGATTCTAAGCGACATCAATGCTCATATCGTGCTTATATCAAGAAATCCATATCGTTAATTTGCCAACTTCAAACCCCTTCCCTTTGTGTGTAGACTTCGCTGACTCCATGTACTCTAAAGTTCAAGATTTCGAGAATCCTAGGCATATTTACTTATATTGAAGTATAGAGGTTCAACATACACATTTACCTTCACTTCAGAATGCATATGCACAATTTTTATTTTGAATGAGCTCACCCAGAGTGTATTGTTATAATTATTGGTAACATATGAGTAATATGTGTATTTTAATAAAAAAATCTGTACAATTGACTGGTCCACTCCGCATTATATGACGAAAAAGAATTCTCACCGATCTTTAGGAAATTAATATGCAGTTTACATTTTATCATTTCCGTGTACTATATTCTGCTCCTGACATCATAAATAATTTAAGCGAGCTTATTATTGCGTGGGTTGTATTACGCAATGAGTAAACAGGTTCCCCCTATTTACTTTTTCCTTAAAAATAGGTCTAAAAGCTACAACAGAATCAGGTTACACATGATGGATATATATAAAGCAAAAATACAATGCATATATTCGAGCCTCTAGTGAAACTAAAGCGCCCTCGGGATAGTATTTTGCTTCGAGGTCCCCGCCCTTAGGAAAATAATACTAGTCGTGTTATACTTTCAATTATTCGAACAAGACAAGTAGCATGTTGTAAAAGTGTAGTAGTTACACTGTCATCACTTAACTAGGTTATCGTATAGGCCCGACACCGATATAAGATACTAAACATAGCAAACTGAAAGAAGGGCTAAATCCTTAAGGGCCATTTTGTTGGGGAAAATGACATACAGGACCCAAATATGATAGCTGAAATCTTTAACAACTACTTTGTAAATATCGCCCCAAATCTTGCCTCTCCTCGTACATTTCAATTCTTCTTTGTTTAAGGATAATTCGGTTTGCTTGACGTTGAATAGCTTAAATTTTACCAGTTGATTGTTTCGTGTAGGGTGTCCAGACCGGCAAACCATATTCTATTATGGGTAGAATAAGAGCTTTGTACAGACAAAATGTGGCGTGGGAAGAGAGACCGGAAGAAATATTAGAAATCAGCCCAAGACGTAAGACAATGAATGTGACGTGACTATCCCAAGACAAGCGATTATCTATCATGGCACCTAAATATTTGGTCTCACTGACTACTTCAAGTGGAGAACCATTAGTGATTCACTCTGGGTTACCTGGATTCTTAGCACACGATATCCTCATGACTTTAGATTTTGAAGCACTGAGACATATCTTGTTATCTTGACACCACTGATAAATGCTGTCGATATCATTTTGGAGGTACTGCTGATCGACATGAGCGTAGATGGGGCTAGAAATGACAGTGTCATCTGCAAACAATACACATGAGGAGTCAATATAGCGAGGAAGATCATTGATGAAAAAGTTGAATAGACATGTACCCAACACGCTACCCTGAGGGATACCGGACAAAGGTGTACTCCATGATGAGAAGTACCCTTGAACTGAACGCGTTGTTGACGTCCAGACAAGAATGACCGAATCCAGTACCAAATATCACCAGTAACATTATATAATGAAGACAATTTGTGCAAAAGAACGTCGTGAGGCATGGGGTCGAAGGCTTTCGAAAAGTCAAAGAAAACTGCGTCGATAGGGGGCGGGCGACGTTGATCTAACATCGTTAACCACTGATTAGTAATGGTGAGAAGTTGGGTCACACATGATTTTTTAGATACAAAACCCTGTTGGATTTGTGACAGTAGGCAATTTGAATCCATATGATTGCAGATTGCCCTAGAAATCAAGGATTCCATCAATTTATAAACAATACAAGTTAATGCCACTAGACGGTAGTTTGATACAAGCGACCGATCACCAGCTTTGAAAACAGGCGAAATATTGACTTTTTCCACAAAGATGGTAGAGATTAATGTCGAAGCAAAAAGGAGAATAAGCGTTGAAGAACTGGTGAGATCACGTGTCCAGATTTCTCGAGCAGCGTTGGCGTGATAGAATCGGGTCCTGGACTTTTCCTATCTTGAAGGAACATTATAGCTTTTGATATATCATCAGTAGATATCTCGACAGAACACAGTGGAGGAATCGGATGAGCGCATATGTCAGGAATTTGAGGTAAGTTCCTTGGAGGAGGGTAAACCGACTGGAAGTGAGCTGCAGACCTTTCTGCAATGTCATATGATTTATTGATGACATTGTTATTGTCTACGAGGACTGGAGGGGCCAAGTGTTGATTGGCATACAACCAGTATGAAGTGTTAATCATGTTTTTAGTTTTATTTCGGACCTCCTTCGAACTTCATCCATTCATCCGCACTGTTAGAGCCCTTACCGATTTTGAACAGCTTATGCTTTTTCCTGATAAAGCTCTTGACTGATCCACGCTTTGGATTTCCTTGAGTTGGTTATCTTGTGTTGGTATGGCGGGAAGCTGCCAAAAACAAGACAGGGAATCCTTTCCAGGTGGCATCAGCATCATTTGTGTCAAAGAACAGATCCCATGGAGCTTACTCGAACAAGTGGTTGAAGTGGCCAAAGTCAGCTTCCTTGTAGAGGAGAAACTCACGTAACGTGCACTTTCCAACGAATGACTTGAGCAATCTTAGTCTGAAATAGATGGCAAGATGATCACTCAAAACTGGGCTCAGTTGAACGCTAATCGAATCAAATCAGATCTGGACGGTTTGTGTAGAAGTGGTAAATCGTCGAACCAGTTGTTGGGTCACGTGTTGACTGGCGTGTAACAGACTTCACTTCATGAGACAAATCAACTGCTTCCAACATTGACAACAGCCTAACAACATCAGGAGCACCAGGGTCCTTCACATCGACGTTAAAACCGCCCAGAGGAAACTTGGATCTGGTCGATGTGGCCTTGAAGTCGATCCCAGAAGTCGACTAGGTTATTTGGGGGTCTGTATAGTGCTGCTACAATCCATTTCGAATGGATATATCAGCTGAAATATCAGTGAGTGGTCAAGATTTTTCAACGCCGTGGGTTCAGACGTTTTATGATTTAAAGCACATAAGAACACCATCACCTGCGTTTCCATGTTGATCATTAACAGGATCACGGTCTCGTCGAAATATAACATATTCATCGGGGATTGCAAGTTCACTATCAGTACATGATGAATTCAGCCAGGTTTCTGTGATACAGATAATGCCAGGTTGAGTGCACTCTATGAAAGCTAACAAATCGATGCACTTGCGACGTATACTTCGGGCATTAAATGATATTCCAGACAATTAACAGTTTGATGTATCAGAAACATCAGGCCCTGGGTTCGACTTCACATCCCCACAACTGAGTATCTGTATATTGTTGTAGCAGGCAGTACAGTTACTATAATATGGGGTACAATATTTTGCATAGCCTTTGATATAAAAGGGTACACCATTCGCCAATGGAGAATAATCACTAGCAATGAATACAAGTGCAGGGTTGTCCTTCCAGGCTCTTTGGACTGGGAATAAGAGAAGGACAAAGAACAGTGTACTTTTCCATTGTCAGCATAATAGTGGTCTGTTGAGGCAACAATGTCTTGACCATTGACCATTAATCAAGCTCTGGTGGGCACAGGCTGTAATGTACTAATGGTGGTCAGCTACCATCTCAAAAAACACATTTTGTCGATTTCTTCCAGATATAAATATCTCGCTAAAACAATACAGCTGACATCTGAAAAGTGCTTCAGTCTCTTGTATGACACTATAGTATCAGACTGTTCAAAAAGTAGAGCCAACTCCAAGGCCTTCAATAACATCGATCCCAATGTTCTTCTCTATATACTTTCCCACTATGGAATTCGTGGGAAGGCCTTAGAGTGGTTCAGGAATTACCTTACAGACCGTAAGCAGTATCGTAATATAAATGGTCATGAATCTCAAATGAAAAGTGTAACATACGGAGTGCCGCAGGGATCATTACTTGTTCCACTGTTATTTATACTCTACATCAATGATTGTCAAAATTGTTCCAATAATCTTTCTTTTCTTTTATTTGCTGATTACCCCAACATTTTTTGTATTAAACTGCATCCACGCAAACAAACTGTTACTTATATAAACAAAACAAACTTCATTTTATTCAGCAAATCAACATCTACCAGGACCAGTTTTGTTAAACGACAAAACCCTTGTTCAAATTGAAGCAACCAAATTCTTTAGGAATACACATCGACAACAAATTAACTTGGAAAACATCAGCATAAGTAAACTCACATCGAGGAATACAGGAGTCATTGGCAAACTTAAAGCTTCATTTCCTACTCATGTCTTACTCTCTTTATATTCTACACTAATCCTACCATACTTAATCTATGGAATCCTTGCATGGGGGAATAGTGGTAAATCCCTTACTTGTACAAAAAAGGGCTATTACAATAATCAATAATACATTTTTTCGTACCCACACAACCCCACTCTTCCACTCGTGTAATACTGTTAATATTCACGAACATTTTTACATATAATCTAGGAATATTCATGTTTCAACTCACAAAGCATGAACTTCCTAACCCTGTATCTTCTATGTTTGTTATGAATTATTCACTTCACTCCTATCCAACCAGACAAAGACATTGTAATCACCTTCCACGTACTCGAACAGCTTTTGCGCACTATACAATTATATTTACAGGACCAAAGCTGTGGAATGACCCCCCCCCCCCCCAAGACTTAAATTATACCGGATTACTGTATACATTTATTATGGGTCCTAGTAATGTACTGAACTCCTCGTCTTCCCCATTCTATTTCTTGTTTAATGTTTTATTAAGATCATCTCTCATATACATGTTATAATTTCAAACACTGTTTTTTTATTAAGGAAATCTAAAATATTACAAGCCTAACTTTTTATTAGATTCCCTCTTTCACCATGTCCACGCCTAACTAGTTTGTCTTATCCCAACTTTAAAATGATGGAAATATTGATCTGTGTATTTGTATGTTTACTTGCATTTTTTTCTTCTTTTGGTGAAAGTATTGTTTTTTTCCTATTTTATTGCAATAATGCAACGGTCATGTTTATGTTCCTATTTTATTGCAATAATGCAACGGTCATGTTTATGTTCCAATTATGTGATTTGTAATATGAAATAAACTGAAACTGAAACTGAACTCGAGAACCGTCCTGTGTAGAACCTGTAAATTAAAGAGTAGAAGATGTAATGTGGATCTATGTTAATTAGGATGAGCTAGTGCCGTGAGAAGAGCATGGCATTACTGTGAAGTCGAAGATAACAGAAACTCAGCTCTGAGGTGATGACATATACTACCGAGAGCTCGGCTGAAAATGCAAGCGAATTTGATTTGTGCGACCGAAGCGTCTATCCCGCGGCCGTACTTGTAACCTAAGCTACACGGCTTCACACAAGGAACGACGGACGTACGAGCACACGTGATGCCGACACGGCCGGTTGGACCACCATTCAACTTAATAATGCATGTATGTTGGAGGTAGCCAGAGATGAGTTGCTATCTACCCCTGATTGTATCCTCCAATGCGACGCCTAACCCCTATAGAAATCGAGGTTAATAGAAATGAGTTCGTGGCATCTTTCCTTTTATTCGTGCTTGTCTTCTTTTGTTTTGATTAGGTTAAATGTCTACAGACCAAAAGGTCAGCTTGGCATCGGGGAGCGCTTGTCTTCTAATTTGCCTGTTTTCATGAATTTCACTGAGGACACTTAAATCGGGGAAGCAGACGGTAACGTCGCGGGACAGTAAGCAATAGTGGCCAACTGGGAAGCTACTACACTTCAAGCCTCTCGTTGTTCTTATATAATTTGGCCTGCTAAATCTACGCAATATATTTTCTCCTGTGTTCTTTAATTTCAAGGAAACCCACCCTGGGTAGATGATTGGATTAGAAGGAACAATTACTACACCTGTAACTGTCACTTCTCTTTATTAAATATTGTATCTTAGACAAATACATCTAAAGTAGACGAACTGACAGATATTGTGTCACTCTTGTTAAAGAGCACCCATCTTCATGATTAAGAATGTGGATTGTTTTATTTGTACATGAGTGAGGTTTCTTTCGTTTCAATGATTTGTGGTATGATTTATTGAAACCTGTACTGCTAACATCTATGGATACGTATTGAAAGAAAACTGCTTGATTGCTGTTTAACAGGAGAAAAAACACTTGTGGGATAAATGTGGCAACCACACCTATTAAAATACATTGATTTGCCTCAAAATTATCTTTATATGATGTATCCTGAAAGTGTGTAAATGGAGAACACGATTGTACTTTGAAGAGTTTTGTGATTGCTGACAGCCATTATGACCGTTCTGAGAGTCTCTGAACTGAAGAATTAACGAAAGACTAAACATCTAGCATCGTGTATATTCCATCCTCCTTGTCATGCAATTATGATACAATCTAGACAAAGCTCTTGAAACACACATACCGTCACATTCTCACCGGAGTCCTGTTCATCTCGCTACTATTTCCAACTGATAATTATTCGCCTAGGCTTTGGGAAGCAACTGTGTATATCAAATTATTTGATTCTTATCATCCATAATCATGGATTCTTTCTTGATGTAACATCAGTCTCAAGAATACCGTGTTGCTGAACCTAATGATGAAGTGCTTTTACTTTACGTTCAAAATGACATACTAGGGAAAAAAGATCAAATCTTCCCCTTCCCTCAGAATTACTCCGATTCGGAAGATTGGTTCTCGTATTTTGGAGGATATCCTAATGAGATTTGACTTGACCTTTCTTTACGCTGGGATTGAGTTTGTTAGCTTTGATCTTCAACGAGCTTCCCCAGCCTGTCACGTGTCTACTTTACCCTTGGAGTATATCTCCCTGTCAGTGTTCAAGCCTTGACATACCTAGCTATCGATCTAGCACGGACCGCATCCTCAAATGTATTGATTCTCAAAGGATTACTTACATCAGCATTATATTATGAACCCGTTGTTTACTCCGCAAAGCGAAGTTAATGATGACACATAATCCTCTCTGTTCTCTCCAAACGCAGGCCTTTGAATAATGTTATTCCTATGTAGGATGAATGTTAGCTCTCATCATAATTTCAAACATTTTTTATGAATAAAGGAACTACAATGTAAGTGTTAAGATACGGTGGTATCTATTGATATTGCATCAAATGATACGAACAAAGGGCATATTCTTGCATGCTTTCGTCACAATCAATGCATTTTGAGGCTGGTGAAATGAAACATATTGTAATGCATAGCCAGCCACAGAATCTTATTTGCATGTTTCTATTTGTAGCCCAAACACCTGCACCGTTCGTATTGAGGAAGTTGCCCTGTACATTATGATACATATTCGGTTGATTCATTTATCGTATGCGGGAAGAAATCAGCCTCAGTCACCTGCCGCAGAAGCCGTATCGCGTGATAGTGTTCACCATAGGTTATTGGTTGAAAGCGATAACCACACACTATCCTGCTAGAAAACTTTCCTAGGTATACTTCATCTAATCAGATCTCAGACCAATTGGATATGATAACGTATTTAGATGGCGTCACCATCCATCAAATTATCACGTGACGTATTTCTTTACTGATTGTTCTTTACAAATCGTTAATGCACAGACTTTACGCTTGAACGGACTTTCAATCGTTACTAAAACTTGAAGTTATCTTTCGACGAACAAACTGACTAAAATAGACACCATGGGAATTAAAGAGTGTCTATCGTCACTAGATCCTTTTTGATAGCTGCAAGCTCTTACGAAGAGCCATTGTGTGTTTCGAAATTAACACGATTGAATGGTATGAATAGAAGAGAGGGCTGTTCATGCGATGTCTCGGCCTCCCACGGAATAACAAGTGTAAATCGTTCGTTGATCTTTGTGACGTGAAATTTAATATCATTTGAAAGGCATTAGCTTGCAATAGCCGTTCAAAAATGTCACTTTTGCCAAGCATGGAATGTGTTGGAGCTACTTCTGTTTAAAGAAAGAGGTATATTTTCTTCAGCGATCTCGAGAAAGGAAACAATCTGTTCAATGTTAAGAAATCGATCTTCATTGATAATTATGTCGTTTACAGGATTGAGTGCTTGTGCTGGAGTTGCCCATACTGCAAAGATTCGCAAACTACTATTTGTAGTAGGTGAATTAATCTAACTTCCAATACTCATGATGTCCAGTAATACTAGCTCTCGTTCCATAGCAGTAATACCCTGCTTTCTTTTCATCTATGCAATGGCAATTTAATCAGCCATGTGATTTTGAGTTTAAATGAATATTTCGAACGAGATTATTTTCAAGACTTTGATTTTTTAGCTTCATGGGTTTCTCTTCATTCTCTCTCTTGTAAGTAGACACCAATGCGAGACGACCTGGGTTCGGAGGGTTCCAAATCAGACACGGAGGAACGCGGGGGCCGCGTGACTGGGGGCGGCAGCGGCCCGGGGTCAAGCCCTCCCCCTACAGATCAGAGCCAAATCGATGTGGTTCTTATAGGTGGTCCGGGTGTAGGTAAGACGTCGATTGTGGAGCAGTTTGCACGATGTCAGTTACCATCTCGGTACCGCTCCACCACCAAACCATGCGTGTATACATCAGCTGTCATCGCTAACGAACAGATCTATGAGATGAGTATAGTTGATATGCCAGTCATACCATACTCTCCACTAGATGGGCGAGCCTGCAGGCGGGCTGCCGCATCTTGTACATGGGAAGAACTTCAGTCATATGCTAACGCCATAGGGACCGCATCCGTGCTCATATTCGTGTATGATATCACTGCTCCAGAGAGCTTCCAGTATATCAAGGATCTAAGAGAACACATCCTGGACTGCTTTGATTCCGATGCCATAGGCTATGAGGTGCCTATGATTGTAGTAGGCAATAAACAAGATTTGCAGAGAATGTCTCGGGTACCTCGACGGCATATTTCTCAAATGGTGAAGAAGACGTGGAAGTGTTCCTATGTAGAATGTTCGGCCAAGTTCAACTGGCATGTAGCTTCTCTGTTTAACGAGGTGGTTCGGGTAGTAACAGTAGGAGGAAATAATAAAGAAGGACAATCGTCCGCCTATCGGATACCTCTACGTGCGTGGAGACAATGTGGGGTGTGTAACATAATGTAAGAGTTAGACTTAGTCCGTTCTGGTAAGGGACTTGGATGTTTTCAAAGGAATGTAATAAAATCTAGAAAATATCATGAGTATGCTTTATAAAACATTGCTCATAATAATATAGGGAAAAGGGCGTAAAATCCCATTAAGGAAATTGCCTAAGTTGGGTACGCCTGAAGGCTTCATTTACACATTCATACTTTTGTTTCCTGGAGGGAAAAGTGTTTAAAATTATTGCATATTTGTTTTTTATCGTGGCATTAGTAGTGTTAATAGTTTTTCTAATTGATATTAGTCAAAATTACATTGTCATGTAAAGGAGGAAACATGACTGATCCCTATTATAGAAATTTTCTCTATTTAGTTCAGTAAGGTAAACGTTAGTTCAGATATGCTTCATACATTTTCAACCAAAGAATTCAATAATAAAACGCGTATATATTATGTACATGTATGTTTGAAGATGGACCAAGAAATTAAAGGTATGTTCTTTGTTAGTTAAAACGAAAAAAGTTTCAAAATATACAATGTACAAGTGCAATTGTCTTTGTTACGTAACATGTTAATTGTACGTTGCGTATTTAGAAAATAGTTTTTGCTATTCAGATAAGTGACGCGTTGTAGTTGCATCACGACTAAGAGTAGTAGCATTATAATAAATCCATCATGTGGTGTTCATGGGTATAGGGGCTTTGCATATTTAGAGAAATAACCTTTCAAAAATTCGTACGTATGGGAGAGTGGCGGTATTATTGGACCGTATGATCCGGGACAAAATGATTGCTGCAGCTAGCTGGTATTATATTCCACATACTAAGAATCTTGCTGTTAGATTGGTCAAAAGGTAATCACGTGATAAAACCTAGTTTTCCCCATCTATCACCCGAGGAGAAAAGTTCGCGACCTTGACGGACACAATGCGTTATCAATATTTTGGATACGCGCGAAATGAGCGTGCGTGATCGGAATGAATAGCTCCATAAGCGTATCAGATAAGATTAAATAAGCGCGCATTGCCCATTCGCGCACTCCCAGGAAGGGGTACGGTTTATGTGATGGTTTAAATTTCTTTTGAGAATTCGGGCCTAAATGTTTTTTTCGAGAAGTAGACAATTGTCTTTCTCCTACCAATTAAATGTTTCAGATGTGGAAAATAAAGCAAAAATCACCTTTTGGTTTCAGGCGACAAGACGTACTATCACTTTCCCGGCGTTCTGCATACGCTATCTTACCTCATCTTCGTTTTGGAAAGATAGCTACATCCAGATCGCATCGGAAGTGATAGTTTGACCCATCACTTTCACCAATGGTAATTATTTGCTTACTGCCCCTAGATGTTAGCTAATTTCTAACTGTTCTCAATTACCTCATATTACCTTGGGGGCTTATAATAGTGTCTTTTCATATGAACATCATAAGAATATAAAGTGACCTTCCAGACCCTTTTCGTCATTATATTTGAGCTGGATTGACGGCAGTTGTGCAATGTTATGGGCAGAGCTAAGACATAGTCGTTGGAGATATAGTTAGCCAAATGAGCACGAAAGGGGAAAACATGTGTGGGTTTTTTGTGTTTCCATTTGTGTTGGGAGTCATCGACAAGTACTCGATTCAATAAAAAACACATTTAATCTGCGAGATATACTGTTGTTGAAGAATGAAAAGAAACTGCTAGACATTCTTGTATCAACGGTGTTTATTATAATTCATGATAAGAATTAAACATACACATAACCCTGTTTACATATCCTTGTCTCTTGAAAATTGCTGGTTTTGCCAAAAATGCATTTAAATTAGCAACATTTTGTCCCAGTTCAAATATCTGATACACGTCCGATATCAACCCGAGCTCAGGAACATATTTGTTTGTCTTTACATTGAACCGGGGCTGTAAATGCTAAATTGACCAAAAATACAGTATATTACTTGAGGGAGAGACTGTATACCTTTGAGGTAAGAAAATTACGACATAAATGCTAGAAAATGCTATTCTAAAACAATGATACATCACAGAATATTGCGAAACATGTCCAAAAAGTACGTAAAATGTAAGCCAAAGAAATATTCTTCGTTCTTAGATACCTAATGAGACTGACGGATTTGGCGGTGAGCTTTTGATACATGGGTAAAATAGCGAGATAATCTGAAAACCTGCACAACGCGGTGCAACTACTGGGCTGTAGAAATGCTGTAGAAATTCAATATTTCTTGTGTAGACTATAACTATGCAATGAAACGTGGACATGTCTTGACTTCCATGCACACACACAAAATTATAAAGCTCTCTTTGTGGCATTGTGTTCCACTGTTTTCAGGATGTCTACACCGTATTCTTAAAACAAAATAAATTTACAAAAGGGAGGAATATTATTATTTCATCATCTACATTTCTTTTGCACCCTCGGCCATTTTGACATAGATTATTGTAATTGATGCATTGATGTTGATTATCACATTATTATTTTTCCTAATTAAGACTGGAACTACAGTAAAGATATACAAAAAATGATTAAATGGTAAACATATTATTACTATGCTCTGTTAATATAGAACTGAATAGACGAATATGCCTATTGAAAAAGGCGAATTAACAGGGTGACACAGGTTAGAAATAGAATTTTCGTATATTGATTATCTTTTAATTAGCAATTTATTCTGGAAAGCTACACAAAAATAAGATATTGCTGAAATGAGTTATTAAAAGAAAATCATCCAACCAATAGAGTCACTTTCACGTTTACCCCCTTAATATTTATATATTTCCTTCTTATATGTATGATATGTATGAGGCATATTTCCTTAATAAGGGGTAGTAACGAATCACAATAATTGTTTATTTGGTTCCTAACGATTAGTCATTTTCTTTTTTGTCTGTTTTCTTGTTTAAATATGTCGCTGGAAATAATAAAAATGTACAGTTCGATGTAAAAGTAGATTGTTTGTCAATTAGTTATCTTAATCTAAAGACAAGTATCTGGTAGTTTCCCGATAGGGTCAAGGACTTTTTGCTATGTGTTCTTCCATTCCTCTGGCTATCCCTATCTCTCTGTCTCCCTCTATCTTGGTCCCCATAGCTGGCATCTTACTCTCTGCATACAAAACACAAAAATATCCTCACAAAATTATTACTACTATAAATTAATTAAATAATACGACATTCTCTCTATGGGATTGCTTACTATCTGGTTACTGACAGGGGTTACTGGAGATTAAACTCGGGTATGAAGGGGAACACGTTGATAAACATTAAACCTGGTTACTGACAAATGTTAGTGGAGATTAAGCTTGGTTATGAGAAGAAGAAAATTAGATGGAGATTAAACCGAGTTACTGACAGGGGTTAGTGGATATTAAACCAGGTTATGAACAGGGAGGGGGGGGGGGGGGGGTGGGTGGGCGAGGTTGATGAAGATCAAATGCTTTTCATGAAATCCATTCATCACGTAAGCCTTCAAGTGAAAATTAGTTGTATCAGTACCCGATTCAAAATGTTCTCTACTTGTTCAAGCGTTTAGTTCGTCAAATTGATTATTAATTACTATCCACTGGTATAATTATTCACAATTTATGAACAATAAACTATAGCTAAAAGGACTGACACGTAATAACAAGTTCCCACATAACCATGCGACAAAAATGTTTGAAGCATTGGTACAGTCCAGGTATTATAATTTTATGCTACCTATACTTTTTTCGCCATGTAACTCGTTTTTATAAACAAAAGAACCGTATTAAGAATGAGAAAGAGGTCTTTTGGCTATCTAATTGACTGCGTCTGTTCCTATCCTTTAGGCCAAATATATCTTTTCTGACCCAATTCTGGTCATTCTTGCCCGGCTTAATGCGTAAAAACAATATAATGATATGCATAATACATGCTGGCTCGGTGCTGCATCCATTTCGCATTATACATTTTCCTTTTTTCCTTCGGCATCCCTCTTTCCTCTGGTGTTCGTTACACTCAACTCTAAAGGTCTTCGTAGCGTCCATTAGGGCGAGCTATTTTTATTTCATCATTCTCTAATATACCTTCTTTTCCTTTGTTGATTATAAGGATGAGGAGAGTTTGTGTCATTTTAGAATTAATGTTTAAAATATCAGTTAATAGCTCAGGGGTGTGTCTCAATAAAGTGTATTAGAATAAAATCTCCTTCTTTTTAATGACTTTGTTGTTTCCTGATAGGACCAAATGAGATTGTAAATACTTTCAAAGGATAAATTGCTGCTTTAAGTAGTTGATTTTGTAAATGTATGTTAAAGCTTTGTAGAATTGTGGAATAACAAGTATGTAGTCATTAACATAATTATGCCATTATATATTTCTTTAAAAACATTCAAATTCATGATTTCAAGATCGTTGAAGATGACGTAAAGAGAACTTGAGCGCATATAATTATGTAAATTACGAATAATACGGGAAAGGGTTTCGAATTTCGATGAATTAAGTACAAACATATTTCTTTTCGAAGCACAGAGAGTGACAAAATGTAAATTAAATTGATTTAAATTGAAGCTTAGTCACATTTTATGTCATAAAACTTATATATTCTGGAGAAAAAAATATTAAAAGAAATAATAATCAAACTCTGTGACATTTTTGAAGTATATAATCTGCATATACATGTATATGGGATCCATGAACAGAGCGGTTTTAAATATCGACTACTACCCAAGTGTTCCCCTTTAAACGTACTATTTTGACTCATACAAATAATGTGAAAGCTGTAAGCTAAGATATTCTTCGTCAATCACATTCAGCTTCAACCCCCTCCCCCTCTCTCTCTTTCTATCCCTCCTCCCCTCTCTCTCTCTCTCTCTCCCTCCCTCTCCCTTTCTCTTTCACACTCTCTTACTTTACCCTCTCTCAGTTTTCTGGCTCGCTACAGATGAAATTCAATAAATCAAATCTCGGAGATACACGCTATAATGGATTTGTTTTTTACGAAATGAGAAGATTGCTTTTTTCGGCATCATGTTACCAGTTTGTGCTAAAGGGACGCGGGGGTATAATTCTAGATGTATAATATACACATTGGAACAGAGCTTACTAAAATGGCGGAGATTATGGAGGGTTTTATTTAATTCCAGTGTGTCGTTTGATACTAAATGATGATCTATGATGGATCGATAAACAATCAAGCAGTCGCCATGTAAACGGTTAGAGTGTTTTAACATATTTATTATATGTAAAATTGTCACTCATATCCTAATTGAGTTATAATGCTGTCTCTACATAAACCAATCAGTGTTTAAAATGTTTCCTGGTTATTTGCGAAAGTGCTTTATATCTGATCATAAGTATTTTCTTTACCTATTGCTGATCATCATTATTATGATGTAATTTCAAGAATTATTTCATTACAACAAAGACGGCATGTGGGTTATATGTTCCATATCATGGAAAATAAATGAGAAGATATAATCAATATTCCACGTTTATTTCCCTATATTACGATGTTATGGAAGTCATAACATTAGAACACAGCTGTTTCCCCCACAAAGCAGCGTTGCAAGGCCTTGTCCTATCTAACCGATAGCCACAACGATATTGATGATTAGAGAGAGGCCCGACTATTTTTTTTTCTTTTATACTTTTTTAGGAAAGAAATGAAAGTAGTTTAATAATCTGCTTTTAAAAGCACATGGTAAATATGTTGCCCGTTATATCTTGTAGCGTGATATAAGACAATTTTTGCCTCCTGTATTTTTCGTAAGTTTCGTACAGTCACTTGGTGGAAAATAATAAATATCCATAATATTTTTAAGGGGAAAAAGTCATGTAGTGCTTGCATTCATTAATTTTGTTGGTATCCCCTCAAATGTGGATAGATAATTTCTTGTAATACATGCATAAATCGTTTTTAACGTTAATCATTTAGTATTGTTATAGTTATCGGTAAGGTGGCAATAGGCCTTACTGGCTGATATAATGAGAGAAATAGCATATATTATATACATCATCTTATCCTTATGCTAAAGAGAAACACTTATAATGGCACTTATGATGGGATTTTTATGCAATTCTTTCTTAAGATTCATCAAAAGTTTACTCTACAAAATTAATTGTGAACTGAATAACGCCAGGTATATTTTATTTTGATTGTTTGATACTCGTTTATGGCATTGCTCCCATGGTCATCTACTTTTTTTCATGTTGACAAGTATTCAAATTTATGACAATATCAAAGTGTATCTTTAAAGATCGCGGTATGCTCGTAAATAAGTTTTACTCATTCTTTACATGTAAAAATATAAAGGGGAAATGCGGTAAATGTATTTTAAATGAAGTTTAAAAGAAAATCTAGGACAAACTTTTCTATTCGTGTCCCAATTGATGAACATTTTGTATACAGTATGATTTATTGGAAAACAAAGTTTATTCTATAATTAATGACATAACAATATGTTTTGAGCTTGTGTATCTCTTTTGTAGACTACTAAAGTGCAAACTGCTGACAGATCACGTAACCACCCCTCCCAAACTACCTGAGATTTCTATCGTTACCTTCTCCAATTCTGTAAAGTCGTTTGTATATTAAACTCAGTGGCTTGCATAAATTCTCTTATTTCCTTTAGTTTTTGATGTTAAAAGTGAAAGCCTTTCTTTTGTGAATACTTAGTATCAGTAGAAGTAATATCTGTATTCTTACCATACTAGAAAATGTATGAATAAAATGCTAAAACAGTGAGTATTGGTTTTTGTTCTCATTGAAGATTTTGACCTTATTCTGTTGAGAAGGGACTTGAAAATGTTGGCAAATAAAGTGACAGAGAAGTTTTTTTTCTATTCATGTCTACATTTATGAATCTATATTTCAAGAATATCAAAACTCTATGTAGGCCTAATTCCACTAAGTCTCAAATACTAAAGAAAGAACTACCACACTGTTAATCAGTTCGAAGGAAAATCATCTGTTATTACACTTTGGGTCAACAATACAGTAACTGTGGGAATATCTTCTTTTGCACAATATCAACCAAGTATATAGTGTGTGTGTGCGTACGTGTGTGTGTGTGGGGGGGGGGGATGCGTATATGAGGGATTTGCTTGTGTGTATATACACAGAAATAAAACACACCATGGAAACATCAGTTGTTGCTTTGCCAGGCACCTGTCTTTAATGATGTATGGATGAAAGTTGAATATCTTTTGTAAAGTGGTCTATCACGTCGCAGACCACAAAGTCGACTCGAAAATCTAATATTCCCAAGCCTAATGAGCATGGTGGAAAGAATGAAAAATACTGATATGCACAGGAGGCCAGAAGAATCTTGCAAGTACATTGACAAACGATAACGTATTCATGCATGTAATGTCCGACCACTGAACGATTGGTACAATCAACCGTTATAATGCGATAGACAATCGCAGACTGATGAAACATGTGGAAAGCTGGGAGCAAGATTATGAGACAGAAGAAGCAGGGATAGATAGAGAGAGAGAGAGAGAGAGAGAGGGGGGGGGGGGAGAAGTAAAGAAAGAAAGAGAAAGAGAGATGAAGAGATTTTTAAGGAAAATGCTCCTGCGACAACTGTTCCATGGTCATTTCGTTAAATTAACCGAGCAAAATAATTCCAATCATGGACCAAGCCTAACCATGAGCGTAAGAGGTAAGAGTGGTGGTGGTGGGGGGGGGGGAGGGGGGGGGGGGGGGGGGGGGGGGGGGGGGATAGGGGGTTACTGGGGGCCAAAGAAAATCTTAAATGACTAATATTCATGTAATCGTCACCTCATTATTGGGCAGCGATGAGATTTATTGTAAACTATTTTATTTAGTAGATAAACAAAATTGTATTTTCATTGTCAAAAAGTGTCAACAATTTGGCTCGTTCACTTGGCTTGCTCGCAAAATATAAACTCAAAGTTGATATCCGGCCAGTGGTGCATCCTGGCGACATTGCGCCCGTATGTCGATGACCCGAATGCCCGTTCATCACGAGGCGTTGTTTAGATTTCATGAACGAAATAAGCCCATGCATATGCCAGTATTCATGGCAATGTTTGCATGTTTTCATTTTGCATTCACTTTTTATACGAGGTCACTCTCAAATGGTGTTGACAAAATGACACCTCGTGTGCTTCAGGCATACGTAGCATGTCCGTAGCACATAAGGGTTGCCTGACGTATGATTGCATCAGTCATGGTCGGGGGGGGGGGGGCGTCCCCCGGAAATCTTGAAGACTCTATAGCAAAAAATGGTAAAGGCTAGTCAACCCCCCCCCCCCCCCGTGTCCTTGACAAGAAATCTCTGCGCATGGCGTCAGCCATTCATTCATTTCAAAGTAACGCTTATATTTCTCATATTTTACTTGTTTACATATTTAATGGTATATAACAGCTCTCTCTTGATCAAAATCAGAATGATTCATCAGGAATTGCTTATCAGTTAATGAAGAGGGACATGATGAATTCAACTTGTTTTACGACAATGAAATTGCTTCACAATAATGCAGCTTGTAGGCTGCCTTAGCACTCTTTGACTAGTTACCTTCGCTTCAAAGATGATGCATGCAATATCAGATTTACCCATCTTGATTCTCGCTCACCGTTTAGATATGCAGACAACATACAGCTTGACAGACGCATTTATTCCATCTCTCTCTTTTTCATCGTCTTACCTCGAATGTAACTTAAGCTGTGGTGGTCTCCCAAGCAGGCTAGATGTCTGCCGGCCGCGGCGCCTCGTGTTCCACAATGGGATGAATATTGAATGACAGCTGTCCAGTGTGCGGTTGAACGTCCCAATGACAACTTGGTTGGCATTTTGTTTATAAACCATTCTTCCTGCAGCTTACTGCTGTCACATGATATGATATCGTAATATCTTGATATCATGTTTTTCTTTTTTGTCTGTTCCTGCAAAGATAAACGGTAGTATTCGTAAAAGTCACAGGAATGCACTTTGCAGATTCGCATTTTATGAATAAATTCTGGAGATGGGTAGAGATGGGTAGAAAAGTTAAAAAAAGAAAGCTCAATTTAAAAAATAGTCTTGACTTCTATTCATGACAGAAGATACATTTTCACAGAATCGAACCAAACTTAAAAAGTGTGTTTAGGACTAAAATAAATGATACCTGGGTATAAAAACTGTATATTAGCTGAGTAACGAACAAGAATGTATCCTAAAGGTGAGTAGTAGTCCCGACCCATGTTTCTCCTGTAAAAAGGTAAGTTGTGCTTCTTAGTAAATGTGATTTCAGTACGTATTTAATTTGTCCGTTATTTGTATTATATTGAGTTCAATTCATCCTTTAGTATCCATACAACCATACATGGAAGTTTGTTTTTGTTTTCATGCGTATTACAAAAATAAAGAGAGATGATGGATGAAATGATTACACAATCAAAACAGTCACTATGGGGTTAACAATATCATAGAACAAGAAAATGCGGTATGAGGGCTATGATATCTCAGATTTGTGCTTTAGCTAAAATAAACTACTATAAATCGAGCGTTGAAAGTCAATTTTAATAAAAAGAAGAGAAGAAGAGGATATAATCTCAAAATTTTCCATATAGTATTACAATTTGTTATGAACAGTAAGTAAATCCAAGCATTACTACTCACTGATGAGGCATCTCATCCTATTCATATTTATATGAGATACAAAAGTGTAGAATAATATCATTAATATTGTGTTCCCAGTATGTTCTTTCCAGGATTATTATTATTATTATTATTATTATTATTATTATTATTATTTTATTTTATTTATTTATTTATTATTATTATTATTATTATTTATTTATTTATTTATTTATTTATTTATTTATTTATTTATTTTTTTTTTTGGGGGGGGGGGTTAATATTATATTAGTATTATAATACTTTTAGCCAGTATCTCTGGAAATGCAATTTCATTACCAGAACTCATTTTGAGTTTTAAGATGCTTCCCTTTACGAGACAACATTCTGAGTAATGACATTACCTTATCCGGAACCCGTCCCTGATAAAACCTGATAACTTATGAACAAGGGCTGGCCAATTCATCGCTTTTTTTTTCCATCGACAAATGGTTGAAAAGGTTTGATGGTTTATTTTACCTGACTGCTAAGAAAGCATAATTATGCTTGTAAGTAAGCAACCAGGGGACCGATGGCTTCAATTTCTCTTCGAGGGACTTGGTAATTGCGATTTTTTTTTTAACGATTATAATGTCAAATGGCATTATAATGCCTTACCAAATGGCACTAGCGCATCCACTTGGTTTCAAACCCAGGTCCTCCATTTACGAGACCACTGCTCTACCACTGAGTCATCGCTACTCTTTAAGCTTAGATTATATTGATGATGGTGCTGCTGCTGCTGCTGATGATGATGTTGGTGGTGGTGGTGATGATGATGAAGATGATGATGAGTTACTGGGATACTGTGGAAATCTTATGGTTAAAGTATCATTGCTAGATTGCTAGATTTATATCAATTCAGGTTATTGTAACGTAGGTTGAGGTTTACATAGATGGTACGATGTACTGAATAAAACTAATGAACATCATGTTCTTACACTGTATTTATTATGTTTATGTTGTAATTTACTGACAAAGACACGTCTCCATCAAAATGCATGATCTTATTATTTGACATAATGTACTGGCAAATAAGAAGAAATGACCCACATTCAAATTCTTTTGTGCTATATGATATTCTTCATTAATGATTTGCCAAATAAATTACACTAAATTCAATATGTTAACACTAGTAAATATCTCCCACCACAAAGGCTAATAAAATAATAAAATCACCTTTCATTGTAATGGTGGTTGAGAGATGTGTGGAAACACTGCAAGGGATCTTTAAGCTAATACTTTTATCGTTCACCTTAGAATGGTGAGCGATAGAGATAGAGAGTAATATTTCCTCTGAAAAAGAAAACAGAAGAGATTAAGAGAGAGAGAGAGAGAGAGAAAGAAAGAGAGAGAGAGAGAGAGATAGAGAGAGAGAGAGAGAGAGAGAGAGAGAGAGAGAGAGAAAGAGATAGAGAGAGAAATAGACACATGAGAGGAACACCCGATATCACTTGGATGAAACCGAATTGTATTCATTAAGGACATTTCAAAGAAGGGTTTTACCAAGAAATGTCATCTACTGTCATCAGCTTTTAATTTAGAAACGGACATAATGGTCTGGAAAAAAGGAACCCACCAAGTAAACGTGAGTTATTTTTCGGGTGCAAGGTCTCCCCTATTTGTCAGGATAATAAATAGCATTTGGCGGGTTGAATTAAGGAGCTTATATGTTCGGAGAGATTTTGATCTATATACATGCAGTACTTTCGTAGTACGTGGATTTGAATGAGTGATGAAGGCGAATTTACACTAAGAGGCATTTATGTTGTTTGATTATACAGGGTTGATCACCGTTGACCTGTTGAGGGTGAATAATTCATAATGATACTGTAAACAGAGTCTTGAACATAGATGTTTTCATAATTATTAGGTAATCGTGCACTTGATGAACAAAATTTGTTTTTCTCTTTATATTTGGGGTTGTAGAAAACGCTGGAATCGTATATATAACTATCAGCCATGAAAATTATTCAAATAAAGAGATAATTGGAAGTTGAGTTATATAGGCCTCCTGAAATTGAAATCGGCGCCGCATGAAATTCTACTAGGAGGTAACTACCCTGCAGCCTCCCCCCAAATTGTTATAATGATTGATTCCCTTTTCTGACTTGTTGAGTCGTGAATGTATACATCAATTTGACTAAATGATCTTGCATTTGATTACGTGGATGTATTCTCTAACGACTGATTGATCGTGCATTTGATAAGATGAATGTTTTCATAACGACTCAGAGACTGTTTACTTGATAACGTAAATCTGTTAATGAATAATCGATCATTGCTTACTTGGAAACGTAAGTTATTGATACATATTCCGTTATCATTTACACGGTAACGTAAATGTATTGAACAAAAAAATCGGTACTCGTTTACTTGGTAAAGTGAATGCATACCTAATGACGTGATAGCAATGTTCTTGGTGAACGTGAATGTATTAGTAATGACGAGGTAGGCCCTAATCAGGTGCTTGGAGAACGTGAAATGACTAGTTGATGACCCCAGTTGTCATATTTGGAGAAAAAAAATGACTCTTCATCACTAATGATTAATTGTCATGTGGCACCTCTGAGTTCCAGCAATGATGTAATACTGCTGCCGGTTGGCCTTCTACGTGCTGGAGGAAAATTATCTTTTATGCGATCCCACACCTATGGAATGATCTTCCTTAGGGTATCATAATGGATTTTATAGATTATTGTGTAGTTATAATGTACTTTTATAAAGAACTGTGGTTAAACAATCTACTCTATGAGTGTAGATAAATGTTTTGCATTGTATTAATCTGAAGTAGGATATTTTTCAGAAAGTATCATATGGCTGAAAAGTTATGACGGCGACACTCAATGCACTCTTATGCACGAACGTGCAATATAACAAATTTTTTATTAACGAGATATCGCGTACAAAAGATGTATCATCCTGCGCGTCTATACTGCTAGTCTGCACTGGTCTGGACTGCACATACCCATTGTTTGTATTGTCGTAGCTTCGCGCGTTCGACGGGGAAGGCGACCTGATTCTAATCGAGATGGCTCAAGAAAATGAAGGCATGAGATCGCAATCACAAATACCCTTGCTTTTATAGTACCAAATATTGCATGCATATCGTTGTTCTGTGTAAACTATGCATTCATCTTCAAATTAATAATTCCTCTCTTGCCATTATTATTTCAACATCGGTCTGCTCCTCGGTGAGATATAGGCCTATAACTTCATGCAGGGGATATTATGAATCGTTGGCTGATATTATACAGATATTGACTGGCAGGGTGTGTAATAAAACATTCTTTGGACCTCCGAAGGGAGTTATATTTTCCCAAGGGGTTAAAATATAATAACGAGGGAAAATATATCCTCCTTGCGTTCCAAAGAATGTATATTACACCCCCTGAGTTAATATTTGTTATATAATTAGATAGCCTTGATGACACCGAGGTCTCGATTTTACCGGTCTAGATCTAGCCATACTGTGATTTTTTAAATGGGATTTCAAGTCTAGATATACAGTATAAGAAAGTTTGTTCACATATAGATCTAGGCCTGAATTCAAATCTAGGCCAACATTTGGTCTAACGTTTGATATAGATCACACTGGATTAACTACTTTTGCTTCATAATGGGGCCGAAGGAGTGAACAAAAATCTTCTCTAATATTCTTTTTAGACCAGATGTATTCCATAAATATGATCTTAGATTTTCCGTTGTAAAAGACCCAGTGAATCCAAATTATTAATCAGGATGAGCTATAAATCAACATTTGCAATGTAAAAGTCATGAAAATTCACGGCTAATCTGAGCCGATGAGCAAAATTAAGCTGTTTGCCATGTACGCGCGGCGCCGCAGCTTTTCACGTGATATTGATTGCGCCGTCCAGTCCGGTGTCTGTAGCTGCGGGAGAGACCGCATCATTTTCTGCTGCAAACATTTCTGTGATTTTTTTTTACCGCACTCTAGACCAAAATAAGGATTGCTTTTATAATCAACTGACTACTCGTGCACTTTAGTGATATTCTAGATTATAAAACGGGTTCAAGAATGTAGCCATCCTGATTGGTCAGATAACACCACGTGACTGTGCAAAAATAAAGTGATAACATACAGCAAAAGGGAACTGTTGCACATGTAAACATGTAAACATGTAAACATGTAAACATAAACATGTAAACATTTATGTAGCACAGACGATACGACTCGATTTTGCTATATATTTTACACGTTATACCGTATACGCTATCGATATCGCGATATCGATCGTCGCGCTAATGTCAACAAATCAACAAATCAACAAATCAACAAAATTACAGCTGTAGCGCTACCGCGGTCGGATCGTTGCAATTCAGTACCGAAAATGAAAGTTTAAGTTTAATTTTTGACGATAGAAGCGTGTAAAAAATGGCTGTATCTTCGAATCTCAGTTTTGCACCTCTCACGGAGGAAGAACTCGACGATCTACTGAATGGGAAGGATTCCAACAGTACGAAAAGAGCAGTGAAATTTGGATTTTCAAAGCTTGCCTTGAACGTTTCGCTAAACTCAGTCGCACGGACCTATCCACCATCAGGCTAGGTGAGTAAGTACGGTAAGCTGTTATTGTTGAGCCATATGCAGGCATATATCAGAAAAGCGGATGGAACGGACAACACAAAGAACAACTGTGCCAAGTGATTCCTCCTCCGAGTCCTATTCCTACTAGTGCTAGTACTAGTCCTGTTCCTACTACTTGTACTAGTCATTGGTGGTACCTTGTCTTCATCTTCAGGCTTCAATATAAGCTCAAATTCGAACATGCTCAGCCAAGCTCAAGGAAGTGAAAATACATCGGTGAACCAGATTCAATACCACTTCCATTACACATTACTAACAAATAGGTCTAAGACGAGGCCTAAACGTTGTAAATAAACATGTGCAGGCCTATAATACGTTCGCAACGGTCTAGACTAGGCTAGGCCTAAACATTGTAAATAAACATTGTACGTTTGCAACACTAGTCTAGACTCTAGGCCTACTAGTAGTACAGGCCTAGGGCTACATCATGTTTTGCTGAGCAGGATTCACGCATGGGACATGCCATGACAGTTTGAGGTAAGTGAAAGCACTAAGATTGTAGACCCGTTTTATAAAACTGTTAATACATGGTTGTGAGGTCGTGCATTAGTGTGATCCGGCAACACGCAGGTTTTTATCGTGGTGTCTAACACACTCGGCTACGCCTCGTGCGTTAGGTACACCACGATAAAAACCTTTGTGTTGCCGGATCGCACTAACACACTCCCAACCATGTATTAACAGTATATTAATAATTCATTATTTGTAATATTTTACCTTCGTCGAGAATGGTGCTGACGCCATTTTGTTGCGCTATCGATCCGCCTAGAGTTATGATATACAACCATCGGAAAATCAATATCACGTGACAAGCTGTAGACCAATCAAATTTTTGCATCTGTAAGAGCTATCTAATATATAAAGCTATTATAACTGAGAAGCATACAATCATTTGTATGATACCGTATATTGCATGAAGCCTATAGGGTGGATGAAAAGAAAATTCGGGTCAAAATATATTTTTATCATTAAAAATACTCATTTCTATGGAATCGTATTCTAAATTTGAATTATATTACAACGATTTAGAATGAACGAAACATGAGCATTGCCTCGTTACGTATAATGATTCTTCGCTACATCACTGACTCTTCAAAGGGAGAACATTAATCTTCACAAGTTGAAAGGGACACTTTGGTTAGCATCTATACAACTCAAATAAACGTCAGCGAAGATTATTTATTTCCAGACCATCACTTCAACTCAATACCACAATATCCCTTTACAATGCCCCTTTTACCTTCTAACCAACTTTTCAATGAAAGAGAAGGACTGATGCATCCTGATTCGTTTTCTGAAAAGGAGACACCTTATTATGCTTTGATTAGTCTTTATCAAGTACGTCAAAAAACAAACCGATGGTCAGGTATGATAATATTGTAGCAATATATATAGCAAGGACAAGTTAGAGCACATGCCAATATGAAAGTAAAATTCCAGCAAGGCCATATAGTGAAGATATTGGATATCTCACTGGATCATGAGCAATTTATTTTCATTTCTTTCCATCCTTGGTCGCTGATGGTAATTGTGTTGCTAGCCAAGGGCACATGATGCATCGACATGTGCCTTAACCACCTCGGTACACTATGTACAACATGTCTGCACACACAGAGCTATTCTAGTGGCGTATCATTTCATTTCAAATCAAAATTAAAACTCATGTTGCAAGACAGAAGTAGGATAACATTATTATCGTACAATCTAAAAGCATCAACGGTTAACATCTTTTAAAGAAATAATCCTAAAGTTTAAGAATCTATGAAATACGTCATTAATAACTAAAACATCAATGATTAGATAACTGAATATTAGACAGATGCATTGTTATGAATACTAGGCCTGTATAGACAATGTTGTAAATGTCCAGTCACACATTATGAGCATAATGAGTGGTAATTTATTTGGATTAAAAATATATGTATAAAACTCTTTTCATCATTATGCTGCATTTTCAATAAACACAATTTATGATAGGTATATATATATATATATATATATATATATATAGGATAGCATTCACCAAGTGTGTGTGTGTGTTTGTATATATATATATATATATATATATATATATATATAATATAAATATAGGTTAGAGCGGTTCAACCTTTATTAAACAGTCAACTGAATAAAGATTGGACCGCTCTAACCTATATTTATATTACACTAGCTCCCCTAGTTGAGCACTGTCAGTAATTTGCAGGTTAAAATATACTTGCTATGTATATATATATATATATATATATATACACATATGCAGTGCGTCCCGCAAAAACGTTAACAGTTAGAAAATGTTCGAAAATATCTTATGTATCAGAAACAGGAAGTGAATCCTTATGGTGTCTTTGACTAATCTGGTTGTTTGGGAGTGTCTGTTAAAAACTTTATTAGATAGATTAAATTTCGTTAGAAGGGCATGACTAATCCCTAATGCACAGGAATGTATTTGAGAAATCGTGGCTATAAGGGATAATGGGATTTTATTTTGTGTTTTTGGTGTGAATGGAATGTAACATGTGATAATGATATTTCGTTTCTCTTGGTAACCCATGGGCCCGAATTCACAAAGGAGGTTTAAACCTAAACCATGGTTTAAACCTCCGTAAGCGTACTGAAATAGGCGTAAATAAGCGCACATTGCCCATGCGCGCGCTCAAAGAAAATATATGATTGGATCGGATTCCGTGCGCACGTACGCTTAAAAACCCCAGGAGGGGGTTTAAACCATGGTTTAAACCAAACCTCCTTTGTGAATTCGGGCCATGGTGTTTTATTCGCCTTTCAATTTGACTGTTTGCTCATTTTCATGAGACCTTTCCCTTCATCTTACAAATAATTAACTTTCATTGATCCATATCATTGTATATTCGTCAGTTCTGATTCAGTCTGGAATAAACTTGAACATAAACGACGAAGGTATTATGAATTTATTTAGTAGCATTTTCAAAATTGTTGTCAACTGCCTTGATATTAATGGTGGTGATCATATGAGCTACCTGCTCTACCAATAAGCTACCACACCTCCTTTTCTGTTTAAAAAGAGTAATAATAATGATATTATTATTGTACTGTGAAATTAGCATTCATGCAATTACTTTGACAGTACGAAATAGTGTTCCAGTGTATACTGTTTGCTTGACTGCTAATGTCCAACGTGGCATAAATACAAATTTACTTTTTAATAATGATGCCGTCTCCCCAAATAAATCGGTTGATTATTAGAAAAGACGTCAGTCCATTCTTTTATCTTCACTTTCTTCTTATCTTGTCATATCGGTTAATAGAAGTGACAGTTACTTAATTAATTCATTATAAATATTGTGTTTTGTAATTCCTTGGTAATACAGGGTACAATATATGCAATATTTTCCCCCACAAGTCCAATAATTAATGACTGCAATATTTGATTAAGCCTCTGTCACTCGGTCTCTCTTTTCACCATCTAGTGCCATCTCTTGTATCGAAGGCGGTTTATTTGTCATGTCAGTGTGACCGGCTAGTGTATATACATGATGAATAAAATAAAAATGAAGTTGACATACCCAAAAAGTCTATAAAGAGAATTTTAGTGAAACATCTTCACGTATATTGGTTTTGTCCATTATTCCAGTACTACACTAATCAACCTATTTTAGTGCATGCGAAAGCTATTTCAACGCAATATTTTTTTGGTAGTTTAAATTTTTAATTGTACAAATGCACAAAGATAACACTAATTCACATTTTAAATATATAATAGATATATGTAAACGTAAATAACTTGACAGGAGTGTTTCTACACTTATTAACTACCTTCTGTGTGAAAATGAAATTGATCCATCGAGTCATGCATGAGTGAGCACACATTAAAGGCAAACTTGTCACTTTTCAAAAGTCACAGAAGTCAATTTTAATGCCATATTAACAGTGAATTTTTAGCATTTCCTGCTTTATTTCACTCAACCATGACACGACAATTACCTCTTGTGTTTACACAACAATTGACAACACATTTTGGTAGCCATATGTGATGTTAATTTTGTCAATAATCCGAATGGATTTTGCAATTTCAATTTAGGAGGGTTGGGTTGAACATCGCAATTTTCCACTAATATTGCGCTCACCAAACCGTGCAAAAACACGAAAAGTGTCTGGATAGGTGCGAAGGGGTCTAACGATGGATGTTAAAAAACTACAGCACTTGAACATACACCAGAAACAGATCCCCCCCCCCCCATGACTCTTGAGACTTTTGTAAAGTGACAACAATCACCCTAAAGTTTGTCAGTTGTGCTAACAAAAAGACAAGTGTTTGCAGGAGAAGGAAGTAATACATGTGCTTTGTTTTATCAATCATTTGGAGAATTTTCATTATATATCCATCCATCCGATTTGGCCAATTGGTATCAAAGAAAATCCTTGGATTAGAAATACCTTTTTGGAGACATTTTTAAGTTTAGGTATTTTTCTATACACCTTGTATAGCATATTCATTTGTCTGTATGTGGATTGAGCTGTGACATTGCAAGGTCAGAATGAAACGAGTTGTTAGTCCGCTGTCATACCAGTCATTCCTGAGATGGAATCTACAACAGACGAGACCTCGGAACCCTTAGATAAACATTGCATTGTTTTCTTAGTGCTATTAATATGTTGATATACTTCCATTCATCATATCCATACACTCCACATCATCACATAAACATATATCAGATTTGATTTGCTGACATAAGCTGGAAAATATATTAATGCTCTAATTCAAAATTGTTCAATTTAAATCTTGTGTTAAAATCAGGCAGTGTTTATAACATACATCTCCATGGTAAGTGTTTGCTTATATCACTTTACATATAGAAAGATTATTTTCGAGAAGGAACATTTTCTTACAAATCACAACATGTCTTAAATGAGGAAATGAGGAAGAGAAAACACAGCTATCAGTAAGACCGACAAAACAAAGAAATACACAAGGAAATTTATGGAGGTACAAAATTCCAAAAGGTCCTCGATACCGACGGTCCATATGACAGACATAAAAACTTAATATAGGTTTTCCCGTTCAATTTCACAATTTGTTCAATCTATTTCACATTTCGAGCATTCGAATTCACAAACGATATGATCGCCATGATACATGTAAATTCAATTTCGTTTTTGTTCCTTCAATTTCGTGATCTGTGCAACGAATTTTTCAAATGGGTCATCAAGATTCCTATTAAGAGCAAACGATTTAAGGAAAGAGTAATCAATTTCACTATTCGTGCAACAAAGTCTTCAAATTGTTCATTCTCATCTGAAGAAAGAGCAAACAATTTAACCAGTGAGCATCCAAATTCATTTATACACGTGCATTAACTTTTTGTGCAACAGATTCTTAAAATTCCTCATTCAAATTTGACTTACAAGCAAAAGTTTTGAAATCGAAGCATCCAATTTCACCTGCAACCGGCTTCTGTTACTCTTCGGTCATCCAATTTCATCAAAAGGCTGGCAAGTTTTAAATAAGTGCATTCGATTTAATGTGTATCGTAAGTTTTTGGAAAACTATATACTCCACACTAGTTTTATCATATCTAAATTATGGAATATTAGCTTGGGGAAACAGTGCGATATGCCTGTTAGACAGAGTTTTTTATTACAGAAAAAGGCTATGCGAATTATAAGTAATGTTAATTATCGCCACCACACTGATGGTCTTTTTCACTCTAATAATGCACTAAAAAATTATGATATTTACCCCCTCAATCTTGCTATACTTATGTTTCAGTATCATGATCATGAATTGCCCACTGTCTTCAATAATATATTTACAGCAAATAATGAGATCCATCATTACCCCCACCAGACAAATCAATCTATATCACTTGCCAAGAACTCGTACGGCATTAGGGCCTAACCCAGAATACTTTTTCATATACAGCTCCTAAATTTTGGAATTCCCTCCCTTTAAATATACGAGACAGTATAAGTTTGAGTACATTAAAAACCACGAAATCCGTGAAAGTTGATCAACGAATCTATGATTTTAAAATGAATTCCTTAAAATGAAAGTGAATGCCCAAACAGGCCCCTCTGAGGTACTTTCTTAATTTGAATGCATGAACATTGAAATCTAATGCACGAAATTTGAAACCGTATAGTACTAAAACGAATTCGTAAGAACGATCACTAATTTGAATGCCCTGAAAATAAATCGAATGCGGATAAAGAAAAATGGAATGATATTAACTGAAATAATCTTGTCCATAAATGAATTTCAGTCTTCATAAATTAATCTGCTTGTCTCGAAAAGAATTTCAATGACTCCATTCAAAATTTGAAAGACCGATATTGATCGTTAGACGATAGTGTCTGAATTTGAATGCATCTAAATTAATTTGACTGACAAAAATATGAAATCGAGCAGGAATACCTATAAAGAGAACTACAAAGGAGAACAGCTCTTACTAGACCCAACAAAGCATACAGTATTTTCAACACAAAGACAATAATGTATATATCTGATGAAATTCATGTATCAGATATAGTACACTATCTGATGAAAGTCATGCATCTAATATACTACTCTAATGAAAGTCATGAATCCGATCTATTACTCTATCTGATGAAAGCAATGTATTTGATATATTACTCTTTGTGATGTAAACCAAGTACTCGGTCCACTGACAGTCTTGCATCCGATATATTACTCCATGTGATGAAAGTCATGTATCTGATATATTAGTCTATCAGATGAAAGTCATGCATCTGATATATTACTCCATGGGCGGTATTCTGAAAACGATGTTATCTTTTATGTTAGTAAAACGGTTGTTAATTGTCATAACAAATCAAAATCAGGACAAGTCATTGGTTAATGATTGCGCAAAGATGGCCGTGCTCGCGTAAAGTTAACAGAGACACCTGCTTTTTCAGAATACCGCCCCATGTGATGAAAGTCATCTATCTGATATATAAGTCTATCAGATGAAAGTCATATATTAGTCTATCTGATGAAAGTAATGTATCTGATATATTAGCGTATCTGATGAAAGTCACGTATCTAATATATTAGTGTATCTGATGAAAGTCATATATCTGATATATTAGTCTATCAGATGAAAGTCATGTATCTGATAAATTAGTCTATCAGATGAAAGTCATGTATCTGATATATTAGTGTATCTGATGAAAGTCATGTATCTGATATATTATAGTCTATCAGATGAAAGTCATGTATCTGATAAATTAGTCTATCAGATGAAAGTCATGTATCTGATATATTAGTGTATCTGATGAAAGTCATGTATCTGATATATTATAGTCTATCACATGAAAGTCATGTATCTGATATATTAGTCTATCAGATGAAAGTCATGTATCTGATATATTAGTCTATCAGATGAAAGTCATGTATCTGATATATTAGTCTATCTGATGAAAGTCATGTATCTGATATATTA
This sequence comes from Heliocidaris erythrogramma, assembly GCA_025617745.1. Taxonomy (NCBI): domain Eukaryota; kingdom Metazoa; phylum Echinodermata; class Echinoidea; order Camarodonta; family Echinometridae; genus Heliocidaris; species Heliocidaris erythrogramma. The sequence goes on along the minus strand of CM046861.1, from coordinate 22,945,074 downwards.
ATCTATCAGATGAAAGTCATGTATTTGATGTATTGCTCTATCTGATAAAAGTCATGTATAGATATCTAATATAGTACTCTTTCTGATGAAAGTCATGTATCTGATACATTAGTCTATCTGATGAAAGTAAATTTACCTAATTTACCTAATTTTACCAAATTTTATTTAATTTATATTACATGAAAACCAAGTATGCGATATATTACTCAATATAATGAAAATCTTGTATCTGATTTATTACCCGGTCTGATGAAAGCCGAGTATCTCATATATTTCTTTATCTGATGAAAGTTATGTATCTGATTACTCTATTTGATGAAAGTCATGTATTATTTTCATACATTGCCCAGTCTGATAGAGGTCATGTTTCTGATTTAGTACTGTATCTAATGAAAGTCATATACATGATATAAGTGATAAAGTACTAAATTTGTGGAAAGCCATGTGATAATCTGATAATGGAACTATATTTGTCGATAGTCCGATATAGTACTCAGTCTGATTACAGACTGATATATCACCATGATTACACAGTCTGTTGAACTAAAAGAATAGTGAATGTATATGTGATGTACGGAATCTGAGAAACAGATTAATGGATCCTAAAATTGTCTCTAATGATAATGGATGTCAGAGTACTCCTGATCATGCTAGAAAGCAGAACTCGGCACTTTGATAACAGATAACATTCGTCGATGATTTCACACATAAATTGTATACTGTTATTTTTTTTTCTTTTGGAAGCATGCATAAAAAGGAAGCATATATCTTTCATCGTGCTACAATAGGCTTCCCGTCATATTGGCACTCAGCAGAAGATTAATAGCGTTTCGTAACACTTTCAATCCCCGGAGCAAGAAACAAATCTTAACCATATTTTGCCGAATGGAGGATAAAGAAAGAGAAATGACAAGAAAATGTCAGTTGCAATTAATCCAGTTAAAATAGTTTACCAAGTGTCCTGGCAGGGTAGAGTTACACTTCATGGCGATGACCCATTTCGGTAATGCTTCAAGCTTAACATCTCATCTCAATCGACCCTCTACACAATCATCAGCTGCAGTGTATGCTCCTATTCAACTACCCTCTATTTCTCATTTTTCTGAAGCAGCTTTCCCCCCAAAAGGGAAAATCGCTAGTTTCAAGTATACAGAGGGGGGTGGGGGAGAGAGAGAGAAGGGGGAGAGAAAGAGAGAGAGCGAGAAGGGGGAGGGGGAGGGGGAGATAGAGAGGGGGATGTTGACACGCGCATAATAGTCGCCCCTATTTTTTATGCTTTTTGTCATGTATATGACGTTTAAATGTGAACAAAAAATGTTCCTACCATTGACCTTTTTTATTTCATGTTTAAATCAGACTAGATAAAAACAATCAATATGAATATTAATTCATGTTGTATTGTATGCTTTATGGTACATACACAGTATCATGTAATAGGGGTAATACAAGTATTTGAAATATTGTCAATTTATCGAAATTCTGATTGTTTCCTATGTTGATATGCATTGTGTGTGTATGTGTATGTGGGTGTGCGTGGGTGTTTGTGTGTGTCTGGGTGTGTGTGTGTGTCTGCTTTGATGAGAGTGGAATATGATCGATGACTGCTGATACTGCAGGAGAGAAGTGTAAAATGATCATATTGTCCCAATACCTTTCATCTGATCATATTATAAATGTCGTATCTTGAGAAAGGAGAAGAGGCAGAAAAGGCAGCTAGAGAGGGGAGAAAGAGAGAGAGAGAGATTAAGTAGAAGACAGCAAGAAGAGAGTGAATGAGAGATAGAGTTGTAGGCAGGGAAAGTGGCAAAGTACAGGAGAGATAGCGTTTTAGATAGTGAGAGATAGAGAGGGTGGGGGCACAGAGTCTGAGATGCATAGACATCATGGATGGGTTCAGGTGCACTTACTATGTAACTTTATCTCGGTTCCGGAAAATAAGAGCAAAAGATCCAGCGTCATGCACGGACCGAAATAGATGAGAGTGAAAGATATACTGGAGTTAGGTTGCTGAAAATGAACCCTTCCATGATGTTTCATAATACCTCTGTCAGGCGAGTCTTTCAGTAAACAGATATATATCTACGATGATGATCAGACCCATTTCAAAGAAATATTGAGTTTTCTTATTAATGTATTTTATTACTATGTGCATATCACTCGTTACGCGAGTTCATCACAAGGAGATATTGCGTTTCCTTTTTTATGTATGCGCAAACCATTTATTTTCCTCATGAATTATGTTAAACCACCACAAAAAAAAACTGATAAAAGAAGCCTAGTGGGTTACCCTATCGCGATTCACTTTTGGTACAATTAGATGTCCAGTCATCATTATCCGTATTAATATCAGATTTTTGTTTTCTTTCGCGTGAAACCAAAATAAAATAGGCCACGTGAAATTCGTGTGTAATAACTCTTCTTCGAAATGAAAACAAATTGACGCCAATGTATTTCTAGAATTCGAAGGCTCAGTATGTCTGTGTTACAGACAATGCAGACAGTATTTGATTTTTCGATTCATCGTACCTCAAAATATTGTGTTCTATATGCCACGGAACATGTACTTTATGCAAGCTCGTCGATCCTTGAAGAATGAAGAGAGGGGAAACAAATTTTCCATCTCTCACATGCTGGAGAGAGAGATGCCTAAATAATGTTTACATACCACATTATGAAGTGATATAAATGCAAGGAATGCTTTATTTCATTGTATAGAACGCATGGGTATTATGTGAATTCATGCGAACCTGGGTTTATCATTTTGGAAAATGTCAGTGTAACCTATGAGAATATGAGACAAATTTCAGATATTAAACCTTAATGACCTTTTTAAAATGAAACTGTCAAAAATACATGTGACAAAATGCTGCCAAAAGTGTGGCGACAAAAGCAAAGACAATGAACTATAGCCTTTTCGGGACGATTTTGTTCCTTCACTTTTCTGCCATTTTGATAAACATTTTAAATAATCTTGTTACCACTGATGTCAAAATATTGAATTATACCTTTAATGAAATTTCAGTACCGGAATTTCAAACTCAAATTTGAACGCTCATATCATGAATCTAAACTACTGAATTACACGGCTGGGTTAGATTCTATTATTTGAACTGCATATATAATGGTTTTGACTTACAAAATTAAAATTAGCCTGGAGTACGCAGTCATCGATCGTCCCGCACGACGATTAATGTTAGCCGGGGGAAATCATTCCGTATTAAGTTGAGAAATAACCTAGAGGGCATGAGAGAGAGGTAGGGGCATACGGGGAATGGATGTGTGTACGTGTGAGTGGGTGTTTAGGTGAAGGGAAGGGAACTAGTGCATTTTCCTTTAGATGATTTTTCCTTACTACTTTAGAAGAATGTAGTCATGTGCCTCGAAAGAAAAGCAATGAAATTTTTATAGATTTGGGGGAAAGGGCAATACACTTTAGCACAATATATTAAAAGCTCTGTTTCGATAGTCAAAATGATTGTCCTTGATCCTTCTTTATCAAGACAATTTAAAAGCCGGATTACGTTAAACCTTATTAAACCTTAGTCTACTGTTTTAAGAAGCGCTAATATAGAGCTCCCCATTCTTGACAATCAACCGTAATGCTATACCCAAATTAATAAATGAATTTATTTTTCATGAAATTTAAATAAGTAGTCATTTGTTTAAAAAAAGGAGAAGAATAAACGGCTAAACTGAAAAAAAGGAAATGTTTATGTTCTACTTACATGACTACATTATCCAAAGTCCAACTTTGATCTATTTTGGGTTGAATCATTGTTAAAATATCATCTTTATCTACAGTATATAACGTTGAAAACTATTTATTTGCATTTTTTCATCGTACATTCAAAACGTTCCACTTTAAATGATACTCACTTTACAGTAATATAGTTGGCTGGACACGGATAATTCTTTTGTGTTCCCTACAAAATGTTGTTGCCAAATTAAAATGTTTGTCATTGTTCAAACTCCTAGGACAGAAAAGTTTTTCCTACGACATGGAGCGCGGGTTAAAAGGAAGAATATAGCGACATATCTTTCCTTAACATATCCCTGTTCTGACTCTTGACAAAAACAACAAAAATTCACCGCTATCAATCGCTTTTGCTCCTTCGACCCTCTAACTCTATCTCTCTACCCCTTTCTTTCTGGCACTCTTACTGACACACGCAATGTCATTGACAATCATGTTTTTTCTTACGTTGTTAAAGAAAAAAAATGGCAATCAAATGCACTCACGGAACGATTTCTTATTTTTTGTTTTGCAGTACCTTTATTAACTTACAACGTGTGCAGAAGAAATGTGAAACCGAGAAATTCAACAAAGAATCCTTTCTGATTGGTCACATTGCATGTCTTCATGTAGATCAATCTATACGGTGGCATTTCACAGCAGTCTCTTTCATCCATTCGTTATTAAACTGGAATAAAGTTAAATCGATGTTCTGACGGAGGGTAGGGAAAAAGTTTCCAGGCATTATTGAGAGAGGGAACATACAAATTATCTCAAAGCAGGGAAATAGTTTGTTATCTGAGACAAAGTCTTAAAGGCTTTAATATAAAAACAACAAACAAAACAAATGTTTATATATAACATATATACAAGGCCAAACTTAAGTTTGGTATAATCACGGAGTTATCACAGAACTCCTTGGTATATTACATGAAACACTCGACTGGATACAAAACTTCAAAAGTCGCAACCGTATACATCTAACCTATCCTTATTAACATATCAATTTATGCATGTGTTAACAAACCGGCAAAAGGAACAAACTGTTTGCATTGTTTTTTGTTTATTTGTTTGTTGTTGTTGTTGTTGTTTTTTTTTTTGGGGGGTGTGGTTTTTGCGAAAAAGGATTTAAAGCAAACAAATTAAGAAAGGGTGGGGGAGGAAAAGAGTCGAACAAAAGCAGTGTGATATTTAGATAGGTGAAGAGATACATAGAATTTCATAGAGGGAGGGAGAAAGAGAGAGAGAGACACACACACACACACACACAGACACCCCCACCCCACCCCCACCTCACACACACACTCAAGCGAGCTAGAGAGACAGGGAGACAGACAGAGATGGAGTGTGTGTGTCGAGAGACCAACTAAGAAAGCATGATGGATTCCTGGAAGCTTGAATGACTTGCTTGGTAATTGACGTTCATGTGTGAACGGATGTTTAGCAGCAGGGTTCCGTCTCAGGTGTCCAGTCAATTTGATTAGGAGGGAAAGAGAAGAGAACATAAATCGAAATTAAACCGCTGTTGACAAAGTGACCGTCGATGGCAAGAATACGACGTACAGGGTACTAGACAGAGTATCAAAGCCATGTCTACTGATACTTGACTGCCTTCCCCGTCTTATCTTTAGGACGGATAAATACCGTGATATAAAATATTTAAATATCATGAATTGCGAAAGACATGCAAACGAGTCCTTCTCAATGGAAACGGTAGTTTATTGCCATTTAGTCCAATGCCATTTGGTCTTATCGTCATATGGTCTAACATTATTCGGTGTATTATCAGTTGGTCCAATATGCATTTGGTCTAATCAACATTATCGTCCAATCAACGTTTACCATTAGGGCCAATAACCACTTGGTCTATAACCATTTTAGTCTTTAAAAAAATGCCAATTGGTCCTATCACCATATGACCCATCATCGATTCGTTCAGTTACCATAATGGTCTAACATCAAATGGTCTAAACCCAATAGACCGCTTCGGTAATGTATTGAAATTTATGCACATTTCTTCTCTGAGCACTTCGTGACGAGCTATTCCATTAACCTGCTTTTTATAAATGAGCCTCAATGCTTGGAATCCAGTTTGCATATACATTACTTGTTGCAAGCTTTCAGGGTGTCAAGAACAACCTTTCTTTGAAATGTATGTATAAAATTTGAATACATTACCGAACCGGTCTATTAGTCCAATACCCATTTGGTCCATATTACAGTTGGTCTAACTTCATTTGGTCTAATGCCACTTCATCTAAACCCATTTTGTATAATAACCACTTGGTCTAAGTAACATTTAGTCTAATCATCACTTGGTCTAATAACAGAATAAGCATGCGTCCAAAGCTAGCCATCTACGACCAATTTTTAGATCATCAGAATAAGTTTGTGCAGTTAATTTGTATCTTGAGTGAGATTTTCAATCAATTCTATCAATTCTATTCTATCACTGTACATATTATCATAGACGTGCTTAACGTTTAGTTTTGTAGGCCTATCATTTCAATAATTCAAACAGAATTATTGATGTTATCATTAGACTATTACTACCATTGTTTCACCATAAAGGCACATATACCATTTCAAATAAAACAAACAGCATAGGTACACGCTAATCTGTACGAAGAACATATGCCTGTTTGTTTGTAGTATTAGACCAAATGGATATTGCACCAAACGATTTATAGACCGAACGGTCATTAGACGAACTGAGACTTGGACGAAATGATTATTAGACCAACTGGTCATTATACGAAATGATCATTAGACCAACTGGTTGGTGGACGAAATGATGATTAGACGAAAAAATAATAATAATAATAATACATGTGACTTGTATAGCGCACTTTCCATCCTGATTAGATGCTCAAGGCGCTCCAGAGCAAATTAATACACAAAGAATGAGAAGTAAAAATTATTAACACTGGAAGAATAATGAATGTCTGTCAAAAGGCACTCTTATACAGATACGTTTTTAGGTTGCGCATGAAGGAAGCCACTGAGGTCAAAGTTTTCAGGTTCTGTGGAAGGGAATTCCACAGAGTTGGCCCCGAATGAGCAAATGCACGATCCCCCCACGATTTCTTTGAAATTGGAACTTGCAAAAGATGAGAAGTTGAAGATCTCAAGGTTCGTAGTAATGGTAATTGAACGAATTCATCATTAGACCAAGTGGTATTTGCAATAAATGGGTGTAGACCAAATGGTTATTAGACCAAATGGTTTTTAGACCAAATGGTCATAGACTAACTGGTCATCGGACGAAATGATTATTGGACAAAATGAGTATTGGACTAACATGGTCATTGGACGAAATGTTAATGGACGAAATGGTATTTGACCAAATGATGTCATACCAGCTTATAATTGGACCAAATGGCAATTTACCGGAAACGGTTACAGATTTATTGAAAGTATTTTACCCAAGCTTATCTTTTTTAATGCTCCGCTGTAGCTGAATTAGTGAATTTTATCATTCAGATCTTCATGCTCAGCGCCAGTATCATCGACAATCTATTCAAACATATGCTCTTTGGACTTAATATTTCACCTAACCTATTTATATGCATTTTTATCAAAGAATAAAAATGTTAAAAATTAAGTTGAGATCTGGGAATGAGATTCAATTGTGAAAGAAACTCTCAAAGCAACTGAGAAAGGTTGATTACATAGAACACAAAAATTGGTGTTTGTTGTAAGGTTTTGAAATTGACCCAATCCTGCCGAGAGTCACATGCACTGCACACAGAAATGTGAGGCATTTGAAGAGCAATTCTTTTCAAGGGACATTTCTACCATGATAAGGTTCCATATACATAAATATAACATAAAAAGAATGAGAAAGCTCACAAATTATTTTTCAGCTTTCCCAGAACTCAACCTTCCTTTTAAAGACAACTTTTATTCAAGATTACAACGGAACATTACAACATACTTACACTGTGCTTTAAAATTCTGTTCCAAATTGTTTAGTTAGAAAGCATTTTGATTAAGAATGTTCAACGTGATGTGTACCATTTAGATGTGAGGAATATATGTATGTCATCAATGTATGAGTGTTTAAATTAAAAGGTATGTTAATTTTACATAACGAGAGTGATGCGTCCTTCTAAACGTGCAAGTATATCGTTGAGATGACTGATGCATCCCTTCGGGTTATGTATCCCATTATTGCAATTATGAATGGTCTGCTCGATACATCGCTTTAAGTATTTCTACTTTTCATAATATGCGTGATACGTCCATTTAAGTAATTATCTAACAATGACTCAAGTTATGCACCCCTTAATATATTGTAATTAACACTGATCTGAGCGATGCATTCCATTAAGTATTTCAATTATAAATGTTCTGTGCAACATGTCCCTTTAATTATTTTAATTAGAAATGATCTTGAAATGTACTCTAAGTTTTTCTGTAGAAATGACGTCTACACATCCCTTTAAGTGTTTTTTATTAGAAATGGTCTGAGTGATGCAACCCTTTAAGTATTTCAATTAGGAAGGGTCTGTGCGATGCACCATTCGAGTATTTTTTATTAGAAATGGTCTGAGTGATGCATCCCTTTAAGTATTTTAATTATAGAAAAAGTGTGGCTGATGCGTTCTAAACACTTGTATAGTTAATGAGACGATTCACTGGTTAGCTTGCTCTATATCGCCCTTGGTCATCAATCATTATGTCTCGTTCAGAGGCCATTTAAAGCAGCTAGAAATCAAATTAAAAGTCATCAATGTCGTTCCGAGGACAGTCACGGAAGCTCCTTGTATTTCTCCTCAGACTTTCTTCATATCTATTCCCTATTCTATCTTGCAATCCTTTTACATTTATAATCTTAGTTTTTTCCCTCGTTGATTGGTATTCTCTTTTCTATGTCTTTTTTTGATAACACACTTATATTCATACGTTAAACGATCATGGCGACAGATCTAGCTCCTTTATTTGGACAATTTCAAGTTGATACTTTACAGAGATACGACTTCTTCTAATATTGTTATTGTGTATTCATCACATCACCATAAGATAAAATAAAATGCAGAATATTTGACAGAAGCTGAAAAAAAATGAATCAAATCGCTGTTGCCCTCAGGCTTTCAGCCTATATCACATAGAACAAAACTCGCATACCATTACAATACAGTACAATACAAAGAGAGAGAGAGATATATATATATCTAGACAGAGAGAAAGAGAGAGAGAGAGAGAGAGAGAGAGAGAGAGGGGTGAAAAGGGAAAACATCTCTGGGAACGATTCTTTGGAGATCCTTGCAGAATACAATTATGGAGCAATACATCATTATACAATGATACTCAATCCGTTTGCAATTTAGGAAATAGCACAACATAAGATATTATTATATTATCATCATTGTATGGATGACTTTTCCCCAAATATGTCGCTTCAAAATTCAACTAATAAAATTATATTTACCTCATATTTCACATACATTTAAATCCCTTTCAAGCGATATTTTCGATTCATTTCCTCAGCAGCAGATGGTAAAAGCTGTATACGCATTTCCCGTTAAGGTTGAGGATAAAAATTATTCATAAATTAATAAAAGGGGTCAAGAGCACGGGCAAATTGTGAGATAAATTTCGCCATCTCCTGCATTGACCATCCCTCGGTTTATAAACTTCTGAATAAGCAGTCCAAAAAGTTATTTCCTTAGACGCTAATTTTAATTGTGTATCATGGGTTTCTATAGACATTATAACATTAATTATCAAATCTATTTCAATATATGATGAAAGATTGCAAACAAATTTTAATATCAACATCAAACATATGATATGATATGATATGATATGATATGATATATTTATTGATCTTTCTTCCTTTTTACAAGTCATGTAGAACATTACACTCAATTATTACGCATATTTACAATGCAAACAAAATCATGCACGACAATAAAGTGAATTGAAAGAAAGACAAGGAGACCCTGGTAGAAGCAAGGCTTGTAAGATGTAGGGTCCCCTCAGCGCCAAAATAATTGGCTGGTACATACATGAGCAACGAAATAAATGCATTTAAAGGGAGTATATACATTAATAACTACTTAAGAATACGTACATTATGAAAAGAATTGGGTATGTAAGAAAAAAAAAAAAAACACAAAAAAAAACACAAAACGAGCTATATACAAAAAAGGGAGAAATAGAGTTATACATAACAAGACGGGAGAGAAGAAAGAAAAATGAGAAATGATAAAAGTAAGAGTACAACACAGTAACAATAGGTACATCACACGACGAGTACAGAAACATAGGGAACAAAGGAATAATAAGCTGACAATCTGAAAATATTCAGTTAGACACAAGATATCAATAATTTAAGGAAACTACACATCATAGTAACTTCACAATAATAGGCACCAAAATAACTACAATAGTATACCGATAGGCCTACTCTAAGAGTCACAATAATTATCAAGAAGAAAAAACTTAAGTGTACGCTGAAATGCAGAGAGGCTAACAGATTGCTTAACGCTAGAATCAAGAGAGTTCCAGAACCTAGGACCAGTGCAAACCAATGTATTGAAAATAAACTTTGTCCTCACTTGGGGTAAGTGAAACGCAGAAGCATTTCGTGTATCATGGTGATGTACTTGACTATTTTTCTTAAAAATGCTGGCCAGAGCCAGAGGTAGGACACCAGAATTGAAGCCATACATGAGAGCACCCAGTTGAAAGTTATAAATATCTTGCAACTTTAAAATTCTGTGCCTATAAAAAAGTGGGTTAGTGTGCGTACGAAAGCTGACATTACAAATAATTCTTAAGACTCTCTTTTGAATCAAATATAATTTTTCAAGATGAGTTTTAAGGGAATTACCCCATGCAAGGACACCATAATTGAGATACGGAAGAATTAATGTTGAGTACATTATAAGAAGAATGTCTTTAGGAAAAAATGATTTCAATTTATGTATTACACCACTGTTTTTTGACAATGTCTTACAGAGATGGTTTATATGAATTTTCCAACTCAGTTGCTCATCAATGTGCAAACCAAGGAATTTTGTCGTTGTTACTCTGTCTATCAAAACATTATTAAACAATACATCTCCAGGAAGCACTTTAATTGTATTACTAAAAAGCATATAATTTGTCTTTTGCAGATTTAAAGATAATTTATTTGCTTGGATCCACAGAGTAACTTTACTTAGTTCAAAGTTAACTGTTTCTAAAAGAGCCTGTGGATTTTTGTGCGAGTAATACAAACTGGAATCATCAGCAAATAAAATGAACGATAATACATCAGATGAGTAATGAAAATCATTAATATACACAATAAATAATAGCGGACCAAGGAGAGATCCCTGAGGAACGCCGCATGTGACCTTCTGTAACCCTGAATCAATACTGTTTAAAGAGATAAATTGTTTCCTGTCGGTTAAGTAACTCTTGAACCAGTCCAGCGCTGTACCCCTGACACCATAATGTGATAATTTGCCAAGCAAAATGTCATGATCTACAGTATCAAAAGCTTTGGAGTAATCAAGAAATATACCGATTGTGTGCATCTTTTTGTCTATTGATTGTGAAATCTTATCAATGAAGTGCAACAAGGCATGGGAGGTAGTGTGTTTCTCTCGAAATCCAAACTGAAAGTTGGAGAATATTTTACTTTTGTTAAAAAACTTTAATGTTCTGACATAAATGACTTTCTCGAGAATCTTTGAAAAGGACGTTAAGAGGGAAATGGGGCGGTAATTAGTGAAAACTTGGGGATCTCCCTTTTTAAAAACGGGTACGACTTTTGCAATTTTCATGTCTACAGGGACTATTCCATTAGACATTGATAAATTAAAAACATGAATTAGGGGTTGTATAATCCCTAAGATAATCTGCTTAATTAAATCATTATTGACACTATCATAACCAGGACTTTTCCCATTCTTCAGTGAATTCACAATAGTAAGCAACTCTTCCCTATCAACTGGTAAAAAGAACAAACTTTTATTGTTTGATTCTTTCAGAAAATCTTTATAAGATTGTTGACAAGAAGGGACTGCCCGTGACAGATTAGGACCAATACTGCAAAAATAATCATTGAATTTTTTAACAATAATATTATTATCCTCCACTTCACGGCCATCAATTTTTACATTCTTTACGTCAGAAGTTTTTTTCTTTGACTTAAACACATTTTTTATCACTTTCCAAGTTCCCCTGATATCGTTTGAGGTTGCGTGAAACTGAGCATAATAATATGTTTTCTTTGCTGCACGCAAGACTGAAGTAAGAGTGTTTTTATAATCAACATATCGTTTACGTGATAATTCAGTTCCACTTACTTTATAAGAATAAAACAACTTATTTTTCTTATTGATAGATCTTAACAAAGAAGCACTGACCCATGGCATACGAGGAATTTTCTTACGATTTCTACTATTACGCTTGATAATTGGTACATTTTCATTATAAAGTAGCATGAACTTTTTAGAAAAAGTGTTAAATGAGATATTTACATCTTGTTCAAGTAAAACTTCACTCCAGTCAGTTGCCGTTAGGGCTTCCCGAAACTTCGCAATGTTAGTAGGATTGTTTTTGCGAATGTATTTGCCTTCCTGATTATAAGCTCTATTACACAAGTTCACCCTAGTGAAGATGGGGAAATGATCTGAAATATCTGATATTATAATTCCTGAAGATGGAAAAGGTTGCATATTACAAAATATGTTATCAATAAGGGTAGATGAACTCTCAGTTACCCTTGTTGGTTTAATAATCAGTGGCATTAAAGAAAAGGACAACATCATATTCAAAAAAGCATCATGATGATCATTTTCATCACACAGAAGAAGGTTTGCATTATAATCACCCATTAAGAATATTGTCTTATTAATGAATAGTGGGTTCAACAAAATACTCTGCATTTCATTCACAAAGAGGTCTAAATTACTCTGGGGAGGTCTATATACAACTCCAAATATAACATTCTTTTTGCCTGGAATAAAACACTCCACAAAAATTGACTCCAACTGATCAGTCATTATATTTAACTCATGCCTTACTTGGAAGTCCATTCCAGCTGGAATGTATAAAGCAACACCTCCTCCTCTTTTATCACGTCTGTGATTAGACACCAAACTATATCCAGGAATATAATATAAATTTACGTCACTCTCACTCGAGAACCAAGTCTCTGTGACCCCAATTACTGTAGAACTTTCACTGAAATTTTTGGTTAGGGCATTAAAAGCATCAAAATTTTTAGGCATACTTCTAATATTCAAATGCAAGACAGTAACATCGTTTTCATGCTTATTTTGAAACCCATCAATAAATTGACTTTCAGAACAATAGTGACAATCAATTGGAGAAGCATTAACAAATTCATCATTAACACTGACCTCTAGTGTTCTTACATTATTTTCAAGGAAGCTACATGCAACTTCTTCTATATTAGCCATTTTGGATTAGAATCACAAAATATAATGTGAAGTCTAACTGTTGGGAATACATGTCAAGAAGATTGTCAGTAAACATATAAACACATGTATGGGAGATTAATAAACTACAATGATTAAAAGGTAGCAAAAACACATATAAAACTTCAAAATAGGAAAGATCCATAGTGACTAAAACAGAGTAAAAAGAAAAGCTAAATAGAGTGGGAAAAAAAATAATGTGAAAACGAAAGTATAACAAAGGCAACAAAAACGCAAATAGGATGGGCATTGTAAAGGCTGCCATGGGTAAACCTGCAAGGGAAAAATACTGAATATATAATGACATGCTAGTCCACTAGTACTGTTCAAAGCTTTGCAATGTCAGCATCACATGTTATAAGTTTTTTTGTAAAACCGCCACTGGAGTTCTTTAAGCCTGCAAAGATCCTCCCTTCTTGGCTCCAAGATCTTTCAACTTTTGGGCAGTGACGTACACTGTACAAGAGCCTCTGCCTGGCAGGTGTCAGATCATCGTTGAGGAAGATGTCTGTGCCCTTCAACTTCGATCTGGCTCCCATTACCAGAGCCCTGGTGCGATGACTGGAAAACTTTACTAGTATAGGGCGTGGTCTTTTCCGCTGATTGGTATCTGGTGATGAGGAGCCCAGGCGATGGCATCTGTCAAAGTCAGCCGGGGTCAACTTGACACCCAGCTTCCTTCCAACCTCGATGACGACCGCCTCAGGAACCTCCTCTTGAGATTCCCTTACCCCGAGAATCCGGATGTTGTTACACCGGGACTGCTGTTCAACTCCATCAATTTTCATTTCCAGAGCCGAAAAATTATCCCTGGAACTTTCCTCAGCTTTTCTTAGTTGCTGGATCTCCTCTGCCTGGGCTTTCACCTTCCCCTCCAACTCCATTATGCGCCCTTCCTGTATCTCTAGCCTAGTGATAAGGCCAGATACAGCCTCCTCAACAGCATCTTTCACCAACTTCTTTAGTAAACTACTACTTTCCAGCTCGGCGATGACCTGCCGAGCAATGTCAGCTGACGGGAGATGCTTGGGTGGCATTTTGAGTTGACAAGGAAATGAAAAGGGATAATTGGGAGCTGAAAGTAGACTAGAGGATAATGCCTCAAGGGGGTAGTTTACTGCGCTGAGGTGGAGAGAGGAGAGCGGGAAAGAAAATTCCAGTTGAAGGAGATGTACAGCATCAGGGCAGCAGGACTGTGGTGAGACTGAGTTATTTAAAGAGCATTATACAGAGTTGAAGACTGACCATGTCCAGAACACAGAATGTAAATGTGCACACAAGTACATTCTCCACACTACACTGATCCACTTTCACCGATGTAGTATCATAGTAAGAGGTCACAAAAAGTTCTGTGTGTGGGACTGTAGTGAAAATTGCCTTGCAAGACCCATGCAGAAATTGAGCAAATGGCATAAACTACATTCCTAATAATGGTTGAGAACAACAAGGATGATCACACTGATGATTAAGGCAGACCACACAAAAGTTACATAGTAAAAAAAACATTCACAGATCACTCGATTTGCAGATTATATATCACTGAGAATAGAACAGCTCTATTGGAGAATTGATTATCGGTAACCTTTCAATTTTCTGTTCAGTAGCGTCACCATATAGATATGGAGAAAAGGCTTTGTAATGTATTGAAAAAGAAAACATGAATACGAATTTTGTAAACGAGTAAACAAGAATATAATGCCTGAGGAAAAACAAACAGTAAATATTACGAGAAAATATCGAGGGATATAGGCCAGGGAAGGGTTATAGACGGAGAGTGTTTTCGTGCGGCGGGTGGGCGCGTTGTATGGAGCTACTGTGTGTGTGTGTGGGAGAGGGTGGTGTGCGCGTGATCGAGAGAAAAGTGATGTTGGACGGATAAATATACGTAGAGAGAGAGAGAGAGAGAGGAGGAGGGAAGGAGACATAGGAGAGATAGGAAAAGAGGGATGAGGTACTCTTCGAACACAGCATCTCTCAGCCATCGTCCTAATTAAGCGCAGCAAACGCGTGTGATTGAATGTTTACTTTGGACAGGCGGTGTATATTGACACTGGATTTTACTTTCGCGCCCAAATGGTTTTCAAAGGTATTCTGTACGGACGGTAGTTGCTCTCATTTTAGGAGAAGGCACGTCGGAAATTTGAGTTTGGAAAGAAAATGTCTCCTTATATTCACCTTGTGATATTGAATCCTATTAAGATGAAATGTATACGATCTTGTTCACATTATATTCATTATATTACACAATATCAGATACAAGTATTTCAGTGATTGTTTAATGTTCATCTCGCATACTTTTGACTTTTGTCATGACTTTTGTCATTAAAGATAATAATTTTTTATTTAAAAAGTTCATGTATAAATAGAGCGAAAGATCCAACTCAACCTTGTTCAAGCATTTTGCATAAAACCTCGGTCACAAATACCTTTAAGAACTGCTACGAACGACCTAAGAACGATTTTCAGACCATTTCGTAAGATCTTCTCAAGAAGGCCGTACGAAACCAGCGTTCGTAGACCGTTCGTAGAGCGTCCGTAAGTTCGCAGCCTCTTCGTTAGGCGGCCGTACGAACGTCGTAAAAACATCGTAAGAACCACGCATGATTTTTTAGGGTCGAAAGACAATTCTAGAAGCCTTGAAGCCTTACGATGATCGTCAGAACGCCTTAAGTTGTTCATACGAACGGGGATTCGTACGGCGCTCATACGAACGACTCTTGGTGTTTGTAAGGCGTACGTAAGGTGCTCGTAAGGCGTAGGTACACAATTTGTGCAATTGTTGAGTTTTAGAGGGTATAAAGCCAAACGCGCGAAGTTCAAATCCTCTGTTCATGGTGCTCGACGAGGAAGCATCTCCTGTCACGGCAGCGTCTTTTTGCAATCCATCAAAATATACAAAAAATCGTAAGAACTTCTTACGAATGACTTTAGAGTGCCATCTTGCGACAGCAAAAATCGTAAGATGACCTTAAGTCTGACGAAAGAATAACTCAAGGCATTCTTACGAAAAACGTCCGAACTCCAGGGCCATTGTAAAACCGAAAATCGCTTCGTTTCTCAAGAAGGTCTTAAGCGAATGAAACGGCGTTTGTACGAACTTCGTAAGAAGGCCGTAAGAATCTATGCCCCATCTACGAATCTCTACGAACTCCGGAATTCGTACGAACAGTGACAGTGAGTCACCTTTGTGACCGTAGCTTTACATCAACGAAATCGTGAAATGGAAGATACTTCAAAATGATCATTATAATAGGATAGAACAACATGATATACAAGTACCTTCTTGTATCTACATTCTTTCTCTTTGAATAAGACGTATAATATATTTTGTTTTATATCATTCTCTTTATATTTTATGCATTATTTTATATAAAACGAAAGTACTAACGATATCTTTAGATATCGTAAAATAACTTACAAAGTATCTAGATAAATCAAACAACTTATCATATATATTTCACATGCTATGATTTAATTGAGATTATACCAAACAAAAGGAAGAGACATAATAGTATATGTATGTCAAGTATATAGATGTACTAATAATACTAATATTTTAACATGTATATGATTTATCTGATGTATATGTTGTACATCGTTCATATGAAGTTTCATGATTTATATGACTTATACGTTCAGGGGTCCTCCCCTAAATTTAGTAAAATGCAAAATTATAAAGTGATAATGAAAAGTTTTCTCGCTTGGTCTCTAGACGTCCTCGCAAAAAGCAATAGATGCACGTCTATAAATGATGATTAACGTTGCAGTGGTATAACACTGCATAAGCACATTAAGAGAAAATGGAAATTTGTCAATGCTTACATCAGTCTTGTATTTTTATGTGTGATCAAAAGTGCTCTCAAACGCAAAGTTCTAATAGTTTCGTTTCGTGATCTAGGAAAATGAAAGATATAATTTCAAATGGGCGTCGCTGGAACATAAAAATCTGCTACCGCAAAATGAAAATTTACAAGAGCTCGCCGCCCTGACTTTATGCCAATACTACTACTACTACTAGTACTACTACTACTACTACTACTACTACTACAATTACGTGTGAGATGATCTGATGAATGATGTTGCGTTGATGTTATACAGTGCGTCCCAGAAAAAAAAAAACGAAACCCTAAAACAAAGGCTTATTGTGACCACACTATGTGCTCTATAACAGTAATTATCTATTTTCCATAAACTAGAAGTATTATGTTTTTAAATGATACCTTGATGGCATCAATCCGTACACATCTGAGTTTTTACATGTTATTTTCAACATGCTGCTGCTCGGTAAAGCATGTACGTATGGGTGCCATTGAGGTATCATTTAAAAGCATAATACTTCTAATTTATTGAAAATATATAATTACTGTCATAGAGCACATGATGTGGTCACAATAACCCTTTGTTTTAGGGTTTCGTTTTTTTCTCGGACGCACTGTATATTTGTTAGATGTTGCTTGACGTTGTCAATTAAATAAATAGATTAAATACATGTAGAATAAAAATATGAAGGGAAGATCTTAGACGAAACGTTTCTACCAAACTAATAATAAATATGTTGCTAGGGCAAGGAAGGAGCACTGGTAACATACGGAAGCTCGTCACCTCTATTTACCGAGTAGAAGTGCTATGGAAAACGAACTTGTAATTCGACCTTCATCTTGACATTATGCCTAGCAGCGCTAGCAATGCTTCCTCGATAAAATTAATGCAATAGGTCAATGCGATAAGAAGGTTTTTCAAAGTAATGGTTTCAAGATGAAAACAAATATAATTCACGATTTATAGCAATTATCAAAAAAAATTAAGAACAAAGTACAGAAATGTGGGCGGCTGAATTGCGGTGGGGCCGGGATGGGGACACTCTCACCCTTATACAGTTTTGTTTGTTGTTGTTGTTGCAAATCACTTACATGCTATATCCTGATATTCGAGCAGGTACATTATTGCGTATCGTATTACACTGATTTGATACCGAGATGTTAAAGATAATTAGGCCTGCATGTTAATTAACTATCGGTAAATGGACCTAATGAAATAAAACGCAAAAGGCTCAGATTAGTTATTCCAATATTCACAGATAATTAAAATTACTGGCAAATGTTGGGAATTTTTTCTTTAGCTGTCATTGTAAAAGGTCAAGTATATCTGGTTGTCCGCCCCCCCCCCCCCCTCTCTCTCTCTCTCTCCAACCTCTCTCTGTTTATCCTCCCCCTACCTGTCTTTTTTCCTGTCCCCCTCTCTCCCGTTCTCTTTTCGCTTTCTCCCTTCCCCTTCAAATTTTCTCTCTTTCATTCCCTCTTCCTCTCACCCTCTCTCCCTCCCCTGTTTCTCTCTCTCTCTCCCTCTCTCTCGGTCTTTCCTTCTCTTGTCTATCTCTCGCTTCGTCTCTCCCCTCCTCTCGTCTCCCCTTCCTCTCTCTCTCTTTTTCTCGATCCTCCCTCACTGTGTCTGTCCCGTCTTTGATGGTGAAAATTTGACTGCTATGCAAACATGCCGCTCAACGCACCATATAGACCAAACGTGCCACGCATCTATATTCTCGTGAATTTCGTCATACAGTGGTCATGATGAACTGCATTGGAAAATGTCGACATCAGCTTATGTCTTCGGATTTGATATGTTATCATTCCAAAGCACGAAATAACACCCTCCCAAGAACTTTAAAAATGTTACAAACTGAGGATCCTCTCGTAAAATAACGGACATTTTCAAAATGCAAACTTGACACGATCGTTAACTAGTCTTTACAGTCTTTACGGAGTCTTTACATAGTCTTTACCAAATCTTCGCATAGTCTTTACGGAGACTGTATTTGACATTGGAGCAAAGAATATATCTGTGAATAAAAAAACATCTTTGGATAGATGACTTTCTCTTTTTATTCAGTGTATGAGCAGTTTGTGGATAGACTGCCGTGATTCAAGCTACGACAAAAATCAAATCACAGCAGCGAAAGGCGTTTTCGAAAGACAGACGTACTGTGCATTTTTGGAGAAAATTTATTTCTGTAATTTTGACTAAAAATTTCTTCTTTGGGCAGACGAAAATTTGAAAACTGAGTTTAACGGAATTTTTATTTACTTCTTTACTACTCATCTCTACATTTACAGTTCCAAAGCAGAACTTATATTTTGTTATTTTATGATTGATTGATGCAAGGTTTTATTTCATTTCATTCCCAAATACAAAACAATATGATTTACAAAGTACAAAATCATGAAATGAAAAAGAAACCTACTGGAAAGCATAGCTTGTTTGTTTGTTTGTGGTTCCCAAAAATAAATATAACATTAACATAATTATCTTTTATATCATGGAAGATTTGAAGTGAAATACATATTTGAAACAAATATATAAATTGACATATCTCTCATAACAACATAATTAATTAAACAGTCATGAATCCTGTATGATGAAATTTTCATAGCAAGATGCTGTACACTAAAGAACAAATGAAAAAACAGGACTCAGAGGACAAGACACTTACAAGACATGACAGGGTAAAACCAGGATAGGACAACACAGGACAAAACACACACACACACACACCCATCTATGTTTTCTATTGTTTGAATTTCAACCGATGACTCCACTATTGAATTGCGTCACAAAGTTCATTGACGGAATAAACCTCACCAATTGTTGACAACCGATGACCTATTGAATTACTACCGATGACCCATTGTTCTCTTTGTTCGATGTCATCGGTTTTAATGCGTAAACATGTACACACACACACACACACACACACACCCTCACACACACACACACATATATATATATATATATATATATATAGAGGCAACAAAATTAGCACCCGAGTACACTACCCCACCATGTTAAAGAGTGTGAGCCAATTGTTGCTCTTATATATATATATATATATATATATATATATAATGTGATGATATATACATATATTTATATATGATTCGGGTTGGAATAACAAGAGGTTTGAATCCATTTCTTTAACCCCCCCCAAAAAAAAACCAAAAAAAAAACAAAACAAAACAAAACAAAACAACCAAGCAAAACAAAAAACAATCAAACAACAACAACAACAACGAAAAACACGGGGAAAACCAAGAACGACCACTACAACAAAAACGGCCTTTATGAAAAAAGGGTATTTTCAATTTCTTGAACAGAAGCAAGCAAACAAACACACATTCACAAAAGACCAAAGGTTGATAAAGCGAGTAAAGCTGTGAAAAAAATATCATCAAGATAGTTCTCAAGCACTGGTTGTAGTTTGTCAAGTATATAATAGGTAACTGTAAATTTTAAAAAGGCCTCTTGTTGACGAAGCAATTTTAATTTCAGGACTTTATGTCTATCTGTGATTAGGTATTTTTGTTCAACTCCCTCTCCGACCCTCAATTGAAAATAATCTAACGATGCCCTGGTTAGAACACTATTTTACACCTAACATTTGCCAAAGCCTTTAAATTCATAAGATATATTGACGAGAATCTATGTCATATTTATGTTTAACTTGAACTTCTTGATAATTTCATAACATTCACATTTTTTAACTTAAGCCTCATTCTCACTGTGTTACGAAATGGATTGAATGTCAAGATACACAGCTATGTGAATTATTTGAGAGAACTCTTTTATTATACCTGTACCTCCTTTTATCTAACATAATTCACTTTGTATGGATGTGTGTTTCAACATGCAAACCATGCCATCATTTCAAGATAAAGTCTAGTTCGGGTCAGACGAATGCATCGTAAAAGAATATTCTAGAACTAATCAGAGAAAATATTTCATACGAAATAATGTAACGTCTTTGAAGCACTAAAATTTACTAAATATTGCAGAAAATGACAAACATGTACACTGCACACAGATATGGGAATACGGGACTGCACAGACATGTAACATCAAAATTTGATTCAAACTTTTAGGATCATTTCTAGTCGTATTTGGATATGAGGGCATTTTCATTCGATATTCCTACTATGATGGGCTTTCACACACATGAGAATAAGAGGAATGAGAAAGCTCATAAATGATTTTTCCCTACTACCAGAACCAACCCTTCTCTTTAAAAGTAAGTTGCAAGTCTTGTATGCGAAAGATGTGTACAGAGATCATCTTACACGTAACATTGGTAGAACGTGACGTGAAGCGAGTTACTTTTCATTCACTGTTCAGACAGCGTGATTGCGATTCTCACATTTCTTCAATGCGAAACTCCTCTGATGTCACAGTAAACATAGTGCTATATCCTACCCTTTTTTAAAATATAGAATGTACCTCTCAATGTTTCCATGCACTTATTGCTTCCTCATCTTGCAGTCAAGTTTTTACTGCGTATCCGCAAACAACAAGATCTGCCAATTCACTGGGTATTAATACTTCACATACAATTATGTGCAGGTCAAACCAGTGTTTTTCTCCATACCATATCTTGAGATTCGGTAGTGCTTTGATTAAAATATTTCCTTCGTAGGATATTCATAAAAAACACATTATGCAGTATGTTATAAAGTATTTAATATAATTGACATTACATAAGTAACAAAAATCAGCTTTGATAATAATTGTATATATTAACATAATTACAGGAAGACTGATCACTTATAATGACCGAAAGGTATTTTTTTGCAGACGGAGGGACAGGCTGGAAAGCATAACTGGTAGTTAAAATGTTACAATATGCAGAGAGAGAGATAGGATGGAGGGGGGCTAAGAGAGGCTGACATAGAAATTAGGAGAAAAGGAGAAAGGGGAGAAGAAGAAAGAGAAAGAGGGGGAGAAGATAGAGAGAAAGAGAGTGTGCGTGTGTGTGTGACGCGCGCGTGTGCGTATGTTCGTGTGATTGGGTGTGTGTGTTTGCGTGTGTGGGCGTATGTTTGCGCCTCGAAAAAGAAAGAAAAAGAGGGAAGGCGAAGCGAGTTGTGTAAAGAAACTGATGAAATTGAAACAGGAACACGAATGGAGACCGGGAGACAAGACCGGAAGAAAGAGTTGTGACTGCAATACATGGATCAAAACATTATTTTTTAATTCTTTAATCCGTATTGACAGAGTATATTTTTTGCGGTTATATTTGACATCCGAGATTGCGGGCATCTTAAACGTGATCATCTAAGGAGTCCCAAGGAATTCCACTTGCTCCTCCTCGCTATTTTATAAAACTAACTCCTCTCATCTATAACTTGGAAGGAAACTAAAAGTGCTTATAAACTGGTCTAAGGTAAAATAATAGGAATGTTCAGGTAGTCGCATTGTTCACAACAATTTGCATACGGTCTAAGTCCTCCTCTACACCCGTAAAAACAGCAGAAAAGAAACAAAAAAGGAAAAAAATGGGGGAAGATATTTTGAAGCGGAAATGTCATCAAATGTAGAGAAATGATTTACGACAATTCTGCTTTTAGGTTGACTTCTGCTTTAAATAGTTGAAATGAGTTTCAATAATAAACTGAACTGAACTGAAAAACCATTAGATTTTAGTGTATTAAAAAAACTATTTATTTCCTGTCGTTATTCTTTTTTTTCATTTGGCAACATTGAAAGTATTAAAAGGTGACATAAAAGATTACATGCAATACATTACAATTAAGATTCCTTTAGGTGCTTTCTCTCTTAGTTATCTTGCTCTAAATAACACATTTGACTGATATGGCGTCCTGACATTTTAAATATTAAATAGTACCTTAGGCTCTACTGAGCAGGGAAACGAAACGAGGATGTATCACAATTACTGGTGGCATTTTGATATATATACCTCATTGCTTATCGACTTCGGACTAGCGGTTTTATAGTTTAATTTACAATATTTAAAGGAATATGCGCAAAAAGAAAAACACAGCTTGAAAAGCGGAGAGGGGACTGAAATTATAAAGACATGGACTACAATTTAATAGTTCCCAGTGAAAGCTATTCTGATGATTCAAACCATTTCTTTTAAGCATTCCATTTTTTTTTGGAAAAATGGTTAGTTTAAACATTAATAAATCAGGAACAGTTTCTCATTTAAATTTCTTTATTTCCCTCAGCGTAAATGAGTTAATTCAACATCATTTTTGGTAATTTCACAACTTCACAACACACTTGTTCTCACGTAGTCCATAATTATAATTTCTCAATTACTTGAAAGCAATTTCTTTCACATTTCAATCGCAAGACCAGCACACAACCTTATCTTTGATTTTAATTGTAGCAAAACTGCTGCACTGGACCTTTAAGAAATGAAATGACACTTTGTAGATGGGTGATTCTATGGGTCACCCATACCATGTACCCTACATAGCTGATTGACTGAATGCAATCAGATATGCGTCAAATTAAAAGCCAATAAATGGGATTTATTAGCCTTTGATTTCAGACTCAAACTATGACAAGAAGTTGATCCAAGCAATGCTGGAATGACAGTGATACTGAGCGCATACTTCCAAACGCTCAGAATTTACTGCATTATACACTGATTCAAACAATTTATCAATGTAGGTTTCCGAGGCCACTACTCGTAAAACTAGCAGACATAATTCATTATCCTTCTCCTAAAATTTATGTTGTGATACATAATATTTCTCAAGGTCATGTATTTGACGAAATAAGTGTCACTTGATGCATCTAGGATGTCGAACACCAACTCAATATATCAATTATCTTCGCTATAGCTTTTAAAGTTTAAAATAGGACAACATAGGTCGAGGTTATCTGACCGGCCAGACTAATCTATTTTCCCTTTACGTACACTGTCTTCATATAGGTATTATCAATATTTGTTTATCCATTTAATAGACATGGGTCAAGAGGGACAAAAGTGGGTAAAAAATCTTGTCCGAGGATATAAGCACCGAACAATGATCGAACCTAAGACCTCTCGTATGAGAGTCAATAGCCTTCACCAGTATACCATGATGCAAATAGCTTTGGACAAAAAAGTATCCTGTTAAATTTGACATTTTATTTGTCTTGTGTATGGCCCGACCCCCCCCCCCCCCCCCCCCCTCAGGCGATCAAACATACACAATCATATGCTTGTTCCAGATTCTTAGAGATACCCCCTTTTAAGGATGGAAATGGGTTAGGATTTTGACCCCCTATCACGGACTTTTGGAAGTGAAGCCATCAAAATCCCCCCCCCCCCCTTTCAAGGGCTTTTGGAAGGGAAGCTAGCAAAATGACCCCCTAAATGAAGGAAGAGTGTCCACAATTTCAGCACTTGCATGGACAGGCATTTCTCTAGGGACTTTCTCATGCTGAATATACCAGAGAAGATGTACTTCCCGCGGCAGCACTTTCCTTCACTCATGGTCCAACTTGGGATTTCTACAGATGGACAAGTCTGATAAAGAAAAAAAGAGAGACTGAAATAAGTCATGTGTATAATGATGATTTCGGAGAGAACTGATAATGACACATTTATAATTAAATAAAAAGCATTTACAGATCTCTGATAATTCTTCAAAATCTATGATTATCTTTTGGGGTAAAAAATCGAAGAACCCTCCCGGGAACCCTCCACATTAGGGTTGTAAGAAGCTGCAAATATATAACTACAGAATAACATTGACTAAGGGACTTACTGCTTCTTTATACCCACACCATTATTCTTTCTGAAATGAATTACATTTATACATGAATGAAATTAAATTATTTAACAGAATAATTATGTTGGGTAGCTGCTATACAGCTGACACTCATAAATCTGAAAGAAATTAGACTCAAGTGCATGTTTACTCTGGAAAATCTGTACACCTAAAGTAACTCCCTACCGCCTGCAACAATGCAAAAGATCCCTCGATCTGATTTCAAGCGTCCAACTTCATTTCCAGACGTGCACAAAAACGCATTCCCTGATACCATTCACAAATGAACGAAGTTCCATTGAACTGAATAATGCAGAACCATTTTTCTATTGTGCGGGCAAAACATTTAGCTTTACATGTTGAGCAATCTTAAACAGAAACGACGAATACAGGCAATTAACATGGTATATTTTTTGAGCAGGTCCATTTATAAAATTGTGATCACGGTCAATGTTAGTAATCTTATACCTCTATAAATGATTTGTATGATGGTCTACTCTACTAGTCCACGTTAATTTTGCCTTTTCTCTATGTTTGAAGACATTATTTGACTATTAGTCGACAAAGCGTCTGTTAAAAAGAGTATCTTTTCAGATTCTATATGATTTGTGTCTTCAATAAGTACAGGGCGCTTTCCATT
Source organism: Heliocidaris erythrogramma (assembly GCA_025617745.1). NCBI lineage: Eukaryota > Metazoa > Echinodermata > Echinoidea > Camarodonta > Echinometridae > Heliocidaris > Heliocidaris erythrogramma. The sequence goes on along the minus strand of CM046861.1, from coordinate 22,919,706 downwards.
TACATGTATTTCCGCATTGATTTCGGAAACAACACCATCTTTCCATGTTTCTACAGCTACATGCATTCATAATGCTTGTAGCACTATACAACCGCAAATAAATCAAAAATAACATTTCTAATTTCTATTCCCCCTTTGATTTGGATTGGGTTGTTTATGAATTATGAAGATGAGCAAAACGATAGAATAATGTAATGTTAATTATAAATATGTTTAACTAGGAGAACGCCTCAGGTAAAGCAGCGGAAATTGCTGGAAATCGTTCATTTCCGTCAAAATGTGCAAACATGGATTCCATCGAGATTAATCTTTTGGCAGTTTTTTTCAAATGTGTTTAAGCTTATGCTTCATCATCCATCTCGTTCATTCTAGGACAGTCATGTCGATACAGTAACACCCAAGTACATCAGATATAAGGGGTTTCAAGAACGAAAATTTAACTTGTAAAATCGCGATAAGTACTCAACCGTTCAAAATAAGAAGATTTTATTTTAAACTATCTGCTACACTTGGTATAAAACCCCAGGCATTTTAGAACATAAGAAAGTTAATATTGTTTCGGTTAGATCTTGTATTTTGCAAACGTTACCTAGGTGGCACAGTGAATATTATCTACCTAAATATACAGTATAAAAATCTATTACTTTTAAAAGACCAAGCTAGCACGCTGAATATATAAACGCGTCGCTAGTCAAAATTGCTCTACCGTAAAACGGGGTGAATAGGAACTCAGGGACGAATAGGAACAAAGAGTAATTGATTGCAATTGAGTTTATATATATATGTTTCTTTCCTTTTTTTCTTATTTTTAAAATTTTTCCTAAATAATGGGGATGAATAGGAACAGACTACTTGTAATTATGATACTCCCTCACGCCAAAACATACCTAAAGCATCTAAATACATATCACGTGTACCACAGACACAGTAACAATGATTATGTTAGATGGAAATAGAGGTACCGTATGAATAATAGAAAAACCTGAAAACTCAACGACATTCTTGAACAGTCATTTCTAGGCCCCTTAAGAACCCCAACACTCTGTCTGGCATAGTTCGGCAAATATCATTTCACACAATAATTGAATACATCTAAAGACACTCTACACACGTTCTGAATATCCACTGAATAGTTATGGAGGTCATTACGTTAATCAAACGTACGAAAATTTAAATACTAGTTTTCTGATTCCTCTCAGCCCCCCTCCCCTTCCACTCACCCAACAGCTATGTTTTTACTGTCAATAATATTACATTATGCAATGCCTGTTTCCCCCTCTCATTTCTATAATGAATCAGCTTTAAAGCCACGATGCAAATAATATTAAAAACAAATTCCAGTTTCTAGTTTCACTAAAAGAAGGTATCATTTTGATGCCTGAAATGATTTCAAATATTGGCTTTTGTCCTTGTCTTTTAAAGTACCTATTCAATCCAAATCCCTTCCCCAAATAATTGAAGGGTCTTGATAAACAAGGAACAGTTTAAGGTATATATGTATTTCATAATTTTACATTCTGTTCCCATTCACCCCAACATTGGGGTGAATAGGAACAGTCACAAAATTCCATATAAAAATTAAATCTGATATTAATGTAACATTCTTTTATATGTCTATAAACAGGTAACACCAATGGGCATTTCATGCCGAAAAAAACATTTGCCACTGGCGATGTAATGAAAATTTGTCAAAACTGTTCCTATCCACCCCGTTTTATGGTACACTTCCATGCATGACTACGATGAAGCTAGTCCGGCACATGCTTGACTAGCACATAGGCAGACAAAATTCCCCAATAGAGAATGGGTTTTCAGAGACAGATCCCTACCCAATGTATAATTCAGTTGCTTGTACTGTACCTTACGTTATGCTATAAATATTATGGAAACCTGTGATCAGTTTTGATTTTTTTTCATATTGAAGTCTGTAATAGATTACAAATAATATAGGCACGCTAGAAATTGAGTCTTTTGGAATCATCTTCTTTGAAGTACCGTGAAAATTGAGATTCATGCATGTGTGTCAGCGTTGAAAAAACAACAAAAAGAAGAAAATATTTTCTCATGATTACTATATGATTATTCCATAGTATTAAAACTCTTCTAGTTACACGATCATAGTTGAGATCCTCTCGTCTTGGAAATGTGCGCGAGCTTAAAGGTTGAATATATTTGCCTCCCTACAGAGGAATCACCGATGTGGCTCGCATCAGTTTAAATTATGAAGGAGGTAGAGCCCGAGCAAGAAAGATTACGAACGTTTCCCGAAAGGTATTGTCATTATAAGATACCAGGCATGTTGTTGGCTTCTACGAAAATCATCAGCCAACATCACTAGTTATATCTTATTCTTCCTTAACTTCTCTCCTCTTTCTTTCGAAGAGCAATCAAAATTTCACTTTTAACTACATCTGATGTAAGACCGAATAAATCATAATCTAATATGTCAGTCAACATTTTACTAATTACCTTTTTTGACATGTTAAAAAAAATATAACTTACTTTGTATAATTTAAAAAAAAAGATCTTACTGGGCCTCAGCTCAAATGCAGACCTATCAAAGCATGCAGTCAACTTGCACTTCCTTATACCACGTCTAACTCTTTGCGTATATCTCCATTTTAAAGGGAAATCCATCTTTAATGGCAAGTTGCTCTGACAGAAAGGGGACAAATCAAAGAAGCAGATTTGTGAAAGTTTTAACGAAATCGTACAAGCATTATGGAAGTTATGAATATTTGAAAGTTGTAATCACTATGCATATGGTAATTTCAAATTGGCCGAATAGGTAATATCACTGTAACTACACTGTGATGTATAGTTGCGGACAACTCCCCCATTTGCTCCAACACACAAAATGAGTCAAATGTCATATTTTTGTTTTTGTATATTTGTATATACTCTTTTTCTTTCATGAGGACCTATAACGATCATCCCAACTCTGGACTTTCATAAGTTCCGATTTCTAAGAAATCTCGGGGGGGGGGGGGGGCGAGTTTTTCCCCATGCAGGACCAATCCTTTGGAATTCACTTCCACAGGAGCTGAAGAACTCCAACTCCTTTAACATGTTTAAGGGCAACCTAAAATCCCATTTGTTCAATCTTGCGTTTGGAAGACAGATATATTTCCTTGTTATTCATTCTCTTGTATATAATGTTTGTATAATTTTCTTATGTTGTAAAGCGCCTTGAGCATTTAATCAAAATGGATAATGGCGCTATAGAAATCTTATGTATTATTATTATTATTATTTATTATCTCCAATGTATTTTGAGTACTGCCTCGAGGGTAAAGGTGCTTCGGGAAAAACCCGCAAATTAATATTTACAACAAAACGGGAGAGTTGTCCACAAGTATGTTACAATCGACTCACCAAATTGCCAATTTCAGATTCGCATAGATGTAGTGATCTCATTTTTCAAACATCCATAACTTTCTTGTTCCTTGTCAAATTTCTTTCAAACTTTCACCATCATGTTTTTCTCATTTTTATTCTGCTTTCACACAAATCATTTTATTACCAAGGTTGGATTGCTCATAATAACGCAAAATTAAATGAGTTCCCAAAGAGAGGTCCGGTGAAATTAATGGTGAAACGATTTCGTATGAAAAAATGGACCATCTAGTCCAGTATTAGCATTTCATGGATATGTGCGCAGTTTCAATGTATTTATTTATTTATTTATTAATCCATTATTATTATTATTATTTTCATCGTCATCATTATCTTCATCATCATTATCATAATTATTACTATCATCATTATTACTATTCATTATTCTTGATGACAGTTTCTATTGACCAATTCGACAGCCTTTTTTATCAGGTTGATCATCTGGGCTGATACGATTGAAGACCTAAGCCTGCAAGTACAATGTCATTATTTGGGGAATTTACACTGATATTAATAATCTCTTAGGAAATAATCATAATTCATTTACTTTTGGAAAGAGATGTATTTCATTTAAATTTAATATCGTCATGCTAATATACATATACCGAGCATCACTTACATTCTAGGCCTCTGATTAGTCAAAACGGCGAGCATGAAATTGTCTATTAACCATCACATCAGAATTACAGAATAATGTTTCAAAGCAATGCCCGGTCAATAGCACTACTCTGTAATCAGTATATATTCCTACTAATTTATTTAATTTGATGGGCATATTTTTTTTTAAATCAAAAGTCCTAAGGACTGTGTAATATAAAACAGGTATTCGTTGGTTATTCCTCTTACGGTTACGGTTAAAACTATAGCCCGTAGTGATTTCGTGACTATAATATGCTTCTACCCAGGGCAGTAGTTCAACTATTGCCCCTCAAACTGTCAATACTGTCATAATATACAATGGTCGTATACAGGCCCTAGGTTGTATACACAACCTGTAATGAATATTTCGACCATGTACAAAACCATATTGAGATATGTGTAAATATATATAGTTTTAGCTACTTATTGATTGGTAAAATTTCTGATTTCACGTCATTCCTCAATCCTCGTTGTAGATCAATTGATATTTTTTGTGATTAGTTTTTCACCATATTAAATACGGAAGTGCTCTATATCAAAGCAGGTGGTTTGCGTACATTGAATAAAGAATGACATATGAGGCTGGTCATTGATTTATTGATAGCCTTTAATAATGCGAGGAAGAAAGGTGATATTTCAGTAAGTTGACGACAAAGAAGAGATTTCAGAACTCAAAATCACAATAGCTGTATACATGTATATGCAACGAAATGACCTTTAGAATGTTTCATCAAGAATTTACATTATAGCTTTCATTTGGGCCTACACCTTAATGGATATATACATATTGGTGTGGGTGTGTATGTGTGTGTGTGTATATATATATATATATATATATATATATATATATATGTGTGTGTGTGTGTGTGTGGGTTTACATAGATACAGTTGTGGGGTATAGAGAACAATAGAGCACAATGATGGCCTTTATTCCGTCATGCTCGTGGGGTACAAAATACAATAGGAGAAAACAATAAAGTTCCCCACAAATCAATGTGTGTGGTGGTGTGTGTGTGTGTTTGTGTGTGTCCCCTGTCTTTCTCTTTCTCTATCTGTCTCTCTGCCACTCCCTGCACACCTTCACAGTGTTATAGCATCCATCCATGTAGGGGTACTGGCGTCGATTGGGGTCACCGTTAAATACTAGATGCATAAATTAAGTCACTGGTCGAGGGATGTCACCCTCTCTCTTTCATTCTTGTCCCCTTTGTTTGTTCTTCGCCATTCTATTAATACAAAATAATGCTCTCTCCCGGGCACCCCACCCTGTTTGTTTCATATTAAGGGATAATTAAAACGTATTAACACGGAAGTGCTCTATATCAAAATTTGAAAGTATTAATTCAAAATGATCGCTTAGTGGACAATAAAGACAATTAAACTCATACTTAATTTGCACTTAGACAGAATCAAATTTTGATCAAAATAATTTGTAATAATTGTAAATATTGTAACTTTCGATATAAATTGTAAATTGTACACATTTTTGAATGCCAGGTGATTACCTGTATGTTAATAGGACTATCTTCTATTATCATTATGTTATTTAGTTACTTTATTTTACCAAAACATGTCTATATATTGTATAGGTCTATATGTTTGTTGTATCTATGTGACATGCATTTTGGTACTGAATGATCAAATCAAATTAAATCGATTCACATATCTTTACCATATTCAAACGTTAATTATTCAACATTTATATTGGTTTTAGCCACCAAAGTCATCAATTTCGACTTCATACAAAGACTGCATTCGGAATGTTTATCATTACTTTCAATACCCACTTTTGATAAGCTTTGGGATGATTTAGTAAACATTACACAAGAGGCATGAGATGTACATGTGTACATCACGTATTGATATTGACACAACACTCTTTATGCAAGAATCCCATTCCCGTCTAATCACAGATGTCATTATGAAGGTTAAATACTTACGGTTAAATCGATTTCTTCATGACCTGCGCGTCATTTATAAATGCATTTGTGTTCTGGAAAACGTGGTAAACAGTGCAATAGTAATTTCAATCAACAATGGCGTACATATCACGAAAAGGGTCTGTCTGGTCTGTTCTCAAATAAGATAATCTATAATATATCGCTAACATCAATGCCCTCGATTCAAAAGAATCTTCAGTTTCATTACTCTTTGTTGATTCATCGTACACTATCATGGTTATACCCTCTGGGTAAATCACTAAGGTCCGATTTTGATTCATGAAACTTGAATTTCATTGCATTCTATGCAACGTCCCCTATAATTGTTTAACGGGGAATCGTCCAACATCCCCGGAATGTTGTATAAATAAAAAAAATGATTTAATGATGAGTGAAGGCGTCATAACTCTATTTAGGATCTGAAGTATTCTTTAGTGAAGTTTCACTATTCCAAGACTGACAATCTTGATCGGTCGCTACGCTCCCTTGCTTAAACATAACGATATAGTTTTAAAAGCAATATACAGTTTGTTTACCGTATCGGTATAACATAGGCAGAGATTTTATTCAGGCTTTCTGCGTTTACAAGAGGAAGAAATACGAATTTTCTATAGGCCTGTGTAAGATATAGGGCCTATTATTCAAGGGGCTGTGAATGCTTCTCACTGGAAAGGGGTAGTCCCTATAGAATTTTGAAAATCGTCAAAATGGGTAAATAACGTAACCCTGTCCAACCCAATGATGAGCAAGGAGAGAAAGTGTGGTCAGATAGAACGTTCAGACTGCAAAATGCAAAATCTACTTATTCAGGGACGTATAGCCTTACATATATCTTTACTGAGGCATGCTTGGCACCCTGCGCACGCTCATTCGGTATAGAACTCGGGAACCCAATAACACGCATACTTTATACGTAGAAAAGATTGAGTGAAATATATGAAATAAAACGAGGAACAGACGAGGTATGAAATACGTACCTACTTGAGAATATTTTCTCGCCAAGTAGTTTGACGGCTGGCGTTGGTAAATCGCTCAAGCGTAATTGATTGGTGTAACATGTGTGACATCATCCATAAATTAGCAGACAGTTGACTCCAATGTAATTCATAATCTGTCACAATAAAGCTATGCTAACATGGATGTGACCTATAACACAACTTTACAACTTTTTTATAGCCTAGGTTATAATAAATTTATATACAATTTCAAATACATTTCGATGGTATTATTTCAGGTCGAGTCGAGACTAGCCGATAACATCATGCATGACCCGACGTTAAAAAGGACATGGATGAATTCACGTTAGACCGACATTTCACTGTATTGTAATCTACAATACTTTCATCAAGATATTTGGATGGAGACCTTTCAAAATGCCAACATTCATTAGAAATCTCTTTTCAGAAATAAGATAACTTCGACCATACGTATAAATGTATGATAGAACTCTGGATATGTGGTTTGTGTTGACAATCACAGAACATTTGCGGAGGAAGAAGAGGAAGAAAAGAAACAACCAAAAAACAAGACAAAAGGAGATTGAAGACAACAACGTTTTCAATGCAGTGGAAATAATAGTGATGTTAATAACAACATAGTAATGACTATTATAATAACGATGATAATAATATTTAATAATAACAACGTAAACAGTAATAATAATAACAATAATAATAGTAGTAATAATAATAATAATAATAATAATAATAATAATGTTAACAATCAATAAATAATAATAATAACAACCACAATAATAATAATATCAATAATAATAATAATAATAATAATAATAATAATAATATAAATAATAATAATAACAATAGTAATAATAATAAATAGCAGCATTTGTATTACACACTTATCCATCCCAGAGGATGCTCAAAGCGGTCTAACTATATTATTATTACCATTACCGTGGCTTTAACTAAGCTGCCGTAAAGCATTAAACGGTAACGTCATAACAAGGTAACCATTTTAATACACCTGCGTGGAGGATGGCAAATGTAGATTAATGTCTTGCCAAAGGACATTATCTGTTAAGTTATTGAAGAAATGTCTTCTTTTGTGGACTACGTAATTCCGAAATGGTGAATATTGCAATGAAGATATTTCCGGGGTTCTAAAGGATAATATAAGCTTCATTGGCAAGGGAAATAACTCAAATACGAAAGGCAAAAAGTATTAAGTATTTTTTTTATTACCCAAGGTACGGATAAAATTTTAAGATTCATATACATAAATTTCACGTTGGAACTCGGGTGGGTTAAACTGAAGTAAAGTCACCTTTTTTATCTGTCCATGCATGTAGATGCTCGTGTGACAGTCTTAAAAGTGATGTGATTTATCAATGTCTAGCTAATGGGGCGTCTGACAGAGATGCATGGTGTACTGTTATGATAATGACTGCATTCATTAGCACAGTAGGGTGGCAGAGAGAAGGGCGCAAATTGAGATAGATGAAACATGTTAAAAGGGTATACATAGTACGTCAACACAGCATCGTCCAAACTCGGCATTGTAGCTAATTCAGTCTCATCCAAAAAGCGAGCGGATTTAGCATGGGGTTGAATATAGATCAAAAATACCTGTAAAATACCTGTAAATTCTAGGTGGACCAATTAGAAGTTCCGAATTTAACTAAACCTTACAAAACACACACGAGGGCACAAAGCGACTGAGCGAGAGATTCGTTTGTATTTCAAACGTCATAAACTTTTTTATTTGCAGCACTTATTCCTGCATAAATGGTGAAATATTAAAGGGAAAGTCCAAACCTACCCTGAAATTACTCTAATCTAGGCAGAAAATAAGGGAAACAGACAAGAAAAATCAGATATATATACACGTATAAATATATATATATATATATATATATATATATATATATATACCCATACCCCTAATGGGTACATTAGGAGGACAGTTTTTGTCTCATTTCTATAGCCAACTGTCGACCTAATGACACCAACTGTCTACCTAATGTAGGGGTCGCTATTATGACGAAATAAACTGCATTGTTAGGTGTCGACCTAATATACCCTTTAGTAAAATATATATATATATATATATATATATATATATATATATATATATATATATTATCAATATGATTGATTGACAACTAAATCATTTGCCTAGCCAGCAGTACTCCATTTTTTGGACACAATATCTTTGAAATTTTGACTTTCCTTTAAAGAAAATATTTTCTCATAACTGTTCCTACACTTATATCGGTACACGTTTTAAATCATTAGACTTTATCTAATTTCTCTCAAAATTCAATATTTATTTTTCTACTTTCATTAAAACAAACTTTTTTGTGTGTGCTTCCCCTTTCTTTTTTTTTCTCGAAGAAATATATGTTTAAAGGTTCGTTGGAACATGTCCACTGCCCCCACCCCTTCAGGAATTGCACAAACTTGAAAACATGATGATTTTGGACGAAGTTTAAAGGGTACCAACCACCTAAACATATTTTACCCTAGATGTTAGGGATTCCATGTCGCTATACTATATTAAAAATATTAGCTTCAAATATCTGTTCCATAGATTATTCTGGATAGAAAATGAGGACCCATGCCATCACACAGCATGCTGCCACCCAACCTTCCGAAAGATATGCAATCGAGTAAAACCAATATCATCTATGTGCATTAAACCATAACTCAGCAAGTGATCAACGTAACTTATATGGAATGAAAGCCTTATTCGTCCTAACTATAACACGATAAAGTTATTTGAAGGACTGAAGAAGCTGGGCCGAACTAGAACTGCGATTTAAAAAAAAATAATTTATCTGTATGCATAGAAGGAGAGTGCAGTCAATTCCCTTTTCACAGTGAAATAATCTCAGAGTAATGGAGCAGGAAAATAAATCGAAATGTATTTTACTATGTATTGTTTTGCATGATGTATGTACATAATTTTGTATACTCCATTTGTAATTCACCTCTTGAGCTGCGATATGGGTTTTATTGAATACCTTTTTAATTTCAATTTCAAAATAGAATTTACAGGCCGTCAAAGGCGGCAGACCCACGCCTTAACCAAATAGGTTTTGTTTTGTTGCGATTATTTTGTAAGCAGTAGCCATTCAAAGGGGATAACAAGAGGCACATCTCCCCCCCCCCCCCAATAAATTTTGCCATATCCAGGTCATAGCTTTGTGTGTCCCCACCCTTGAAAAAATTCTTCTGAAAAAGATATTTTATTATTGAAACATCCCTCCCCTAAAAGTAATTGATTAGACATGTCAGAGAGCGTGGCGTGGTGAGAAAAAAAATGTTAGCAATTTGTATTCAGTGTTCAGTCCAAGGCCGTACGCAGAAATTTTTTTCCTGGGGGGGGGGGGGGGCAAGATGATCGCTTTCAAAGGAACCCATAACTTGAAGTCTAAAACCCGATTAAAAAAAAGTATGATTTTGAAATTTCTGGGGGGGGGGGGCAACTGCCCCCCCCCCCTCCCCGCTGCGTACGGCCTTGGTTCAGTCATGTCAGTGTTAGTAAATGTATTCATGTTCTATCTTTACATTGCAATTCGGGTTGTTGTGGTTTTTTTCATCGGGCTTGGATAAAATAAATATGACGACAAAAGAAGTTGGATCTCGACTTGAAAATGACGTGCATGCGAGGCACAGAGCTTACTCACTCAGTACTACAGTCAGCCGGCCCCAGGCACTTCGCGACAGTGCTGTGTATAGTTATGTACGTACACTACAGCTACTCAGCCACTCACTCAGATCAACACACGCGAACACTCGCGAGTGCGATAGACTCACTCACGTCGAACAAACGCACCAGATTTTCACCGAAAACAATTAAAATCACGTACTACACGTCCACCAGGATAAAATAAATCACAAAAACTTCCACAACAAAGTGGAAAGAACCGGGGAAAATAAACAGAAATGCGCAGAAGATAAGAAATAGGAGAAATTAGACGTGCTAGGCTATACGTATACCGTATACCTAGCCGCTTTCGATTTCACAACGAGAGTACAGTTCAAGCGCGAAAAATCCCTTGTTGCTGGGATACGTTGGCTTTGAATATTCATTGCAGGCTCGTGCGGATTTGAAGTGAAATAGCAAATAATGGGTCTAAAAGTCTTCTAAAATTCATAAACCTGAAATAGATTTTTGGTGAGACGAAGTAATGAGTGTTTTGATTGACCAAAATATTTCTGCATCGGCAGGCGAAGTTTGGGGTCATCAAACTTTCTAGTTTCTATCCTGTCACTCTCTGAACTGAAGTTCCTATACTTTACTACAGGGTCAAAAGTTCAAGGTCACACAGAATTTGCAGGGGTCAACCAATCATCACCAAAATCTAATCGATTCTTTCGTGTCACTTTCTGAACATTCCCTGAAAATTTGGTGCAAATCCGTTCACCCGTTCTCTTGTTATCTTGTACACAAACAAACAAACAAAAAGAAAAAAAAACAAAAAAAAAACAAAAAAAAACATACGGAGCCCTTTACATAACCCTGCCGATCGGCGTGGGTAATAAGATTTACAGGTATAACCACTTCAAAAGCATATGAAACGGTGTTATTAGCAGGCTTAGCCGAGGATCTTAAGATACTCCTAGATGTAACGGTTATGTATAAAAGAAAATGGAAGCAATATTACAGTAGATTTCATTTCATTTCATTTCATTTAGATTTATTTCATTTCCAACAAAATACAAATCAAGTAAGTACAGTCAAGTAATTCAAATCAATACGATAAATAACAAAGTGCCGTCATAACAGTTGAGATAAGTTGCTAACAGAAATATGAAAATACAATCAATAACAAAACGACAGTGGCATTAATAAATAGAACCTTGTGATTTTTATTTTGTGAAAATGGAGAGGCCCACTAAAAAGCGATGCTTGTATATTGTGGGCTCCTCAAAAAGCAAATGCAGTAAATGAATTTTATGTAGCGAAAAATAAAAAATTAAATAAAACACGATAAAGGCCAACAGAGACCGTGAGCAGGAACCAAAAGTATGAACTAAACTGATGAAAACAAACAAAACGAATGGAGTGAAATGAGGTAAATAAAGGGCAAGGAAGAGAGAGGGGAGAGAAAGAGAGGGGGAGGGTGATGGAGATAAAGAGAAATAAAGATGAGTCGGAATGAAAGTGGAAGCTGCATGTGGATTAAAGGGGGGAAAAAGGAGTAGTGGGCGCACAAAACCATTTAAAAAAAACTGGGGAGGAAAAACACCACTCACACATTCCTTCATAAACTTTTCGACAAAAAAACAAACAAACTCAAGTTCGACTCCAGAAATGATATCACTCTAGTATTGTACCAAATAATATAAAAATGGGACGGAGGGTGCACCTACCACGGGCACCATTTGAGAGGCGAGCAAAAATCACCAAATGGAAAAAGAGAAAGGGGAGAAAGGGTAAAGGAAAAGATTTACAAGTCCAGAATAAAGTGAATAAGAAATAGTATTTATAAAGAGTTTTAATGGGAAAACAATTATCAGAAGCTCGGTTGCTTTGCTCCATCCCATACATTTCTTCAGGATCTCATAATTGCGCACCATATGAAAAATCTATTATATAAATAGCCTTTCAAAATAGGGTTCAACATTCGAAAAATATCTGACCCTCTATTCTTTGCTCCCGAGGATAGTTTCTTCAGGATCTCACTGCGGCCCCAGTAAGGATTAAAGTGGACAAAATGTCATTTTTAAAGGTTCAGCATTCGAAAAACAAAGCTAACTTTCGATTGCCTTGCTAAAATCTCAGAATGTACTTTACCACTGTTTTACGTTAACATAGCAGAAGCGCATAAAGTAGCGTTTTTTAATGTTCCAAATTTGAAAGAAACTGATGCTCCCTTGCGATTTTTTCTTCTAAGGGGGAACTGTTTAAGAAATTAAGTTTTACAGGAATGAAATTCGTTGTGCTCCCTTGCGTACTTTGCATACTAACCCCAGTGTATTAAGCGCATTACAAAAATGATTTTCATCATGCTTTCTGGGCATACTTCGAACAATCGTGTGATCACGTTCACGTCATGTCGTCACGTTGCACAACCTTTCGTGAATACTAAGCCCTAAATTCACGAAGGGTAGGGTTTGTGATATACCCCCTATTATTGACGAAGTGTCGGGTTCGAGACGTGAGTATTCGTAGATTTGCAATACTTGTTTTTTTTTTTTTTATAAAGTATCGGGTAAAGTGGACCCATAAGTGTGGGTATTTCACAAATGTTACACCCTACCCTTCGTGAATTTAGGCTTAGTATTCACGAAAGGTCGTGTAACGTGACGACGTGACGTAAACGTGATCACACGACCATTCGAAGTAATCCTGATTTCTGAATTAAAAGCGGAAATTAATTTGAGTTTTGAACCAATTGGTCAGAGGATTCAGTTTAATCTTTTTAAAAAATATTATTACCCCTGGCACTATAATCCCTTGATACCATACTGAATTTAGTACCAAATCGCTTTAGAGTCGACCCTTTTCATTGCCCCCAAAGGTTCTCTATCTTTCCTGACCCAAGTCTGCCATCGCACGTCACGGAGTCCGTCCTCCGAATTGACTGGATATGATCGATAAACGACTCCATGTTACTGTGGAGGGCTACTTGAGTAAGCTTTGGTGCTTGATCGAGGTTGAGTTCACAAGATTTACTTGACTTTTCTATGTCAGAATCCTGCTGGGAGGAATCGAAATCTCACTGGAATATCGGAATAAAGTTAGCAGGAAGAAAAGAAGTGGAACCAGAATAATATTTGCAGACGGTAGGCTACATGCACCAAGAAAAACTATGAGATCACAGTGATAGGATTTACAATCAATAATAAAGAAATAGTTTATAAACAATAATTAGAGTGGAGGGGAATTGAAACTCTCCTCCATTTTCCCCTACCCCTCCCATGCCATATATTCCCCTCCCCCTCTATTCCTACCACTACTCTTATCCTCTCCCTCCCTCAACATTCCTACTCCCTCTCCCCCTCAACATTCCTACCTCCGCAGTTCCCCTCTCTGCCCCTCAATATTCCTACCCTCCACTCTTCCCCGCTCATTTTTCCTCATTCCCCCTCCACTCCTACCCTTCCTCACATTTCCCTAGCCTCTTCTCTCCCTCTCCTCACACCTCCGCTCTTTCCCACCCCTCCCTCCCCAACACCAATCTTCCCATCTTCCTTGCCTGGATTATACTACCGATATGGTTGTCAGTAGTATATCCATGCTCTTAATCTCAGTGATGTGTTAAAAGCCCAGCCTACCTTCTCTCTCTACTCACACCTCGTCTATTCCGTACCCCTCCCTCTCCAACACCAATCTTCCTGGCCTCTTAATCTCAGTGATATGCTAAAAGCCTAATGCAATTATGTCCTGGGGCGATGGTTAGCACACGTTATCCATTACCGTCTACTGGAATGTTTACCTATCTAATGTCATACTCTGAAATAAAAAATGATGTACAGGTTAAGGATCTGCTCGACATATGGACATTAACTCCTTCATCCGGCTATGCGCTTTACTTTATGAATAGTGACCCAAGTTAGTTTCAATGTCATGAATGCTTATTACATCACATCACTGATTTTTTTTTAAATATTATTTTGTATTTCCATAACACGACTGTTCGAGAATATAGCCTGATGGCATAACAACACCAGATCACCAGTAATGATTAAGATAACTTAAAAATGGATTTGGATGTAATAAAAGGTTAGTAAAAAAAATATACACATAAGTAGACTTATCATTTTTATGTGGCATGATTATATAATCTCATAGTTTTGTTATTGTTCAATCTGTCTGTTTACTGGAAAATGGAGGAAGTTACCTTCGAAAATTCGTGTAATTGTAAAGCAAGGCACTTCTTTTACATTTCTATTTTATTTGTATTGCAACACGTGGAACGATTGGACATTACATATGTATATACATGTATATATTGAATAATAAATAGATATGTGTGTGTATTTACACGACATGCTGTGCGCGGAGGGATGCGTTTGTTTAGCATTATGTCCGAGGACATTTTCGGACAGAGAACCAAAAAAAATCATGACAACAATGGTCCTCGGAAGGCGGACAATAGTCCTCGAACGTCGAACAATGAATTTATGCCTTATTCCGTCGACTGTCCGAGGACGAGTAACAATAGAGGAACAATAGTTGTCCTCGGAAGTAAAGCCATGTAAACGTGTGAGTGTGTGTGTGTGTGTGTATGTGTGCATAAACTTAAAATCTAAATTACAAGCGTGAGAAGAAAAAGTATTATCTGCCTTTTTCCGTACAATAGACTCTTATTTTGATAAAGAATGCAAATTTACACAAAATCCTAATTAATTAGAACCCCAGAGAAAAGGCTGTTCACTTTACAATACATATTTCCAGTGCATTTCACCCGTGTTTATGAGTGCCTACAAATAAAATAAAAATAAATTCTGCCTTCTGTTACTTTGCTCCAGTGAGAGGACAAAGAGACTGAATTTAAAGCAATGAATTGTCTGTCCTAAACGAATCATATTTTCGACGCCTAATCGTATAAATATATGGGCGAGAATTTTGGAGAAAACAAAACTAGAAACGAGGGATCAAATCAATCGAGCTTCGTACTTTTGCAAATGCTATTTAGATGCTCTATAAGATATACTGGGTGGGAGTGCGGAATTAAGAGAAAGAGAGAGGCAAAACTCTTGAGTGCTTAAACGTTGAGGAATATTTCTAACCCCTATGTGTGCACTTTTCTTATAACTGAAGATGTGAAATTAAGCACTCTGAAAAAACATGGGGATACTGATTATAA
This sequence comes from Heliocidaris erythrogramma, assembly GCA_025617745.1. Lineage (NCBI taxonomy): Eukaryota > Metazoa > Echinodermata > Echinoidea > Camarodonta > Echinometridae > Heliocidaris > Heliocidaris erythrogramma. Next base: position 22,903,950 of record CM046861.1, on the reverse strand, counting down.
TGATAAAAACTTACGGGTGATATCTGATATTGTGCACCCTTGCCAACCATGGATTTAAACCCATTAGGAACACCATGAAGACTTATCACGATGAACATGATGAAGTAATCTTATGCAATATTTGAAGGCTTACGTTCTGAATGTATAAGCACAACATCATCGTAGGGATAATGGCTTTATGTTTATTCTAGATGGAATCCATTTTGCGGCTTCTTTGTTTCTTCGATCTATTAACTATTAACCACATAATGGACCTAGGAACCGGGTAGCTGGGGGTACTGCAGAAGGTGTTGTGGTTGTTGTCAGCTATGATACTGAAAAGCAGTGCACCACAAAAATCGTTTTTTCTACTTCTGCTTATTTTGAGAATTCAATAGTGAAAAGCACCCCCCCCCCCACAAAAAAAATAATAATAAAAATAAATAACTAAATATAATAATTGAATAAACAAATAAATTAAAGTGCAAAGACTTTTTATTTTCTTGTAAGAAATTTTTCGAGACTTGTAGGATAAAATTCTGTTCTTAGCAGCTCCAGTGGCGAAATCGCTCCTCGGATCATGAACCACGCTATTCAGCCCCACTACACACTCACACACATACACCCACCCCACACCCCCACACACACCAACACATTCTCTCTCTCTCTCTCTACATCTCTCTCTTTTCATTTTTAATGTATGGTCTATAATTTTCTTCCCTTTACTAATGTTTCATTGCTTGTTTGCTATTGTACAACAATATGTTATATGATAACACTACATTCTGGAAATCTAAGTTCTGATTGTATAAAGATTTTTTTCTCAAACCAAGAATAATAATAATAATCAAGCATTCATATTACACAAACAACACACCCACATATCTTTCCTCGCTATGATTCTCACAAAATATGTAACAGGGCCCGGGAAATTTATTTAACAGGATTACAGAATAACGATCATTTGATATGTAAATTAGAAATAAAAGACAAATTAATAAGACGGAGAGACCGAAATCATAAAAGCAAATGTATAAGAAATCAGCTGAAATATCTTACCTCAAAATAATTTATACAGAAATTACGAAACACTGACAAGTCTTTGGAACTGCACAATTTATGTGCATGTAGACCTCCTAGAAATATCACATTGTCCCCATTCCCTTGCACAAATTCAAAACATTCAATGTGATTTCCTTCTTAAAAGGAGGAATCCGAAAATAGCACTCGGGGCAGTCATGCATATTCCGTCTATGCAATAAGCAATACTATTGAATTGTAAATAGTCGCCTGTTTGGTATGATGCCTTTGAAAGACAAATTGGCTTGTGGCACTCGCTATGTATGTGTATGTGTGTCGGTGTCGTAAAATGTATTGTGACAATAAAGAGATAAATTAGAAACACTAAATAAGATGCTAACAAGATTCAGTACATAAATGATCAATATTGATACATCATCTGCAAGCTCTCCCTTCCAATTTCAATCTCGTTATATTAAAACCAAAGTCATTCTACAAAGCGAGAAATGGTTATAAGCATAGATGTTGATTTTTCAGTTAAACATGAATTTGGCCTTTTATCTTTTTGTCGTGATTTTCTTAATATCCATGGCTTTCTTTGATTTACAAAAAATCAATTTTGATTGACATTATGAAGATCGACCAATTTCGATCGAGAGGAAAGATTTCTTTTCAATTGATAACAAATCTTTTGATGGTCAATCTTTATGGCATTGAGTTTGCCGCAATGTCCCAAGCTGCACCCCATATTGATCGATGTGTCAGCATTGACCGGGCTGTCTAACCAAGATATTAAACTACTCAAAACTGAAAGTGGAAGACCTTAATGGGGAAAATGTTATACCTCTATTTGAAATATTATCAAATTTGATGTGAATAACTATGAAACTAGATGCTTTGAGACAGTCGGGTTATAGAAAACAGACAGGCCTAGTAACGAACAAGAACATAGGTAAAATACAGAATCCCTTTAACGTGTTCGTAGAGTTTAATGCCGAAGTTATTTTCTACATTTACTTTCTTTGGTGTGTTTTGTGCATCAGTGTTTTCATAATGTAGGACGATTTCCTCGAACTTTTCCTTGGTATCGTGTAGTGATCATCAGTGGTGTAGCTATATTTGCCCCCACCATTTAATCGGATTTTATCCACTTAGTAAGCCCCCCCCCCCCCCCCCCGACACAACATATGTAAAATAAACCCTAAGGTGAATGATCTGTTTTCTGTTAATACAGAAATTTAAGCGGAAGTATTTTATGCTTAAAGTGATTGATGAAGATGAGAATGAATAAAAGCAAATCACACACATGCAATGAACTGACGTACTAGGTCATTACATTACATGAAATATGAAAGACGAAAAGAAGGACCTTGAATTTTTCTTCTTTACAAAGTGCAGCTTCGAGTCCATCGAACCCGTCTGATGATGAAACACTTGAAAGCAAATGGATAATACCTTGCTATATAGCTATGTAGTAAGCTGAATCAGATACATTAATCTTCATCTTACGACCACCGACTTGACAGGCTCCGTGTTCAAAATATGTGATATAAGCAGTCTCTCTCCCTTCTCTCTACCAACTCTTTCACCCAAAGCTCTGTTAATCTCTCTCTCTCTCTCTCCACCTATCCCTATCACACCATGGACCGTACCATGATCACACCAATCTCTCGCTCTCTCTTCATCTCTCCCTTTTTCTTTCTCTCTCTCTTTCTCTCTCAAACTTTCTCCCTCCATCTTTCATTCTCTCTCTCTCTTTCACGCGCACGCACACACACACACACACACACACGCACGCACACCCACATATATTCTCTCCCCTTCTCACGCACACACGCACTTACACCCAGACACATACTTTCAATCTCTCTCCCCCTCTCTTTATTCTACTTTTTATTCACATTTTTTTCTTTTTCACATTTCATTAGCTAGGAATGAGCTAGATAAATAGCTAATTTGATCATTCTACTTTTTATTCACATTTTTTTCTTTTTCACATTTCATTAGCTAGGAATGAGCTAGATAAATAGCTAATTTGATCATGCGAATGCATTTCATCCACATTCTGTGAGATGTATCATGTCAAACTGATATGCGTGCTACGAAATGTCAAATATTTAACACCTTCTATGTCCTTTCCTCTATCCACTCATCCCCTATCTCATCTTCTCTCCTCTCTCTCTCCCTTTCTTTCTCTCTCGCTCTCTCTCTCTTCTTTTTCTTCTTTCTCCTCTCACTGTCTCTTTCCATTCCCCCTCTCCCATTCTCTCTGTCAGTGAATGTCAGTGAAATATAAATGTATTCCCCCTGGGAGAGTGAACTACCAAACTGAAGTGCAATACACATAATGTTCAGTAAAAATGTGGCTCTGTGGACGTACAGCCACCCCGCCACTCATAGGCATGCTTCCCCCGATAATCACACAAAGATAATTATGATAACCATGATCGTAGGCGAGAATATGGTGGGAAATTGCAAGTCTTCACTCAAGTTGTTGTAATTGTTATCATTGTTATTATTATCATTATCATCATCATCATCATTATTATTACTAGTATTATTATTATGATTATTATTATTATTATCATCATCTTCATCATCATAATCATTATAATTACATTATTTCTCTTATTTTATCATTGATACTATGATTATCATTAATTTCATGATTATTATGATCACTATCATGTCAACTTTGCCAGCCGCCTTGGAGCCTGCGATGGCCATCTGATAAAGTCCCTTGAGAAATCCTACTTCTCCATGCACCACGCGACTCTGTTAGAGAACGTGATGTTCACCTCAAATTACTATTAGCGCAGCTGAGGAGTAGCCAGTCTCCTTAAATAGACCCTTTAAAATATTCATTCTGATGACCACCCTATGAATTGCAGACTGGGTAATCAAACCCACAAGAGTTCCACGAGAATATTAGTTTCTTTCGTTTATTTCCACTTCCATAAAAAATTCAATACATAATGTAAAAATAAAGACATCAAGTTCTTACACAAAAACTAGAACTTACAATGAGTAAACATATATGACAATGCTTTTATAACCAAGGTAATTAAAGTGAAAATCAGAAACTTCAAAAAAGTCGTAAAGGACTTGTGAAGTAAGTCCTCTAGCAAAAAGCTTTTGGAGGAGGTTAACTTTTCATTTATCATTGTCAATTTAAATTCAATTTTCAATAAAAAAAGGAGATATATAAGATGAGAAACAAGAGAATTGAATAATTAAACAATAAAACATGTCAGAGACGGAAACATTAGGTTTATAATAAGCAACGAGGGAGCTGTAAATAATAGAGATACATTTTTGAGTAACTGGATAAGAAGTATTTTTTTCAGTGATCTCTTAAATAATCGTTGATTATGGCAAAAAGATATTTTGCTCTGTATGACATTCCAAATTATAGGGAGATAAAAGCGAAAAGCTTTTAACTCAAAGCCGTATATATGAAACTCTAACAATGAAAACAATTTTACTCCCTGTATTATGAGGAGGAGTAATATAAGAAATCAGTGGATCGTAATGACTCATTCCTGAATAGGCCTATTGATTCCTGATGTCATATCAAAATAATTGTGAATCTCGATATTACTTTTGGGGCATCTTGACCAGACATAGAAAATTCATTTTGTAACCTATATGATGTACTTAAATGCATCCAAATATATGCAAGCATCCAGTGCCTGCATAGCAATGGGTGTTAACAGAATGTTGTTATTGGTTTTTTTTTGCTGTTGTTGTTGAGTTGTTTAATTTTATTATTTTTGTTTTGCCTATACATACCTTGGCATAATTTAGTGTTACGCTTCCATTAACTGATGTAGCCGTCGCAGGTTTAGATCCTTCATGTAGCCTATCGAAATCAACAACGGCGTTTGTTGTGTATTGATTTCACCAATGGTCTCTCATGCAAGTCAATAAAGGACAATTTATATGTTTTATTCATTTATTTTGTCTTCCTTATTCTACACTGCAGGGTTGGCCTGTTAAGTTATGCAAAACTGCTTTCCAGAGGCGCCCTGCAATTTAACAAATAATTCTACCTGACAATGCAAAATACACAAAAATTAGGGAACATGGTAATATTACACCCCCCCCCCCCCAAAAAAAAAAAAAAAAAAATGAAGAGTGAATTAATGGTATTATAAAATATACATATTTGAATAGTAATTTTATCATTCCATTGAGTCAAGATTTAAACCTTTGTATAGTTTTTAAACATATAAAGGGATGTACACGTCTGAACATGACCAGGGAGTATATTAAACAAACTGGCTCCAACGTATGCAAAAGAATCTCGTTTATCTTCTGTCCTTGGGCAGTGTAGCTGGATTGGGCATTTTAAAGAATAACGTATCCTATAATTTACAATTAGTTTGCATATCAATGATATTAGATAAGTTGGTATTAGATTATTTTGTATTTTAAAAACAAGAACACAGTATTGATATTTTATACGCTGCTCTACTGATTGCCATTCCAGCGTGAGTAACAAGGAATGCTGAGATGTATAATAATCCTTACTAAAAATCATTCTACCATATTTATTCTCGAGTTTTTGTATCTTATTGCTATGGATTTTTGCACAGCTTTACCAAGATGTACTACGACAATCAATATAAGGTAAAATCATAGCAAAATACAGATTCTTCAATATTTTGAATGAATGCAATTGTTATTATCATCCGTATACAACCTATCGCCCGAGAGATTTTACCAACAATAGTAGAAACATGTTCATACCAAGTCATAACCGAGTCAAGCATGTCAAGCATAACACCCAAGTATTTGATTTTCATTATATTTTCTTAAAGTAAGTTTCTAAATTTTATTAAAGGGAAATCCAACCTTAATGCTCTTAAAGTAGAACACTGATGATTTTAAATATTGGCTTAATACTTATTATTGCATAGATGGCATAAATTAAACAAGGTTATCCAAATTTAAAGCTTGGAAACATTTGAATTAATGATTATTATCAATTATAAAACGGTAAAATACAGCCCCCGATATAGCAGCTGAAAAGCTCCTTGAACGCTGCTGAGATGTGTGACGACACAAGAGGGGCGAGTCCTGTCTAAGCAGACGATGTCCCATAACATTATACACATTTTTCAGTGCCTGTTTTGTCATCTCCTCTTCACTTATTTCTCTTACTTGACTAGCGTCAGTCTTAATGTTAGTCTGTTGCCTCACTCTTAACTTCGTGTATGGTATTATTTTGATGAAAAATGCAGCGTTAAAAAAATAAAGGAATCAGTCACTTGTAAACAAAATAAGACGCCATTGTATTCTCAGCTGCTTGCACCGCGGCATGTTCGGCGTTTCAAGAGGGAACGAATACCATCCAGCTATTATTCGCAGGGCTTTTCAATTTGAAAATGGGGTTTATTTCATTGATCATTGACCCTTCTCCTGTGTATTTACAATCAAACGGTTTTAGTTATCAGAATCAGTTCACTTTCCCTTTTAGAATGGTGTGAAATAAGGTCATGTTTAAATGTACCAAACTCTTTATAATTTGATAAATAATTGCATTGCAATTACGTTCATTCATTATAGGACGTCGTCTGCTTAAGCAGGATCGATCCCTCGTATGACGACATCAAAACATCGCTATATTTCTGGCGAATCCTCGGATATTCCACATGCTGAGAAGAGCTTTTATTTATGTTGTTTTTATAATCATCATATACGCAGTTGACATAAAACTTATACGATTGCCATCTGTAAGCTTCCCAATTTCTAGTGATACATTAATTGCCATATTTGTGATTTTCTTGAGTGTTCTACTTTAAGGTGCTCTGAAAGAAAGAGGGAAAATCGGAGAAGCGAACTGGTGAAAATTTGAACGAAATCGTACAAGCAAAAAGAAAGTTATGAATTTTTGAAAGTTGTAACCACTATACATATGGGAATTTCAAATTGGCCGAATAGGTAATGTCACTGTGATGTAGTTGCGGACAACTCCCCCATTTGCTCCAACACACAAAATGACTAAAATGTCATTTTTTTTCAAATGTATTACTCAGTAGGATCTTTTTCTTTCATGATGACCTATAACAATATGCTATCTCCAATATATTTTGAGTACTGCCCTGAGGGTAAAGGCGCTTCGGAGAAAACTGCAAATTAATGACATTTTTGTGTACGACAAGCGGGAGAGTTGTGCACAAGTATGTCACAATCGACTCACCAAATTGGCAATCTGAAATTCGCATAGATGTAGTGATCTAATTTTTAAAACGTCCAATACTTTCATATTCAGATTTCTTTCAAACTTTCACCATCCTGTTTTTCTTATTTTTCTGCTTTAACACAAATCATCTTATTACCAAGGTTGGATTGCCCTTTAAAGCAGATAACCGGAGAAATGTCCCATAAAATAAGAAATAGGACAAATTATACATTTTTGGAAAGCTAATCCCCCAAAGAATACGATGAAATTAAATTTTAGAGATGTAAGCTTGTTCAAAAAGATTATCAGGACTTTTTTTCAAGACCCCTGACAGGGTCTCAGATGGGCCACGAAAGCGAGAATTCTTGCACTAGAAACATGACGTCATTCTCGGGACAGCTAGCTTACGGTATACGACTTGACTGTACTGTATCTGTATGAATCGTATATGTGTGTGTGGCTGCTGCAGTGATTCACCCAGTGATTGATGGAATGACGGTGTGATTCCAGGTTCTAACATCTGAATCAGGGCCAAAATCAGACATTTTGTCAACAAGATTTTCAAAGATTGGAAGAAATCAGTAGCTTACCTCGAACCGTGAACGTTACGCGCGCGCGCTGTATTGACGTGATCGTGAGCTAGCTAGAAGCAAGCAAATGTGTCCCGAGTATTACGTCACATTTCCAAGGTTGAAAAAGAAACTGCTCGCGGGGCGAAAATATGCGAATATTATGAAACATTGTCTTATGCTCTAGGACTGTTTCAGTTCATTTTCAAGTTCAGTTTATTGTTTCATATTTCACATTTACAGTGCTTTTACAGTATAAATGGTACAAACAATATAATTGGTACAGATAAATGGTACAAACAAGCATGAAATTTATTGTCAGAGAAAATAAAAGAAGGTGAGTACCTTACATCTATGCAGTATTAATTTAAAAGACTGGACTAGAATAAAAGTGAAATAATGAGGAGCCTAATGAGAAAGATATACGCTTGTGAGTTATAGGCTCCAAAGAGTAATTTTTAATAAAAATAAAAAAGTGGGAACTAGCAATGCATGATACAGCAATATGAGTATGTAAATAAAATTACTGTATCGAGCAAAATAAAATAATAATCGATCAGTGGCATAATATTCATCATAATATTAGATGATATGATAAAATATAACATAATATTATATAATCTAATAAGTATTCATATAATTTTTCTCAAGGTTCCCTAGATCGATAGCCAACGAGAACCATAAAACAAAGAAATATGTCTACATAAAAGGGAAAATTTCGGTCTCTTGTGGGCCATCCGTCTAATGAACCCTGGAAAAACTGTCAGAAGGCCAGGGAGACCTAGTGGGCTGTCGGTCTCTTGGAATTTTGGTCCCTTAAGATGTTGGTTTTTGGCATCAGCTCCTACCATTGCCTACATTATTGCACCACATGCATACCACTCACATTAATTTCTTTCGAATCTCATGGAGCTGTGAAATAAATCTTCATTACAGAAGTGATTGAATGTAGGAAATGTTAAAGTGTACTCTTTGGAAATACTGTAAATCAATGTATTATTTAGAATTATTTTGTTTTTATTTTAATGCGCTTTCAAAATTCTCCTTCCACCACGCTTAACACACACACACACACGCCCACACAGAGACACACACACACCCACTCTCTCTCTCTCTCTCTCCTTCACTTTCTCCCAATTCTAAACACATGTAATTGTTATGTTTTTCAACTCCACGCTTTCACGATATATTGAATATTTGCCTAGAATGTATAGAATATATATATATATATATATTAAAACACTTTTTTAAAATTTCTTTATATATATATATATAATATATATATAAATTACCTACCTTAGTAGTTTTTAAGCCTGTTTCGTTGAGGGCTTCTATCATCTCTATATAATCTAAAATTAACAGCCATTTCTCTGTAAAGACTTTCAAATGGAAATATTATCAATATGATAAAAAAATTAACTGTTGATAAGAATAAATGGTGGTAGATCATGGGCATTGAGAGAAGGTATTGATGAAGAAGATAAATAGATATGATAGAAGAAGAAGAAGAAGAAGAAGAAGGGAAAAAAGAAGAAGAAGAAGAAGAGAGAGAGAGAGAGAAAGAGATCGTTTAGAAACTCTTTTGGGAAGGGGGATTCTAATAATAGCTCAACAGTATGATATCTCAATTCGCTTTACAAGAAAATAAGCTCGCTTGAATAAAATCACTTGTGTAGGAGTTGTAAATTGTAAATTGTAAATTGTAGGAATTGTAAGCTTTTAAGCAGTCCCCTCCCATTGTGATGAATCGTAATTTCGGAAACAATTCATGTAGAAAAAGACTACCAAGAAAAGGGGGGAGGCAATACTAAAAGAGAGGCAACTCATCAAGCCGAAAATTGTTTGTTGTACAATCAGTGTTGATCCTATTGCATATCACTATTCTAATTCTTTTATACCACTGTTGATTTTGACTGTTACTCCATGTGTCAACAAATTGTCAAGGTATATAATATAATGAATTAGGCAATTGATCTATCATTGGTCACTAATATACGATATAGGAATGAGTCATTAGATCAAAATACAATGTTTCATAATCATCGTAGAGGGCGTATGAAATAAAATATGAATTAAAGCCTATATTTGCTATAATTATATGTCTGTCTGCATCATTTCTGTTTTAAAAGTCATCTCTGATATAGTATCTTTGCACACAGTAGAAATTCCTATCCCTATTGCACTTAAGAGCATTTTCTTTAAAGAATAATTAAAAAACAATAAATTTGAACAAAATCAGCATTCTAAAAATACCTGAAAAGTAAGTTTAGATCCATTTTAAAATTTAGAAACAGCGTTCATAGTTTTAGTAATGACATAATCTTTCTAAACATGTATGTTTCCGAAAATCATCACAAAATTTCCCAAAAGGCTATTTTTTTACCACTTAACAACGGACTATACAGGGAGTTCACGGCGTTTGCCCCACATCTCCGTGTGGGATTCCTTGATGCAGATCACAAAAAAGATCTGTCAGCAGTAAGGGATCCACCTACTCGGTATTGGGCGAATCTGAGTTCATTTCAAAGCATCTTGAAGGATTTCTAATATTTCATTCAAAGACGTTGTTAACAGATTATTTTGTGATCAAGACGTCCCTTGCAAAACCCCAGGTTTATATTTCGTTTTTGTAATCGCCTGCAACAAAAGTGTGAAGTTTTTATTTCAAGGTGGAATTACTCAAAGGACATAGATAAGTAGTTAAACGGGAGTATCAGGATAAAAATATTCCCCGCCTTTTCATATAGCTAAGCATTCCTTTTTGATACTTTAGAGACTGAGAATTTTTTTATTAACAACCAAAAATGATAAACGTTAACCTTTTAACAAGCTCATCAGGAGGGGCAAAACGTCTGAGCATACGGCGATCCATTTAGCTGAGCAAGGAAAATAATTCTAAGGGCCCTTATTTGCGTTGGAGTCGGGGTATCCCCGGATGAACCTTATTAGGTGAAGAAAGTCGAACGCTGAAATAGATTGAAATAGACTGAAAACTTTAAAAACCTAACTCAACAAACTGAAATTCCATTAACCCATTTCTTGTGCAAGTCAGCGCAGGTGTCTAAAAATGTGTTTGTTTCTCTGTGAATTTAGTATCCACTCAAATCAGCTAAATATTATTTTATTTGTTTGTTTAATGATACTTCGTTATCTAATCGTGAATCTTAAAAGAAACCGGTCACCCCATTTTGCAAATTTTAAGTTTGGTATATTAACCTTCCGGAAGACATACCATTGTTACACGAGATAGCGTTGCGACCGAGCAGAAAGTTTGTGTGAAATATAATGTAATGTAAAGAGCGCTAAAATCAAAGAATTTACAAATTTAATGGTTCCCTAGTTATTAAATTCTATACTTTTTTCATTTGTTGGAAATACTGCCACCCTCTACCCCCAACCTTCCAATACGCCAATGGTTTATAACGATGAACATGATGAAGATTAGCGCAACACTTGTCAAGAAGAAGACACGTCAAGGAACTAAAGTGTGTTGTATAGTAGACTACAGAGAAATATAGGTTACGTCCAATAGTACTTTCACCGTAAGTAGAGGCAAACATGGGCTTGGCCCTCGTGGGACGTGATCTGGCAACAAGTATGTGATAAAAAAGTGGCGAGATAGCCTGCTCTCATGAATTATTCACATGTTAAAGGTACATACTAGAAAAATAATCAAGAAGAGATTTCTTCTACCGAGGTAGTTAAACATAGTCTGAACCGGATTGGTCTGGTTGTAGGAAGAATTCAACACACACGTATTAAAATCGTATTCATATAATGACAAAACTCTTCCCCCTTCTTTTGGGTGGAACCAGGGAGATGGGCTCGCCGATGCAAGAATAACTCTTCCTTGACAACTTCTTTTCTCCCCCCCCCCCCCCTCTTTCTCTCTGTCACTCTAAAACACACTATACATCGGGTTCCTATATCACGTTTTTTGTCAATCAACGGTATCTTATAGGCCCTATGGTCCAAAGGCCCTATTTTTTCAGGTTTGAAAGCTCTTCAGACGATCCAGAACGGAGGCCTTGGGCGCCAGCCTCGAGATTGGGGCTTCGGCCCCTCTCAATTCTCAAAAGTCCTAGATCCTCCTGTGCAGTATTTATTAATTTTTTTTCTAACAAATGCATTAGTAATACTGCCTATGCATGTTCTACAAGACGTGTGGGTTGTTGAAATAGTGCCAGTGTGTATTTACTTATGCATCTTAGGTGTTGTAGCTTCCCATTTGTATTTTTTAATGCATATCTCATCATAGGCGTCAGAGGAAGTGTTATTATACAATGCATATTCATTTATTGTATCATGCCAATGACATTCCTCTACTTCGTGTTGTAATGACATAGTCTACTGACTTACACGACATATGAATTCCATAATAAAATATAACGAAAATCAACCCTTGCTATTCTATCACTACCTTTCAACCGCATGTTATTACGTAAAGTGATTGGTAAACAGGCTGAGAGCGTTATCGCGAAAGATGAGTAACATTACACATGCCCATAGCAATGTATTTAACATGGAATTTAATATAATGAGTTGTCATAACAATATTATGAGATTCTAATGTGATGTAAAGTTGTTTTCATGGTGCATCTCCAGTGAGTCATGTATAGAGCTACACTCTGCTTACTATGCTTACGGGTAAAATTAGTTGAATATAGAATATGGAATAAAGAAAAACATTATTAGTGAATTAAAGGAAATTCGTCGAAAGTGGATACATTATTGTTCATTTTATTATCAATAACAATGATAATGAAATTCGAAATACAGATATGACCGACAGCCACGGCATTACCAAAATACAACTGTTCTTCCACGAGGTCCTGTATAATGCATTTAGCATGCATGAAGAGGCAAAATTTCAATCAGGAACAACTAAGATTTGAATTAGGATTCATGGAGGGCAAATCAATATGCAATGAACATGCTTATGATTACTTTTGTTGTTATTCTAAGTAGCTTTCTCATATACTAAAACCATGTATTGTCTCAAATTAACCCCACTTGCTCACAATAATACTATTTTCGTCACATCAGAGATTACATAACACAAAGAAATACATGTGTATTATCATGTACTATCGCATAAAATTAAAATGTGCAATTCCGGATATACCTATGCACATCATGTTTTTCGTTGTCTAAACTTAAATGGACAAAATCATTTTATCTTGAAGCATGGTGTTGTATTCAGTGTGTTATAAGCCCTTGTCGTGACGTAAGTTCATGTTCCAAAGCTCATGAAATGAAAATGAATTCATAGGAACCTTGTTATAGAGACTACTCTTGTAAAAAGAAATCTCAATATAACAAGGTATGCCTTTATCTTATATTTATGTTGTTTATTTTAGCTCCCGTATAAAAGGGTTTCATTGCAGAATGTGATTTCGTTTGTCCTAAGGACTTTATTATAATTTATCGAGGTGCCACTGACCATGCTGACTGTCTATTTGCAGGGTGTCAGGCCATACTGGACTCTACGACCCGGTACGCGAAAAATTTTTTCCTGTACCTTTGGGGCTATCCAATATGAATAATCATGAAAGAGACTACAAGTATCGGACTTGTATTTTCTTACTCAGTTTCACCTTATTTTTAAAATCAGCAAAAGAAAATTTCGAGATTCGAACTCGCGGTCCTTTCATCGATAGCGCACCAGATTATCCGATTGCGCCACACAGAACAGCTGCTCAGTGGCCTTGCTCGTTTTATCATATCCCTACAGTTCGTTTTTATGACTATTCATGCCGACTAGTCTTGACGGAATAAACCGTATTACTTGTCATGCGCATGCGTACTCTCATCCCTAAGACCCAAGTCATGAATATTCATATTGGATAGCCCCAAAGGTAAAGGAAAAAAAATTTCGCACCCGGTTCATTATGCATAGCAATCCTCTATCTGGAGGGAAATCTACCCTTTGTTTCTTAGTTTCTGGGCAAGCAACTTTTTAAATAATAACAATAACAATCCGTTCTTGTATATAGCGCATGCCACATTATTATATAAAGTCTTTATGCTGACCTGCAAAAAGGCTGGATATTAACCACAGTCCTCGGTGCAATCAAGGAATAGCTCTTACAAGAAACCCACTTACTACACCTCATCATGTGCGGAGATTTCTTGTCACGGCCGGGGACGAGACTAGCCTTTGCCATTGGTTGCTGTACAAAATCCAACCCCCCCCCCCCCCCCCCGTCCCCAGGGATCGCCGCCCATGCTAAACTGTGTATTTTTCATATCTTGTCTGTATTTCTAATTGTCATTTTGTAAATTCATGTTATAGGTTCCTCGATACTGTTCATTTGCTCATTAATGTGTATTTTCCAGTTCCCTACTAGGAACCTCAGTCTCTCCTAATAGACCTGTTTACTACTGGTTACTTTTGAAACAAAGATTGTTCTTGACAACCTGAAAACTTGTCAGAGGCTTGTCAGACATAGCAACAAGTAATGTATGCAAACTGGATTCCAAGTATTGTAGTTCATTCATTAATAACAGGTTAATGGAATACCTCGTTACTAGGTCCCCAGGAAAGAAACATCCATAAATTTGAATCACTTAGTAAACAGGTCTATATTGTCCAGGAAAAAGTCCGATGATGAACTTCAATATAAACGCTCATGCGAGACCCTACAGGGCAATAGATGGCGCTGTTCCATAATCATGCACTCATCATACTGGTTTTCCCTGTCTAATTAATGAAGACATCAACCAACTCACAGTCGTTCAAAGGAGAATTAACACTAGAATATAAATGTACTGATGTTAAAAGGTGTAATATATTCTTAATCATTGGCCTGTATCATTTTAGAATTAAAATATCAGAAAAGGGTTTAAATCAAGACATTCTAGCACATGGTATCATCTGCTAAAACTTTACATGAGGGCTGCCATTTTCTTGGTGATATGGAGCTGTACATGAACCACTGGAAACCGTTCCGGTCAGGAAGATATTTTTAATCCTCGAGCTAAATTGCTTCTCTTCATTACCAAAAATCCCCGTATATGATGGAAAATACATATACATGATATTCTAAAATTTGAAAATTATACATTTCTTTTTAAATTCTCTGGTTTTGCTAAATAGAAATCGATTTTTTGAGCTTGCCTGGCAGAGCAGAACATAATTTATACAACGCGCATTCTGACTATTGAAGTCCATTATCTCAAAGCAGGTGAATGCATAGCTTGTCACTATTGACGCTCGGGAAAGTTATCATCCATAAATTTGAATTAATTTGCTCCGTAACGTACGTCATAGTATCAAGAAAATAGATTTATATTTAGTAAAATAGTAATTTCCAAGGAAATATAAAATACATTTTCGTTTTTAGAATATATGTATGTATCTGTTAAATATTTTAAATCTCAAATGGAATTTTGTATCAGGAAGAAAAACAATTTTGCATTCGGATTAAAAATATCTTTGTATACACATCAAGAAAATGGCAGCCCCCAGGTATTGCTAGCAGACGATAAATTTTGCTGAGAACACCTTATAAATATTTTGAATATTTCAACCACTTACCTTTGCTTTGAATACTTATGTTGGCTTGTGACTTTGTAGATCGCGATGGACAGAATAAAAGCACAGGTTTAAGGTGATTGGTCGCCTAATTTTTTTTCTTCTAATTTCCCATGATTTATGTTGTAAGTTGGCCGATGAATGTTGTAGTATAACCCTTTAAAAGCCCCAACCTGACAAATTGGGAGCTTGTCCGGAGACAACTCAGGACCTATTCTTCTACTTAAATGTCGTTTTTATTGATTTTTGTTTCTTTTTGCCAACCACCAAGGGTTAAGTTGTTGATCACATGCACCATTCAGGCAATGTGACTTGATCTGATTGTATTAAAGTATAAAACTTCCATATTTTCTTCTATTTTGTTAGCATCAGATATCCTATTCTAATGTGTGTGTGTCTCTCGTCTTGTTTTATTCTATTTAAGGTGCAAATTCAATATCTGGACGATTGTTTGTGTTCACATTCGCCAGGAATTATGAGAATGCAAACGATGCCCGCCTCCTGCTTGTCAACCAATCACCTGGGAGGGCACAAGTCTTCATCAAAGTACCAAGTCTTGACATGACTCGTCTCGCATTGGTAGAACGACACTCAACTTATGATATCAGTCTACCGCCTGCAGTGGTTCCAACAGAATCATATGATGGAATCGGTGGCTATGCTGTGATTGTGAATTCATCTGCAGATATTTGTGTGTTTGGTATCAACGATGCCCATCCAAGATCGATGGACGGCTTCACAGCCTTGCCCGTATCGACCATGGGAAACGAGTATGTCGTCGCGTCTTTCAATCCTTGGACAGAATCACAAATCAGTATCGCAGCCGTCGAAGATAACACAGAAGTGACAATCACGCTAGCCACAGAGTGGAAGCATACTAACATTGATTTGAAAAAGGGCGAAAAACTCCGCTTCAACTTGAAAAAGTTCCAAACAGTTCATCTGGATGGAAGGAATGATCCCACTGGATCCCGGATAAAATCTAATAAACCTATCTCTGTCCTGACAGGCTGCCGTTGCGCATTTGTTCCGGAAGATATAACGTCATGTGACCATCTCGTAGAGCAGATCCCTCCATTTCATCAGTGGGGAAGGTCATTCATTGCTTCTGCTTTCATGGGGCGTTCGTCATCCACTGTCTATCGACTCATCGCAGCTCGACCAAACACCCAGGTTGACTCTTCAGATGGAAACCTTAATGGTACACTCAGTTCTGCAGGTGACTTTATCGAGTTTGAAACGAATCAGTTAGAAGCAGTATACATCCATGCATCTATGCCATGCCTTTTGATAGCCTATGCTAAAGGGTTTGCTTCAGATTCAAAAGGGGATCCTACCATGACTGTAGTACCTCCATTAGACCAAGGTGTCCATTCTGTAAGATTCGTCACATACAATCTGACTAGAGACCTGGATGAAGTCCAAAGCTACGTCACTCTTCTTGGAGAATGTTTCACGTTAGAGAATTGCACCATAGGTAACGAAAAGGTTAGTACTACACACTATGAAATTAGGGTGCACTGACTTTAGGGTGCAAATTTGGGAGGAGCACCCGTATATCTACTCGGGTGGAATATTGCACCCCATTGGTGCGCTTTCAGAAACCGGGGTTCAAAATTGTGTAAGGTTAAATTCTGCACCCTTCGGTCAGAAGTATATAGTCTTACATGAATACCCACACCAGCATTGTTGACACTTATGTCACAATATCTCATGAAGTAAGACTAATTATTCAAAGGCATAGAAATTTAATAAATTACAAAAATCCATTTCGATCAGCTTGTGTCGTAAATTTGTTTAAATAAAAAATCTCCGTAATGACGTTTTTCAAGAGAGTAATCGTGCAAATTAAGACTAACATAAACCGGCTTGCAGGTTGACAGCAACCAACGTATCGGTACTTGTAGTGCTTAAGGACGTACGTCTGCCTGATGGCAAGCCCAGCCGGTAAGAAGAAACTCTATATTCCAGTTCACTGTTATATTTTTAATGGACCAGAGACAAAATTCAATGTGTAAAATTTTTAAATTCATATAATCAATGCTCTATCACCGAATTACGCCTAGGCAAATGACTGATATTAGATCATGCAAGCAGAATAGCTGAGCTGAATAGTGACCGACAAGGTGTCTAGCTGTAGCTAGGCCTGGGGAGCGTTTCATCAAGCGTTTTGTCAGTGATTTTTAATGACAAATTTGCTCTCAGCCAATCAGATGCAAGGATTTCAGTAGCTTATAACAATTGTCGGTAAAAATCACTGACAAAACGCTTGATTAAACGTTCCCCAGGTCTACCCCTCTGCGATCCCGATCGAGGTGATGGCATTGCCGATGGAACTCTGTCAGTTTACCAAAGGTGATCTCTTCAAACTTGGCTGATCAAAGTTTTTTGCTTGCTGATCATCGTTCAGTTTGGCTTCAGCCAACGAGACCGACAGCCACGAGAGGCCGACAATGTAGTGGGAGGGGGCTTCTGAACCCTATTATGGATATGAGTCAGAAACTGAAAGTCCACGACAGGGGCGGATGCAGGATGTAGTAAAAGGGGACAGGGCTGTCAAATTTGTCAGTTGGGGAGGGGGGGGAAAGATTTTCTTTGTTATTGCCAGTCCTCCAAAAGTTGCTCATGGGGGGGGGGGGGGGGTGTCATATTTTATGGGGTCCAGTCCCCCCCCCCCCCCATAATTCTCTGACAAGCAACAACAAAAATAATATCATTTCTAAAAGGGGGAACAATAATAAAAGGGGTACAATGACGTATAATTTTCTTGCAAAGGGGGGGGGGGGGGCACGAGACGGGATCCCCCCCTAAATCCGCCAGTCTTGCGGGGTGGGCCTGTTTACAAGTTTTCTCGGAGGATAAATAGACCGATATTGTTAGCCTCGTGGGCTCCCAAACTATTGTGCTCGATCCGGGTTTTTTTTATATAGGTTTTCTCGGCCAACTTCGTAAGCTTTTCATTCGTTTTGATACATGGGTCATTCATATTCGCGAAATACCGATGTAGGCTTGAGAATGTCATTAAAAATGGCACTTCGTTCATTTGAATTACTTCTTTGGTCAATGGAATTTGCACTTGTATCATTCAATTTAACAGCCGGTTACAAATGCGCAGTTTGCATTCAAATTCGTCAACGCTGGTAAAGTGGACGTCCGGATCATTCAATTTCACACCTGGTCATTCAACATAACAAAGTTATCATTACAATGGTATATGCACATTTTTCTCATCTAACAAAAGTGAGCTTTATTCTTTATCAGTATCCGGTGATGTGTTTAAGAAAAAACTCCTTGCATACCACCTAAGGGTCATGGGTATCAACAGGCGGGGGGACAGGGGGGGGGGGGGGGGGCCCACCCCCACGATTAGAATGGTGATTGTGATTATGACTGTGGTAGAAAGACTACATATAATGTACACAAATATAAATGGCCCAAAAGAGATCATGTCCGCCGAATAAATTTTCAAAAAAAAAATGAACATGTCGGTGATGTGACTAGGTATAAAATAAAATTATATATGATCGTTCAGTTGCTAAATAGTGTTGATTTAGTGGGTATACAACCCTAGTGGGAGCAAGTGAAATGTTTGTTGCTCACTATACCGTATAATTAAAAATGAATATAGCACGGAACGAAGCTAGCGGATTTATATGAAGATTGGGTGAGATTAACACGATTAAAGACCTCAGCCTGACCGAATTTTGAAATATACCCTTTATTCATCCACGGGGAGCTATATATTTTCTGAACAAATTGAAACCAACTTCATGAGATTCCGTTTCCTGTGGAATGAGTAACAGCGTCCCGAATGTTGAGCCCCGGTGGTTTGGGCCCCGTCTCTGAGGAACGCTACTTTGCGGGGGGTGAAAATTTGATGACGACATATCGTGTAGACGCACTCGGAGCTGTATACATGACATGTCGTCACACGTCTAGCGACCCCCTGCAGTGTTACGCCATTTTTTTTTATGGATAAACGGAGACGAAAATTTATGAATAACCAGGGTAATTATATTCTTTGTTTACTAAGCTTTACGTCAATATATGGTTGTTTTGGGTCAGGCTGAGGTCTTTAACGTGTTTATTTTGTCTGCAAAGCGTGTGAAGTTGTATGCAAAGAAATGAATTTGAATTCACGGCTGGCGTTATTACGTAATGACAGTTTTATGAAATCGAATGCTAAAAAACAAATTTGAATGATAAAACACATCTACGGTGACAGAATCGGTGAATTTGAATGCACATAAAATGAATTCGTGTGGCCAGCTTACGAATTTGACCGAGAAATCCTATATTTTAGGCAAGAACCCGCGTATGCCTGTAGTTATAGTTCAAGAGAATGTAATTCCTATCCCCAGGGGCGGATCCATGATTTTGTAAAAGAGGGGGCATAGAGCCGGAAAAGTAAACAATTAAGGAGGCATTGTTTTTTAGTGTGTACTTAAGGTATGCCAGTTGGGTTTCAAAAGAGGGGCCGCGGCCGATTCGCCCCCTCCCCCCTCTGGATCCGTACCTGCTATTCTGTCATGGATGTGGAGAATGGGATTGCATAGTGTTGGTGGTCGATCTCATTAAGTGTAGAGGTTGAAAAAAACCCAATAATAGATCATTATTTTATCCTCATTTCTATTGGAATCATTTTTACAGATCGGTTTTAAGAGAGAATAAGAGAGTATGAGAAAAATGAAAGCCTGTGAGAGAAGATGGTAGGGAGAGAGAGACAAAGAGAGGGGGCAAAAGGAATTGGATATTCCTTCAAAAACAGAATAGGACTGGTAATACATAGATTGTATCATCAGCTGCTATTGTTGGTTACTAGTTAATTCAATTCAAAATGCGGAGGCCGTTTTTTATCCCTTTTCATACAAAAAATTATTGGTAGCCATTAGGCTCTATTGCGCTGGTGAGGGCTTCGGAACAAGCCCCTATACTGTTTTCAGTATAGATGCCTTCTATTCTGAATTTTGGGACAAGCGAGGAAAAGAAAGGTTATCACATTTTTCAAGTTCCTTCGGGGGGGGGGGGGGGGGAGGGGGCACACATTTCCTTCCACTCGATGTGTAACTATATGTCAGATTTGGTTTTTGGCTGGCACGTAGGGGCACGTGCATTCCCGGATACGCCGCCAATAAAAATAAGAGAATCTTGGATACGCCATCTTAATTAATCTTCATATTTATATATATGGAATTGCTCGCCCGCAATCTCATTTTAATAAAGCCTTTCCTGTCTTGACTTTTAACAGAATCAAATGCCTATAAATTTACATTATAGGTCTATAATCCGTATAATTTGCAGGAATCATGATACAAAATTAATATTGTGATATAGAAAAATAAAGATACCATCTTATTTTACTTTTCTCGACATTCCCGTCAGATATCGCTCTTCCTCTCCTCCCTGGTGCAGTTAGAGTTGCTTCCTATCTGTTTTTGGGACATAAGTTTGTATTTGAAGGGATAATATCAAGAATATGCCCTTTACGGCTTTACCAAACAGAAATAAAAGAAAAATTAAGAAAATAAAAAATACAAACATCTTGATAACGAGTATAACCTTTCAGCATACAGTTAACAAGAAAATTATTCATACCCCTTGGAAAATTCTAGTTTTTTGCAGTTTTCCTAAAAATGAATGGTTAACTGAATTTAATTACACATCACTTGAATACATTTAGTTATCATCTGCAAATGAATGCTGTTTCTGGTTTCACCTCATTTGCATAACAATAGAACAGGTGAATTATCCAAACTGGGTGATGTTCAAAATTATTCATACCCTTGGTCATCTATTGACTTTGTCAATCAGTATGAATCCAGTCCTTGTGATTAATGCTCGTAACACTTTCTTCACACTGTCACAATGCTTCTGGAGGTCTCTACTGCGATATCAGGCCAATACCTGGTCTCCAAAGGCCCAATCTCCTTGAGGATGTTGTCCACACATGCCATCACCTGGTCTTCAGGGGATTTGGTGGATTTAAAGCAGATTTTGTGTTTGCAGGTGGTGTAGTTTTAGACGTCATGAGGATAGAACTATGATATTGATATTTCGTTAATATTCCTTACATTTTAATGACAATTCTGTATTTCTAAGTTGAAACAAAGCACTCTTCCTGGAGGGACTTCCCTAGAGGCCTTCACTGTTGCACTGTCAAGGGAAGGTATTTCCTGATACTTTTGTTCCATTATTATTAAGAATGTTTAGGGAGGCCATGGTAGTTGTCTAAAGGTTGGATGGTGCCAATTTTATCAGTTTATTCAGTTACACTGATTGACACATTTTTGATATGGACACCTGCAAGTGAGTACTCTAGTGAAGCTTAAAATACTGATCTTTATGTTCCAGTGCACTGTCAAAGTGGTAGCATTTTGTGCACTGCAGCTGGTAACATGGAGGGCATATGGTATAAATTTGGTTTACATTCATTTTGATATCAAGGATTGTAGCTTTCATACCAAAGATACAAAGAATATACCATATGAAGAATGATATACAGTAACAGTCAATGTGGGATGTGTATGGTACTCAAAGGTTACATACTGTTATTCATGGTGACCTGACGTTAGAGTCATGCAATGACTTTAATATCACCAACATGGCCTTCCTGAGCACTCTGATTAAGAATGGGACCAATGAATAATGGTGAACCCTCCCACAGGCAGTGCAAAAGGGAAGGGCTCTTCAGGAATGGTGCTTTGCTTCATAAGTAGATACAGAATTTTCATTAAAATGCATGGAATAAATGACCGAAAATTTCAATATCATAGTCCTGTCATCATGAAGTCGATAACTGCATCACCTGTAGGACACGAAATCTGATGAACTCCCTAAAGGTCAGGTGAAGGCATGTGTGGACAACATCCTCAAGGAGATTGAGCCATTTGAGAACAGGTACTGGCCTGATATCCCAGCAGAGACCCCTCCCCGGAAGCCTAGTGACGGTGTATTAGAATAAAGTGAATTACAAGCATTAATCACAAGGATCGGATTCATACTGATTGACAAAGTCAGTAAATCACCAAGGGTATGAATAATTTTGAACATCGCCCAATTTGGATAACTCACCTTTTCTATTGTTATGCAAATGAGGTGAAACCGGAAACGGCATTCATTTGCAGATGATAACTAAATGTATTCAAGTGAAGTGCAAGTAACTTCATTTAACCATTCATTTTTAGGAAAAATGCAAAAAACTAGAATTTTCCAAGGGGTATGAATAATTTTGTTGTTAACTGTATATACGCATGCTTTATTTCGGGACTGAGCACTCTTCGTATTTATACTCTTTGGTATATGAGTAATATAAGCTGTCAAACTGCAGACGACCCCACGAATGGCCCGATGGATCTCTTCGAGGTCCGCACCTGGCGTCTATACTTTATAATGTCTGTGTTCCATTGTGGGTGAATTATGAAATATCGGCAATAACCTTTTCACTGGTTGCCGCCAGGCTGTGAAGAGGCGAGAATGGTGATCGATTGACATCGACGTTGCACCCATTAGGGTGCACATATGCACCCTAAAAGGTTCAAGTGTGCGCTCTTAATTGGGGTGCAGATTCTGCACCCTAAAGGGTTCTGCTATTTTACCAAAGGTCTGCACCCCTACGGGTGCGAAACTGCACCCTAATTTCTTAGTGTGTAATGATAATAATGGTCTTATTTACCTAAGGTAGCCTAATCAGTATTACCACGGCTCTTCTTGAGGGACTGGCAGTTATTATTACCCAGTATTGCCGGGAAGCCATTTTACACACCCGTGTAGAGAGCGACATAATGAGTAAAATGCCTTGTCTAAGGATGTCAGCACCGAGTATTGTTGAGTATTGTTCAAAATTTTAAGTTACAAATGTTTGGACAAATTTTGTCCCAACCTAGCTCTATGACCTACTGGCTGTCTCTATGACCTACACTGATTGTCTATAATCCTATGCATGTATATTAACTCTGTAATTAAAAAACGCAAGGACTTGCATAACGGTAAAACTTGAACGTATCACCTTCCATCACTAAGGAATCTCAACCTTAACATTATTTAAAAATCTATTAACCCTATGATTTATGTTCGCAGATTACAGAATTAAGAGGCAGGGTCTCATATCGTCAGATTGGGAGCAGTCGTTACTGCGTAGCTCGTTTACCAGTGGATAATGGAATCCATACCATCTCATCTCATCATCACTACGTCCCATTCGTGGCGTTTGCCTATGGGTTTGCAGACTTCAACTCTTATTCCTTCCCAGTAGGTATGGCAGCGAACACGTTGACTTGTAACACTAGAGGTGTGGAGCACTTCTGCGTGGAGAGAGTGGTAGCCATACTTCCTGATGGGGTATCGAGAGGAACAATCGATCAACCGCAATGTGACTATTCAGAATGCGTCAATCCAAGTAAGCTTCTTCGTAACATGGTCTGTTTATACTACGGTAGAAATCACGATTTTAATAACACCGTGATGTCACAATGGAAGTTGCACAAGGTGCACATTAGAGCTACGTTCGACCTACGGTTATGACGGTTAAAGGCGGTTACATGACCGTCCCAGACATTGACGGTCGGTGTTTGTAACGGTTATACAACGATACAGCAACGGTCTGTAACGGTTTGTAACGGTCGTTACCACGGTATGTAACGGTCTGTAACGGTTTGTAAACGCCGTTATTACGGCGTGTAACGGTCTGCAACGGTTTGTAACCGTCGTTACTACAGTCAACAACGGTCTACGACGGTCTCTACGACATATCGAAGAGATGCAAACCTTAAGCACAATTTTAATGTTTTGTTATGCCCTTTGAAGCCCTTATCTTCCTGCTTGGCCACATCAGTCAACTTCACAAACGTGACTGTCTTCCAGAAGTTGCAGCCTTCTCTGCCCACAGTATTGTTTATTTGGTGTCTCCTGTCGTAGTAGGCAGGGGGTTTCCTCCAACCAGTTAGAATTATCATCTTCTGCTCCTGTGTAAAAGGGTAGGCTTTTTGCTTCCCCTTCCTGGAAGCAGAACCAGACGCAGCAGCAGCAGGTTCCCCATCCTCTACCTCTTCCTCCTCCTCTTCCTGGTCCTCCTCCTCTAGGTCAGGGTCAGTCTGTGTAAGCTCAGGCTCAGCAGGCCCAGGGTTAGGGTTAGTGGCCTGCACTTCCCATTCCTCTGCCTCACTGTATTTGGGGTATCCAGCGGGAGGGGGGGGGGGGGGGGGAGATTTCTCCTTCTCCTCCCCTGGGGTTGGCTTTCTCCTTGGTCTGGGAATTGTCAGTGTTGTGTAGAACGTTGTGTACCTAGCTATCAGAGTCGAAGTCTGAGCAGACCGACGCGCACAGATGTAATTACATGCAATTGATCACGTGACAGTCTGTTGACCGTATAATGGGCCGTATAGTACTAGACCGTTGTAGACCGTAGCAAGACCGAAGCTTGACCGTCATGGACAGTAACAAACCGTATCACAACCGTCATGGACCGTCTCAAACATATAAATAACCCCCACGGTTGGACTCGGCCAAAAACTAACTGTAATGGACCGTAGTAGTGACCGTCACATGACGGTACTAGCCCGTAATGGACCGTATTTTGCTGAGTTTACCGTACTAACATCAAGTAAGACGGTCGCTACTACGGTATAGTACGCTCCATAACGGTCCATGACGTTCTTATAATCTTATAACGACTGTGGTAAGGTCTTTATACGGCTTAAAACGTTTTTTTTTTATCAGTCGGTCAGAAGGAAAGTTTTGAAAATGTTTCAAACTTTCTCTCCAACCGTCAGTTATTACGGTCTGTATTACGGTTTTTAGAACGGGTTTTGTACGTTCTACTGTGGCCTTATTAAGCAGTAGTACAGTCTAGAACGGTCAAGACGGTCACTCAACCGCCATGGACCGACATGAACCGACTCTGTCCGCAGCTCTAGTGTGAGAGCACCTTTAGCAACAACTACAAGACATCGCGATGTGATATAACGCGATGCACGGATCTTTAATAGTGTAAATGTGAATATCGGTGACGTTTCGGAGATGTTGGGGGCATTTTTGAAGGGATCATTTTGGGCAAGCAGACATTTGAGAGCGGATTTAATTTTTTTTCTTTCCTTTCAACATTGCCGACCATGCAGGTATTTTGTACATCGTTTACATAAGCTTTGTTTTGAAAATGTTTATGTGTTATTAAACATTATTCAGGCTTTTAAAAATTATTCAATAATTATTACAAGATCGTCATTTGCTTTTGCTTTCTTTCCCACTCTCTCACTCTTGTTCTCTCTCTCTCTCTCTCTCTCGCTCGCTCTCTCTCTTTCTTCCTCTCTATGTCTATCTTGCTATCATTTACTATCATTTACCCCACCCCCTCTCTCCCTATCTCTTTGTTCGTTTGTCTTCCTGTATGTCTGTTTCTGTCTGTCTGCCCCCCCCCCCTCTCTCTCTCTCTCGCTCTCTATGTATTAGTTCACGTAATTCTTATAGCATTGGCTACAGGGGCAGGTGCTATCATCATTGAATACTACATGAGGAGGAAGTTTTCCGAAAGACGTAAAGAACGGTGAGATATTATTTTACTGTAATTGAAATCATTAACAAGTGGTCGGCGTTTATTTTGTTGTGGGGGGGGGGGGGGGGTGGATTTGCCTGTATTATCTAGAATTAAGAGAGGGTATCAATGTCTAAACTGCTGAAGGATGTTTTATCTTCTAATTGCTAATTCATGTTCCTTGGGGTAAAAAAGCGGCCACTTTAGCGGCCATCATGGTTTCTCTTTATAAAATTCAATAATTAGCATGTCTTTTAAATTAGATATCACATAAGGATAATTGACATCATTTTCAGTAATACTGATATAAGTAATCGATTGCGTTGTAATTTGTTATAGCGATTTGATTGATTTGGATTCAACAACATAAAAGTCTGACAAAGTGATGAAAATCTACACACAACCGTAATTTAAAGGGCGCGTATATACATTCACGGTTTTTTTTTAAATTCATTGTTACTGTTTTTCTTACAGGGAGAAGAAACGCCGGAGATCGATGATGAGGTCTGCTGCAGCTGCCATCTCTTCACTCTCGTTCAATCGTGATCGTCGACCAGCACTGACGGCTAATATAAACGAGGAAGCTTGATTGATTCT
The DNA here is from genome assembly GCA_025617745.1 of Heliocidaris erythrogramma. Lineage (NCBI taxonomy): Eukaryota > Metazoa > Echinodermata > Echinoidea > Camarodonta > Echinometridae > Heliocidaris > Heliocidaris erythrogramma. Next base: position 22,877,536 of record CM046861.1, on the reverse strand, counting down.
ACAATTAAGTACATGACATTGACCGAGAAGAAACATGTGTGTGTGTGGGTGTGTGTGTGTGTGTGTAGGGAGAGAGAGGGAGAGAGAGAGAGAGAGAGAGAGAGATGTGGAGGGGAGGGTTTCTAGTAGGTTCATGGTTTGAGATACGAAAAATATGCAGACGAGATCAAGCAATTAATAACCTGACTTACAGACGGAAAGATAATTAAAGAAAGAGAGAGAAAGACAATAACAAAAAGACTACATACGCCTTCCAAGTGTGAAAAACAAGTCTGGAATGATATTAAAACAGGCAGACAAGGGAGGAGCATTTGTAATAATGACTGAAGACCTTTATATTTCAAAAATGAAGGACCAACTTCAAGATGAATCAACATATTTAAAATTAAACGAGAATACAGATGACAAATTTATGAAAAAGATGAAGAAATTAATTACTAAATACAAACATTGCTTAACTAGACTTTTTGACTTATTTGAACTTAGAGGTAGTAACTTGTATGGATTACCAAAAATACATCCGTGCAAAGTTATACAGGATGAAATAAAAAGCAATTTTTTTTTAAAGCAGATGTTTCTGCATTTATTAAGAAATCAAATACAAACATTGCATACAATAATGATGCAAATCAGAATTGATACAAATAAAGTGTGACAACTGAATTACAAAGAGAATATTATACATTTAGATAATATTGAAATTATGGCGGTAAGTCAATAAATCGAGATAAATGCAGGGGACAGCTATCATAAGCAAGACTGCTTGAGTGGATAGCAGCCGGGGGATGGGGGCTACACGATACCAATAATATACGATTCAATGTGTAGTATGGTGTTTCACGTATAAAGAATTAAATATATTTCCAGAAATTATATAATTTGGAGTTTATAAGAAAAAAAAGTGAAGAAAAAAGAGAAATTGAAAGTGCGTGCATGTGAGCGAGTGCGAGTGAAAAGTGTGCGATTCGTATATCTTCGTAAACTGGTCATCTTTACAAATACTTGGATAAAGGTTACATGTATTAATGCTTTGAAAGAATAAAGTGATGCAGAATGTTTCATATTGTCAGGTAAATCGTTCCAAACATCTGGGCCATGGTGTCTTATCGATATATGGGCCAGAATTATTTTTGGGTTGGTTAAATGGAGGTCGACAGAGGAGTGTCGTGTAGGATAAGAATGAATATGTGTTATTGTATGTAGAAATATTACGTAAAGGCAGTGGTATAGTGTTTGTCGAAAATTTGTACAGAAATATTGCAGTTTGAAAGAGGTAAATATCGGCAATATTTAATGTTTTTAAGTTATAAAATATTGGATCATGGGCTAGGTGATGTGAATGAGTACAGACACAGAGTGCTTTCTTTTGGGGCGCGATATTGCCATAATTTTCATCGTATTACTATTTCCCCATACTATGTTACAGTAAGATATATAGGACAGAATGAATGAATTATAGAGCATAAATAGTGACTTTAGTTGAAGATGGTAGTTTAATCTAAATAAAATGCCTATGCCTCTAATATAGATAGGAGGTTCAATTTAATTAGCGTCATGGGCTAAACTAGGGGAAGAACTTGAATATCATAGCGGAGTGAAATCAAAATCTAACTACTGAATGGAAAAAAAATGTATTGTAACACGGTGTATTTAGTAAAAGCAGTCTAGAGACAATTATTGTGATATAGAAATGTTATGTGATACAGAAGAAACTTTCAAAAAGAAACTCAAATCTCAACTTTTCCCGTCATAATTAATCCAGTTCATATCGTTTGTTGTGAACCAGAGTAGTGATTATACCTTTCTGACTCTCAGCATGCAGACGATAGGGCTGATAATATCACTGTTAATGAATATTTAAATACATGTATCTTTCAATTTTTTGTATATCCATAATTACTACATGTATTTCTTTTACTATCCGCTATGTTATGCTATTTTTGTGCTGTAATAGCGTTCTGATCAGTTTTCTGGAAAAGCGCTTAATAAGAAACAATTATCATTAATTATTATTATTATTATCATTACATGTATTAAGTCAAAACATAACAGATTGCATTTGTTTGTAGTTCTTCAATTAAAGGTTGCTCAATCATATATATAGTGGAATGTTGAAAGAAGCGAGAGAGAGAGAGAGAGAGAGAGGATACAGTGGGAAACAGTGGTGGGGAAATGAGTGAGAGAGAGGCAGAGGGCAAAATGAGAGAGAAAGAAAGAGAGAGAGAGAGAAAAAAAAATAGTGGACATAATATGACAGAGTGAAAAACAGCCAGTGGAAAAAAATGAGAGAGATAGAGACTCATAGACAGTGGGGAAAATGAGAGAGAGAGAGAGAGAAAGAGAGAGGGAAAGGGTTTAGCTGTTGTGATGAAAAGTGATAAGATTTGTAGGGCTTCCACTGGCATGTTTAGCTTTTTGATATTTTCCCCGGTAGGTTAAGTAGTTATGCATTGAAGGAATTGTTAAAAATCTTAGAACATGCACTGAAAATGTTTACCTTATGGAACTCGTGCATCTTTTAAACGCTATATGGGCATCTTCACTTATTAGAATACAATATTCAGTTTCATTCCAATAAATAACAATATTGACAGGTGTATGTTAGATTATGTCTTTTTTTAATAGAAATGTAAAGCACAACGTAGAAAATATAACACTAAAGGCAAGATACAGATGAAAAGATCATGAATTTAAGATGGCATGTTACTTAATGTAAAAAGAAAGGACTCTGTATGTCTGTTATAGATATAATACACTGTATTTGTTGTTTAAGCATGACATGGTTATATTCATGACTATATTCTTAATAAACATATATACAACAGATTGTTCTAAAACACATGTCAAACAAAATGTAAACGTGTCATTGGAAGGCAAGACACAGTGTACAGATAGGATCAGAATAATATATGAGATGGCATCTTATGTGAAAACAAAGCACTATGAATTTGTATGTTATAGATACACTGCCAAGACGAATCTAGATTGAGAGTCAGATCGACGACGTCAACATCGAAGGCGAAATAGAGCTGTTCCCGATGTCCAATGTGACTGAAATTCAGTTGCTAGTTGTACTTGTAGTTGTAGATTCAGGCGGTATGTGCGTTATAGCGCCGGCAATTTCTGACTGTTGAATAATTTTCAGATTAGATCTAATGTTTCATGTACAACCATGCCATGGATTCACTGGACGGAAATGCACTGACTGAAGGCCGAGTGTAGATCTACACACGACTCTATACGTTTCTTTCACCAGCATAGTCTTATTTCAAAAAGACGGTGGAAAAAGGTCGAAATTAGGACTGGGAACTTCGAAGCTTTACTCGGGGCCTGCCAAAGAACGTTACGAATTGTAATAAACCTTCAAATAATACGACCAAAATAACACTAACAACCCCCTCATGACAACCTGGGAACAATGGATCCCTACATTTCTTCAGAAAATTTCCAACAGGGTATACATTCTTTTTTATTTCTTGTACAATAATTTTACATAATGAATTTCGTGATGTCAACAAAAAATCATTCTCATATTCTATTCTGTTACACTTTATAAAATATTGTATGATTCTGATGAAATGAAAAATAAAATTGAATTGAATTGAATTGAATTTAACCACGTTTAAAAACAAAAACCCAGCTCGATTGAGTGGAAAATCACGGAGAAAAGCGCCGTCTGAAAGAAACGGAAGGACAGACATACATTAGCCAAATTATAGTAAAGACAAACTAGAGCAATGAAGTTTATATTGTTTGGGACTGTTGAGTTAAAAGTTGAATTAAATTCGCTAGCAGTATAATAATAATTCTGTGGTGTAAAGACCGAGTCATTTAATATGTCATCTATATCCATCAATCCATCAAAATGTAATGTCTGGTGTGTCGACCAGTATAGATTTCTTTGGTGTGCATAGTGTGTGCAAACTCCTTGGCATGTGCATTGCAAGTGCGTGAGAGAGTGCATGTGTATTTAATTTGGGTGTCGGCAAAGACAAATAAAATCAGGGTTTGTAGGCCTGTTCACAAATATTCAAATTTTATTGTAAGTATTGTAAATTCATTCATTAACAACATGTTAATGATACCTCGTTACTAGGTCCCCAGGAAAGAAACATCCATAAAGTTGAATAACTTTGTGAACTGGTCTATTCCCAAATGTTCGCGATCCGGAGCCCATGAATATGAATGCTAACTGGGTAACATTCTAATTTGAATGATAATTATATAAAAATGCATGATGATAGTATGCAATCGCTTGCTCTAAAAATCAAAGTGAATGGTCATTTAGGCAATAGACCGCTTCGGTAATGTACGCAAATTTTATACATACCTTTCAAACAAAGGTTGTTCTTGACTACCTGAAAACTTGCCGGACATAGCAACAAATAATATATGCAAACTGGATTCCAAGCATTGAGGCTCATTTATAACAAGCTGGTTAATGTAATAGCTCGTCACTAGGTGCTCAGAGATTATGTGCATAAATTTGTCCGCACGCTATTCTTAAGGACCGCTTTTCATAGAAAACCGCTTTTCATTTAACACGTGTTATGAATAGCAGTCCTTATGAATAGTGGTCAGTGGCGTAGACAGGTCCTCAGACCTGGGGGATGATTTGCGGTCTATATAGCCATTGGCGTAGACAGGTCCTCATAAGTGGGGGTATGATTTCCCTTAAGGGCCATATATATATATATAATTAAAAGCGTGGTACCAACAGCTACGTCTACAGATGTACTCATTTTGTTGCCTCTATATATATATATATATATATATATATATACAATATATACACCCCCACACACACACGCACACACACACACACACACACACACACACAGTCTTGTATTGCTTTATTTCCGAGGACAAGTATTGTTCCTCTATTGTTCCTCCGTCCTCGGACAGTCGACGGAATAAAGCACAAATTCATTGTTCGACGTTCGAGGACTATTGTCCGGCTTCCGAGGACCATTGTTGTCATGTGTTTTTTTTTGTTCTCTGTCCGAAAATGTCCTCGGACATACTGCTAAACACGCCCACACACACACACACTCTCTCACGCCGGTATACTTGTGTGTCTTTCCCTTTGTTCTCTCTATTGTTCAAAAAGCCACACAAGCCTGACGGAATAAAGGAATCTATTGTGTTTGACTGTCCAATTAGTCACACAAGTATACCCCTGTTGGTACACACCCTCACACACCGGGTGTGTGTATGCTTTTTCTCTTTACATGTCCAAGATACAACTTTAGCATCATGCTTTGCAGTTTTGTAGTATGAATTGAATATTGAGCGAGCAACTTCCAATATTCAAAATTTGTGAGGTCGCAATTACATTGTAATATAAAAACTGGGAAACACAATTATGATGGGGTTATTTAATAAGCTATACTTTTAATACGAGCGAGCCTAGCGAGTAAGAATTTGGGAATATTGGCTCTGAGTCACTTTGGATTAGGGGCACATGTTATGGAAAAGGGGAAACGAGGTACTTATCATGGGGAAAAGGACACTTATTAGAAAAAATAAATGAAAAAATAAATGAATGTATAGAAAAGGTAGATCAGGCAGTTATCAGAGGTAAGAAGGGGCACTAATAACACCTCAAAAGGGGCATTTATAAGAACGGCAAAATGTTCTTATAAAGTAGAAAAAATTAAATCAGTGCCTATGTATTACAAAGAAGAAAGATGACTTGTTACATTAAAAGGGACAGAAAGGATAAATGCTCTTGTCGAAATAGGAGCATTTATGAAAGGTGAGGTGAGGGATGAAGTGTAATTATCAAAATGGGCATTTATAAGAATATAGAACGTGAAATTATTCCAAAGAAAAATGGGGGTACTTATCTGAAGTTAAAGGGAAAAGTAGGGGCACTGTGCCCACATGCAACCCCCGGAGCGGTGCTTCTGACCGGGTCTACATGTTTAATTATGATTGTCATTTCAGCATTCTTCTTGTATAGTTGTGTGATGATGACACAAGTCATCATCCTCGATAAATACTGGGGGTGATGTATTCCTTCTTTCCCCACCACATTCGATTCCTGTGCCTATATTTTCATTTCAATTTTGAAAATTGTTAGTATTACTAATAACATGGGTGTGGCAAAATTGCATTATAAAGGAAAGTTACCGACTGAACCCTCTACACCGAAAAAATTACATGTACTTTAAATCTAAATAATTTTTCTGTATTATGGTTTTTACAAAAGCACCTCAACATATATTAGGGTGGTAACAGAGGCTATCCCCACTTCATTTTTAAATATATATACCTTCATATATCCCTCCCAGATCAATTAACATCCATGTTATATAATCAGATAATTTGACGTAGATGGTTTTCACTTTCTATAGTAGTGTAAAATATATCGGGAAAATTGTAGATATTAATAACTGCATATAAATCTACAATATTGTACATAAACAAATAACATCTATATTGAAATAAAGAATAATATTAATAAATATAATATATCAAGTTATATTTATCTACAACATATAATAGAAATGTATATTTTCCACCATTTTTTTTGTGAGGGTGAAACCTGGGGGGGGGGGGGGGTGTTTGTACACACCATCCCCCCCACCTCAAAAGTTTGGGGATGCATACCTCATCCCCCTATCTACGCCCCTGTTTATAAGAAACAGTCACTGCGTTTAATATTATTAAAATCCTGTTTATTATACTTTCTAATGACATAATGATGTTAAAATGTTATCCTGAATGGCCTATAAATAAAAAAATATATAGGAGACTAATTAACTGAATTATAATATTGGATCTTATATTTTCAAAACCACAAGAAGAAGAAGAAGAAGAAGAAGAAGACTTTTTTTTTTGACTTTTCAAATGGCACTTTATTTACAACTAATTACAATAACATATATAAAATTATTTCCAATAATTTAAAAATATAAAAATAATTAATTTCAATGAAAAAAAACATTACCATATGATGATAACAGTTTGAAAACGTTTAAACAATGAAATACAAACCAGGAACTCCTTACATTACTGTATGCATAATGTATTTGCACTTTAAATTAACCATGTGAGTGACCCATTATTAAGGTCAAAAAATACATTGTGCGACCACCGTCTCTCAAAAGCATGAAAGTTATTACATAACTTAAAATACTCATAATCCAAAAGAATTTTAGCTTTCATTCTCATTTTCCAAAATGGAAGCGGATCATAGAAATGTGACGTACGATAAAGCCAGTAAACGGTAGTCTTAAAACTAATAATACAATAGTTTGACAGATGAACAGCCTCCCTACAACGCCCACGAGCATGCGGAACCAAGGCCCAGTAGAGTTCAAAGTCTATTTTCATATCAGGAAGAACTCGAGCTATAAGATGATGTAGAAACATCAGTGCTGGTTGTATGGCAGAACATTGGAGAAAAAGATGAATAATTGTTCCCCTCTCACCGCACCATCCACACCAAGGCAGGATATCTGGATTAAGGTGATGGAGTACTGGAAGAGATGGTAAAACGTTATGAAGAAGTTTGTATTGAGTGTCACCGTCTCTTTTTTCTGTTGGCAGCTGATATATTTCAGTCCAATTAATGTATGTCGACTGAGAGAGGATTGCAGAATCATGCCAGTGAGTTTGTAATGTAGACGGATGACAGTTGACAGAGCGATTAAAGATGCGATATAGGCTTTTAGTGGGCGAAGTAAGTACATTTGTATCGTTAGCGATCGTTGCGGAGTATGGAGAGTTGATTGTGGCAGTGAGGTCTTGTGAAGAACAGAAACGTGGTCGAAGTCCGTGATGTGTGAAGAAAGCAGAAAAGGTACTGGTAAGTGCAGCATGCAGGCGGGAGAGATCGTTGCTTTAATAGAATGCGGATGGATGGTCGTCGAAGAACAGAGGGGAAGATGAAATCATCAGCTTGAAGCCAGGTGCCATCAGTTGGATTTATAATATGCTTAACGAGCTTGATTCCACTTACAAACAGACGTGCAGGGTAGGCATTTGTATCATCTGTCTCACCAGAAAATAAAGGAGGGTAATTTAAAGGAATATTCAACACATGGTTAATTGAGGCCGCAGCTAAGACTTGTGCTCCCGAGGTTCTCCAAGCAACTAATACTTCTGAATAGAAAGACGACAAACTAACAAAAAATTTAGGTTCCAACTCAATCAAAGAAAGCTGGACATCAAAACTGAGTCTTTTGTATTTACACAAATTACATGAACCGAGCGCATATGCTGGATGCAAGAACATATTAAGGAAACGTTGAATAAAACTAAAACGAAAAGTAAGTAGACGTGCTTGGAGACAAGCTAGGCCTAATCCACCCTTATTTGGCTCTAAATACAATAGTGTTTTCTTTAAATAATGTCTTTTGTTTGACCATACAAAATTCACGAGCATATCTTGAAGTTCATGGAGGACGCACTGAGGGGGAGACAAAATAGCTAGACAGTGAAAAATTTTAGAAGCAGCTAGTTGGTTAGCTACTAACACTTTGCCTTTTAAAGATAATGCGAAAGATAGTGATGTCCACCTCAAAAGTGTCTTTCTTAATTTTTCCTTACACACTGCCCAATTTTTATTAATGTAGTTATTGCTATTACCCAAATAAATTCCAAGAAAAACAAGACCATCACTGTTCCATTTAAAATTAAGAGGTTTGTCTGTGCGTCCAGACCACGACCCTGCCCAGAGACCCTGTGATTTTTCATGATTCAAACAAGCATTAGATGATTTACTGAATAAATTGTATGATTTTTGTACAATATCAAAACCTTGATTGGAGGTGACAAAAATAGATATGTCGTCAGCATAAGCTGACACTGATACATTCATAGGCCTATTGCCATTACAAATAGAAAAATTATGTGCATTTAGCTTGGCCCTCAGCACATTGAGAAAAGGTTCAATGGCTATAGAGTACAATAGACCTGATAAAGGGCAGCCTTGTCTAATACCTTTCTGAAAGGGGAAAGGCGCTGTAAGAGATCGACAAATCTTTACTAGACCTTCAGCATTATGATACAATAATTTAATACATGAAATAAAACGATCTCCTATGCCCATTGCTGCCATTGTTGAAAACAAGTAAGAATGGCTAACATTGTCAAAAGCCTTCTTCTGATCTAAATTAATAACAGCAAGGGGAATATTGTTATAATTAGCAAAATTGATAACATCTCGTATTAAATGCAAATTATCATAAATTGTTCTTTCTGGGACACAATAACTTTGATCTTCATGAATTAAATCACCAATAATTTGTTTAAGTCTATTGGCAAGCATTTTTGCAAAAATTTTATAATCTACATTGAGGAGTGAAACAGGTCGCCAATTAGTGATGTCAGCCAGGTCCCCTTTCTTGGGGATTAGAGTAATGACAGCTTTACTAAAAGAGCCTGGGAGATTTCCTGAAGTAATAGAATGTTGTATTACAGAAAAAAAGTCCTCCTTAAGAATAGGCCAAAACGTTTGAAAAAATTCTAAAGACAATCCATCTAATCCAGGTGACTTATTTTTATTCAGTTGTTTAAGAGCAGCATCTGCTTCTTCTAAAGTAAAAGAATCATCAAGTTCCTTAGCATCCACTGAATTTAACTTTCTAACATTAACTAGAATGTCAGAAAGTGCTTCCTGATCTATTAAAGTTTCTTTATATAGACCTTCATAAAACTTTCTAACATAGACTTTAATATTCTTTTCATCTTCTAACAAATCACCTGAAGGTGTTCGAATCCTGGATATAGTCTTAGCACAGGAATTATTCTTTTCTAAATTAAAAAAGTAAGAAGAGCTCGTGTCAGTTTCATTGATATGTTTGAAACGCGATCTAACAAAAGCGCCCCTGGCCCGATTTTTGAGAATATTATTCAATTCACACCTCTGATCGATTAATGCTTGTTGAATATCTGGAGTGAAAAAAGATGTTGATTGCAGTTCATCAATCTTTTTATTTATACTTATAAGAGCTTCTCTTTTTTCTCCAGCTATCCTCCGGCCATACATCTGTGTTATAGATTGTATATGAATTTTACCAAAGTCCCACCACATACAAATATCCTGAAAGTGATTTTTTTTCTCTCGCCAACTTGACCAAAATTTAATAACAATATCAATATAATTCTTATCTTCTAAAAGTAAATTATTAAAGTGCCAAAAAGCGCCCCCTTTCCTCAATATTGGAGTATTTTTTATATTTAAAAGAATGGCAGAATGATCAGAAAGTGAACATGGAATTATTTTACAGGAACATAAGGATGATATCAAGCCGTATGAAGCATAAAATCTTGCTTTAGAAACCCCATGAATATTAAGAGAATTATTCCTGTGCCAAGTATATTTTTCGTCACGAGGGTGAAGCCTGCGCCACGCATCACACAAATGTGATTTGCATATTAAATTTTCTAAGGCAGTGGCTATTCTAATTCTATGTTCCTTAGATGAACAAAAACGATCAAGAGTGGGGTTTAAAGTGCAATTAAAATCACCACCTATGATAACTGTGCCATCATTGTATGTGTTGAGATGATCCTCAAGCTTATGAATTGCTTTGAGGGCACAGTTATCATCCTGAGGTATTAAGACATTATAGATGTGATAAACATCATTATTATAAAAAACTTTAACATACAGAATGTAACTGTCATAAATAACAACTGAACAAGTTGTATCATCACAAAGAGTATTTTTAATACAAATTGCAACTCCTGAGCCTGTAGCATGGCTAGGAGCACAAAAAGCAGTGTAAGCTGGCCATGACTTCCAGCATGGAGAACTTCCAGTCAAAAAGTTCGTTTCCTGTAAAAGTATTAAATTAGATTCAGGAGCAAAATTTTGAACATAGGAAGAGATGGAGGAATTTTTCATGGGTGTTGAACAGCCTCCTGTATTTAAGGAAAGTAATGACAAAGTCATATATATATAAAAGAAGATGTGCTTAGTCATGGCCATCATTAACATATTGATTTTTTTATACATTGTCTTCAAGCTTTCTAATTAATTTATATATTCTTTGTTGAGCACTCTTATCAAAAAGTGAACTATTTCTAAGAGGTTCCAACTGTCTAAGTAAACCTGGGAGATTATGCGTAAATCTCTTCGCTATTTCTAGTGGCTTTTTTCTTCCTTTTACTTTACGCAAGAACTTCATTAAATCTTTATTAGAAAGTGGACCTTGACTTGATGGGAGGGAAGAAGCCCAATCAACTGACTCATCGTCAGATGTCTGACTATCATCAGACCGATCTGGATCAGTGTCAACATGTATGGAACTTGGGGTGGAAGGGACAGATGACCTTGAAGATGAAGGGGAAGGGGGTTCTGACCCTCGTGCAGGGGATGGAATTTTCCTCTTTAGTTTCTTTGGTGGGGTGGGTGATGCAAGCACAGTGAAAATATTATTACTAGTTGGGAGTTCTGTCAACTGTTTCCTTTTAGTAACTACATCCGAAAAAAGCCTGATAGGGCGTGGGGGAGATTTCACAACAGGTTTGCCAGAGGGTTGGACTTCTGGGGCCACACCAAAGTTCCCGGGTGTCCCTTTTCTGTTACCACAGTGGGGGTGCTATCGAGATCGATACTGGATGAGGGTCCAGGGGCATTTGTCCTGCTGGTGGATTTATGGGGATTGGGCATAGATGTAGGGGCAGGAGCAGTACCTATCCCACTTTCTTCAAGTTTGTTCTTCTTGCAATTTCTGCTCAAGTGACCTATCTCACCGCAATCAAAACATCGCATAGATGTGTCAGTTGACAAGAAAACACGATAGGTGGAACCGGCATGTGCAAAATTAATATAATCGGGTAAAATGGTATTGTCATTCATAAGTACCTGTACTTGGCGTCTAAAAGACATGACGTGAGTTAAACGTTTCTCTTTGAAACCAAGAGGGATTGGTCGTATTGGTGAAACAACCTTACAAAAAGACTGGATTTGTTTTGAAAGAACAGAATTTGGAACTTCCGGATAAACATTAGAAAAAATAAGCTTTGTGGTTGGAAGAACTAAAGGCATGATTGGAATGAAAGTCTCATTATGAACAAAACCTTTGGCAACAGCATATTGCATGGACTCTTGTGTATCAAAATAGACAGCTATTCGATGGTTACTGATACGCGATGCAGATAGAATTCGCTTGGCAGGAATGTTATCAATAAGACTAACAATGTACGATTGTATAGAAATATTTGGTTCTGTATTGAAAGTAACTGCATTGTTCCTGCTAACAGAGTGGAACGGCTCGTTAGCAGGAGCAGGTCTACCTTTAGCGGACGCAGCCGCTGTGCTCGCCTCGGGCAGGCCCGGGGGAGCAGACACTGATGCGCTGGCCATAATGGCACAGCTAAAACAGTGTTTACAAAACACTCAAAAATACGTTAAAATGTTACCAAAAATTAAACTACAAGGGTGGATTAGGCCCAGATGATCAAAATAAGTAACACCAAACTATTAATTCAGACAAATCAATGACCAATAGGGTCTAAAATGCCGAAAAATAAACTTACTCGGGAGCACTAAGAAAAACGCTGGTGCCTCCGAAGAAGAAGAAGAAAAAGAATCACCATAATCATAATCATGAATACATATCCGTATTTATGTACAATATATCATTAAAATGTTTTTACTTTTCTATCGTAATACCTAGCAACAATTAATTTATGCAAACTGGATTCCAAGTATTGTACTTCATTCATTAATAACAGGTTAATGGAATACCTCGTTACTAGGTCCCCAGGAAAGAAACATCCATAAACTTGAATAACTTTGTGAACAGGTCTATTTGGCTGCTATTTGATGAATTTGACCGGGAAAACCTATAATACATTCGATGTCATTAATATAATTATTATAGTTTGATTATAACTTATTTGGAGAATCCATTTCATGTATATCTTAACCGGTTGATTTGATAAGAATTGATTCAATAAAGTAATATGAATTTTATATCGCCTACATATTATTCTTCTGAGAGTGTGTATAAGTAGATAGATGAGCAAAAGAACAAAAGGGATAAGGGATAGAGAGGAGGAGAGATCTATATAGGATGTCCATGAAGAAAGTAAACCAAAGTTTGTGAGTAAATTACTAAACGATTGAACATACTTTGTATAGGCTAATTATTTGAAACTCAATTTTCTCTTTTTTTCATATGTCACCATACACGTGGTCATGGAATCACGCATGACCAATTTCAAAGAGTCAAAACTGATATGGTCAGAAATCCAGTTGTCCAAAATTAAGTGCGTTGTGAACTCTGTCCACTCGACATTCCCCATAAACGAACCGAGTCATTTGAATATTGAAAAAAGATCAGTTTAGAATACATGTACTTATTATAAACTAAATTATGAACTAAGAAGAAATGATCAATTAACCTTTCACATTATGTTTCAAAGCTGTCCTTATCCCATTAAAGCGCCCTTTGAATCTCCTAGTAGAGGGGTGGATCCAGAAATTGCTCTAAGGGGGTGGGGGAGGGGAGGGGGGAGGGGAGGGGGGGGGGGGTCAGTAATTTATGCCAAGTAAAATACTGAGGCTCTCAAAGTCACTGTCAAGTAGGTGAGCACCCATACACCTCTCTGGAGTTATTCATTGCAAGTATGCCTACTTCAATGAAACGTGGCTCTATGAACACTGTATTATTCGGAGCTTGCCTCATATGGCAACAGCTATTGTTTGCATGATAAAGCCCATATAATCATCCATGTCAATTAAATTCATTCAATATTCATTTAGGGGTTCTCGGAAGGGCATTCATAAATTGGCATACATTAGCAAACCAATCTATAATACATTCATACAAAATGCGGCGTTAGAAAAACACTGATCCAGCTGTATCGAATACTAGTACTTGAAGGGCCCCCCAAAATCGCATAAATTGAACAAGACGACGCTCAGCTAAAAGAACCATTTTTACACGGATAGTTGCTTACAATGCGGTGCTGAGAGGAAACATTCCAAAATCCAAAATTCTTCAACGCAGATGTTAGTTGGAGCGTGTGTTGGAATTTAAGAGGGGAGTGGCAAAACTTGATACTCGACTGTCGTCCTCTGACAGATCATATCATATTGCGTGTATTAAGAATTCCATATGAATCCTGCTGTTGATCAAGATCCGTTGTAATCCTTATAGAACTTGGCTTATTAGCAACGACTGATCTTCAAAAGAGAATGAGATTTCAAATGGATATATGGTATGGATCAAGACGTCATTGGACAAGGCTTGTCTTGCCGTGTTGTGTAATACTGTGAGTTATGTTTCATTATGTTGCTTCGTATACCATTATGTTTAAAGCAATGATATTGTTATGACATAACTAAATGTATAGCTATTTATATAAAAGCATTTTGTGATTGTTAACAACAGAATTTCCAATCCTTAGCCTGCTGCTAGGCTATAACAGTGTTATTATCTTTTTTTAATAGATGTCATGTGTTTTTTTTTCTTGTATGTGATAGTAAACTACCTACATTACACATTACACCGAGCTATACGAGCTCCTTGGCTTATCAATCTGGGGGTCGTTTCATCAAACTGTCATAACGACAATATCAGCGACATCTCGACACTGTCGCTCAACTTGTCCGCTAAGTGTTTCACAAAGCCGTCTTTGCCAAGACCAGCGACAACTTCGCTGACAAGTGCCTTGTAGGTACTCCAGACGTGTCATATCTTTATAGAACGCCATCACAAGCCAGCTTTTAGTCAGTCTATGGGCTGCGAAAAAATAACAAATGTAAATTAAGAGAGCATTTATTTCCTGGGGGTCATTTCATCAAATCAACTCCATGACAGTCATAACTGTTGTCGGCGATCTACGGAAATGTCATGGACCTGAAAAACTGTTTCACGAAGACATGATAAACGACAACTCAATGATATCGATACTCATCGGCGAAAAAACATAGTCTCATATCACAGTCCATTAGAATTATCGTCAATTACCCAAACAGATTTTGAGGCTCAGTTTTTCCCAAACTATTCCAAAATGTCAAAAATGGCAGCGAAGATGAATGCTTGTGATACAAACATCCCGTTTACATGAAAAGATGTGTTACTTATGGGATCTTAGAATTTATAAAATTGAGAAAACTCGAGGAGGCTTTTGCGATGTACGAATCTAGATTTGTAGGTAAGAGGATACCGTAAGTGACTAATTACGGAAAGAAGACCCAAATCGTGTTCATTTTAGAGAAAATGATTAAATTAAGATATCCTATGGCCCAATTTTAAATATTTATTCATTAAAAGATACATATAATATCATTCATATCAAAGCATTGCGTGAAAACGGGAAGAATAGCGAAAATACATACATGATAAATTGTCGTCGTTCACATGGGTCTGTATATACAGACTGTTCCGTTTTCAATGTTGATTCTATGGTAGACGGATGTGGGTATTTTTAATATTAATCTCATTTACTTGCTGCGGGGTCAAGAAGCCATAAGAACATATTGTTCGTCTGTACAATATTATAATACGGATATTAGTAATACTATCTGGTAAAGGAATGATAAGATAGTGCTTGGAGATCAGGAAATAAATGTTCTCTTAATTTACATTTGTGACCAGGCACCACAAAACCACCAAAAAGTCGCCAGATATGAATTTTTAGTTAGTCTGATTCTGAAAGAGCAGATTCTCAGCTTTAAAATGATATATAACTCATTAGCATTGGATGTTCCTAACTCACTGTACAAAGAGAAAAATGCACAGTCCCTAATGTTACTACTGAGAAATGAGGGTTTAAAGTTTGCAGTCTATTGAAGCACTCTGTCTTCCAAAGTGTTGTGCTAAGGTGACAAAAGGCGGATTAGAACTCAATGAAAATTTCTATGAAGGGATTATCAGATTGTCCTAAAACTTGGCATACTAATTAGTCATATCTTGTTTATCATAGTGCACAAGTATCAATGCAAGAACTTACTCCGTTTAAAATTTATGGGAGATCAAAATGAGACAAGTATTCAGGGTCGTAAAAAAGAAAAGTAATGCAACAACATCCAGAGAAGACACACATAAGACTAATAAAAATGTCAAAATTACCACTTTTAGATTTTTTGGTGCCTCCAAATTTATAGATTACTTAGAAAAAAGTATACTCTTTCAGGAAATACCCAAAACTAAAATTTGACCATGCCAACCAAAAACACATTGATTGAGCTCTAACTGAAAATCACAGTGCGAATTTTTGGTGGTTTTGTGGTGCCTGGTCACATATAGACTATGTTTTTTCGCCGATGAGTATCGATATCATTGAGTTGTCGTTTATCATGTATTCGTGAAACAGTTTTTCAGGTCCATGACATTTCCGCAGATCGCCGACAACAGTTATGACTGTCATGGAGTTGATTTGATGAAACGACCCCCTGGTACTTGCCTACGGAGCTCTACATGGGATCCATATACCTTGTGTGTTGGAAGGCATCACCCCAAAAAACTAGATCTAAATATCACCATTTCTCACATAATTTGACCCATGCAACCCACCCTCGGAATTTGCTATAGGGGTTACCTTCCAGAATCAACTAAGATTGTAAAAATTGAATGACTAAAAAAGAGGAAAAGACAAATTGGCAGTTTTTTAACTCGACATGTAACTTGTGTGGATGGGACTACACATGCATGCATTGTAAGTATTGTATACAAATTGGCAGTTTTTTTTTTAACTCGACATGTAACTTGTGTGGATGGGACTACACATGCATGCATTGTAAGTATTGTATAGTCCCATCCACACAAGTTACATGTCGAGTTAAAAAAAAAACTGCCAATTTGTCTTTTCCTCTTTTTTAGTCATTCAATTTTTACAATCTTAGTTGATTCTGGAAGGTAACCCCTATAGCAAATTCCGAGGGTGGGTTGCATGGGTCAAATTATGTGAGAAATGGTGATATTTAGATCTAGTTTTTTTGGGTGATGCCTTCCAACACACAAGGTATATGGATCCCATGTACAGCTCCGTAGGCAAGTACCAGATTGATAAGCCAAGGAGCTCGTACAGCTAGTACTGGCCTACGGAGCTGTACATGGGATGCACACTCTGTGGAGGGGTATATCAACAACAAAAAAATCTAGATCCAAAAAACACCATTTCCCACATACTGTAAGTGAGCCATGCAAACCACCCCGGAGTTTGCTAAAGAGGCTACCTTCCAGGATCAACTAAGATTGTAAAAATGGAATGAATTTAAAAAAAAATTAAAAAAGCGGCACGTGTGATCAGTTTTTTGGTTTACCTTGCACGTGTAACTTGTACACATGCAAGGTAAGATTGCGTAGTTATACAAGTTACTATGCACATGTAATTTGTATATATGGGACTACACAAATCTTACCTTGCATGGGTAGCCCCATATATACAAGTTACATGTGCATGGTAAAAAAAATCCTGATCACACCTGCCAATTTTTTTCTTTTTTAGTCATTCAATTTTCACAATCTTAGTTGATCCTGAAAGGTAACCCCTTTAGCAAACTACGAGGGTGGTTTGCATGGGTCACGGTATGTGAGAAATGGTGATATTTAGATCTAGTTTTTGTTTATCTGCCTCCACACACAGTATATGGATCCCATGTACAGCTCCGTATTCCAGTACCAGATTGATAAGCCAAGGATCTCGTACAGCTACTTTACACCCGCCCCGTGAAAATTTAAGGAATCGATACCAAGGACACTTGATCAAGCAGATGGTTATTCATGTTCAATTTAAACAAAATAAACACCCTGGTTCAAAATTAGTCCTTAATTACAAACTTTACGTATTTAGAAAATCTCATTGAGATATTTTCTAAATACATTGTAATGGATTAATTTTGAACCAGGGTATACGTGTTTATTTTGTTCTCGAAAATTTAAAAATGTGATTCAGGTTATTCAAATGGGAAAATAGGACTGGTAGGTAGCATGGGAGGCTCTTTGAAGAGTAAAAATGAAAAAATGCTGACGCTACTCTTCATAGAGCCTGTTTTTAATCTAAGCAATACAGCAGCCATTTTAGAATCTAAAGAACCTTTTAAAAATCACCTTTACCGTGAGCCAGCTTTTCTCATCTCCTCTTCACCATAGCTTTAGAGTAGTAAAACCCCTTTTTTTACCCTAGAATTAAATATCAAAATGTGAAATATTAATTTTAATATCAAACCTACCGTTCAACACTAAAATTGATATTTCACATTTTGTTTTAGATATTTTTTTAATTCTAGGGTAAAAAATGGGGTTTTACTATAAAGCTATGGTGAAGAGGAGATGAGAAAAGCTTTCCACAAGTGATGACAAAAATTTAAGATTAACAAGCTTTTCAATGGGATGTTGGGGAACATGTACTTATGAAAGGTTGTTCTTGACAACCTGAAGCTTTTCAGAGGCTTGTCAGATATAGAAACTAATGTATGTAAACTGGATTCCAAGTATTGTAGTTCATTCATTAATAACGGTTAATGGATACCTCGTTACTACGTCCCCAGAAAAACATCCATAAAATATTTGAATAACTTTGAACAGGTCTATTTTCACCGGAATACGGTAAATGAACGTTGATTAAGGGAAGATGCATTTGGAAAGGGCATCAGTTCATTTCAAAGTATATCTTTATGAGTAAAGATTGAATTAGTGAGGTTTGGTTTTAAGTTTTTCTCTGACAGTATTTTTTTAAGGGCGGGGGGGGGGGTGGAGCTTTAAAAAAGGGGTGGAGCTATCAAATTTTAAACATGCTTACCTAGACGAGATTTCAATACCATTGGTAGGTTTTCTGCACTGCTCTTGGCTGGGCTGAGTTCATCTTATGTTCATCATCGTTCGATAACGGCCCCTTCTCTGGACGAAATTAAGAGAACTATTGAACACACAACAAGATGGGAGGAACTAAGAGAAAAGGTCTATCTCAGAGGTGAGAGAATAAGAGAGAGAGATTGAGAGATTGAGAGAGAGGAGGGAGTGGGGTTGCTCACAACCGGTCTTGCACCTCCTTGCGTGAGGTCTTGCGTGAGATTTCGCAGAAAATCCATGCGTCGCACGCACGGGTCTGCACTTTTTTTTCCAAGCACACAGGACACGAAAAAGGCTGTTGGACATGTCCAACATTAACATGGGGTAGGTTTATGAGGAGGGTGCAAGACGCCCAAGAGGAGATGCAGAGAGATACAAGACTGGTTGTGACTTTGACAATCGAAGGACGTACTAATCGGAGGAGTTGGCCCACAGCCGATTGAAGCTGCGGACACGCAAGATCAGTTGTGACCATAGCATTTATGCCTAGTTTACATTTGCTACGGTCATCGTACGATGGATTAGTCTACGATTTTCCTTGCGATTTGGGGGACATCGTAGGTGGCTACGGGCTACGATTTTTATGTTTACATTATTTACGGTCATCGTGCGATTTCATGTACTGGGCATCGTAGAGGGGCCAAATACAAAGCCGTACAGAGGCTGTACGGAGATCGTACAGAGATTGTACGGAGGTCGTAGGGAGATCGTGTGATTTCTGCGCGGTTACAGTAACATATTCACGGAAATCGTACAGAGATCGTGCGATTTCCGTACAGAGGCTGTGCGATGATCGTGCGGATACCTTACGATCTTAAGATTTATTTACGATGCTTTTTTGCTCCCCTGTTGAAAAAAAATCGTACGCTCTCTGCATGATCAGCGCAAGGCCTCCGCACAATGACCCTACGCTGATCGTACGATGCCACCTACGATGTTTTTAAGGGCTACGATCCTACGATTTTGAAAAATTTGTAAACTCCGCGCTAAACAAAATCGTAGAGGCTACGGAGACCGTGAATCCGTACGAAAATCGTACGATCGTCGTATGCCACCCCAGGGAGATCGTGCGATTAGAGGGATACGATCAGTTTGCGGTCACCCTACGATGATCGTAGACCAAATGTAAATGGGGCATCAGATGTCAGGATAATGTTTGCATGGATGAGTGATTATCTCGGAGAGTTGCAATAGATACGTGGGTGGCTGTCTATAGGGGCTTTCACATATCCACTCCGGGCAGCCAGAACTAGATCCTGAGTGTAAAAAAAAAGAAAAGGGCTTTTTACATGACGAAGCTAGGTGTTTTATTCGGCCAAACGGCGCACGGTTAGCAGGACATGGAAAATGTCCTGGAATATACCTTTCCAGATAACTCCCGCGACTGACAGCATCTCCTCCTAGGGAAACTTTTGGAATGTTTGTGTTAAAATTATTTTGTCAGTTTAATTTAGAAAATGGCAAAATATAGCATAAGAAATTTGCGAGAACTCACCAGTGTTTGTTGAGATCTTATAAGGTTATAGATTTAGGTTTCTATAGAGTCTCTAGAGTAGAAATGATGCAGTGACGAAATCAGTTGAAAGAGCATAGCATTGATTAAGATCAAGTATAACATGAAGATGCAGGTGAATATTACAAATATGAAAACTATAAAGAGCAAGTCTGATGGTGACTATACTCTTTGACGTCCGGAATCTATTCCCTCTATCCTATCCTGACTCAAAGTACTAGGTATGGATACCTTTATGGGGGTGTGTCCTATTGGGTCAACAGTGCCATGTGGCAAGATTTGGGAGTATACAGGGGAGGGGGCTGATTTATTGGTAAAGGTGCTGGCATCTGGAATTTTTTACATTAATCAGGAAGTGGTCTGAGAGGAAGGGATAAGAGGAGATTATAAACAATTAAGCCGGGGGATGGGGTGGAATCAGAACATGAAAGGGAGAAGGGGCTTGTAGTGGCTAACATTGCACAACACTATCCTTCTCAGCCATCTTGGTAAACGTTGCGTCGCGAAGTGAACAAAAGAAAGATGACTAAGAAGGATAACACCAAGAAGGGGTCACCAAGAAGAAGCCGGCAACACACCCACCTGCTGCCGAAATGGTAACAAAAGAAAGCACTCAAGGCCCTCGCCCCAGCGGTAGCAAGAAAAGGCACAGGAAAAGGAAGGATAGCTAAGGAATCTGCATCTACAAAGTCCTCAAGCAGAAGTTATCATTTCGGCAGCAGGTGGGTGTGTTGCCGGCTTCTTCTTGGTGACCAGAGATCCTCTTGACGCCACCCCTTCTAGTTAGTCGACGGATGGCAGGCTCGGTGATGCCTTGGATGTTGTCTCGTAGAACCTTGCGATGACGTTTGGCACCACCCTTTCCGAGACCCTTTCCTCCTTTTCCACATGTACAAGAATGTAGATTCCGTAGTTCTCCTTCCTTTTCATGTGCCTCTTCTTGCCACACCTGTTAGTCGCGGGAGTTATCAGGAAAGGCATATTCCAGGGCATTTACCATGTCCTGCTAACCGTGCGCCGTTAGATTGGCTGAATAAAACACATAGCTTCGTGATGTAAAAGGCGTATAACCCATTTTCTTTTACTTAGGAGGCTAGTCCTGGCTACTCCGGGCCCCGTATGGCGAGTAAAACAGACATTTTGGCCAATTTAGTACGGTGCCCAGCCGGCTCCCTTACGGTTCCCACAGGCACCGGGACATTTTTCACCAGCCTTACTGGCGCCGCGGTGCTGAGCTGGCTGCTCCCAATTCTCCTGGCGTTTGCATATGACCGTTGGGCGATAGAAGGCCCGTGGTGGCACCTTGCGGTGCTCAAGGGTGCCGCACGGCTATCCTGCGGGCCCCTCACGGGCCCCCAAGGGTCCCGGGCGCGTCTTTTTTAACGCACCACAGCGGGGCCAAAGTCTATGGAAGTGATAATACGGTTTATTCCGTCAAGACTATTCGGCATGATTATTCATGAAAAACAAATTGCAGGGATTTAATAAAACGAGCAAACCCAACGAGCAGCTCTTCCGTGTGGAGCAATCGGATCGTCTGTGCGCTCTCATGAAGGGATCCAGAGTTCGAATCTCGGCAGGGGTATATTAGGGTTATGGTTGGGATTAGATTTTAGGTGTTAAATTTCATTTTGCTGAATTAAAAATAAGGTGAAACTGAGAAAAAACAAGTCTTATAATTATAGTCTCTTTCAAAACTGGGTTTCTGGTCTCGCCGTGATACGGAGAAAAAAGGAGCGTCCCGGGTGAATTGTACAACACCGTGCGCCTTTCTTCCGGGGGTCCGTTTGATGTTAAAATTGCCCGTGCGGGGTCGCATCGAATCTACTTTGGTACAACGCGTGAACTCGTGTAGAAAGACGTCTCATTCGTTCTATTAGATTTTTAATGCCATTTCAGTCAAAAATAACTATTTATGACCTCTCAAATGTACAGCGCAGCTAACAATACAGGATGTTCGGACGTCGGAGGACGCAAACAGTGCACCGCAAGGCACCCGGCCGGCCGCCGGCCGGGTCCCAGCCAGGCGCGGCGCCGTGCAGTGCACCTGTTCAATTGACGGAGCCCGGAAGCTTACCGCACCGGTACCCGGTCGGCACTCCTACGATTTGTTGACGGGTGCCTTGCGATTACACTCCACAATTTTCACCGGGTACGCCCGGGCGCCGTAAAATATGTGACCACACACGCTGTAGAAATGAGAATCGTAAGGGACCCGTACGGTTTCTAAAATCCACGGCAAGCCGCCGGGTGGGACAAATCGTACGGGGCAAATCGTACGGGACCCGGTGGATTTATGACCTGGCCAGGCTTTAGGTAGATGTCCGGGGATGGTTGTCATGAATATCTGATTGTGTCGGGTAATTATTATCATGTGGATGATCGTCTCGAGTGTAGTTGTCATAGATGGGTAAAAAGTTTTGACTTCAGTCGTCTGTGCTTTTTTTGGTTTAAATTACCATGTACCGCAGGGCTTGGTTATAATCAAATGAAGGTGAACCGCAGATCTCCTGAATATCTACATCAGCAGTTCAACAAACTCAACAAAAGAAGTAAACGATTTGCAATGGTCGCCAGGATTGCTGAGAACGTGACGGGGATCTACGGTATGAGGTAAGACTGTATAAAGGGGTTGAGAGGGGAAAATAATATAGTGAGAAGGAGAGAGTGAGGGGGGGGGGGGAGCTGGGAGGAGGGAAAAAATCTGTATCTGCATGACTTAGCAAGCATAGATTTCACATTCCTAAACTGAACCTATACCCCCCCCCCCCCATTCAAGAATTAAACACAATTAGAACAACAGAAGAAAACAATATACCGCGAAGGCAGAATTTTAGCAACATATGACTTAATTTGGCATTGACACAGCCCCGGTCTAGAAACCTCTAGGATATATGATTTTATATTATATTTAAATTTACTAAAGAAGTGTGACTCTCACTTGGCATCTAACCTTATCTGATTTATTGTGATAGGACAGCTTGGTCTTGCCCTATCCATTGATAGCCCCCACATCCTTTTTCAGACTATAATGAAGTAGTACATTTTGATGTCAGTTCGTGCTTTTAACTCTACAATCATTATGCTTGGTAACATAATGGACACTAAATAAATACCTTGAACTTGCCCACTTATGAAATCCCTGCATGCCTAAATATCAATTTAAAAAACGTGTTATATCTTTAGAGGCGTGAAATGAAAATTGAATGATTACACTATATTTTTCTATATACGTTATGCAGGCAGATCAATTTAGTAGCGCCAAACTCTCTCCCTGAGCTTTGCCGCATGGCTGGCTTCAACTTCACCTTCAAAGACTGTCCAGAATCGACAAGAATCCGTCGAGTTGACGGGGCTTGTAACAATCTCGTTCATGTCAATGTTGGTAAAGCTATCGGTCCGTATTTGAGATTCATTCCTCCTGTCTTTGCTGATGGTAAGTATTTTTAAACATTCATGCCCGCCCATCCGTCGCCTCCCCCACCCATCCGTCGCCTCCCCCACCCATCCGTCGCCTCCCCCACCCCAGACTACCACTGCCAGACAAATAACCTTCTAGATATGTATCATTATGAATGAGTGCTCCTTATAGGACAATCACACGATGGTATAGACGTATCCTGAATGGGTAGTCGCGCTACTTTTCCCTTGTTATTGGGTCTGACCCATTTAAGCCTGTATACCAACTTTATAGAACCGTGTATCGTATGGACAAAATACCTTCCACTTACAGAGTTGTCGCATTTGGGTGTATGTCCTGTTCATGGGTGTCCATCCCGGGGATGGGGGGATATATATATATAACCCCAAATGGAGGTGGGGGATGGGCTGTATTATCATCCCCGATATTTTTGCATAAAATAAATAAGAATTATGATATATTAACTTAAAACTAATAATTATCCAAACTCATTATGTTTGATCTTGAAATACCATCACTCTTTAATGATTAGAAGTAAGGAAATAGGAAATGCCATAATTTCAATGCGAAAATATCGAAGAAATTTTGTTCGCTCACATTGTTATTCTCAAGTAAGGGGTTCCCTCCATTGGCGTAGATCCGTGCATTCCTTCTTTTCATTAAAAACCATTTTAGGATGCTCTAAAATGCAAGTTTTATAGACAGATTTTTGACAAAAATTATCCCGAGTGCACTTTTGTTTCACCGAGGCCGCAGGCCGAAGTGAAATAGACCTGCACGAGGGATAATTTGATTCCGAGTACAAAACATATGATTCGGTGCCTGAAAATGCTGAAATGTATAGTTACAACCAGAACATCACAAAATTCTCTTTCAACTTTGATTGATCTTAGAGAACTTTGTACATGCATCTATCACGATATCCTATGAATACAGGTATTCAGTCAGTTCGACAAAGCGTGAGTGGAGGTCCATTGCCTACAGCCAGGACAGTGTCAGCGAACATCCTCCATTTTGAACACGTCTTTGAGCCAGGATATACGGCTATCATCGCCCATTTCGGACAATTCCTGGACCATGACTTAACAAGTTCAGGAACGGATTCAAGTAAGTCTATCACTGCAACTCTATCGGGTTCATTTAGAAATTTTCATCAAATCTTATTCCAGCTATTCGATAATGATAATCGAGAATTATTGTTTTATTGAAGGACAGTAGTAAGCATGAATGTTATATAGTCGAGCATTTGTGAACAAAACTTGTAATTTTGTTTCACCTTTTGTTGCTAACATATATTTTATTATACAGTTATAAGGTAAATGGGTTGAACCAAAAAATCTACTCTAAAGAATAAGTTTTCACACAGGTTACTGTGTGCGCGACAAAATGTGTGGCGATTTGATATACTTCCATATTGTTAACATGAGATTTTAAACTAAACTAAAAAAAAACTGTGTGGCCTTATAATGCTGCAGATGACATAGCATAATTCAACACACTGTGACAGCATAGTCAGATAGTGAATTTATATCAATCAATTTTCATTTGGTAGGGTTATTTTTTAAGGGAGGATGGGGTACATATCAGAGTGCTTCGAATCTAAATCGAAAAAAGACACTATATAAATTACTGTTGGCATTCTTATCATTTTACATGGATATTGGATATGTATTTTAAATTCTTCGTCAGGGGAGTGCAGTGATAATCCCGAATGCAACGAGTCTCCGTTTTGTATGCCAATCATGATCGACCAACCAGACCCATTCTTTGAGAAGCCTTGCATGGAGTTTGTTCGGTCCCTCCCTAGCCCAGCAGCTGACTGTCGGCCAGGACCTCGACAACAGCTCAACCAAGCCACTTCATTCCTAGATGGCTCTCAAATCTATGGCTCATCTCAGGTTGAATCAGACTTCTTGAGGGACAAGAAAAGAGGTACGAAAACACAGAAAATACTCTTTTTCTTGTGCAGCAACGTTAAGCCCAATGGGACTTCAATTTTAGCGAAACTGTCTTACTCTCTGGGGGGGGGGGGGGGGAGTTATAAAATGTGGCACTAAAAAGCACACATGATTGTACACATGACATGATTCATAATTCTATCAGTGCCATCAGCGTTGGGGCTATCTTTTTTAAAATATAAAGTAGATGTTAGTGATTAGATCCTTTTTCTTTGTCTAATTCGAACTCTGCTCTTTAAAATTAGTTACCTTTATCTTTCCGCTACGTTTGTTGCTTCGCTGGCGTCATTGTACATCCGACTAAATCTAAAATATCAAGATCAGACAAACATAATAGTCACTGTTCACATCTTTATTTGGACATTTATGAAGATGAGTAGACCCACAAGTAAAGCAAAAGAAAATAGATTTGACAAGGCATGAGCCTAAGCATTTCATCAAGATTCATTACTCTTTAATTTTAAACATTGTCTTTTTCATTCTGTCCAGTAATGATCAGGGATAATACAGACGCACATACCCCCCTCTTGATCCGTCTTTGTTCATAGTCGATACATATTGTACCTGCGTTCACATCTTACTTTAGACAAGATTTACAATAATAATAATAATAAGTATAGACTTACATAGCGCAGCTACTATACGAAATATATTCAGTTGCCCTGTTTGAGAGCTACTAACATGTGCATAATTATAAAATCTTTTACTTCACCAAAACAAAAATGATTTTAATTTTGATTTGGAGACATTTACAGATTGAGAGGTTCTTATTTCAATAGGTAGGCTGTTCCAAAGTTTTGGAGCAGCAATGGCAAATGCTCGGTCACTAAGGCTGATTCTGGTTTTAATGGGGTAGCTGGAGCATGAATGCATCTCTGGAACTGCGCAGGCTATGACTGTGTGACTGGACTTTGGGTTTAAATAATTCGGTAATATAACTGGGAGCTTGACCACGCATAAACAATTAACAAAATTTTAAATGAAATTCTTTGACGAACTGTCAACCAATGGAGCCCTCTCAGAAGAGGTGCACAATTAAGCCCACCGCACACTATATACGATCGACTGCGATCCAATTTTGAATAGCATTAAATATAGACATTTAAACAAAAAGTCTTCCTGATACAGGTTTTTGAACAATAATATGAATACTTAAACTCGGAATTCGTTGCGTTATTAGCCTTCTGTACCCAGAATAAAGGCTACTAAGCTTCAAATAGTCAGCTATCACAGGACTGCTTTGACGTCACTACGATTCGGTGCCGATTTAGCTTTTCATCCGAATAGAAGGCATGCCGCAGACCATAATTTCGGTTTTGTTTTCTTATATCTTATGACTATTCAGAACCTCAATAAAAACGTTTTATATCGTCGCTCATTTCACGAAGTGGCACAAGTGCGCGCGGATCACGAAAAGTGCGTTCTGAGAAAATCGCGATTAAAGATTTGTAATCTTTAAAGCTATTAATATGGAGGGTTTTCTGGAATTAGATATAATAAATTGTACATGAAACGAAAGAGTAGAATTTCCACTCACTAATCACATACAATACTTTAAAAAAGAAGACAAAATATGAATACTGGAAGGACTCAAACATTCGTGTCATTTCGTGAACGAAATCATACGCGTAATCCGCTGCGCGATTTAGTTCACGAAATGGCACAAGTGGACGCGCGCATGGTATGCGCTGTTTATTCGCGAGTTAAAACGCAATTTATGAGATATTATTTGGAAAACCATTAATTTGATGTGGTTTTCGGAATTAGATATAATAAATTGTACATGGAACGAAGGAGGGGAATTTCAACTAACTGTTCACATACAATTTTTTTAAAAAGAAGACAAAACATGAATACTGGAAGGATTCAAACGTTCGTGTCATTTCGTGAACGAAATCATACGCGTAATCCGCTGCGCGATTTAGTTCACGAAATGGCACAATTGGACACGCGCATGGTGTGCGCTGTTTATTTGCGAGTTAAAAGGCAATTGATGAGATATTATTTGGGAAACCATTAATTTGATGTGGTTTTCGGAATTAGATATAATAAATTGTACATGGAACGAAGGAGGGGAATTTCAACTAACTGTTCACATACAATTTTTTAAAAAGAAGACAAAACATGAATACTGGAAGGATTCAAACGTTCGTGTCATTTCGTGAACGAAATCATACGCGTAATCCGCTGCGCGATTTAGTTCACGAAATGGCACAATTGGACGCGCGCATGGTGTGCGCTGTTTATTCGCGAGTAAAAACAGCAATTATAAGATGGGAGGTTTAGAAATACTTGTTTGGTTGGTGCTTTTGAATAATATATAACAAATTGTACAAAAAACGAAAGAAGAGAATTTCCTTTCTCCAATTTGATCAAATCACTCCCCACCTTTTGGTATTAGTATTGCTTTGCACAATGAAGCACACTGCATTTAGCCTTTCTCTAACTTCTCATTTTATCATGCTTCATCATTAATTTTCAATCCCAGTATTACTCTCACTCTCTCTCTCCCTCTCTCTTTAATTTTTCACCGAGCCTCATCTCGTGTGCTTACATTTCGAACACAAGTGCATGCATTTCTAAATACATAAATATTTTGACTTCAACTATTATTCTAGGTTTTATTGAATAATTTAAAATTCGACAAAAAAATTCATTTTGAAAGTACAAAAGTCAGTGAAGAGTAATAATTGAAAAGGGTAATTAAATAATTCAACACATTATCATTATTTTTACACATGCTAATATTTCGAACACAGAATAGCAGTTACCACTACTCTGCATCTGCACTCATTTGATTACAGATTTTTACTAATATTATATTGATATTATGAATTGAAAGTTGATTCACGGTTTTTACTTAAGTTTTAACTTGGAAAGTTAATTTTTAAAGCACAACGTCAAAAAAATCAATAATTTACCACAGTATTTTAACAAATTAAGCATTAAACAAATGTGCTTACAGTTTAAAGGAGAATTAACCCCTGAGTACAAATTTACTTATATTGAAAGGTGTAATATATTCCTACTTATTGGCCTAAATCATTTTCTAATAAGGTATTAGAAAAGGGTATAAATAAAGATATTCCAACACCCGGTATCGTCTCCTACTCATTTACATGGGGGCTGCCATTTTCTTGCTGATTTGGATTTGTACATGAACCATTGAGAAATGTTCCGGTCAGGAAGATATTTTGAATCCAAGACCTAAATTGATTTTCTTCATTACCTAAAATCCCATATGTGACGAAAAATATAAAGTGGGTGTTTGCATGATTTATAAAAATTAAATCTTTATAATGATACTTTTAAATTGTCTGGTTTTGCTTAACAAAAATCTGTTTTCTTGGGTTTGCCAAACAGAGCAGAACATAATATATGCAGCATGCATTCTGACTTTTCAAGTCCCATTATCCGAAAGCAGGTGAATGCATAGTTTGCCGCTATAGATGCTCAGGGAAGAAGCATCCATAAAATTTGAATTAATTTGCTCCGTCCATTGCGTCACAGTATGTAGAAAATAGATTTATATTAAGCGAATATCGATTTTCAACAGAAATATATAAGGAAATCTTCAGTTTAAAAATAAATTGACATATCTATTCTATATTTTTAATCTCAAATGGGTTTTTAATTTTGAAAAAGGCAATTGGGCATTTGGATTAAGAAAATCTTCTTGTACACATAAAAAAATGGCAGCCCCCATGTATTGCTAGCAGACGATACATATTGCTAGCAGATGATAAATTTTGCTCAGAAAATCTTGATTCGTATCGATCTCGTATATTTTGACGCGAAGCCATATAGTCTAACAAGTAGGAATAAATAACACCTTTGAACACTATCGTCTTTATTGTTTGAGGTTAATTCTCCTTTAAACACATAAGATTTGGACTGCATGTGCCGTCCTTTTTAGTAGACATTTGTGAATATGTTTTGAACTACTATCATGAAGGTTTTTACTGAAACACTTGCTTTCTATTTGATTTCATTAAACTTCATACGAATTATGTCAGTGAATAAATATTTAAAGCCGTTATATACTTTTTGGAAGATCCAACTTGTTTTCATCATTGTCAAACGTACTTATAACATTTCTGAATGACACATTGTAGGTCAGCAAGAGAATGCTACTAGCGAACAAATTACAATTAGCAATTACCTCATATACCTCTGCAAGGACAAAATATGAGGAAAATTTACTCTCAGACTTGCATTACTATTCATTATAATATACCACTACTATAAACTGGTAATGGTGAATATTATACATTATGACAGTGGAAAATGATTGACCACAGCAACTGTATGAAAACAGATAAGAGATAATTTCTGAGAGTTTTCCATATCAATTTATAAAGAGAATGTAAAAAAAAAATGTTACACAATTATTCTGTACTCAAGGTTATCAACCATTTTAAAATCAGAAAAAAAAGTACAAAATCATGTTAACTGATAAAGTTAAATTTATTGAAAAAAATCTATATACCTAAAACAGGCTTCCTTCATAAATTAAAAATAATGCAGTCATCGTGAAGATTTGCTTAACAAAATATAATTATGAGTTCGTCGTTAATACTTACATCTATCATATCTCTACTATAAGCTAAGCTTCAACTTAAAGAAAAAATGGAAGTGTTAGTGCGGACAAATACGCCAGCATCTTAGTAAATGTCTGTGAATACATACATTAGTCACCACACCCCTTTCAATGTTGGCACAAGTTCTCAGAGATGTGAGTTGATTTTAGTCAATCTTTCTTGTAATCAACAAATCAGAATTACTATTATACAAATATCTTTGTGACTTATATTACCACAAAAGATCTGAAAATCATCATCACCTCAACGCTCTAGTTGGAAATATCTACATCACAAATACAATTTCTTACGCAAGTTAATTATAAGGTAATACAACATATACAGCATATACAACATACAAGATATCTCTCAACATACAATATATAATACAACATATACAACATACTTTATATCTCTAAAAGTTACACTATATCTCTAAATGCTTCCGAGCAAACAAATTATAATTCTTAATCTCCCCCCAAAAATGTTCTTTCATAATAATCCTGAATATTCGCGATCGCGAAAGAGCTCTATTTACAAATACTGCACTGGCCCCGCGGCCAGCACAAGCGAAAAGAAAGTAGATCACTGTTGTCTAATGTTGATAAAATAAGAGTCAAATCTGCTGTTTGCCAGATAAAGAAAATGGATGAGTAAATGAAGATGCGATGTCCAAATGTTGGTAGTCCTAGGTTGTGAATGTGTGACTCAGTTGAAAAAGAACGTGTTCTCTAGATGAAAACTTCCTACTAAGTGAAAAGCTAAAAGTCCATGTGCTCAGTAAACTCATGTCATTGGAAGGTTTGTATCCAGGCAACAAAACAAGTTCTATTATAAGGGAGTGAAGCAATGAAGAATGTAGAACATGTGTAGAGTGCCTTGCCTGGTGTAGTGGAGAACAAAAGATGAATGCTGAGTGCAGGAGTTGAATAAGAAGAAGGTCTTTGGTATTGTCCAGTGAGGAAGTGAGCAGTTGAATGAACTTTAACCAGCTGATCCACATAAACAAACTATGATCAAGCTTTGATCAGTCCTGTCTGTCTAATATAAACAAATGAGTGAAGTTGCTACAATACCACCTGTTTAGTGCGGAAGCTGGCGGTAAAATGCTTGGTTATCTGGATGATTGATGACGGGGATGCGTCCAGAACAGAGAGTTAGCAAATCTTCATATTTGCTTTGAGAGATTTTTGGAGGGCCAGCCTGATACAAACACTGTGGTTCTGGGTCATTGGGATTTTTTTATGAACAAGCCGAAAATGAAAGTATAAGATTAGCTCGAGGAAGCACGCACGTCTTCATAATACATACAAAGAACGAGGCGCGCGCACGAAAACACACGGTTCGCAGTGCGGGCGCCGTCTTGTGCCGGTTCGTGAAATTATGAATCTGCATTTTCATGGCTCGTGTCACTTTCAGCACGACGTGTTTTTGCATAAATAAACATAATTATTACTCGAAATTTAGTGAAATGGTAGAACATGGCTAGTAGATCGTAAAAATGAAGAAAACTCAAAATTGACTATGTACGCGATTTTGGGCCTTTGTGCCACTTCGTGAAATGAGCGACGATATGTTTAAATGTTCATATCGAAAGTTATTACATTTTCTTCTGAAATCGGATCGCAGTGTGCGGTGGGCTTAGTTACGAGGATGGTGATGGTCTTGTACAAAATTAGTTATCTTCTCTAGGGCGTGGTCAATTGCGTTCTCTGCGTGATCCGGTATCACCTACCAATCGCCCCCTCCTGCCTTTAGATGAAGAACATAAAGACTGTATCTTTGAGCGTGTAGATATGAAATGTGGTATGGCAGGGGATCACCGAGCCGCAGAACAACCCGGTCTCACAGCGCTCCATACACTCTTTCTTCGTATGCACAACTCGATCGCCTCAAGACTGGCAATTCTAAATCCATCGTGGGACGATGAAAGGTAAAATACTGTATTCAAAATAATGTGGAGATAATTGTTTAATTTAATGAGAGAATATTGCGGCCCACGGAATTAAACAACGGGATGTAAAAGCATTCACATTTATTAGTAGTTTTTTTTTTGTGTCACCCAGTATGTAATATACAACAAGTTATTGGTTATTTATATTGCAATAACATGTACATGTACTATATACAGTCGGTCGTAGCATAACTATTACGGTTAGCCGTTAACTATCAACAGATCGGGATCAGCTGTAAATCTTACTGTTAGCCAATCAGGACCAAGATATTAATTTTAACTCGACTATTAGCCCATCAAAATCAGGATCAGTGGGGGTTCCTGCGGGCATATAAATCCGAAGAATCTTTAACAAGCAAGCGAAAAGGAGAACGATGAGAGAAAGATAGGAGGAGGAGGAGGAGGAGAAGGAGGAGGAGGAGGAGAAAAAGGAGGAGGAGGAAGAAAAGGAGGAGGAGGAGGAATAATTTACACGATTTTCAGGTGCTTTGTTCTGTTCCAAAAAAATTGTGTGGGAGGGCACACTAGCACAGATTTTCCGTAAATTTATAAAGTCTCTTGTGTTTATTGAGCTCATCACTATTTCGTTTTTCTTCACAGACTTTTTCAAGAAACACGAGGTATCGTGGTAGCATCATGGCAGCACATCGTCTTCAATGAATATCTTCCTACATTGCTTGGTCGAACATCGGTGATAACTGATGGACTCCGTGGTCATCCCACAGCACAATTCTTCGGCTACGACATCGATGTTGATCCTACGATCTCGAACGTCTTTGCTTCCGGTGCATTCCGCTTTGGTCACAGCCAAGTGCCCAATAATTTCTCGAGACTGAATGAAGATTATCAGCCGGTGTGTATATTGGCAGCACAATTGCGCAGTCTCTAATATAACGTCATATAATATCAAAAAGCTAATGTTGTCAAGTTATCTTGTGATTTAGTGCACAGACAGATATATGTTCCGCTTGAATATATTTGTATTATATTGAGAATTGCACAGAGCCAAGAACACAGGCGTATAGCCAGGATTTTTCAATGGATGGTGGGGGGGGGGGGGGGGGCAGACGTGAAGGATCCAATCGCATAGCCAGAATTTCGTTTGTTTGTTTTTGTTTTTGTTTTTGTTTTGTTTTTTTTTTTGGGGGGGGGGGCATGTGAGCATGCGAAGAGTGCGGAAATTGGTGATGAGCACGCAAAACGTGCTCCCCAGGGGGTGCAGGAAGTTTTTCCCTCTCTGAGGTCTTATAGCAAATTTGAGAGAAAGATAACGCAGAAAAGACGGAAAGTTATAGTTCGACGCCTGGACTGCTTTTCAATTATTTGGACGCAACATTTCACTGTCTGTAACAGGGGTGGGTACAGGGAGAGAATTATTTCCCCCTTCCCGCGCGAGGCGCGAAAACTTTGACGTTTTAGCAAATTTCGAAAGAGAAAGATAACGGCTTGTAGCGCATTTTTAGGCCTTTTTCTCTCAATTCCCCCGCTTTTTCGCTCTCGCTTATTTTTAAGTGGCTGAGAGGGGGGGCATGCCCCCCTGCGCCCCCTGTCTACGCCAGTGGCCAAGAATGAACCAATAAGCCAGTTCCGGGTTAGCGCATGGTACAAATGACCCCAAATATCCACAGATATTTTGGACATGGAGGGTCCCTTTATGTGCACTTCAGAAAAATAACTCTGGGAGTGATAGAGGTGCCTCATGAATAGCTTTTGTTTCCCCCTTTAAAAAGAATACTTCCACCTGGATATCATGGAATGCACCATTAGTGCATAATTGAATAATGATTACATGACATTCATGAGCACATATCGAATATTAGTGTCAGTGGGTTTTAGAATTTTGTACAGATGACCTTTATCTGCTCATGCTCAGATTGCATCTCCGAAGTGGCTTATTCGGCATGTTCCGAAGACGTAAAAAATAGAGCATGCGTCCAATTCCAAAATAAACTTTGCAGCACGGTTGTTTATCAATAATTTAGAAACAATTCGTGGGCATACAATGAGTTTCCGTACATAAGTCATAAATATATGAAAACACGATTTGTCATTAACTTTACATTAATAATATATCACTTGTAGGCCAATATACTTTAAAAAGTCCAGTTATGTGACTGAAATGAATGTACTAATCTATCTTTGTTCAATAGTAACTATCATACACGTTTATTTTTTATAGGTAGGTACCTTCAGGTTGGTAACTGTTTATCATTTTAATGTGACCCCTGCTATACACATTCAGTAAGTAAAGTAGAGAGTATAATTACAATGGGCGTAGGATATGTGTCGATTTAGAACATAATATTATACATATGGCGACGCAGGAGCTCCTAACACAGACACTCATAAATAATGAAAGTTGGTTTGAATGTCATAGAACCGGTAACTATTTGAACTTGCAGGTGTTCCCACCACTGCTAACAATAGAAGCCTTCTTCAATGCCTCGCACGTATTTGATGCAGTTAATGGAGGATTAGATTCCTTAATAAGGGGTATGTTAGTGCAAGAAGTAGCCAAGGTAGATGGTTATATCAGCAGAGGACTAACTGCACATCTCTTTGCAGATATACCTGGAGGGTAAGAACATTTCTGTTTGGACATTTCTAACTTCACATTTAAGTGGTTTGTAAATATTTGAAGGGAATAATTAAACCCTGATAAAAATCTTGAGTCGAAGAGGGGAAAGGGGGGGGGGGGGGGGGGGGGGGGGTAGTGAAACATTGAGTCTGAGATAACCTTCAGACAATAGACCTGTTTACTAATATATTTCAATTTATGCATGTTTCTCTCCAGAATCCTTAGTTAACAACCATTTAGTGCACCTGGTATGCGTACACTCTTAGAAATGTTGGGTAAATGCCACTGGGTAAATGAAGATTGGGCATAGGTTGGTTAAATCTTGCTCAACTTTTACATGCATTTACCCAACATTGGTCAAAAATAAGAATGAAATTGGTAAAGTTTACCCAAAAGTTGGTCGGACTCATAAGGACCCTCATGTTGGGTAAAATTTGGGTAAAATTTTGCCCAATATTTCTAAGAGTGTAATGGCATCCCTATGGATAGAATCCATTTTGCATACATTAGTAATTGCTATGTCGGACAAGCCTCTGGCAAGCTTTTGAGTCGTCAAGAGCAACTTTTGTCCAGGAAGTATGCATAAAATTAGTAAACAGGTTTATTGGTAGGAAAATTACGTATTTTGTTTTATTGGTTATTCGGGTAAAATTACTCTTTGATGACAAATATGTATACTATCTCGTTTGCTGTATACGCAAACATCATTTTGCTCAGCTTTCATTATAATGGTCCATAATTATAATGAAAGCTGAGCAAAATTATGTTTGGGTACAGCGAATGGATTTTATGTCATCAAAGAGTAATTTTACCCGAACAACCAATGTCTTTTATTAGATCTTTTTCTTCGAAATTCGTATTTGTGGAGCAGACATATTTTACGGGAAGGCAAGCAAAATAATGTGATAAATTATTCAAATATTAATAATGAAGACGATGGTGATGATATGATAACGATGATATGATGACGATGATTGTGATGATGACGAAAATAGTAATGATAACAATATTACTACTACTACGCAAGTTTGCTTTGAATAAGCAATTAATTTGTTACTAGCATGTTCTGTACTCTTCAGGGAGGGTCTAGATCTTGGAGCTTTGAACGTCCAGAGAGGTCGAGACCATGGTCTTCCAAGCTACAATACATGGAGACAATGGTGTGGACTGAGAAGAGCTAGAAACTTTAATGATCTTGCCAGTGAGTTCGAGTCAGGGGCAATTATCAAGTTTCAAAGAACATACCGGTAATTTTCTTATATTGTTTGATTTTCATTTTCATCAGCTAAAACAAGCCCAATTACATGGTCAGATAATCGACTCAATGATTTCAAGTTTGGCTATTGGGTAGCTAAATGATGTTAATGGTAATGTTAATAATCGATATTTATGTCCGTATGTGTGTTCTTAGTATCATCTCTTGGCCAAACTAGGATGTTGAGGGCCATAAGGGCGGGAATGGGTTGGCGCAGCTCTGTCTGTTCATGTCGTGTAGCCTATTATGAAATTGCACCAATACTTTCTATTTATATTGTTAAAAGTATGAGGCTATATAGCTTGATACTCCAAAGCCACCCCAGAACAACTCCGGTATATTGGGGCGGGTGAGAAGAGCAGCGTATAGTGAGATGGGATACTACTAGCGTTTTCTGATTACGTCATACTTGAGGTGTATAGCATAATGGCAAATACTAATTTGTACATTGTATTTCGCCCTTTTATTCAATATTATATCCCAGTGTATTTGTAAAAGAGAAAGTTATTGTGAACAAACATTCCTTTTCAATGCCAAAAAGCTTACCAAATTTGGAAAACAGAATTTTAAGAAGTCGAACGGATTTGCACAAATAAAGGATAGGGATATTCTTAAAAACATGACATAAAACTGTTTATAGGAAAGTCACACCGCATAATATTTTAAAGCTGTTGAAAAGTCTTTTGGTCACTGCAATGATTTTTATTTTCACTTTCACTACTTCGCTACATGGACGCCGTTGTGTATAAGCACGGGTCGTTTACTTAGACAGCTCTGGGCTGGGTGCAAACGAATTTCACACTTTTCTACATCAAACTGAGGCAATATTCCGGTGATCTTTGTCACTTTACCTTTGACCGAGTATAAAGTCTATATAAGTTGGACAGCACTTTGCGCCTATTTTCCCGATATTTTACTCAATTTCTGTTTGACTTTGAAGAACTCAATACCACCATGCCTATGACACGCGAGCTAACACACAAAGCTAACACACAAAGCCAACCCCCACCTGACCAGCCCACCCCCACCTGACCAGCCCACCTGACCAGCCCACCCTCAGCGAACTAAAAGCGGACGTTATGAAACTGTCGGACGTTCTCTGCAAGAAAATCGACAACCTTCGGGACGAGACGAACGCCATGCACCACAAAATTTTGATATCGAGACATCACTACAAATCCCAAGTGAACATTGAGCAAAACGAAATTCCGAAGCTTATAAGGAGCATAAAGCTGACGTGGCAGCCCTAGAAAAGAAACTACTTATGATGGCAGTCTATATGCGTAAACCTATACCTTCCCTTTTACGGAATAACCCAAAACAAAGAGGAAAACTGTATGAAAAACTGATAAATGTCTTCATCGATCTGGGCATATTAAGTGAGGAGGCTGCAAGGATCTTGATTATAAACTCTCATAATTATATTTGCGACGGATGAGAGTAAAATTGTGGCGAGAATAGCCTTCCATAATATATGTACGATGCTCGGGGAAGCCCATTAAGGCGTGTCAACAAAAGACACAGTAGAAACACAAAGGCCTATATAAGTGACATGTACAGTACATGACGTGTGTGGAAGGCCATTCTCGCCACAATTTACAGTAAATTACTGGCAACCCGCTGCAGTAAATAGACCTGTTTACTAAGTGATTCAAATTTTATGCATACTTTTGAAACAAAGGTTGTTCTTGACAACCTGAAAGCTTGCCAGAGGCTTGTCAGACATAGCAACAAGTAATGTATGCAAACTGGATTCCAAGTATTGTAATTCATTCATTAATAACCGGTTAATGGAATACTAGGTCCCCAGGAAAGAAACATCCATAAATTTGAATCACTTGGTAAACAGGTCTATTTACTGCAGCGGGTTGCCAGTAATTTACTGTAAATTCCTACAGCAATTTTTTACAGTGTAGGTACCGTCGTAGTTCTTTTTTTTCTATATGTATTTTTCTTTTTCTTTTTTTTTTTTGGGGGGGGGGGGGACTGGGAGCTGTTTATGAAGCTGCCCCTTCTTAACCTTGGTCGCAGTTATAGCATTATTAAAAATTAAAACTGTTCTATTTCTCTCATTTGTTAGACATGTAGATGACATTGATCTCTTTGTGGCGAGTATATCAGAGCGGCCTATGCGAGGGGCGTTAGTTGGACCCACCCTGGCATGCATCATAGGTCGACAATTCCAAAGATTGAAATTCGGCGATCGCTTTTGGTATGAGAACGCGCAAGGAGAGCAAGCATTTAGCCCCGGTAAACACTCTATTTCAAATAATTCAGCATTAAACAATACATTTCATATAATTATCTATTTAATGAGTCATATATTTTTATCATGCTGTGTGTTGATATTTTTGTGTTCATGTTAGTTATTTCACCTTAAATGTGACTGAATCCTATCATTATTTCAGTTGGCTTGTGAATATTCCATAATATTCAAAACTATTGACTAATAATGTAAACAGAATGAAGTAAAACATACTGTAAAATTTATTCTTGAGTATACTACTATTTGTTGCATGTTCTAATGTGTTTTTTTTCTGATGGACAATCTGTTTTCCACCCAAGGGCCAGCAAGAGGAGATCAGCAGTGATCTAATTGGCTTAAAAGATCTTATTGTTCAAGTAAGTGACATAAGATATGCGTGGCTCGATTGATCTTTGACTGTTTATCAACGGATCAGCTACAGGAGATCCGTGTAGTGGCAATGCCTCGACTGATACACGATTGTCTGTTTTCAGATGCAGAAGATCAGCTGCACGCACGAGATCCGTAAAGAGATCGACGATGGCTCGACTGATCTACCATTGTCTGTTTTCTATCCACAGATCAACTTCAGAATCATGAGATCTGTAAAATGACGTGGTTCGACTGATCTACGATTGTCTATCCACAGATCAGATGCAGAAGATCCGTGGATTGAACGTCGACTGATCTACCATTGCCTATTTTTTATTCACAGGTAAGCTACAGGAGATACGAAAATGACGTTTCGACTGATCTACGCTTGCCTGTTTTCTATCCACAGATTAGCTGCAGAAGATCGTGGATTGAACGTCGACTGATCTACCATTGCCTATTTTTTATTCACAGATAAGCTACAGGAGATACGAAAATGACGTTTCGACTGATCTACGATTGTCTGTCTTTTATTCACATCAGCTCACCTGAGCTCACCTGCAGGATATCCGTGGAGTGACGATAGCTCGACTGATCTACGATTGTCTGTTTTCTATCCACAGTTCAGCTTCAGGAGATTTGTAAAGTGACGATGTTTCGACTGATCTACAATTGTCTGTTTTCTATAGAGTACCGAAGTGATGACGTCACAAAAAGCTATTTTCTCATTTTGACATTTTTTATACCATATCTTACAGGAACATGGTGAAAAACATCCAGAGCCCAAATTTTATGGCAATTGGCTCATTGGGCACCGAGATATGGCCGCATGAATACCTCCTTAGCCCCATTGAAGTCAGTGTTAAATTGGCCTGGTTCTAAACTGTTAAGGACCAGGCCAATTTACACGGACTTCAATGGGGCTAATTAGATATTCATATAGCCATACCTTGGGCCACCATGAACTGATTCCTGTCAAATATGTGTGAACGTTTTCCATCATGCTCTACCTAAATATGGTCATAAAAATACTGAAATACAAAAATCAAAATTTGATGACGTCACACTTCGATACTCTATTCATAGTTCAGCTACAGGATATTAATTTTATAGAGTGACGATTTCCCTCTGATTTACTATTGTCTGTTGTTATCCATACGATCTATGTTTGTCTGGTTTTTTTTCATCCACATGCAGATCAGCTGCAGGGAATCCTTGGGAGTGACGATGCCTCGACTGATAACGATTATGTGTTTTCTTTCACAGATCAGCTACAGGAGATTCGTAAAGCGACGATGGCTCGTGTGATCTGTGACCATGCTAATGGGATGAAGACGATACAATCCCTCGTGTTCAGAGAACCTACTCGGTCTCCAGGTGTGTCAGGGTGAGTATAATGATTAAGCCAAATAAAAATATCTTGGTTTCTAGTCCGACCTTTTAAAAAAGCCCAGATGAGGCCACATCGTTGGAATATTTTTTAATATTAAAAAAAATTGAAATAGACAAACAAAAATCGTTTGTTAATGCGGAAGGACGAGGAATTTATATAGATTGTATGTTATTTGACCCTATAATATAGCCTCCTTCCGGGATGATTACGGGATGATTA
The DNA here is from genome assembly GCA_025617745.1 of Heliocidaris erythrogramma. Classification (NCBI taxonomy): domain Eukaryota; kingdom Metazoa; phylum Echinodermata; class Echinoidea; order Camarodonta; family Echinometridae; genus Heliocidaris; species Heliocidaris erythrogramma. The sequence continues at coordinate 22,837,284 of CM046861.1, read as the reverse complement.
GGAATCCAATTGTTATTTTGCCATATCTCCGTGAATATACGCTCTCCAGTCTCTCATCTCTCGTCTCTAAATAACATTACTTTAAAAAAATACATTATGTTCTCTGATTCAACGCAGGGGAAGGGGAAGATATGTGGATACATATATCCGAAAGACAGAATATAATAACACTAGATCATTAGCATTCATTACGTTGGAATATTTGAGCAAAGAATTGCTTTCATTTCTGGTTCCTCAGATTTTATTTAAAGCCTCACCACTGTGGATGAAAATTGTGATAATGCCCTAATATTATTTCTCGACTTGGGCAATCCTTCTACACAAAATGTCAGCGAGTGGTAGAGTTCTATTTATCTGTTATCATATTTTATTTTATAATATACATCTCGACCCATGGTATTAATCAATAATTGAACCATAATGGTATTATCCCATTACGGTTCAAAACAAATATTAAAACTACGGTGATAAAATCTCTGTTACCAAGATAATGTAGGATTGAGAAATAAAACCAATTAGAATGTTGACAAACATAAAGAACACTTAAATTATATGTTTATATTCTATCATTTTCATTTTCATATTTCAGAGCTGAAAGGTCGTTCTTTCGGTACAACAGTCGCCACCAGTTTCCTGACAGTGATGGGACTTTGCCTGGATTTACTAATGTACGTGTATCGTGTAGTGATGAGAACACCATACCAACCATCAGTCTGGAACCATGGAGGACTGGTGTGGCATTGAGCCTTAGATCAACCATTACTGGTATGTAATCTAACATGGCAAGCTTCAAAACACCTGGACAGGTCCAAGATATTTGGTCACTTGGTGTCTCATACGTTACCACACTGTAAAAACTAAAGTGTTAAATCACCATTTAAAAGGGCTGCAGTAAGACTATCAAAATTAAGTAGATTATCAGATATACTACATTCTTAATTTAGCGGGTAACGTGTGTGACAGCATAAGCTTGACATTACCAGTCTACACGTCCACCAGGCGTTTTCCCTTTGCCCATACTTTGATTGTCATGGATACAAACTCTCCATTTTGAAATATTCATGTTTCATAACACTGAGGTTATTAAAACTCGTTTGGAAAAGTTTGGAAACTTAAGTCTGATCGATGGATCTTTAAAAAAATTGTTTTTGTCTCAGTTTGTGAGCAATAGGAGGGTGCACTGCTGTGGTTGCATTTTAGCAATTTTGTCCATAGTTTTAAAGAGGCTACGACTGCTATTAATTTTTTTTTTTTTTTTTTTTTTTGGGGGGGGGGGGGGTGTTAATAATTTGTGTTGTGCCCCGGCAACTCTTTTCGTCGCTCATGTGCTGAATGCAAGAATTGCAAGCATTTGAATACAATAGTAGTTCAAAATTATTTCCGCGGGTTTTTTTTTCTTCAGGAAACGGAGAAGAATCTGAGTTGAGAGATGAACGCTCAGCAAAGAAACGATCACCGTGGTGGTATCGGTTACCTGGACCTCAAAACAAAAAAGCTCTCAACCTCCAACTCAAATTACAACTTAGAGACCGGAGACAACCAAAGAAAAAAGATAACTAAATCAAGAATTCCTTTATTATACATGTTATTCATGGACTGATCCGTGGACTGAAAAGCTCCTAATCTTCAATCCAAATTACATCGCAGGTACAAGAGACTATCAAAGTAAGAAGATAATGACTATTTTTTTCCTTATGCTGGTGATGGTTTTATATGCATTACAGATCTGATCAAAACGCTATTCTCTTTTTAGGTCCATGATCTTTACTAAAAACAATTTAAAAAATTTCCCATGTTTTTGTAGAGGCTAGGTTATGTTCGTAAATCAATGACTATACACACAAATATGTCTATTACATTGGGCTTGTGCCGAATGGGTGGGTAGCGTCGCGTTGCGACGTTTACTGGAACGCCACCATTCGTCGAAAGCCCCCCCCCCACTGGTTTTGCCGAAAGGGTACGTTGGGAGCATCGGGTCGCGTCGCGTTGACTGGAACACCACCATTCTTCGCCCACCTCTCCCCCCCCTGTTTTGCCGAAAGGGTGCGTTGATTGTTTCTAAATATTATCTTTAGGCGTATTATTAATATTATTACAAAAAATCCCAAAGCACCAAAATAACAATATTTAGATAAAACCAACGCACCCTTTCGGCAAAACCGGGGGGGGGGGGGGGGACTTGGACGAATGATGGCGTTCCAGTTCCAGTTCCCGACGCTCCCAACGCACCCTTTCGGTCCAAGCCATTCATTGTGTATGAATGTATAAACAATAAACATGGACCTATATGTACACATGGTGTAAAGATTTACGATTAACCTAACATAATATTTTTCACCCTCTACAAAAATGTAAAGGATTCATCTTAATTTTCTCAAAGTTGTACAAATTTAATTTGTTTTTTTTTTTTTAATCTTTTCTCTTGTGCCTGCATTATGAATTAAATGCTGATTTTTTTTTTTAATAATTTATCGTGCCGCTTACAAAGTTGCGCTGGGTAATTTACTTATTTGTGAAGGTTAACTACTCTGATATGACGTAATTTTAAATGTTTTAAAACACGAGCACCTTCCCCTCTTTAGTTAGAAAAGAAAAGATCAAAATGGCATTTTGTGGAGAAAAGGCCAATCCCCTCTCGGGGCATCAGGACGGTCTTTTTGATACTCGGAGAAATAACTCGGGAGGGAGGGGGGGGGGGGATATTATTTTATGCATTTTTATTTGTTCTAACCCGACCACCAACTGCAGAGGGGCGACAGAGTTATCGGTTTTATTTTTAAAAATTACATATATAGCCCAAAATGATTTTATTGGTTGTGTACAATTGTCTATGTGAACAATAATTGTTCCGAAATGTCCTTTTTTTTATTTTCAGTAATGTTTCTTACACTCTAGAATGATATCAATCGATTCGAATGAAAGTGCATTTTTCTTTTTTTAAATTCGAAATACATGTAGTTATTACATCGTAAACTACATAAATTTTTTTAGAGCTTCGAAAGTGAAAAGGCACAATGCTTTTAATTTTCTATTCATGAAACTGAAAAAATGTTGAATGTTGCATTACCTCGTCTATTGATTTTCAACTATAGAGGCATTAAAAGAAGTTTGATGGTCAGTGGAAGAGATGGAGAGGTGAGACAGAGATAAGACAGGTCTATAATAGAGGGGATGGTCAGAAGTGGTAGAGATGAAGAGAATTGATGAGACTAGAGAGCGAGATAAGATAAGTCTTGATGAATAGAGGGGATGGTCAAAATGCTAGATGATGAAAACAGAGTGTGATGAGTGAGATAAGAGTGAAAGAAGAGATGAGAGTTGGGATAAAAGAGCTATAGATTAATAGAGGGGGTGGTCAAAGTGGTAGAGATGATGAGAACTAATGAGAGTGGGATAAATGTGGTCTAGATTAATAGAGAAGGAAAGATGAGAGTGGGGTACACATTAGAGAGGTCTAAAATAATGTGAGAGATGACGATCGAGAGTAAGAGGTTTGGGTTGATTAACAGAGCATAAGCGTAGCCAGGGAGCTCAAGTGCCTTCATCCACTAAAACAAGTCATCCACGAAACTCTGTAACTATATGCAGTGGCGGCATCAGGATTTTTAAAGTGGGGGGGGGGGGGGCGGGCAAGGGCGGACAAAAAAAATTTCCACCATTTTATTTATTTTCACTCCGAAAATTATTGGGGGGCAACTGGGGGACAAAGCTTCTGACCGGGGGGGGGGGGGCAAATGTCCCCCATGCCCCCCATGCCCCCCATGCCCCCATGCCCCCCTGACGCCACTGACTATATGTTACTATAATTTTGTGTCACCCCACCTCCCCCCTCCCCCCCCCCCCCCTCCCGGTTCAACAAGTCTGCATGGCTACGTCAGCAGTGGAGCAGATGATCTATGTGGAACATGAATAGATGACGGTAGGGTATAAGAGAGGCTTAGAGGATTTTCAATGGCATAATTGGAAATACGTCGACAAGTAACCAAATACCAATTAACAATCTCGTTAGTATTTTATTGAGTTAACCCGACATTCGGTCTGAAGTCTAGTTTAACAAAAGGAAAACTTTCACCTCGGTTTAATTTCCTTTTTTAAACTCGACTTAATAAAGGGAATCTTCACGTCAGTGGGAAAGGTGAAAAATAATTTGTGAGCTTTCTCACTAATTATGTCAGTTTGGAAGATTATCATAATAGAAACATCCCCTGAAAAGGATTGCTCTTCAAAATGCTCTAACATTCGAAATATGACCAGAAATAGCTGAAATGTTCGGGCAGAAAATGTATGTCACTTGTGTGTATTGTCTCATATACCCAATTCTGTGTGCAGTACATGTGCTTTTCAGCGAGATTGGGTCAATATCTTACCCGTTTCGACAATTCCAAAACGGCCAGTCTAAAACAACTCTTATGTAGACATGGTCAACCTTTCCCAATTCCTTTGAGGCAGTTTCTTTCACAATATAATTGCATGACCAGAACTCTACTTTATATTTAAGACCAACTGAGGGATGGGTTTAGAATATGGGCAATTTAATTAGACCATTATATAATTCATCGAGTGAAGAGAGAGTTTGAGAAACGATTGCATCTATTCTTCACTTTTTATTCTATAGTAAGAGCATCAGTATGACCATTTTTTTTAAAGTCAGATAAAGAAAACTGGTATAGGAAGGAAGAATGTAACATATTGAAAAGACTGAGGAGAAATTAAGGGTGGCATATTTGTACAAGTTGGTGATACAGAACTGAATTGATTGCCCTATGATATTAACAGGTTAAAAACAATAAATTCATTAGGCAACCTACATCCCATTTTGACATCCCTGTCCCGATGCACAAATGGAATACATCACAAAAATGTTATTGACTACCTGTCTGAGCCAGCAAAGAGCTAAAATATCCACAACAGAGGATTAAAATCTGCTGTGATTCAATACGTCAATGACATCATGCATGCTGTGTCAAACTTTATGGAACTGTGTTAGTGTCAAAATAGAGTCCGTGAATGTGTCTGAGAATAGGCCTATGTCTTTAATGAATGGTAATGGAGTAGTTTTCATAAATTAATTTAAATAACATCAGTCACATATTTGAAAAATTAATTGGCCCAGAATGGCAAAATTATCGATACTGAAAAAGAGGAAAAATAGAAAAAATAAGTACCGTAGATTGAAAAATTCCAATATAAGCTTAAAAAAATAAAGAAAAATGATACCGAAAAATTGCGATCAAGTGGGATATGAATGACAGAAGGCTTCAAAAAGTATTCTATTTTATCGGCATAATATATAGCTGAGGAGAGAGAGAGGGAGACGACAGAGAGAGAGAGAGATAAATGGAGGGAGGGGGGGGGGGGGGGCGGTGCATGGGTCGATCCCGGGGGTGGGGGGGGGTATTTACACTAAAGGAAAAAAGAAACTTATAAAAGTTCAAGAGATCACCAAATTAAATTCTCTGCATGGAAATGTACCAAATTTGGATATAATGTTGATTCAATGCATGGCTTTAAATGACAGTCAATAACAAAAAGTTTTCTTCAATGCCACAAAAGAAATGTGCACTGAAACAAAGGACTCTCTAATCCCAAAGTCACAAAGATAAACTGCAGTCTTGTACACCATATGCATGTCAATGAATGAAACAAAAGAATTTCAAAAGGGATTTGCACCCCTCGAGCAAGAGGATATTGATGTTCTGCCATGGTTCGCCCGTTCACCAGACCTTTCCCCAATTGAACATCTCTGGGAAGAGCTTGGTCTACGTGTGTCAAGGCGTGACAATCAACCCATCAATAGGGAGACGCTCATTGCAGCACTGCAAGAGGAATGGAACAATGTTCCCCAGGCTACCATCGCGAATCTGATCGGAAGCATGCGAAGACGGTGTACAGCTTGCCAGCAAGCTAGAGGTGGACATACTGGCTATTAATCTGTTTGGATATGAACTTGCAAATCCCTTTTGAAATTCTTTTGTTTCATTCATTGACATGCATATGGTGTACAAGGCTGCAGTTTGTCTTTGTGACTTGGGGATTAGAGAGTCCTTTGCTTCAGTGCACATTTCTTTTGTGGCATTGAAGAAAACTTTTTGTTATTGACTGTCATTTAAAGCCATGCATTGAATCAACATTATATCCAAATTTGGTACATTTCCATGCAGAGAATTTAATTTGGTGATCTCTTGAACTTTTATAAGTTTCTTTTTTCCTTTAGTGTAATTATATAAGTGGGGGTGGCCTGTATTATCATCCCCCAATATTTTTGGATAAAATAAATAAGAATTATGATACATTAACTTAAAACTAATAATTATCCAAACTCATGATGTTTGATCTTGAAATACCATCATTTTTTTAATGATTAAGGTAAGGAAATAAGAAATGCCATAGTTTCAATGCGAAAACATCGAAGAAAATTAAGGGGTTCCGTTAGATCCGTTAGATCCGTGCATTCCGGCTTATCATTAAAAACCATTTTGGGATGCTCTAAAATGCAAGTTTTAAAGACAGATTTTTGAAAAAGTCCCTGGTGTTGAAAGGTGGAGGGGGCGGGTATCCCCCGCTCGGTCGCTTCGCTCAGTGGAGTATCTAGGGGCAGGGGGCACGTGCCCCCGGCAGCATTTGAAGGGGGCGCAAAAAAACGCAAAGGAGAGAAAGAAAACAGGGGAACATGAAGAAAAATCATAATCTTTACGGTCGATTTGCTCCCTCGCATGATTATTGTTTTTTCAGGATTTGGTAATTTCGCTCCCCCAGTAAATAGTTTTAAAATAGCTTAAAGGTTCAAAAAGTTTGAAAAAATAAAGATGTACAGTGTAATTGCTTTGCTCGCTATAATTATCATGTAAGTTTCATATGACTCTTGCTAACTATTGCGCCCCCAATATAGGATAAAGTGTATAAAACAGCTTTTGCAAAGGTTCAACTTTTGAAAGAAATCTCAACTTCAGGTCGCCTTGCTGAATTTATCGACTATTTCTCAAGCCTATAGGGTTTTCGTTTGTTCTGCTCCCGATTGTAGAAGTGAGTGAATAGAAAACCGTTTATGAATTCGAGCTTCTCTACCGCTCAACTGCGGTGGTCAATTTCCTGGGTAAAATGCACAAGAAAATGCGTTTTTTTTTTTTTTAAACTAGGGTTAAAAATTTAAAAAAATTGCCGCTCGGTCGCTCGGGCGTAACTTCATTGTTTGCCCCGGGCGCCATAATCCCTGGATACGCCACTGACTTCGCTCCCTCGCCGGTCACCCCCCCCCCCCCAATCATGGACACGGATCGACACCCCCAGGGGGGGGGGGGGGGAGTGGAGTGGGGCGGGATCGAAGGGAGGGGTTATGAATCATAGGCCTATACTCCTATTCGGAACTTGTTAGTCACACAAAATTAATGTCGAAATGTAAATATGTCTCCTTCGCAGCAAACAACAAAATCTTGATTCACATAATCATTTATATCCACTATACAGCCGATCACTGCAGCTGATTTATTTCTCGATCTCGATCCCCACCCCGCCCTCCCCCTCTCTCTCTCTTTCTCTCTCTCTCTCTCTCTCTCACACACACACACACACACTTTTTTTGTTTTTCAATAGTTTTTATTCATTTCTATATTTTTATAAAGGAACATTCGTCTTGAATGAATATAACAAATTACAAACAATAAAACCATTGGAACAAGGCATATACAAAAAATATCATTGAATGGAATGTAATCATTAAAAGAAAAGACGACCCCACCCCCTCCTTACCTCAAACAATGAATATCAAACTTTATAACAAAATACATTCTTACTATAGACTCCTTATTCCACTTTACTTCCATCTCCCCTCCCCCTTTCATCCCCATATTTAACCCATATCACAGCACACACACACACACCCACACACAAACACAAAAGCATCCACCTATTCATAATATCGTCTCCGGTCCCCCCCCCCCCCCCCCCCACAAACACACACACACACACTGACACCTCTTGCATGACATGTCAAGTTTGAGGCCCTAATTTATATCGTTTTTGTTTCATTTTTTGTACAGTGAAACCAGAAGCCGGGACCAGAAGCTTCATTTGACCTTACTGAGAGATCGATGGGAATTCTATGAAATTTGTCACCATGACGTCATTGCTGGAAACTTCTTTCGCTGATGTAGTCTCCACTACCGAGTTTACCGTACGCTTATTGCATTGACAACAATACTAAGATCGATGAATACTACTGGGTAGCAGCATAGGGAACTTCCCACACATTAATGCTGTCAAGGTGGGGTTTGCGTACAAACCTTCCAGCATTGATTCTTGTTCTTTGCTCCAGAACCCAAATTTAATTGATTGTTCTCTAGTTTCTTCTTCTTCTTCTATCTGTCTCCTTCAGAGATTCTTGCAAACTATGAACTCTTCAAACTAACTCAATCAATTCAGATCAATATTCTTTTTCTTTTCTCTATACCTTGTTCTTATTTTTATGTATTGTTTTACTGGGCTTATTTTTTTTTCTTCTTCATTCAGTTTTGTTGCTGGTATACTTTTCTGTAAATATGTTTCATCTGTATACATTTCCATAATGTCTTGTAATGCTCTGTTTAGGACCTCATTGTAAATAAGCCCTCGAGCTTTCATGGGTCATCCTGTCAAGCTTTCATGAATTTTCTATTTTATGTATGTGTATATTTGAACTTGACAAATAAAACAAATCAAATCAAATCAAACTAGTTTGAAGAGTTACATTTCCGTTGCTGACCGGGGGGGGGGGGGTTCGCTTAGGCCCCTCCGCCCTCTCTCAAAATGACGGCACTACTGTGAATGTGTATTGTATCAGCATCAATATTAGACAGCAGCTTGGCATAAGAATGGGCTTACATCATAGGGCGTCGCTATAGAGGGAGGGGGGGGGGGGGGGTTGGTGTCACAAGCATATTAAAGGACTGTGTTTTGTATGTGTCCGTCCTAAATTTTTGTAGGCACAATGCATTTTTGTAATTTAATCGTTTGTCTTTGAAATCGTCCAGACATTTGAAATTAAGAGATTGTGTAGGAACATATAGCTTTTACACTCATAACACCCAAGCATTTTGCCACCTTTACTCTTTTCAAATGCTTAATTCCGTTTAGTGCATGTGACATGAAAATATGAAAGTACTAAAAAGTTTTCAGTAAGCCATGCAAATATATTCTGTAATATTATATGTAATTTTGTTTTTTGTATATAATTATCATCTTTGGTATCCCAAGGAGGGATTTATATTGAACCAAGTCCATGCAAGATCATCTTTGTTTCCTTTGTGTATATGAGCTTTCATAATATTACTATATTTTGAGGGGATAACAAAAAGTATGTGTGACCTTTCATCTCATTTAAAACCAATTACCGAATGTATATCAATGATTAAAAAAAAATTATGCACCAATAAGTTTTTGAAATTTTCCATTTGTTTCAAGGACACCATGTAGGTATATATATATATATATATATATTTTCTGTACTTTTGTTTTGTTGCTGTAATGAGCTAATATTGTAATATCTTCGTTATCAACAAGACCACCACATGTTCGTGAAAATGCATGTGCTACCCCGTGTATAGATATCAGAAATTGATAAATAATGTAAAAAGAGTTATAATCATGGACCCAAACAAAGTTGATAAACAGACGCAGGCAACGCGGATCGTTTTCTGACTATGATGTGGGGTTGCTCGAGCCCCCTGAGCTAGCAAAGCTCCTATTTCGGGGGCCCTGTGATATCAAAAACAAAAAGAAGAAGAAGACACAAATTAAAAAAAGACAAATATATGATGCGAAAGGTTACTTTGAATACGCTGTAAGCAATTGAACAGTATATGAATTAGTTATAAGGATAGTCAATAATTTGTTTTTACACCTATTATGATGACTATATCCTTATCCTCATCCTAAAAAAATGTCTCTTTTGCCGATTGATTGTCTCAAAATGATCGCAATAACTAAGTCCCCATAAATGTTATACCTTATAATTATAGGGACAGGAAAATAGTTACCAAGTGTTTTTGTTACTAGTTATATGGATATACCTTTACACAGAATAAGGGAGGAGAAAAAATAATAGCATTCTTATCCTCATCATATCTGCTGGATGGGACTGAACCGTTACAATGTCTTACTAGAGGTATATATTAGATCTGAACCCGTTTCCAGGATTCTGTAAGAATACCTGTAAATATCTGCATATTGAAATTTTCACTTATATCTTGCCATTGTACTGTTATATACATGCCTGCTATATAGCCCATCAATATTATGTTGCAGTTCTCTTCCTTCCTCTTCCCTCCTAGTTCCCTATCCTTTCTCTCCCTTCCTTTCTCTGTCTTTCTCTTCTTTTCTTCTAATATATTCTACTTGTGTTCTCAGGCGTACCCGTATACGTTGTAAGTGTATATAAGCTGGCTGTGATTCGCGCCTTCTTCATTGTATTTAAAGTTATTTGATTCTAAAAATGTTCCTGTATTATATTATATTGCACTATGTGAACAAATGTAAAATTTCCACGAAAACGATGGAAGAAAGTAAATGTTAATTTGAATTGAAGTGAATACATCATTTTGCAGCAACAAATTACACTCCATTGCTTTAATGACAACAAAAATTACATTAACATTTAATAACAAAAATAATTGAATCTGAAATAATCTCAAAAAGGCAACTAACCTATGGATATACATGTACTTTTTAACCTTTTTGAAAATGAATGAACATATTGCTAACTTGACTGCCTCAAATGAAATGGAAAGTAAATCTAGTAGAGCAAGAATTCTTGCCCGAAGTCATCATAGATGAATTTGAATGAGGCTTAGGTCTTTTTAAATTGAACGACGATAAATCGATTTAGCATTCTGCATGCCGGAAAATTTGACCCGGAAAATCTATATTAAAAAAACAAAACTAACCATGGGAGCACTGTCCTGCAGAACGTTCTGTAGGTAACACGTGATCCCAGGCGTCGGGCTCGGACAATGGAGTAGTGCATGGGCCCGGACTCGTGGGGGCATCTTTTGTCGGACCTTTTGTCCGCCAAACAAATGGCCCGAACTATAGTTGTCCGAGCCCTACGTGCACCGCCTTTGCTCACAATCATCGCCTAACTTATCAATATCCTTTTCAGCCCCTCGCCTAAATGTGCCCCTTAAAAAAATCTTTTTGATTCGAACTAAGTTCGAATCAAAAAGTTACTTTGCACCACTGACCTCCCCCGAAGCCAAGGTCCAGATACGCCAAGTGTGGTTGTGTGAAAATGTATGTCTCTGTGATTTTGTGTCACCCCGTCTGTGCCCGCCGCCCCCACCACACCCACGTTCAACAAGTCTGCACTGGCTACACCATGACGGTGATATTTCTTTATCTTTAGAATGTGCACGGGATCGGAGGTCACACTCGCGGGTGTGGCGTGCATAATTGATATGCTTGGAAAAGACTACGAGTAAATCCTAACTCGTTTACAGGGTGCAGTCTTAGTACATGTGATAAACATTGCACCGACCGCTGCACTGCGAGACTAATAATAGAGACAACCGGCACAATGCCAGCATTTATAGGACTGTTGAAAGAATTGTAAGTTGTTTATTTATCTATTACGGTACATTATTATGTGAAATTTGTGGAAATACACCATATCTCTCTGACAAATACGATTGAAAAGCAGAGAATTTATATTCTTGTGGAACCAAATTTTGTCCTGCTGACCTGACGACATGCCATGCCATGCATCATTGCATGCATGCCCATTCATTTGTCGGTCTAACATTAGGCTACATCATACTAGGCACATAGGCCTAACAGTTGAGTTAGGCCTAACGTTAGGCCTACATGACAAACATAGCGGCATCAATAACTCTTTGACTTTTTACAGTCATGACAGTATAATATAGAATCTAACTCTAAGTTAGGCAGTCATAGTCATACACCTCAACTTTTGGCATTATCGTGAAATAGTCCCCGCTTCAAAAAATCTAAGTTTTTTTAGGATTAGGATTAGGGTTAGGGTTTAGGATTAACTTAGGGTTAGGTTTTAGGGTTAGGGTTAGGGTTTAGGATTAGGATTAGGGTTAGGGTAGGGTTTAGGATTAGGGTTAGGGTAGGGTTTAGGATTAGGGTTAGGGTTAGGGTTAGGGTATGGTGGGGACTATATCACGATTATGCCAACTTTTTCAACACCACTGCACAAAAATCACCAACATTCACTAAAAAAAAAAAAAAAATCGGCATTTAATTTACAATAGCCAGGCCTAACGTTAGGCCCTAACTTTTTAGTCATGCTACTGCTAGTCGATAGTCATGATAGTCCGAGGCCTAACCTGTCAATGTCATGCCTGTCTTATTCTAACTGTTAGAAATAACCGTCTATTAATGGGGAAATCTTTAATATTTTTGACATGATTTGTGAACCTTCACCACTGACCTTCCCCATGAGCCAATATAGACAGACGGTATGACCGTATACGGTAGGCCTATATCACCAACAAGGTGTCCGAACAGCCGACCTATAGTATACTTAGGTCGGAATACACCACCTGACCACCCTAGTTTTTCAATATTTTCAACATGTATGATGGGGTGTCCAAACTTCGCGGACATTTTGGTCTTTTATGACGTTACAACCCAATTTGATAGATATACATTAAAAATGTAATATCAAATGAAGCAGAATACATACCGTAAAATAATGTCATACAAAAATGTTCGAAAATTTTATCTTATAAACTCTCATTTTAAGGCCAAATCCAGTCGCTTACCATCATCAGTTTTCGCTCACCACAGACGAGTCCATACTTCGCGGATTATGTTTGGCGCCCTCTTTTGGCCCTATTTGTGCATATTAATTACGAGAAATAATGAATAAGACGTCAGAATTTTGTGGAATGACCAAGAATTATTGAAAGTCGTTTGTGCTATTAGTTCAAAAATATTTGTAAAAATAGTTGTTCAAAAATATTTGTAAAAACCTTTAGAGCTGTCGCAATTTCCTTTTCAAGTGAATCACTTTACGTGGATAAGCTTATGGATCGTAATGGTAATGTTTTTTCGTCGCATTTTGCCTCTTTGGGTTGTTTCCGTATTGTAGAACGATTTTCCACAGTCCCACATCTAGTAGCGTGTATAATGTACTTTTTATCGCGTATTTAGTACTGCCATACTGTGTAGGTAGGCACGCTCACATATTTTTTAATGCTCATGAAAATCTAGTGAAACTTACCTTAAATTGAAAAGATTTTGTCACAGAACATGAAAATGTATTGATCTAGACGTAAAATTGAATACAACTGTCTATAGTTACGATTTTTTATATGCGACAACCTCACCAATGGGCAGTCAGGGCAAATTCGTCGGCATTTTGATGTCCGAGAGATCAGCTGATCAGAGCGCATGCGCGTGTTGCATTCGGTTTAAATTCGTCAATATACGGGACTACACATTGCAATGTAGCGTGTCGCAACTTTTGTACAGCAGAAATGAACACGAAGAATGCGCCCTCTCGTGTTGGATGAGCGTGCCTTGTGTAGGGGGGCCTAGATCTAGTAGATGCATTTACATGTACTTAACTAGACCTTATTTAGGTTATAATATATCTATAATATTTTGTAAAAAATTAACGATTTCAAATAGAATTAGGACTTAGCTAGCAGCCGGTTACGACGTCAGTTCCCTACGTTCCGGGTACTGCACTGTTAATGCGTACGCCACTGAATGCATGCTACACAGTAACACACGCAAACACACAGAAATAATAAAATGGCGATCTTTCCCGAGAACCGCTTTCGGTTCAGGGGTCAATTCTATTATCTGCACGTACGTCTAAAATGTGCGTACACTCACGTCTATCAAAGAGGTCATTGGACGGAGACTATTCAAATTTCAATGATATGACTGGGCGTTGTGGCGTGCGCCTGTAATCCAGCTACCAGTGGAAGTTATAAACTGATTCAGCGGACCCAGGTTCGAGACTGAGTCACGTCTTTCGGGATGGTGACGTTAAAGGTCAGTCCCATACGTAAATAATCATATCTGATTGATTTTTTTTTTTTTCAATGATCTTTATTAACAATTCCATGAAACAAATACAATCAACATATTCTCTTTGAATGTTTTAACAATATAAACAAATAAAATAGTTTATCATCACTTATATAATTATCATGCAAAATATTCTTCCTCTGGAAGGAAAAATTAAAACTAATAAATGTGCATTTCTAATGCTGTAACTGAATTGAAATTATTCCATACATGATTATATATGAATTAAACATATAAGTGTGATGATGTATATCCAAACAAAGTGAACAAATCATTTCGGAATTTTTCTGTAAAAACCCAATTACACACACACGTTAACATGGCTTTACTTCCGAGGACAAAGTCTATTGTTCCTCTATTGTTACTCTATTGTTACTCGTCCTCGGACAGTCGACGGAATAAGGCATAAATTCATTGTTCGACGTTCGAGGACTATTGTCCGGCTTCCGAGGACCATTGTTGTCATGATTTTTTCTTTGTTCTCTGTCCGAAAATGTCCTCGGACATAATGCTAAACAAACGCACACACACACACGTACACACTACGCGATATATGACCATTCAGTCTCTATGTACGGAGGTCTAGTGGAGCCAGACGTCTCAGCGCAACAACCGACGATACAGAGAGACTGAAGCTTTTGGTCTAGTCTTATCCGAGCTGTACGAGCTCCTTGGCTTATCAATCTGGTACTGCCTTACTGGCCTACGGAGCTGTACATGGGATCCATATACTGTGTGTGAAGGCAGATATCAACAAAAAAACTAGATCTAAATATCACCATTTCTCACATACTGTGAGCCATGGAAACCACCCTCGGAGTTACCTTCCAGGATCAACTAAGATTGTAAAAATTAAAGGAATAAAAAAAAAAAAAAAAATTGGCTGGTGTGATCAGGTTTTTTTTACCTTGCACGTGTAACTTGTATATATGGGACTACACATGCAAGTTAACCCTATCAGGACCAAAGTCAACAATACTATGTACAAAGTGAATAGTATTTTAGTCTTGTAACAAGAGGGTTAAGATTTGTGTAGTTCCATATATATGTACAAGTTACACATGCCAGGTAAAAAAAACCTGATCACACCTGCCGATTTGTGTGTCTTTTTTTCTTTTTTATTCATTCAATTTTTACAATATTAGTTGATACTTGGGATCGGTCACAGTATGTGAGAAATGGTGATATTTAGATCTAGTTTGTTTTTTTTGATATCTGCCTCCACACACAGTATATGGATCCCATGTACAGCTCCGTAGGCCAGTACCAGGTTGATAAGCCAAGGAGCTCATGAAGCTAGTCTTATCCATCATGTCCATGAAAATTGAAATACAATAATAAATTCAACTCACCGAAATTTAGGCTATACGAGCTCCTTGGCACTCATAGCTACATTCTTATACTTCGTGTGTAGAATCTAGGCAGTCATACGGCTCAACTTTTTCAAACACCACTGCACAAAAGTCACCAACATTCACTCAAAATCGGCATTTAATTTACAAAAACCGACCCCAATATATCCAAGAAATACAATAAATTCAACTCACCGATGTTGGAAAAGATATTTCCAAAAATGAAATCCGTAATTTACTGTCAATTCTGGTGAAACGGGGTATCGGAAGTCATTGTGTACATTTCCTGATCGCCGCAAGCGCTGATATCTCCCCCCAAAAAAAATTGGTCGCTAGAAATTTGGTCCCCATGGGGTCCCCGGGGTACATGAGTCTTGTATTACATGATATGCATATTTAGGTAGTTTAGCGGTTTGAACAAGCTTCTCAATAATCATACCAACAGCATCATTGTCAGTATATTCAATGTTAGTGGTTTCTAACCAAGAATTTGGTATATTTTTCAACAAAAATTATATTTCCTTCTATCTTTATGAGAAACATTGAAATCTAGAATTAATTCTTCAAACAACTTGTATCCTGGGAATGGCGGGTTCAATAAATCTGATACCTTACAGACATTTTTTGCATACCATCCATCATAATACAGATATTGCTTTGATTTTGACCGTATCTTCTTATTGAACCATAATGACTGACAAATCCCATTTTCTCAGAAAGTCTTCCCAAAAATATCCTTAGAAGCCCCTTCTCTAAAGATATACCAAGTCCGAAAGGAATCTGCCAACTGGGTATTATTTTAAATTTTCAGTGTGGATGCTGGGGTATGAGAAGTCCACAAAATATCTAAATTTTCATCGAATTTTTTCAAAAAAGTGAATTCAATTACAGTATCTTCCACACACTATCATAGTTTTTGTCTAGTAATAAACCCATTACCCATGTCATCTTTTGAGCAAGGGCATATGTATAAGGATCAATCATACGAAGGCCACACTGGCTATAATCATTGCCCAATAAATCTCCTTTTCACCCTATCCTTACCACCATTCCAAATAAAACTGTAGAATATCTTATTCAATTCCTTGAAAAAATTATGAGGGATTTTAATACCTAATACCGAGAAAAGATACAAAATTTGTGGCAATACAAAGAGTTTTTAACACACATTTTACCAATCAATGAAAGATTCCTCATACTATACTGTATGTCCATGTACATGTACATTGTATCCACAGAATGATAAGCCCAAGCTAACTAGGGAAGGAATGTGTTTATACCAAATTCAAATCATATTCAAGAAGTTAATGACCAGTTGCAATTTCAGACAATAATTTATGGTTCAAAATTCACTTTTTGACATTGTCTTGGACTTCATCAGATCTTTGATAGAAAAGAAGGCAGAATTTATTTTGTTGTTGTTGCTCTTGTTCTTGCTTTCGTTTTTGACTGTGCAATCAGAATTTATCATGTTGATTTGATATTGTCTTTTTTTCCCTCTCATTATACAGCCGGATTCTTCTTCCTATGACAGTAGAAGAGGTATGTTATCAACATTTTCCCTTTTTTTTTTTTGCTACTGCAGTTTACCACTTCATGATTCAACAAGGTTTAAGGATGGACTGATATTATTTGCTAGTTCTAACGTAAGGTGACTGATCTTAAAGCTACATGTAGGTCCCATTCACACTATACAATTTGTCCTTTATAGTTTACATGTAAGCTACATTGCACATTCAACAGATCTGATAGTGCTAATTGTACCGAGCCTTTTACCATTGTGGAGGTGCAGTTTATAGTTATTGTTACAGAAAAGGTGGAACTTTATCTAAAGCAGATAATTGAAGTTGTTTGAAAGAATACATGTAGTTTGTATCTCTGTAGTAGGGTAAAGGTTATACCTCCTTTTACAGATCAAACACATTATCATGATACAAGCCTCTCTCAATTCTGATCATTTATCTCTTTTTCACTGGCTTTGTCATGGAGAAGAAAAGAAATCCTATTTGTCATTGTGATTAATATCAAGCTTTTACAATGTAGTTAGATTCAAACTGTACGGTTCCTGATTTTGAATGGATATTGTCATTTTATATTGTTCAAACTGTTTTGACTTTGGTACAGTGTAGTTCACTACTATGGGTGAGTTTGTGAATGGGGAGTGTTGAATGTGTACACTGCATACCAATACATGTATTTGTATCCTTGTTCAGCAGTACATGCCATCTAAATATACATGTATAGTGAACTACACTGAGTCCATGAACTGAAGTACTTGTAAATAAGCACATGTATTCGTTCATTTTATTTAAAACTATTCCATAAAGCTATACTTTTATTATAGCACTGAATAACTTTTTGTAATAAGATAAAGAGAAAAGTTTCATGCCGGGCTGTAAAACCTATTTGGGATATTAATTACGGTTATAAATCAAAGAAGTAAGAAACTGATACACCCTTCAGAGTTTGATAAAATGTTTGGTTATGAGAATGATACATTTTTATTATACTTATTTCTTTTACTTAAATATTACATTTATTAATGCAAATTTCAAAGTAAATCTCCAAATTTTGAAGCCTTTAAAGCTGATGTTGCAACCAGTAAATGTCTTGAATACCAAATTCCAAAAAGGAAACACAAACTTGTACCTCATTTTCGGAGGTGGAAATTTGATGTATATATTATATGATTTTTTTTTGTTTTGTTTTTGGCCTGCCTGCCTGCCAGTTATTTATTGTTTACATAAGTATGTCATTTATTATGTCTCGTCTACTTCATGGAGGCGGCTCGGGTGTCTGGGAGATCCACGCCTGGGATGTTGGGCGATAGGGGCATGTTCTGGCTGGTTGTTTGGTTGGCTGTCTTGCCGGTTCTGGGGGTTCCTGGGACGGGACAGGCTTCAAGCACGCCTTTGTTTTGTCTTGTGATGTACAGTATGCTAGTGAGGAGTCAGTGTAGTGATTGCATATAAGTGGCGTATTTAGTTGGGATGAAGTGGTTTGCTTGATTTATACATGTGCATGGAGTCTGTTGCATCTTATGGACCCTTGTCCTGGCGGGGCTGTCGGCCTTTCGATTGGCGGGTCTACATGTATGTCGGCCTCACCTGTGTGTCTTGGGCTGGTTTTCCTTCATCCCCATGGTGCCTTCATGGGGTCGAATTTGTTGATTTACTTTTTACCCATAATCACCTTGTAATCATACATGTATATATGATATGATTGTTTTGATTCAATAAAACACATAAAAAAAAAAAATGAAGTACTTTTAACTTTCATGTAAAATTGGCAATTTTTGGAATGTACTGTGCTATTAAACATGTTACTCCAATCTTATTCTAAGTCACATTACATTCGAAGAGGTATTGAGTTACGTCTTCAGCTCTTATTCTCTTATTACATACAGGGGAGCATTTCATCAAGTGTTTTGTCAGTGATTTTTACTGACAATTTTTTGCTCTCAGCTCTCAGCCAATCAGATGCAAGGATTTCAGTAGCTTATAACAATTGTCGGTAAAAATCACTGACAAAAAGTTTGATGAAACGCTCCCCAGTTATCAGCTAAATCAATGCGTATATATTGGAGTACCCAAACCTTGGAAGAGGAACTGTACAGTAATTACTAGAATTTCACACCGTGGAAGAGGAACTGTACAGTAATTACTAGAATTTCACAATTTGCACAAGTGAAATTTGCCAATCAGAAGCTTTATTCCCATGAATGATGAATCATTTGAGAGACAAATGAATCCTTCTCTCAGGGAATAAGAATTTTGACAGGAGATTGTACTGTATAAAATGTGAAATTCTATTATCTTCATTCCAATTTATTTTCATTACCAGTACTCAATTTGACCTTTAATGTTCAGCAGTGGGAGAGTTAAAAGCTTTGTAGGTTACTTTAGGAGTCATCTACAGAAAGAGCAAGTTACAATAATGAGGAAGTGTACAGGATCAATGAACCGACTTTGCTCCAGATGGCAAATTCTTGTTTTTATTCTTCTTCTCTTATTGTAAACATACGTGTACATACATACAGAGTTGCGATTGGGATCAATCTTGGTTGATTCTTATCGATCACAAGTTTGCAACTCTTTGTTTGACAGGGCCAAAGACTTTTATGTCACATCTTATTTGCATATTGTAGTACATGTACATTAATAATTACAGTATGTGTTTAGAAAACTACTGAAATAATACAGTGTGTAGTCTACACTGTACATTGTGTCAATGCTCAAGACAATTACAAAAATGTAACATGCTCATGTAATTTTTGTTAATTACAGTAGTTTTTTACCTAGCATAACCTACAGTGCAGAAGGTGCATGTGTGTATTCATTACATTGTAATGCTTTGGCATATTTGCTCCATGGAGTGTACAGATCATGTTGAGGATTAATGTCATTAAGCATGCATGTACATGTACATGTACAGTGTATTTAACTTGTGAGTATTGAAAAATCAAAAATTCAAAACAATACCGAAAGTAGCATGTACATACCTGTAATGTCACCAGTCGTGGACTGGTTTGACCGTTTTGGATTCATAATTTTCAGAAAATACCATTTGTTGAGGTATCACCAACCATTCGATGCCGAAAATGCTTGTGAATAAAATCCACCTGAAACATTGCATCTTGCTTCTACATGTATGGCACGAACGCCACTGCGGCGCTTCTGCGGGGCTTCTGCTGCTCCAGTGTCGCCGCACTGTGCACCAGTGGTGCCGCACCCTTAGCCAATGATATTGCGAAGGAAGGATTAACCTAAGATAAATCACTCTGTTGTAAAAATATTCAGTCAGTACACGGTGCGCTACTAAACCATACGCAGGAAGCTATCTGGCTATGGCATTGTCTTTGCGGGATTGTGCATGCGCACTGTGTAATGCGCATGTCGGGCTGCCTACGTCATGATTTATGTGTTGTAGGAATGGCGCGTCAAGACTGGAGCATATAGCATCGTGACGAGACAGCCAACTTTGAACAAAGTTAATTTGTTTCCAAACTATTTTTCATGCAAAAAAATTGTCTGGCCAACATCTATGGAACTTAAGCTCTGTTACATCGAAAACAGAAAATATGGTACATATTATTTATTTTGTTTCAGTCTGCTATTAAAAAGAGGAAGTTCTTTTTTTTACAAAAAAAATTAGCAGAAAATAAATGAGCCCTGTGGATAATTCTTTTTGGAAACAAACTTTTCCAGGTGTCATTCTTTGCGCGATCAGCAGCCAGCGAAACGCCGCATACATGTACATGTTGTTGTTCCTTATTTATTTTGGTAAAATAACTGCTAGCCAATCGCATCCGTTCATTGCGCTCTGGAGAGACTAGGGCAGTTGACGTAGGGCGTTGCAGGAATGAAGCTGTATTTACAAGGGTGTGCCACGCCTGGTGAAATTACGGTACTACATGATATATGGAATTTCTCTTATGATATGATTTGAGAGTTAATGGTGATGTGACCCACAATTTACGT
Organism: Heliocidaris erythrogramma; assembly: GCA_025617745.1. Lineage (NCBI taxonomy): Eukaryota > Metazoa > Echinodermata > Echinoidea > Camarodonta > Echinometridae > Heliocidaris > Heliocidaris erythrogramma. The sequence continues at coordinate 22,816,415 of CM046861.1, read as the reverse complement.
AGAATCTTCTTACTTTAACTACACATATTTGTCCTAAAATTTCAAGGATGCCTTTTTTTACCATGTTTTTTTTATTCTTTCTTTCCTACAAAGAAGAATTAAAGGCAGTTCACCTACCGTACTTGTACATGTATGTGTTCATGCCAAAATGTTAAATCATACATGTAGTATTTGTGCATTATTACATGTACATGTACGGGGAACCGACATTTGCTCCGGCGGCAATTGCTCCTGCGACAAATGCTCCGAAAAATACGACAATTGCTCCGCGACAATTGCTCCGCGATAATTGCTCCTGCGACAATTGCTCCGTCGACATTTGCTCCTGCGATAATTGCTCCGGCGACATTTGCTCCTGCGACAATTGCTCCGACGACATTTGCTCCTGCGACAATTGCTCCGTCGTCATTTGCTCCTGCGACAATTGCTCCGTCGACATTTGCTCCGATCGAGCGACAATTGCTCCGCGACAACTGCTCCGTCGATAAAAATGCATATATGCGACAATTGCTCCTGCGACAATTGCTCCGTCGACATTTGCTCCGATCGAGCGACATTTGCTCCGCGACAACTGCTCCGTCGATAGAAATGCATATATGCGACAATTGCTCCGTCGACATTTGCTCCGATCGAGCGACAACGGCTCCGTCGACAGAAATGCTTATATGCGACAATTGCTCCTGCGACAATTGCTCCGTCAACATTTGCTCCGATCGAGCGACAAATGCTCCGCGACAACTGACTGCTCCGTCGATAGAAATGCGACAATTGCTCCTGCGACAATTGCTCCGCCGACATTTGCTCCAAAATATGATTATTGTTCAGTCGTTAAAAATGAATATGCGACAATTGCTCCGCGACAATAAACTCGGTAGACATTTGCTCCATTTGAGCGACAATTCCTCCGCGACATTAGCTCCGTCGAAGAAAATGAATATGCGACAATATCATTGCCTCGAGATATCTCGAATATCTCGAAATACATGTATGTCGAGACAATTACTACCGTACCTCTAACTGCTTATTCCACGAGAGTACGATGACACTGGCGTCAATCCGTTTCGAGGAGTGGGATGGGGAATGAACAAAATATTTTGCCGAAATTTCTTGCTCACATTAATTTGACTATACACACCCCTCACCCACACACCCCAAGACACATACTTTTATTTATTTTGCGAGCGAGCCAAAAATTACCATATCTTGCCTTAAAAGAAGTCTCGTTTTTTTGTCAAAATACACTCTGGACTTATAAGATATTTAAATGGTATATTTGGTTACCTCACTGCCAAATATTACATACTTCGCTGTTGCAAATGTTTGCTGTCCAAAACCACACTGTTTCTAAACATTGCGAGCAAGGAAAACGCACTCTCTTGGGGATAAAGTATCATTTCGTCATCAAAATACACCACAGGCCTATAACCTTTCTAAAATATATTCGTCCGCCTCCCGTTGCATGCCCAATTTGTTTGCCTTCCCAATAAGTTTCACTCTAGCTTTTCAGTGAGCGCAGCGAAAAATATTATGATATGCGGGCATCCGCTGCTGGAATAAAAATGATTGCTAATCGAAAACGTCTTGTTTCTAGATTTTATAAGCGGGCAAATATTGATTTTTTTTTTAATACTAAGAACAGGTTTAAGTGTATTGTTACAATCCCTTCTCGTGATTTTAGTAACGTACATTTATCGGCATCTTCCGTTCACACAGAGAGTATGATCAGGGTGTGATGATATGAATAGGCTAATGGTGTGATGATATGAATAGGCTAATGGTCACAGGCGGTCATGTCCTGAAAATTCATCTATTTTAGGTCAACTTGCCGCTCGAATCCTTGCAGACATAACTATCACTTTATGAGTTAAAGAATTAAGCATAAATATTGGATAAAAGACAAGATGCAAACCTATTCCCTTTCTTGATAATATAAATATAACCGGCATAGGTTAAGATAGTGAAATCAAGCGAGCGAAGCGAGCAACGCTTTAAATTAAATTAAATTCAATTCTTTTCAATTCAGCTTTATTCAGATTCATATATAAAAGAGTATCATTAACATTAACATGCAAGAAATTATGATATAGTTTAGTGTGTTTAGACGGGCATAGTCATTAAAATTGCATGTAATTATTAAAACATAAAAAAGACTGACAATAAAAATAGGAACCTGGTTGCTGTATAAAAACAGCCACGTTCAGGTTTTCCCTTCATTGTCATTCCTCTTTTTCCTTTCTCTTTTCCATTATTATTTCTTCTTTAAAAATTATTTATTATTTATTATTATATTTTTTACACGCCATTCACCCTTCTTCCACCTCTACAAGCGATTATTTTAAAAATGTATTTATGGCTAGACAGGGGCGAATGGGGGGCTCTGACAATCAGCCCTGGGCACCCCCCCCCCCCCCCCCCCCCCCCCGCACAAAAAAGTGAAGATGGTGAGTGTACAATATATTTTGATCTAGTCCTTTAATCTTTAGTGTGCACATTATCTCTTTGCATTTAGATGTTTTTAAAGAATCCATGTTCGGGGGGGGGGGGGGGGGGGGGGGGGGGGGGGGGGGGGGGGGGGGGGGGGGGGTGGGGTGTTTTGCCCGAAAATGACATTTTCTGGTCCAATTATCACACTTTTTACCCAAATATCACATTCTATGGCCATAAATATCATTAATTTTCAAGTCTCCCAAAGCCTCCTGGGTCGTAGCATATGTTTCTTTGTACTCTGTAATTAATTTCGCTTTACAAATAACCGTAAGACAAGCATATTCAGAAAAAAAGAAAGCTGTACAGTTTAGTCAATATTTGTTTGTTTTTGTTTGCAAGGCGTCTGTCAGCTCCACGCTGAGGGAGACCCGGGAGCGAACACTTAATACCCCGCTTGACCAGTTTAAAAAGTTGAACTTGGCAACCCAGAATGATTGTCGTACTTTTGTATTACTGGTATAAATTATTCTATCTTTCACGTTTGTATTATTTTTGTTTATTTAAACCATGCAGTTCTGCATCGGGGAGTCAGGGAGCTAGAGGCATTATTATGATATTTTCTGTTTGATAGAGTACTGCCATATTAATAAGTATAATACATGTATATGTCAATTTGTTTTGTTTGCGAGGCATTATGCAAGCTCCACGTGGCGGGAGGCCCGGGAGCGAACACTTAATTCCACCAATTCCCCATATTTTGGGCGTATATTCCCTTCCCCTCACTATTACAATATTAAATTGAACCTATGAACTTTATCAATTCGCAACAACCCACATACAGGACTGGCTTGTTTTCCCCACCAGCAAGTGTCATGACTAGTAGATAGAATGGCTATAATTTAGAAATAAATGTTCGCCATCATTTACTCAGTTGTGTTAAAAATGCCCAAGATAAAGAAAGAGAGAGAGAGAGAGAGAGAGGGGGGGGGGAACAAAATAATAAAACATATAGATGAATAATTAATAGGTATAGGCAAAATCACAAGGGAAAGTGGTAGAAAAAATCTTTAAAAAGGTTTATTTCCAAATCCCGAAACACCAACAACAGCTATTGTTCTGAATTCGTTGTGTTCGCTTTTGATGAGGATTTTATATAAGGTTGTCGTTGGAGCAATTGTCACATACATAAGCATTAACGACGGCCGACGGAACAGATGTCGGCGGACAAGTTGTCGCATGAGCAATTGTTGCGGAGCAATGATATTGTCACATATTCATTTTATTTGACGGAGCTAATGTCGCGAAGGAATTGTCGCTCGAATGAAACAAATTTCGGCGGATCGAGTGCTTTCTGCCGGAGCTAATGTCGCCGGAGCAAATGTCGACGGAGCAATTGTCGAGGAGCAAATATTTATTTCTATTTACTGAGTTTATTGTCGCGGAGCAATTGTCGCATATTCATTTTTATCGGCGGAGCAATTGTCGCATATATTCATTATTATCGACGGAGCAGTTGTCGCGGAGTAGGTAATTGTCGCTCGATCGGAGCAAATGTCGACAAAACAATTGTTGCAGAAACAATTGTCGCAATTGTCTCATATATTCATTTTATCGACGGAGCAATTGTCGCTCGATCGGAGCAAATGTCGACGGAGCAATTGTCGCAGGAACAATTGTCGCATATATGCATTTCTAGCGACGGAGCAGTTGTCGCGGAGCAATTGTCGCTCGATCGGAGCAAATGTCGACGGAGCAATTGTCACATATATTCATTTTATCGACGGAGCAATTGTCGCTCGATCGGAGCAAATGTCGCGGAGCAATTGTCGCAGGGGCAATTGTCGCATATTTGCATTTCTATCGACGGAGCAGTTGTCGCGGAGCAATTGTCGCTCGATCGGAGCAAATGTCGACGGAGCAATTGTCGCAGGAGCAAATGTCGACGGAGCAATTGTCGCAGGAGCAAATGTCGACGGAGCAATTGTCGCAGGAGCAAATGTCGTCGGAGCAATTATCGCAGGAGCAAATGTCGACGGAGCAATTGTCGCAGGAGCAATTATCGCGGAGCAATTGTCGTATTTTTAGGAGCATTTGTCGCAGGAGCAATTGCCGCCGGAGCAAATGTCATACATTCACATGTACATATCTCTACCATGTGAATACATGTATGTAATAGAGTTCATCTATTTTATAGAGAATCCTTTTAAATGGCAGATGGCTCCAGTGTACATCTACCAGTTCAGACAACACCTTTATGAAAGGAACTATTGATTCATATCTTTTTGTAAACTCCATGTTGGTACCTACTCTGAGTAATCTATTCAATATTAAAGGTGTGGAGCTCAGCATACAGGTACTTACTTCAACTGTACTTACACATGTATGGCAATACATGGACAATTGGACATGATGTTGCTGATACATTATTGTGAATCCAATTTTCTGATTGAATAAGAAATACACATAAAACTCGTCATTCGTGGTGAAAATTAAACTACATGTACTGTAGGCTCATTTGCATACTTGTACATGCATGAGACAGGAGGATAGTAATGCTTTTTGTGATATTTTTATTAATGACATTTGTCAACTGTAATCTAAGAACCCACTGTCAAATATTGTACAATGTATGAATGCAAACTTTTTGAATCCTCGCCTATTGTTTATTTTTAAATATGGGGATGGGGATATGATATTTTTTTGTTAATAGGTACAATGAATCATCAGTTAAAATTTTCTTTGATAAGGATGAATCATTTTTCAAATTAATCTGCTTTGTGCATTTCTGCTTTCATGACAACCAACTTATTTTTGGAATAGAGTTCATCACATTCGATAGAGCCAGCTAGGGTGACAGCAAAACACCCAGTCGCCCCAGTAAATATTTTTGATGGCATAACGCATAATTCTATTACGTACGAACATGCAACGGCTGTTATAAAGTGTACCTGTTATTTTCAGTATTTGCGGCATGTATGTACAGTCGTACACAATACTTGCGCTATGAAATCCCATGGAGCAACTGCGGAGCAACTCCGAAGATTCGCCAAAGGCAGTGAAAGCCAATGCAAGATTTTCTAGTGCAAATAATGCACTTTGTACGGTACGGTAACGCAAATTCATTGTGGGATCGTCTTAAAAGTGCCTCACCGTTGAGAATTTTGCGCAATGTAGTGTACGTGGAGGGATTAATTATATCCGCGATCTTTTGAGTTGAACTCCAGGCCAGCCCAGCTATAAATACACATTCACATCAATCGGATATCACGTACACACGCATAGAGATCAGTGATAAAAAATGGTCTGGAGTATCGATGGTCGGGAGATGTTACTGCGATATCGAACGTGACATTGTAAATTATTTACTGTATGTCAGTTTTTACTTAGCCATGTAAAATAAAAATATGAAAGTTATTGAAATATCCGTTTGATATTTAGGTATAGTATGTAAATGTGTAAAGTGTATTTTTTTCAGTAATGAAAAGTATACTTTTTTGTTGTTTTGCATATTTTGAGCATGTAAAGTGTACTTTTTCACAGATTTTGAGAATTGCCTTGGTGCCCTTCTCGAATTTTGAAAATTGCTGAGGTGCCCTTTATTTTGTAACAAAATCCAAGGCAATTTCTCTTGTGCCCTTCAAAAACTGCCTTGCCCTTCCAAGGGCTTACTACGAGGGTTGTTACTAACCACCTCCAAATGTAGGGACTCCGCACTATTTCAATAAGATTTCCCATTCCAATATTCATGGGTCCCAAATCTGTAAACATGTATTTAGCCTAACAGTTTTCATCTGGACCCTCAATGAAAAAAACAGATGTGTGAATCCCTGCTTTAAAAGATTGTTAATGCTGTTTCATATGTATTTCCAAACTACTAAACTAGCCCCCCCTGTACAAGTGAAACTTTTGAGAATTTTGTAAGTGGGTCAGATTCACAAAACTGTCAATAACACAAACAGTGATTTTATTGTTTTTGCAATACCTCCAAATTTTCTTGCTGTGAAAATGGCTTTTTACAGTTTAAGAAAGTTTCAAGCCACAAAATGTTCTTGTTTCACATTATTTTTATGTTATGCTCTAGAATAACTGTATTTGTGTTTGTTTTCTGCTCACAGTACCAAATTGGTCAGCTATACTCCGTAGCAGAGGCTAGCAAAGAAGTAACAGGTGGAGGAGATGGTGTTGAGGTGATTAAGAATGAACCTTATACAAGAGATAAGGATAGTGATGGCAAGCCAATATTCGATGAAGAAGGCAAGCCAACCTTGGAGAAGGGACAGTACACGTACAAGAAGTACCATCTTGCAAAGTGAGTTCACTTTTTTCACCATTTATGATACTGTCAAACCAGACATTTTAGCACGTGCGATTTCCATGAGTGATCAAGATTTGTGTTAGCTTTATACTGTGAAATAATCACATACATGTAGCAATGGGCACAACAAGGAATTGTTTCTGTTTGCAAAAATGGCCGTCAATGACAATTCTCTATTGAAGTCTTTTTTGCAGTATGGCAGGAGAATGAATAAAAAGTTGAGGGAGATCCTGTGGATATTTTGGTGATTGTATCCACTACATGCGATATGTTTGTTTGTTTTTTAAATTGTTTTTTTAAGTGATATTTTGCAGTAGTGGACGATCTTAGTTCAGTTACTCTTTAGATATACGTACTCGGTGTTGAAAAAAATAATTTGTCCATACTACATTATGGTACATGTGTGCATACATGTAGTACATGTACATGTAGCTACACAAGTGTCCTCTTGTGTGGGCTTATATTTTGATACAGTCAGACCGCAGGTCGTATGCAAATGAGCAAAAATCGCGCATTTTATTTCCAGTGCCCGAAATGGACTTTCTCCCTGCACCCAGCCAGCTGTATCGCATGGTCATCTTTAAAGTTATGCTCTTCAATAAATATTAATGCTGTGGTCATTAGACTTTCTGCAAAAGTAAATGAATAGTTTACCAACACAGGGATATTTTGTTTTAGTCAGAATTTAAAAAATAAAATGTTTAAAATAACTGATGAAATAGTCATGCAAAAGCCTTTTTTTCACAAGATTTCAAGTTGTTAAAAGACATATAAAAAGTATATGAGGCGCCATCAAGACACTTATGTATGGAAGTGCTGGAATCTCATCTTTTTCATCGTTACATTCAAATCATCCATAAATTTATGACAGAGTCAGGATCCAGCATTATTCAGCCGCAGATCATCCGTTGTCAAGACCATGGTCAAGACCATAGAATCTTAGCCCTGTGATTGGCAAGCGAGCCATCCGTAACCAAGTGCGCGTTGAATGAAACATTGCGCGTTGAATGAAACATTGCACAACCTGTTGCTTCATCCTTGCGCAAACATGCGCATAGCTGTTGCCTGGCTGTGAGAAAACATCTAGCGTGGTGGTAACCAATCAGAATGCTGGAATTGACTTTTTAAAGACAAAGTGTGTACATTGGTAACATATTGCTGGATCCTGACCCTGTCATGAAGTGCACATTAATGTTATTTCAATCTTTGGAAAGTACAGAAAATGCCCTTTATGCTTATGTCAAATTTGCCCTGGCTCACAATAAAACTATGGTAGATTTGGCCAGATTTATATTTCATTTCATTTCCATTTTTTGTCATAAAAGGAACACCATTTTATACCAATTTCGTCTTTTATTTTGAACACAATAAAAGTAAGCCTGAGTCATATCGAATATTTCATAAACCGGGATTCGACGGCTTTGATTCGATCGAATACCGGTGCATCGATAAATGATGGGCGGTGAAAACAGAGTTGCACACAGTTGCACGCAGTGCATGCACCATGCACCGGTGACCGGTCCGCTGGCATCGCAGGCATATGTATGGGCTCTCGCTGCTTGAAATTAATGATAGCCCGCTAGCCAATGGCTAGTAAAAATCACAGCGGACGAGCCAAAATCTTCAGTTTCTAGTCCGTATGGCTAGCTAAAATATCACTAGTGTCGCACGAAGCGATGCTCATTGTCGACACACCCGACAATGATTCAAATTCAAAGAATTAATAATCTTTGTCTTTGGAGAGCTGAATGGAACACGTTTGTTTGATGCAAAAAAAAAAAAACACGAAATAAACTTTTCGTCGCTCAATATAGACTCGACTTCATTCAGCTTCAGAGATCATTCAGAAGTAATTGCCAATTTGATGAGAGTGTGATATTAGTTATTGCGAATTAAGTAGGAACACTCGTACTCATGCCCGTATTTATCATGTTCAATTATACAATTGTCAAATTGACAATGCAGAGAGAGTGCAAGAAAATTATTGTAAACTTCAGTTCGTAACGACAAAACGATTTTTCCATAGAGAAAGCACAGGTAAAGCAAGACGTCCTCCGCGAGCGAATTAGCGAAAGTTAGCCAACAGTTTGAACTTTGAAGTCGCCTTCACGTTCTCTGCTGGTATATATGCTGTACGTTACGGAGTTTCTTTTTTTATTTGATTTTTTCATGGTGGCTACGGTAGTCAAAAACCTGGCGGACTACAAATCGATGCACCGAATTTGCCAAAACGTATTCGGGATTCGATGTCTTCGATCGAACACCGGCTAACCAATCGATTCGACTCAGGCTTAAATAAAAGCATGTCACAAATCTCTGATCCCTCTTTTATTTGATGTATAACTCATGACAATTGGTGAATGATAAGTAGTCTATTCAATAGTTTGCAAATGAGATGTTCCTGGCTGTTCTTGCTCATTATGTATTCATAGTCAGGCAGAATTGGAAATAAAATAGCGCGCTTTTAGGGGACCTGCGGATTGGCTGGATACATGTATATATGAGATGAGAAAGTTAAAAGATTCATGTTGTATTATATCTTAGAGTGACTAGAACAAAATCCTTTAGCCAGATGTATACATGAAGCAAGGTGTTTTAATCTTTTTATTTATGGCAGTCATGAATGAATGTATTGAACTGCACCATCCAGCAGATTATAGCACAATGTATCTCAAAAAAAAAATGATATTGTTACTATGACCAGTGTCTCTTTTCATCTTTTCAGAAAAGTGCCAGCATTTATAAGGGCTATTGCCCCAACTGGGTCATTAGAAGTGGACGAGGAGGCACACAATGCATATCCATATTGCTGTACTATTATTTCGGTAAGTAGGTTTCAATAAAATAGTTTTTCTACTTCCTTCAATGCAGTTTCCATAGTTTATTGTTCCTGCTCAAGTTTAATAGACAACACTGTTACTCAAACCAATCTGCTAATCTGTAATGTCTTTTACCTCTTAAATTGATACGAAAATAGACCAGACTTTGAGGTACATGTACAAGCTAAAAATAGAGTTAAATGGTCTTTTCTTCCATAATTGTATCCCCCAAACTAGTGTTCAGGGATACTATGGCCCGTATTCTGAACTCCGGTTTAACTTAAACCGCGGTCTAAGTGTGGTTTAAACTCAGTCTAAAACTGCCCTTTGAACCATAGTTTTGGAAAATTACATTGTGAAATCCCGTTTAACTTAAACTCCAGTCTAGTATGCCTTAACTTTGTACAGAAATTTAGACTGGACTTACGGTTTTAGTCAGTTTTGATTAAAGCTCTGGTTTAACTTAGACTGGAGTTTAAAAGTTAAACCGGAGTTCAGAATACGGGCCTATGGATTTGGCATCGTCGCGCCGTGTCCGTGTCCGCGTCCGCCACAGAGATTTTCTTGTGAGCGCTCTACTGGCTGCAGTTTTTGTCGGATCACCTTCAAATTTCACATGGAGGTGCATTATGGTAAGATGAAGAAGCCTATTGTTTTTGGTGTGGGCGGAGTCATGGGCGGAGTCATGGGCGGAGTCATGGGCGGAGTCATGGTTGCCATGGTAACCATATTTTTAAAGAAATAGTAAAGATTTTCTTGTGAGCGCTCTACCGGCTGCAGTTCTCACATATATATGTCACCCATGTATGTGCCGCTGTGACGTCCCCCATTACGTCCCCCATTACGTCCCCCATTTTCAACCTTCTCAGGTCGCTCCCATGATATGCGATTTTCACTAACTGCACCTCGATTGGCTTCCGACTCGCTCCCTAGAATATGAGAAAACAATGCGCACGGCCCATTGTCCGGGAACGGTCACTCCCTAGCCGCCCAGGCCAGCGCAGCGGGGGAGCTGGGCGGCCTAGTGCCCCCTAACTTAGTGCTAGCGGTGGCTCAGTGAGATCAATCTGCATGCGACATCGAGTCAGTGCAGTGGCGCGGCATGTACGGTGTTAAAAACAGCGCTGCGACTGCTGACTAAGCTCATGCACCATATGTGTACCAGAGTAGTGAGATCGCGAGCAGCTAAAATTAGCTCTGCCCATGAGCCCTTTCGCTCCTTAGACCCTCAAAAATGAGCTTCCTCAATTAACCATTTAGCTCCTTAGCCCCCTGTTTTGAGATTGGCAGCGGCACACCCACATCCAGGTCGAGTGCCCCCCCCCCCCCCCCCCGCCCCCGGTATAATACATGTATCTGATTTTAAGATATGTCTTCATAGGCCTATTGTTGAAAATATTTTATTGTATAACTGCAAATGTTTTCCTGTGATCAACCAATCATGGATGTTAGATTAAGCAATGGAGGCATCTGATTGTGTTTGTACGCCCCTGAAACCGTGCATATGCCCGTTTTGCAAACTTGCTGGAATAGGTGTTTGCACATGTCATTACAAGGTTTTAGCCCCACCCTGGTACTGGCTGGCAAGTTTACAGGGAATTCCTGATTTACGGTTTTATGCGGCAATTGTGAGTAAGTTGTGTATACCACGCCCGGTTGCGCGGTGAGAAACCCATATGGCTGGCCGTACGTTCCGACCATGCGGACATATCGCGATAATTGCGTACAAAATGCACGCTTAGATCAACCAATCACAAAGCTAGAATGAACATAAAGGCTTTTGATCCACCAATCACAAAGCTAGAATGAACACGGAGGCATGTGACCAACTAATAAAAGTGCTATAATTATTGTAAGTAATTTTCTTATCTTTCAGAATCCAGGTTACATGAAGGATGATTTTGTACTGAGCATCAAGACATGGCACAAACCGGGTGATGGCTCGATAGATAATGTAAGTTACAAACAAATTGTTGCTTTCCCTTTGTCATTGAAAATATAAATGTCTTCTCAGTTTTACAAGCTTTAGAAAAGGTGCCAAAAACAAACCGGTATGCTTATTTGCCCTTTTGTTTACTTACAATTTTCTTTTTTATGCCTCCGCCCACCGAAGATGGTGCCGGAGGCATTATGTTTTTGGGTTGTCCGTCTGTCCCGCTTTCTCGTTCTCACGATAACTCAAGAACCACAGGAGGTATGAACTTCAAATTTGGTGCTAATATGTATCACCACAGGAAGACTATCTGATTAGATTTTGGGATACGTACACTGTACATGTAGGTCAAATGTCACAGAGGTCAATTTCTGAAATTGCAGGTGTTGGCCTCGTTTTCGCGATAACTCAAGAACCCTAAACCCTGACCCCAACCCTAATCCTATACATTGTTTTCATGTTGGGTGGCTGCTGTAACGGGTGTACTGTAATGACTTGACTTTCAACCTGCAATATCATACATAACTACAGAGTTTAAATGAGGTCTCATTTTGAGATAGAGGGTGGTTGTAAATCTCATATATCAAGTCACTTTTGATCGAAAAGGTTGAAGGGAGAATAACAACAAGAAGGGGGATATCAGGGAAAGAGAGAGAGGAAAGGACGGAGGAGCATCCGCGCGCCAGCAAGTCTGGAGTCAATTTAAGCAAAATCGATCAATGTTTGTGATGCTTTCTACAGTGATGGGTTACACATTCGACTTGTGCGGTGTGGATTTTAATGTTTTTCTTTGGAACTCTTCTGGGAATTTGGTCGACTTAGGCGATTAATCGACTTACGAACATCGACTTATACAGAGAATTAACGCACGTTCATGTAAGTCTATGAGGATAAATTGAGACTTTTTATTTTCATCGATTTAAGCGACTACTTGATACATGCGACTTTGACTTAAACGAGGTTGACTGTATCTACGTGTATTTCAGTTTCTGTAAATAATAAAGAAGATTCGTCTTCATGATTAAGAGCTTTATCCTCTGTGTGTCACAAGAATATAAGACACAGTTTCTACATTTCTATTTTTCAGGTTCATAATATAAGTGACGAGGAAAAAAAACACAGAGAGGTTGTGTACATCGACATTGTGAATGACGCAATCAGATCTAGTGTAAGTATCCATTACCATCTAATTCCAAGCAAGAAGGATAAGGGAAGTATATTCTTATTCATTAAGTTTGTATCCCCGCTGGTAATGATCTTCATTATAATTTCGATAACTGATTCATCATTACTGAATGATGAGGGCAAGAGTGATTACGATGGTCAACTTCTCACCAATGGTGATGGTAAAGAAAGTTTTAACTGAAATTGTACCTGCCATCATCAGGATTAGCAGCATTGCATTTTGTAAGAACTGCGCTTTCTTCATGTGCTTTAAGTTTAAGGAATAAAGCAGACAACACTGATATTTTTTTATTTTTTTTTTAATATAAAAGAGGGCACATTCAATTGGCATCAATGAACTATATAAGGCAGAAGGATAGACAGTTTTTCCATTACAAGAGGGCACCTGTATTACCACCGGAGAGACATTTATTGACTTGGAAAAATCTGGGGTTACCTACAGTGTACGTATGCCTGAAGTTGCTGATTTAACAAATATCAAATAGCGACAGTCGTTATCATTTCCGTTTCATCATGTTTGGAGGAAATACTTAGGTTATTACGGTTTTACCCAAATCTGGTACAAGTAGATTTTTACATGCAACTTTCAAAATAATGTGGCTTGGTGAAGAATGTAATCACCCATTCCAATAATGTATCATTTGAAGGGATGTAACTTGTACTTTATGGGAAATAATACAGGGGAAACTATATAACGAGGCCATCGGGACCAAAGAATTTTCATCGTTACAGCTGTTTTCTCGTTATATTAGAACATACATAAAATGTGCATATGGGACTAGATTCTACATGTAAACTAATAATGTACCCAGTTCTTCTTCTGCTGCTGCCGCCGCTTATATACTCTTTTGAAAGCTATGAAGGCATTAATAACATATTCATTCTCGATCTGAATTTGCTAATAAAATATTGGATCATGTCGAAAAATGTGTTGAAAGCATTATTTTCAGATGCGAATTTACCGACTAAGGGTTAAGTCCGTCACACTTCCGCATTGAATATACATGTGTATTGCCACTATCGGGACTGCGCCTGTACTGTCAGCATAGCGCATACTCATGGCATGGGAAAAAAAGTCTCGTTCATAATGCGGGTGCCGGTTTGATACAAATAAAAAGATGTACCCTGCGCTGTGTGTGATACAAATAAAAAGACACACCCCACATCGTATCGCGATACCCCGATATATCTTTACTACTTCCCCAGCTGGATGATTTTTGTCCATTTGAGGCAATGAAGGGATGTTCTTTTGTCTACCAGAGCAATTGTGGAGGGTACAATGAGGAGCTGTATATTTTGTTCGCTCTCTTTGTCATCGTGTTCATAGTGTATACACACTAGCATATATGAAGGGGCAGATTTTGAACCAAATAATTTGATCCCTATGAAGCAAGTGTATCAAAGTAAATTGTAACCAAATTGCTCTTAAAACCTCATAAAAGAAGGACCAATTTTTCCTTACAAATTTCTAGCTCGGTTGCAAGGTAACCTCGCATAAAAATATTAATTAGTTTGAAGCCAAGACGTCGTAAAGGTAAGCAATGCTATTATTGGGGCTCGTATCAAGCCAAACAGAGGAAGCTTGAATGCCACCCTTATGTTAAGAATTTAATGGAATCTGAAATATCTTCAAACATACAAATTAAGTTATTGAATTAATCCGTCGGGTGATATGATGTCATAAATAAATTTATTCAATTTGTCTCCAACGGCCCACAAGGGGGTGACACACGCTACTGCTGTGTGATAGGTTGCCCGGGTGCTGTGAAAAAAATCACAGGCGGAACCGGGCGGGATTCGAACCCGCGACCTCTGGATTACTAGACCAGTGTCATAACCACTAGACCACCGGTCGCGGGTTCAAATCCCGCCCGGTTCCGCCTGTGATTTTTTTCACAGCACCCGGGCAACCTATCACACAGCAGTAGCGTGTGTCACCCCCTTGTGGGCCGTTGGAGACAAATTGAATAAATTTATTTATGACATTATATCACCCGACGGATTAATTCAATACCTTTGACTTGATAGTCCCCATATTGGGATAGTTTGAACCTGATCACTCAGGGCACTCGGTGATCTAGTGGTTATGACACTGGTCTAGTAATCCAGAGGTCGCGGGTTCGAATCCCGCCTGGTTCCGCCTGTGATTTTTTTCACAGCACCCGGGCAACCTATCACACAGCAGTAGCGTGTGTCACCCCCTTGTGGGCCGTTGGAGACAAATTGAATAAATTTATTTATGATACAAATTAAGTTATTGCAGGAATTATAAAGAATCAAAGGTTTCCAAACACTTCCAATCAGAATGGATGAGGCCATAACTTTTGCTCTCTCGCGAACAGCTATGACTATGTTGTGCTGTTACTAATGACACTACTATGGATAAAAACTAAAATTAAATCATGAAGGGATTGATTAAAGGAACATTGGACATCTTACCCACCCCTTCCCCCCCCCTTGACACAACTTTTCTGGATCATCATTGGTTCGGACGATTTTGCCCCCCCCCCCCCCCCCCCCCCCGAAGCCAAGGGCCAGATACCCCACTGCATATACATGTACATATATACTTGTACTGTATAGTTAGTTAAAATGAATTTCATGTTTGCTTCCATAAGTTTTACTGATTTTTTTTTTTCCCATACTTACACTGTATAATACACTGAATTTTATATTTACTGTTTTAGGATTACAAAGAGAGCGAGGACCCATCCAAGGTTCACTCAGAGAAGACCGGTCGAGGCCCTCTTCAGCAGAATTGGAAGGTAACTGTTTAGCAGGTAGGGGGAAGGGGGATTCATGCATGAGTTTTAATAATATCAATTACTGGAAAGTGATTATTATCATTGAAGTATTCCATGAAACAAGTGTACTTTTAATTGTAAATTGTGTAGCCAAGCTATTAAAATAATGATGATAATAATGTTGTATCTTACCTCATTGTTTAGAAAGTATTTTCATTCTTCTAATATTAATTTGAGCATTTTTCTTTAAATTCCCTTTTTCAATAATTTCTCCAGGATACGCAGAAACCACTCATGTGCTGCTACAAGCTAGTGTACTTCAAATTCAAGTGGTTTGGTCTCCAAACCAGGATTGAAAAGTTTGTCATGAATGTAAGTTCTTTCTTTACAAAGTTTCTCTCAGTATTTCAGATAGTTGTCCATAGTCCATAGTGCGAGACATCCAAACTGCTTAGCAACACCAGATAAAAGCTCTTTTTAATGCCTCCGCCCACCGCAGGTGGTGCCGGAGGCATTATGTCTTCGGGTCGTCCGTCCCCTTTTCGTTCTCGCGTGATAACTTGAAAACCGTTCGGCGGATCAGCTTCTAACTTGGCCCATGTATTCATATGGGAGGGACGATGAACTGATTAGATTTTGGGGTCTCAAGGTCAAAGGTCACAGAGGTAATTATGTACATAAAAATGGTTTGTTCTCGCAATAACTTCAGAACTGTTTGACGGATCAGCTTCTAACTTGGCCCATGTATGCATATGTGAGGGACGGTGAACTGATTAGATTTTAGGGTCTCAAGGTCAAAGTTCAAAGGTCATAGAGGTCATTATATACATAAAAATGGTTCGTTCTTGTGATAACTTAGGAACCGTTTGACAGATCAGCTTCTTACCTGGCCCATGTTTGCATATGGGAGGGACAATGAAATGATTAGATTTTAGGGTCTCAAGGTCAAAGTTCAAAGGTCATAGAGGTCATTTTTATTTGAAAATGAAATGAAATAAATTTTCTGTCTCCTGTGCATTTTAAGTGAAAAGATTTGTTGGACCAATCCTTTTTAGAGTGTACATGTACATGTATGCCATACATTTCCAATCTGGTGATGGTGGAGGCATAAATTCCGACCGTGCGCGGTCGAAGATTCATCTAGTTTAGTTTTGCAAATGTGTGTATGAGCCTAGCAACATAATATTTTCTGTTGTGCTTATTCTGTATTACTGGTGTTACTTTTCTTTACAATCAATTTACTGCAATAAATCATATATACCTACCTATTATGCCAGTAGTCTTGACTACGGGACCCCTTCGAGAATTTAACACAAATGAGTCACAATATTGTGCGCACCCCCCGTAATCCTATTGTCCCCTTCGCCACTCACGCGCGTCAACACGCCACGGCCATCTTCCTCTTTCTTGCTCGCCCCCGACGAGTTAGGATGTCGAGTTACGGCGCTCCTGAAATCAGGTCTTTTTGTATCTTTTCAGCGCGCTTTTTCGCATTGTAAAAGCACTATTCGGTACTTATATTCGTCTAAATTGTAGTACTTTTGTGTTTTGTCAGTCACTTTTGCCGATTGAAAGGGATTTTGATTCCTTTTTCTTGGCAATTATTTTCACTTTTACGGTTAGCCCCACGTAGTTATATCTGTGTGTTTATGGGTGTTTCCGTTTGGCACCGAGCCTTTGGGTTCGGTGTTTGTTGTCATTTGCTGTGAAATTTGTTGTGCGTATCTCCAAATTTATTATTATTTTTACCTGCACTCATTCAAAGTATTTTGGTATATTTGTCTGTTTTATTGCAGTGTTATGAGTTCGGAAGAAGAAGCAGCTAGGTCGCGGAGACCTGCTTCTTCGAAGAGTCGTCTAGCATGACGACTCGGCCCTCCAGAACTCTCCCGAGTATTTCGGTACATGGGGGAGGATGGAGGGCTGCAGGTAAGTTGCCTAGTGGTGTTTCCCTGCAGAGTTTGCCAGTCTCGGAGCTTGCGGCTTCGGGGCGGGTGGCGTTAACTGAGCTTGGGATGTCAACTCCGATGCCCGTGGCTTCGGGGTGGGTGGCGTCAGGTTCTAGTGGTGTGTTTCCCGCACGGTAGCGTTCACTCGCTTAAATCCGTTAGCGGAGACGCGTCCCACTAGTGGTTTGGATATCTCGAATCCAATCCCCCGGTTGTTAAGACCAGAGGGGGGAGATGTGTTTCCCGCACGGTAGCGTTCACTCGCTTAAATCCGTTAGGGGAGACGCGTCCCACTAGTGGTTTGGATATCTCGAATCCAATCCCCCGGTCGTTAAGACCAGAGGGGGAGATGTGTTTCCCGTACGGTAGCGTTCGTTCGTTTAAACCCGTTAGGGGAGACGCGTCCCATTACTGCAGGGCAGCTCACGGGCTCAGCCCATGTTGGTCTGGGTTCTCAAACCCTAGCCCCCGGCCGATGCCAATGGGGGAACGAGTACTTCCCGGGCTGTCTATATTGCCAGCTGATGGGAATGCTCGAGCTAACAATTATGGGCGCTCTTCGGAGCAACAGTGCGTGACTACTTAGTAGTCGATGGGCAAATACCGAGTCATCTCGGTCCGCCCTCGCACTGAGTGCGAGACTACTAGTGCTCTCCTATTGCCGCTCTCTAGTGGTTCAATAGCGAGTTCACATGCCTTTAGTAGTCAATGGGCACATACCGAGTCATCTCGGTCTGCCCTCGCACTGGGTGCTTTCAGCACCCGGCTCAGACTTTGGGTTCAATACCCATAAGTGCGGTCACCGGAGCGAGTGATTACTTCCGGTCTGACCTGAGGTCACGATTACTAGTGCTCTCCTATTGTTGCCCACGGGCGGAACAATAAAGAGTTCACATACTATTAGTAGTCGGTGGGCGTATACTGGGATCTTATCCCAGTTTGCCCTCGCACCTGGATATTGAATAGCCCCTGGCCGTCGCCGTATGGGGGAACGAGTGCTACCCGGGCTGTTGCTTTGCCAGCTGATGGGTAGACTTGAGCCCATTTTATGGGCGCTCTACGGAGCAACAGGTGTGCTGACCTGTGTGTGTGACTGCTAGTGCTCTCCTATCGCCGCTCTCTAGTGGTTCAATAGCGAGTTCACATGCCTTTAGTAGTCGGTGGGCAAATGCCGGGTCATCCCGGTCTGCCCTTGCACTGGGTGCCTTAGCGCCCGGCCCATGGCTGTTGCATCTTCTTGCTCAGCCGATATGGGTAATTGGTGCGCGTCTTTGGGTTCAATACCCTCAGCGCACTTCTCCCATAAAGGGAGGTGAGCGTCCCTCAGCGGAGGGTTCGGTTCGTGTTCCCGAAGGGCTTCGGGGATCCGAACGAAACCGAATAAACGCTCTAAAAAGGCGGGTTTCGACTTAGGCTCTTGTTGAGCCAATCAGAAGGAAGCCTATCCCACCGGCCTCTCAAGCTGAGATGTTCGGTGTGAGGCGGGCTTTGCCCAGACTCAGGGTTGGCCCCTTGTACCAGGCACCACATCCCCTGCTTTTGTCCCTTTGTTGGGGTCGGACATTGAGACTAATTAACCTTTTATGGTTTATTGTATCCCCCGGCAGTATGCCGGAGGATACTTTGGATTCAGCAGCGTTCCGCCGCCGCCGCGTCACATTCTTGTGTGCGCTCTAGCGGTCACATTTCTCGACGAATTTCTTTCAGACTTCCTGTGGACGTGTATCTTGGTAAAATCTGGACCCCTATAGTTTCTGGTGATGCTGCCCCCAGTGTTCCGTCTTTTATAGGGTCAAAGGTCATATTTTGATAGATGTCTTGTGTGTACTCTTGTGTGCGCTCTGGCGGTCACATTTCTCAACGGATTTCGTTCAAATGTTGCATGAAGGTGTCTCTTGGTGTAATTTAAAAACCTATAGTGTTTGGTGATGCTGCCACCAGTGTTCCGTCTTTTATAGGGTCAAAGGTCATACTTCAGGGCATGGCGTGAGTGCACTCTGCAGGCCACATTTCTCAACGGATTTTGTTCAAATTTTGTATGGAGATGTATCTTGGTATAATCTACACATATTTAATTTTTGGTGATGCTGCCCTCATTGTTCCGTCCTTTATATAGGGTCAAAGGTCATTTTTCCATTTCTTGCACTCTTTCTTCTGCATTTCTTGACGGATTTCGTTCAAATTTTGCATGAAGGTGTCTCTTGGTGTAATCTAAAAACCTATAGTTTTTGGTGATGCTGCCACCAGTGTTCCGTCTTTTATAGGGTCAAAGGTCATACTTCAGGGCATGGCGTGAGTGCACTCTGCAGGCCACATTTCTTGATGGATTTCTTTCAAATTTTGTATGGAGATGTATCTTGGTATAATCTACACATCTTTACTTTTTGGTGATGCTGCCCTCATTGTTCCGTCCTTTATAGGGTCAAAGCCAGAGTTGCCAACTGTTCCGGAATATGTATGAGGTGGATTTCAAGGCTTTCATGACAAGTGAATAGCGGAGAGCATGGTTATTGTTGTCATGTTTTCTCTCACAAGCATTCAACCGTTGCGTAATTCACATTTTAATTTTGACCTCATGCATATTCCGGAACGGTTGGCATCTCTGCAAAGCTCATTTGTCCCTTTTGTGCACTCTTACTTCTGCATTTCTTGACGGATTTCATTCACATTTTGTATGGAGATGTATCTTGGTATAATCTACACATATTTAATTTTTGGTGATGCTGCCCTCATTGTTCCGTCCTTTATAGGGTCAAAGGTCATTTTTCCATTTCTTGCACTCTTCTGCATTTCTTGACGGATTTCGTTCAAATTTTGCATGAAGGTGTCTCTTGGTGTAATCTAAAAACCTATAGTTTTTGGTGATGCTGCCACCAGTGTTCCGTCTTCTATAGGGTCAAAGGTCATACTTCAGGGCATGGCGTGAGTGCACTCTGCAGGCCACATTTCTTGATGGATTTCTTTCAAATTTTGTATGGAGATGTATCTTGGTATATCTCTCAACACATTTCTTTCAAATTTTATATGAAGATGTGTCTTAGTGAAACCTACACATCTAATTTCTACACCATCCTTTTGTTTGAGGGAGGGGATGGGGGAGGGTCTTTGTCCCTCCTTCAAATTGCTGCCAGTGCCGGGGGATACATTTAGCATTGCGCGGCCCCAGCAATGCACATTTCTAGTTCTTCTTTGTCTGTGATGGGATCACATGCTCCTCCTAGTCTCGCAGCCTCGGGGCTCCGTAGGGTGAGGAGGCTTATGGCGGTCCATGGGTGAATCCGACTGTTTCGGCCTTTGTTCGTGATCCTTTGTCACGAACAATTCAGGCGGAACCAGATTTAGAGGCGGCCTCTCAGGCTTCGGTTTCCGAATCGCTGGGGCAGGCAGAGCCTCGGTCGCTCTCCCTTTGTGGGGTGGAAGCGATTGTTTTGTTCTGATTTTTCCCTGACTTGCAGTCAGCCCGCGCGCAGGGTTCGACTTCGCTTGGGTTCAGGCAGCGGGTTTCCTCCGAGGGTGTTTCTCTTGCGGAGGATTTCAAGCTGGAGTATGGACGCATTGAAGCGGCGCTTCTTTTTAAGCGTCATGTTTGGTTTGCAGTGGTCAGTTTTCCACTGTAGCTGCCTCGGTCATGTACCATCGCGCTCACCCGAAGTCGACGCGGGCCTCTGTCCGCGACTTGGTTGGTAGTTGTCTTTGTTCCTTTCTCCCCGCTTGGGAGGCCATCTCCGGGGACGCTTTTGTTCTCTTTGACGGGCGAGACGGATTCTTCATAGATCTGTCCGCCCCGCTCCCCGGAGGGGCTATAGGAACTCGGTCACCGCACAAGCCCTCGCTTGTTCTCGTGCCTCATCGGAGATCGAATCTCTGTTGAAAAAGTGAGTTATAGAAGGTAAGAGACTGGCTGTCTTTTTCCTTTTCTCCGACTTTTTGTTATTCCCAAGCGCTCGGGAAAACTTCAGTACATTTTCGGGTGGAGACTCTCGCCTCCATTCTTCCGTTGATCAAGAGGAAGGACTACGCGGTCTTGATAGTTTTCGAAGATGCGTATTTCCACATTTCCATTCATCGCGCTTCGCGCGATCTTCTGGGGTTTTCCTTCCTCTCAGAGACTTATCGCTTTCGCGCTTTTCCCTTCGGGCTGCGCTCAGTCCCTCGGGTTTTTACTCAGGTTGTAGCCGTGCTGGCAGCCTCTCTGAGGCGACACGGCCTTCGGCTATTTTTGCTACCTGGACGATTGGCTTCTCCTAACGGAGTTACACGATCGTTTGTTAGACGAGACTCGTTTGCTCGTCTGTCTTTCTCAAGGCTTAGGTTTCCTATTTAATTGGGTAAAGTCAGAGTTCCTACTCGCAGCCCAGTTTTTTTCTGGGGCTGTGTTAGACATAGCTTGGCCCAGTCGGGACAGGATTCTCATCATTGTCTCTGCGGCTCGCAAGCTCTTGCTGGCCAGAAGGGTCAAGGCCAGACAGTGGCTTCAGTTCCTGGGTTTTCTAGCCAGGCTAGTCGATGTTCTGAAGGTCTGCCGGCTCCTCATGAGACCTTTTCAGAGACATCTCCTCAGGTTTCTCAAGCTGGGAAAAGATTCTCTGTTGGTCGGGATTCCAGTACCAATAAGAATCAAGTCTCTTCTCTCTCGTTGGACGAACGAGGAGTTTATCGCGCGAGGCAAGCCCTTCGGTACCCCTCTTCCGTCGATCTCGTATTCGGTGGACGCCTCTCGGTTGGGGTGGGGAGGACATTGCCATGACAGCACGGTCGCGGGGGATTGGTCTCAGCTTGGGACTCTTCCCCATATCAGTGGCCCGGAGTTTATGGCAGTTCTGTTAGTTCTGCTTCGTTTCAGAAGTCGACTTCTCAGTCGTTCAGTCTGATCCTCACGGACAATGTCACCGTGGCGGCTTATTTCAATCGGCAGGTGAGGCTGTTTTTGCGTCAGCCACCTTGAAGGCCGCTGTGTCTTCTTTGTAATCTTCGGTGTAATCCTATTCCCTTCTGCTTGAAACATGCCTCCCGGTCTTTGAGTTGGCGCTGGTCTGGCATAATAGGTAGGTATATATGATTTATTGCAGTAAATTTGTAAAATCAGCACTGATTTTCTTATTTACTATATAAATCTATATACCTACCTATGACCCTCCCTCCTTCCCCTCACCTTGCAAGCAACATGTTTCTTCTTGGGGTTGCTCGCAAAAGAGGAAGATGGCCGTGGCGTGTTGACGCGCGTGAGTGGCGAAGGGGACAATAGGATTACGGGGGGGTGCGCACAATATTGTGACTCATTTGTGTTAAATTCTCAAAGGGGTCCCGTAGTCAAGACTACTGGCATAATAGGTAGGTATATAGATTTATATAGTACCGTATAGTCGCGTGTATACGGCGCACTTTTTTTCATGGCAGAGAATGTCAAAAGTCGGGGTGCGCCATATAAACGAGTACAAGGAAATGACGGACGAAATGCAGCTGTTACTGGGTCTTGCCCGCCAGCGCTACCCGCCGCCCCAGGCCCCCGGCCCCCGGCGCGGCCGGACATATCACATGTAACACTATGTCATTGCACTGTATCGGGGTAGTGTGCAGTTGATCGACAATTGTCCGATTTTTATGTTAAAAACTCCGCTTTATAAAACAATTATCGAAATTCTACATACATGGCCAGTATAATCCTAGTCTAAGCTTCACTTTCATAACTGTAATGACGAAAACCAGATTGAATTCGCGGCTATAATGATGAAAATAGATCGTCTTTTTCATTTGTTCGCAAGATGGCTGTAGATGACTGTACGTGGTATGACCAAGAGGTGGCGCGCGCGCGCTAAACGGCATGTTCCTGAGCTAGCTACAGAGAGTATCTACACTGATCCGCCATGTTTTACGCAAAGACAGCGTACGTGCAGGATTATTATGCGCGTGTTACAGCTCTCTTTGGCATCTTCCTTTTTCTATTTTACATATGACCTACAAGCGCCATTGTTTTTTCTTCGATTATTTTCTAACGAACAATAATTTTTCTTCCGATTGGTAGCCTAGTTTGAATTATTATTTTGTACCGTCACTGTGGTATGAATAATATTTGTTTCCTCAAATTTTGGAGGGGGTTTTCCTTTATAGTTCTTCAATGTCTTATATTTTTAAGTGAGGGGCAGGCTTAATTGTTGACCATTGCTTTTGATATTTGATCTAGGTTTTTTCTTCGTAAGTTCCCTCTTACGGTAGGCCTACTTTTAAAGAAAATTATTACTATTCCTTATCTTAATATTTCTTAATTCTGATGTACTCTAACAATGAATAAATTTGTGCCTCGAATTTTTCTAAAGACCTGAAAGCTATCTTTTCATTTTATATTTTCTTCTCATACTTTTTCTTTTTCCGTGATTTATTTATTTATTTTTTGGTGTGTTTGTGTGTGTGGTGTTGTTAGTTCTTCGAACGCCGAGTTTCCATTCCGGAGTAAATTTCGTTGATTTGTTTCATTAATTTTTATATCATTACACCGGATTTAGATATGCAAACCAGCAATGATATATTATGTTCTGTCCCTAGCCCTGCCCCCTAAATATTCATCTCGCTCCCTCGCTCACGCTCTCTCGCTCACGCTCTCTCTCTTCCAAGCTCTCCCGCGTGAGTTTCCCTGTCTTGCTCATACAATGAAGTGTGCGCTATTAACGGCGTTGTACACACACATACCCCTACGTATACACACACTGTATACATGTACTGCACTGATAGATTTTTGCGGAGCTAAGTAGCGGCGCTGATATGACTGGAAGTTCAAACTTTCACTCATTCTGGGGCCGATTCCGAGCCTCGTATGTATTATCACGCGATAGAATCGCGCCATGTGCAAAGACGGCAATATTTTTTTTTTTTAATAGCAGAGGGTCGAAAGTATGGGTGCGCCTTATATACGTGTGCGCCGTGTACACGCGACTATACGGTAAATAGGAAAATCAGTGCTGATTTTACAAATACATTGTACAACTTTTTTAGAAGAAAAAGAATTGTGCAATGTTAGGTAAAATTTAGATTGGGGGGGGGGGGGGTCTTTGGGAGGAATTCAGTGTATTCACATGTTCTACCCAGCTGTAGTGAATCCGTAGGAAGAAATACCTTGAATGCTAGATTAAGTTAGATTGGCTTAAGCCAGGGTATGTTGTAAGTAAAGCCTTTCGCATCCTTTGGGACATCTGGATATACAGTCCTGGAAGAAATTATTTGACCAGCTCATTTTAAAGGCTTATGTGGGAAGTGTTGGCTACATCAGTAATTGAACTTTCAAACTGATATCTACTAGCTAAAGTGATAATGACTGGATGACCACTCCCTAAAACAGTTACCTCTAAAATAACTAACCGCTGGGACCATTACCCCAGGGTAATTACCCCCCCCCCCCGACAGTTATCCCCAAAGGACAAGTAGATCTAAAGGCATAAAGGCATGCACTCCCAAATGGATGGATACTTAAGATTAACTAACAGAATTAAAATATCACATTGAGGATAATGGTCCTGGGGATATTCTCCAGGGGTAGGAAGGTTTTGAAAATAATGTTCTAACAGAAAATGGTCTCTTGGAAAATCATCCAGGGGGTATGCCAGATTGTCATGTTAAGGGTACCTGGGGCCTGAAGAAATAATTTGTGTATAGTTAGCTTACACAAAATCAACCCCAGAAAACTTGAACACGACATTCAACGGTGACAGCATACAGAGGATACTGATTTTTGAAAATAAAATACCAAAAAAAGTTAATATAAATAAGACTTGAGCAAAGACTACTCGATCGATCACAACTGGGCGTTGTGGCGTGCGCCTGTAAACCAAGCTGACGGGGCAGTTACAAATTGACTTGGGGTGCGGGTTCGAGCCCCGGTCACGTCTTTCGGATGGTGACGTTAAAGGTCGGTCCACACAGATGTAAATAATCATATCTGATTGATACACGTCTTAAAACCTAACCATTCATTCATTCATTCATTCATTTTTCAATAAAGAGCGCCGCTAAACCTAAAACAACGACAACAACAACAACATATCTCGCCTAATGATATATCGATTCAGGAACGTCTTCACTTTCAAGTTTCGATTCGATAAATGAAGTTTGTGACGTAGTTCTATTTTATTGTTTCATTTGGTCTATATTCTTTGTAATGTATGTGCCAAACCAATTTTCTATTCGATTTAAACGTTTGTGTTGAATACTTGATTCATCTGTTGGTTTGTTTTGTTGTTGTAGATTCTCCATTAATTACGCGCCAACTGAATTTTCAGTTCGATAAAAACAGTTTGCGTTGTATACTCCATCCATTTGATGTTTTATTTGGGTTGTATATTATCCATTAGTTACACGCCAAATCAACTTCCTATTCGATAAATGTATTTTTTGTCTTATTTCTAATTTATTTGTTGTTTCATTTGGTCTGTAGATTCTTTGTAATTCATGCGCCAAACCAATTTTCTATTCGATATGAACATTTTGTGTTGTATACTTCATCCATTTGATGTTTTATTTGGGTTGTACATTATCCCTAAGTTACATGCCAACTTATAATTTTCATTTCGATAAAAACATTTTGCGTTGTATAATTCATTCATTTGTTGCTTTATTTGGGGTATAGAATCCCCGTAAGTTACACCCCAAATCAATTTTTGATTCTTTAAAAAAACATTCTCTGTTGTATTACTTCATTATTTGTTTTATTTGGATTGTAGATTATCCATATGTTACACTCCAAATCACTTTCCAATTCGATAAGAACATTTTGCGTTGTATCATTCATTTGGTTCATTAGGGTCAAATATTATCTGTAAGTTCCGCCCCAAAATTAATTTTCGAGTGCTTGTCAGCCCCGGCACTGCACATAGCAGGTGACAAAGCGATAATGCGATCGCGATATTTCCACTATCGCGTCTTGGCGTTCGCCGAACGTGCACGCATAAAAAAAACCTGCACAAACATAGAAAACTGCTCTCGCGGAACTCCACTCTAGTGGTGTTCCACGCGTCGATCGTTTATTTTCTTCAAACTCCTTAACCGCTAACCTGTAGAATGCCGGGTAAAGTTATTTGGGGTTAATTTTATACATTCTAACTGTATACAAATTATTTTGGGGGGGACTTCAGAGACCCTTTAAGTAAGCCTGAGTCATATCGAATATTTCATAATCCGGGATTCGACGGCTTTGATTCGGTCGAATACCGGTGCATCGATAAATGATGGGCGGTGAAAACAGAGTTGCACACAGTTGCACGCAGTGCATGCACCGTGCACCGGTGACCGGTCCGCTGGCATCGCGGGCATATGTATGGGGCTCTCGCTGCTCGACATTAACGATAGCCCGCTAGCCAATGGCTAGTAAAAATCACGACGGACTAGCCAAAATCTTAAGTTTCTAGTCCGTATGGCTAGCCAAAATATCACTCTAGTGTCGCACGAAGCGATGCTCATTGTCGACACATCCGACAATGATTCAAATTCAAAGAATTAATAATCTTACTTTGTCTTTGCAGAGCTGAATGGAACACGTTTGTTCGATGCAAAAAAAAAAAACAATACAAAATAAACTTTTCGTCGCTCATGACTTCATTCAGCTTCAGATCATTTCTAAGAAGTAATTGCCAATTTGATGAGAGTGTGATATAGTTATTGCGAATTAAGTAGGAACACTCGTACTCATGCCCGTATTTATCATGTTCAATTATACAATTGTCAAATTGACAATGCAGAGAGAGTGCGAGAATATTATCGTAAACTTCAGTTCGTAACGACAAAACGATTTTTCCATAGAGAAAGCACAGGTAAAGCGCGACGTCCTCCGCGAGCGAATTAGCGAAAGTTAGCCAACAGTTTGAAGTCGCCTTCACGTTCTCTGCTAGTATATATGCTGTACGTTACGGAGTTTCTTTTTTATTTGCTTTTTTCATGGTGGCTACGGTAGTAAAAAATCTGGCGGACTACAAATCGATGCACCGGTTTTGCCAAAACGAAATCGGGATTCGATGTCTTCGATCGAACACCGGCTAACCAATCGATTCGACTCAGGCTTAACTTTAAGCCATGTTGACTTCTCTAGAGGCAGTTTGTCCAGTTCTAGGTGGAAAATTGCTAAATGTACATTTATGGACATGCTGTCCATAAGGGGTTGCATTTTTTCTCTTCACAGCAGCTCATTCATGTAGCTAGAATCTTTTCTTTTTTGATAACTTCAATTTTCTATTGTCTTCAATTTTTATGTCACTTCAAATGTTCTCAGTAGGATCATGAGCAGGCCATAGTGCTCAAACCAAGACAAGTAACACTTGAAATTCGTCCTCTCAGACATTTATTGTCTATTATGTGGTCAAAAGTCCTTTCTCATAGGAAAATGGGAGGGGGGGGTAATTTCTGGGAAATTTGTCCGGGGCAGTTTGTCCTTGCCGTAATCGTCCATGCCGTAATCGTCCTAGAGGTAATTGTCCTGTGGTAATTGTCACAAAGCTAATTATCACAAAGCTAATTATTATGTGGAGTAGTAGTCCATTAATAATGAATTACCTGGTCCCATAGACAATGGACTTAACACTACCTGTATGCCTCCAAATGCAGCTGGTCTTATTTTTTCCAGGGCTGTATATATGCATTACAAATATACATGTAGCTACTGTATGTATTATTATTACTATTGATACATTTGTATTGTTAAATGAATGTGTGAAATGTGTTTCAATCCCACAGCAAGAGAAGCGATTGTTTACACTGTTCCATCGCCAAGTGTTCTGTTGGTTAGACAAGTACCATGGTATGTCATTGGCTGACATACGGGCACTGGAGGATAAAACCAAAGATGATCTCCAAAAAGTGAGTCCAGATATTTTACATTCTAAATTTGTTTTGATCAATACACTTTCTTCATGTTCTTCATGGATCATAAAGCAAGATTCTAATGATTTTGTCTATGTACATAAGATGTATTTTGGCATCAAGATGAATTTACCAGATCTTAAAGACAAATAGGCCACAATTGCCTCAGTCAACCCTTTACATTATTGCATCTCCTGTATATGATACATAGCCCCTTAACATTATTGTACCTCCTCTATAAGAAACATAGCTCCTCTACTAAACATCATGTAATATCCATTGTATATCCTCTATATGATACATAGCTCCTCTACTAAACATCATGTATATCCTCTATATGATACATAGCTCCTCTACTAAACATTATGTAATATCCATTGTATATCCTCTATATGATACATAGCTCCTCTACTAAACATCATGTAATATCCATTGTATATTCTCTATATGATACATACCTCCTCTACTAGACATGTAATATCCATTGTATATGTGACCCGACGCCTCAAAACCTACAATAAGTCGCCAAAATTATTTTTTGGGTTTTATACATTTTCTGAAAGTAAAGATTCTCAGCTTTCCAATGGTATATCACTTACCTAGCTTACTCAGTGATAACACCTTTAAATATCACATTTAGAATCAGTATGTAACCAGCAATCAATAACTCCTATTCAGAGAAAATGGCCATTTAAGTTCGGAACAAAAGAGTGCTAAACCTTTGCTCTCTGTGTGCGCCCAGGTAAAACTGGGTATTCAAATGGCCTTAGCAACCGGTATGAAGGGATTATCAGATTAGGCTGAATTTTGGCACCCTCCTCTAGGAGGACCTATACATTACTCACTCCAAAAATCAATTTAAAACCTTTAGAGGTAAAGTAGTAATTTGGCATTGAATGAAAGTATTACAAAAGCTCTCCAAACATTCATTAGCTCGATGGGTGAAAAAAAGAAGTCATTTTAAAATGCCCCCAAAACATATTTCTTAGTCGAATTACGACTCACAAACTTGAGACATGATAGAATGATAATGAAACTACCCATTTCTATCAAAAACAGAAAATCAACTGATCCAAGCAAATTTACTATTTTGGGCTTTTTGCTACGTTGTGGTCCGTGCGACTTATTGTAGGTTTTGAGGCGGCGGGTCACATATTCTCTATTTTAATTTTCGACATAACTGTATCTTCTATAGATACTATTTAAGTTATATCCTCCATGCATTTCCTTTAGTAAATATGATTCATTATTATATCTCCTTTAATACAGGAACGAGAAACAG
This sequence comes from Heliocidaris erythrogramma, assembly GCA_025617745.1. Classification (NCBI taxonomy): domain Eukaryota; kingdom Metazoa; phylum Echinodermata; class Echinoidea; order Camarodonta; family Echinometridae; genus Heliocidaris; species Heliocidaris erythrogramma. The sequence goes on along the minus strand of CM046861.1, from coordinate 22,786,925 downwards.
GAGAAGCGAAAGGTTTTTCAGCGGACAAGGACAAATAAACAAGGGAGTATATGTGTGTGTGTATCAATCATTCAATCATGTCAAAGATAGTCCTGCCTTCCACTCACGTTTGTTGTAGCTTCAGATTAATTCTCATGTGAAAGAGGACAGGAATGAGGCAAGATTTGAAGGGAATTCTCCCCCTTCATTGCGGACCAGATGAGTACTTACTGGCCATAGATAAATAGAGATGATGTAATGATAGAGGTATGGTTGACAGATGAATAAATTCGTCTGTGACTCTGCTTATTTTAGTGTTGATATACTATTGAATTTTAAATCTCAATCCTGTTTATGCGGTTGTAATGTATAGCACTGTACTATTTTTTTTTTTATAGTATATTTAATTGTAAGAGGCAGTCCTTATTTACCCAAATTGAGATACATGTTCTATTTACATGCATTGCTTGCTGGACTATATACCAACTCTTCACATCACCTATCCCCAATGTTCTTGCCAAACAAGTGTAAATGATGCATTCTACAAACATATACTCTTACAAATACAAATATATTAGGCTCAAGTCATTTAACCTGTTGAATACTATCATGTTGGTTTGGAAAATGCATGTATCAAAATCAAATGGTATTTAGCAGGTTAATCAAATGAATATGGTATGGGCAAACTAATACACAGCAACAAAAATAAGCAATGGCCATTGGCAGGTTATGTGAAAATATTGGTTTGAATATTATGTCTGATAAAAAGGCAGGGGCTATCATGTTCCCCCCCCCCCCCCCCCCAACTGCCGGAAAGGGTTTTTAGAGTTAAAGTGAGGTGTGATTATAGTCCTAACATGATGGAGTTAAGAACAAAGTATGCATGAAGCTGTGGGATACATGTATGTGGAAAATTGCTTTGATAACTGAAATGTACTTGATAGTGTGATGGTTCGTGGCCTTTCTGCCTTCAATCAGCCATTTGTTCTCTTTTAACCCTTTCAATCCCAAATTATGGTGAAATGTTCTGATATGTTCTGTGATTTTTTTCTGCACTATTTTCATACTAAATATGACAGAATTTTTTTAAAAAGTGGAAAAAAATGTAGTGTTAATTAAATCACTGAATAGGGACTCAAAAGTCCCATCAGACAGGAAAGGGGTGAAGAATGCATGGCATTTTTTTACAAACAAGCTTAGTCTGATCTGGGACTGAAAAGTCCTGTCGGCCTTGAAAGGGTTTAGTCCACTCTCGTCAGGCATAAAGCAGTTTTGCAAAAAGATAATCTGCTAATTCGCATTATGCATGATGTTTTTAGAAATTCAGAATTGCATTAATTCATGGTAAATATATAGATGAAATGATTTACCAGTTCCATGTATCCAGCGAAATGCAACTGATAGACACGCAGTATCATGAGAAAAACATAAAGCATTTCAACTTGCGTTACCAGCACATCTGTAGTTCTGTGAGTCTTAAAGCACTAAATGTTCATGCATGCTGATCAACATTCTGATATATAGAGGTCTAATTCATGTAGAATTAAGATGTCTATCCCTGTGTAAATTGTTATGATCAAAGCTCTAATGTATAATGGTGAAGCTTCTGAAGCTCTGACTGTGAATGTGATATACATGTAACTGTATTATGATGGAAACACTTGGATATGATTCTCGTCTCTCTCTGTGAAAGATGAAAGGAATTCTTTGTGAATTTCATAATACATGTATACGAGTCGTCTGGTGATGATTACTTCTTCTTAGGGCATCTTTTGATCTTTCTTTTGCCTATCTCATCCTGCATGTATATTCATTCTCTAATTCTTCCTCTCTCTCTCTGCACTCTTTTTTTTTTTTTTTTTCTTTTTCCTCACTCCGTATTTACTCCAGACAGTCGCAATCTTCCTCTTCACTCGCCCCATCTCTCTCCTCTATCTTTCTCTCTTGTGCTTGTCTGTTGTTTTTTGGTTGGTTGTTTTTTTATCTCTTTACACACACTCTCATCTCTGTATTGTTTTCATCATGAAGCTTATTTGAGTCAATCACACTCTGTTACTATGTATGGTATTGCATCTATGAATTGATGAAATACTATAGTACATTTACACTACAGACTATTTGATGATTGCAATATAAGGTACACCATGAAATATTTATTAGATGGAATAGGGTGATTCTGTGCAATGTTTCCCCTACGACATATGCCTTTTTTCCACATATTTCATCCAAAATTAAAGGAACTATAAATATGACCATTCAATAATGGTGCTTTCTGCTATCACTACCATTAGTTATGATTATATCAACAGATTTTTTTCATTCGTTGATGAAATATATGGATAAATGTCATATGTCGTACATGACACATTGCACAGAATTACCCAATACTATGGTACAACATAAGTAGATGTCATACTTAATATAAACTATTCAGTGGATAAGATGATATAGTACACAATGAACTATTCAATGGATGGAATACTATAGTACACAAACTATTCAGTGAATAGAATTACTATAGTACACAAACTATTCAGTGGATAGAATACTATAGTAGACAATGAACTATTCAGTGGATAGAATACTATAGTACACAAACTATTTGGTGATATTGTACACCACAGACCACTCAGTAGGAATTTTTTCTGTGTGTAGGTTTACCTATTGCCTTTTCTGATGTAGAAACAAATATTGGAAAGAAACATCTTTGCCAAGTGATTTTACTGAAAGATAATGAGTATTTGAAGACAGCAGTAGTAATCTCATGAAATCTCTTCTGTATAATTATGTGATGATCTTGTAGAATGGCATAGATGTACATTCCAGGTAGACTTATTACCAGGAAGATATGCATCATACTTGGGGGTTGGGATATATGAGTTCGATTAGTAGTTTGTTTTTGTTGGTGTTTTTTTTCTCTCTCTTTTTTTAAATTTGTGTTTATGTATGTGATTATCTTGTTTGAATTGAATATGGCAATAATGTATTTTAGTGGGGTGATAAGGAATACTGCTAGTTTGGCTAAAAAACTGGCAGCCGTTGTGTCCTTGGGTGGTATTCTGAAAGCTCACATTAGGCCCGAATTTTTAGAGGACAGAAGATTCATTGTATGATGTTATGACATGTGATTGTACAGAATACTTAATACAATACTTAATAAAAAAAGAGGTCATATAATGTTTAATCAACTTTAAAAACAGTTAACACTCTAATATATACGTCCTTTAAATTCAATATTTGTAATTACAGTGGGTCACAACTGGGCGTTGTGGCGTGCGCCTGTAATCCAGCTAACAGTGGAAGTTACAAACTGATTCAACGGACCCAGGTTCGAGACCGAGTCACGTCTTTCGGATGGTGACGTTAAAGGTCGGTCCCCAGACGTAAATAATCATATCTGATTGATACACGTCTGTAAAAACCCAATTACACACACACACACACACAGTGGTCTTTTATTGCACTATTTCATGCAATATATTGGTCATGTTATCCCCTAGAATGATACTTTCAGTTTTTTGCAACAGAAATCCCAAGGTTTATTTTTCAGCTTTATATGGAGAATTCTAAAGCACGATAAAACAAAAATGTATTTACTTTATAAGAAGAAAGGTTAAATCCTTGCAAGTCATTTTGATTTCATGCTATACAGGCTCATGCATGCGGCAGTTTAACAGTCATTTTTCTGTACTGGAGTTGAGCATGTAAAAAAAGTCTGTCATTGTCACGGAGCTTTGGATTGGTGGAAACGGGATAAACGAAGGAGTAGCATAGTTTAATGACAACATAGGAATTAATTAAGCACAGGAATTAATTAAGCACAAAGTGAGCTTCCAGAATACAGACTGGGAGGTCTCATGGCACAAGACTTTAATAAGTGCAAAGTTAAATGCACTTATCTGAGCTTGCAGAATACCACCCGTGAACCTTTATAGCTGTTTTTGTTTGCGGTAAATTTGTATTATGTACATGTTGGAAATAGAAATATTGAGTCATATTGATCATGTAGAAATGAAAGGAAGCATATGTGTATGAATTGTGTATGAATTTGTGCATGATAATGGGTTATATTATCGTACATCACATTTTACTTCTGAAATGTCTTTCAGTACATTAGACAAGCCTGTCTAAGATGGGTTCTGCAGAATCCAGGCATTGAAGATAACTGGTTTAATTGGGGGGATGACATTGAAACACCTGATATGATATACTTGTGGTAACATTATAGAAGAGCCCATTACTGTGTACACACTGTTATTCTTGCAGGACTTTTCATCTTTTATGTCTACAACTTAATTATATATGTATAAATTCATGCACATGTACATTAAAGATTCCAATTTCCATGTTGAATAAATATACCTATCATATCCTATGTAGCAATTAATCACCTACCTACTCTTGAGTCATTTACAGAATAACTTGAATAGTATGACATTTGTGTGTTATGGGTGTATTACATGAATATGACTTGTGATCAGTTCTTCGGCAGAGAAGACTGATGAAATTCTGTTGAAGCATTTCTGTATTGTAGACATCTATACATGTATTGATCACAGAATATATTACATTGCAGGTCTACTTCCTAGTGAATGACATTCGCTGGAATTGTTGGTGAACTGTCAGAGAGAGAGGGGGCAAATTAGGGGGGGGGGGGGGGGTGAGGGAGAGATGGGAGGAAGGGATACATGGGAGGAAGGGATACATGGAAAGAAAGATATTGGATGTGTGTGTGAGAGAGAGAGAGTGCATGTGTGAGAGAAAGGGAAAGAGGGAGGAAGACAAGGAAAAGTTAGAGAGAAGAGCGATAGAGAGTTGAGGATTTTCCCTTTTTTTTGAGTGCTTGGAAAAGAAACTACATTTAAATATCATTGATAGGATTGAAGTGAAACTGTTGATGTAAATTTCTTTTATTCGCCTGTCTTAATGTCAGATATTTCATTTTCTTTCTGTATGGCATTCTCAAGAAATGATCTAATGAAACCTTATTACGAACCTCATTATGTTCATTTTATGTTAGGAAGGATGAAGAACATAAGTTTATTTTGCTGGTCCCCACTCCTTTGCATTCAATTTTCTTTTTAAGCAATGATAGGACAAGGTTTCAATTCCCTTGGTCTTAAGGAGTTTGTTATATCTAGGTTCCACTGCATTAATTCAACTTTCCTAACATACTATATAGAGAGCCACAATCTTATTTACTCTTTCACTGTTATCATTAATGGCAATTGTTAACAAGGAACTTTTAAGAGACAGTTTCATTTTCATCATTTCTACATTTATTTTATTATCATACAAATCAAATGTTACACACCTTTAATCTTTGACTAAATATAATCTTTATTTTAGTATATAAATGGCATTAATATAAATTTAAGACACAAATATCAGTTTCATGAACTTTCAATAATCTCATACTTGATGCAATGTTTGGTCATCATCTATGTATACACAGAAAGAACATATCTTATGCTAGTACATATAGTTAAATAAAATAAATGTTTAATATTCCATTCCGAGTAGAATTTGTCACCTTCATCTTGTTACTACCTGTAAACATCATTTCAAACAAACAATTTCCCTGATAAGATTTTTTTTTAAAGAGGTGTATATCTCCTGGTTCAGGAGTATCTTATAACACTGTATTACAATAGATACATGACTACAAAATTATAGCAATACATAATTTATAATAATGTATTATTTTCTGACTCAAAAGAGAAATCTACACTGGCTATTAACTGTTAGAAAATAACCAAATACAAAAAAACAAACAACAAAACATTGTTAGAAAATGTTGAATATGTATACTACAATACTTTGGTATTTGCACAAAATCTTGGTTTAGTCTTCTGTCTACCATATATCAAGGAGTCTACAAATCAGTGAGGGCATTGGTAAGAATTAGATATCTACGTGAAGCAACTCTGGAACAATTTGATGCCCGAGGCATTACTTTATTTGTTCATTCAGTTTCTTTTCTACCCATATGTGACAGGTCACATCAAAATGAGACAGAAGTCGCTGGGGCTAGAACTCGTGAAACACGAAAATCATGCAAAATGCCAAATTTTGGGAAAAGTTCTAGTCCTAAATATTACTGGATGAGGTAAAAAATCTGTTTTTCTGGCAGTGTTTTTTTTTGTCAAATCCTTAGAATTTGCAGTCTAAAAAGCGTGATTAGTGGGGGGTGGGGTATCAATAATCGTCAGGACATGAACTCCATGCACTTAAGCACACCTTATAGGAAAGCTGCAACTGCAATTTGTAATGTTCTTTTGAAGAAGTTAGGAGTTAACTTGCAGGAAGAAAGAAAAATGTCAAACAAAAGATTTGTTTGTTGTAGCGTGGCTTTAAATGCTTCCTGGTCTTTATACTATATCATTAGACTTGTTATAAAGCAACGAGAAAAGATATTGGCTTTCAAAGAGAGAGCAACAATCAGGAAGGTATTGTGTCAAGTTTCACTTTGTTATTGTATATTGTATATAATATTGTGTATTTCTTACAGTCAGAAAATGGACCTACAATTTCCTGGTTGAATGAAAGTACATATTTCTTGGAAATGTGGAATCCAAGCCAATTTTCCATGAAAGATCCACTTTCATTCAACCAGGAAATTGTAGGTCCATGTTCTAATTGTCAGAAATACACAATAATATTAACATTTTATTTCTTTTCTCAAATAAATATTCAGTTTTAGTTTCAGTTTCAGTTTATTTCATATTTAAAATCACATAATTGGAACATAAACAATGACTGCTGTATTATTCCACTATTAAATATAGGAAACATCTTCAATACTTTTAACAAAAAAGAAGAAACAAAATTCAATTAAACATACAAAGACACAGATCAATATTTCCATCATTTTAAAGTTGGGACTAGACAAACTATTTTGTCGTGAAATATGAGGGAATCTAGGAAGAAGCTAGGCTTGTAATATTGTAGATTCCCTTAAAAAAAAAACAGTCTTTCAGATTATAACATGTTATTGTATATGAGAGATTGTCTGAATAAAACATTTTTTTTTTAAATAGAATGGGGGAGACGAGGAATACAGTATAGGGAGCCATAGGATGGACTACGAAAGTATATAAGAGGTATATTTTGAATTTGCGTTTGAATATCGTGTAAAGTTCATGTATAAGTACCAACTTTAAAGGACCCTACAACTCAAACGCAATCCAAATGCAAGTTTGTTCCTTTTGATGTGCAGGGATGCATACAACTAATATTCTGTTATTCAAACATCTAGATATGTTTCATAGATTTTTAATTTAAAAAAAAAAATGTTTTTCCCAACCTCCTTAGCTCCACCCTAAAAAAAATGCTCCAGATTTCATTCCTGCAATGACATCATCTGTCAATCATCAGTCAGCTAACATTCTACAATAGACAGTAGAATGTAACTTCCCCCAGCTCAGCACATACAATCGAATTGCATGCTTTCAAACAATACCTCCTCATTACCATTCTTTTCTTGGTGATGCTACTGCATGTCTGACATAGCAACTCCAATGTAGGCATTGTATAGTCCTAGACTATTAGAACAGATGGTCATCTCGGGCAAAGCTAAATACCACTGTCCTGAGCTCACTAATGCTTGACAGAGAATGAGACCTGTAGCATTTTGGGTGGTGGAGCTTAGCATGTTTGAGAAAATGCTTTTAAAAATATCTAAAAAAATTATGAAACATATTTAAATGTTTTAATAACAAAATAAAATTGTATGCATCCCTGCACATCATTTGGGTTGCAGGGGACCTTTGATTATCCTTGAACAACTGAAAGTGTATTTCTTACAGTTAGAACATGGACCAACAATTTCCTGGTTGAATGAAAGTAGACCTTTCATGGAAATTATGCCAATTTTCCATGAATTTATGCTAATTATGCAAATTATCCAAAGTTGCTTTTTTGGCAACAAAGCTGAAACTGTTTGGAGATCACAATCACGGATCTATAAAAAAACTTCAATGGAAAGAACTTTTCTAGGTTCTTAAATTTTCTTATGTCAAATCAACTATATATACCGGCTTTAAAAAAAGGCATAACAAATAGCACGGTATATAGAGATGGAATAAGTTGATGCCAGAAGCCTTTTCATTGCCTTGAAACTACTTGCCTACCTACCCATTAAACCGTTAGAAATTATGACTTAAATGAATTAAAACTGCTGTTTTAATGAAAAGAGATACTAAAGAAACGTAAGAACTAGTTTTTATTAAAATTGATAAAAGGTTACTACAGACTTAAAAAAAAACTAGTTGGCATTAAAGATGAAAAAATGGTTCTCAAACAAATACTTTTCCAAAGTCCTACTATTCTTGAGAAATCTATTATCTCCACTAATACACATTCTCTAGAGTTGACCTTTATATCAAATTAAAGCTTATGAAATGAAAAATAATAATAATGAAATCAAATATGAAAAATACGACTTCTTTCTCGTTTTGATGTGACGGGACACATATATGATTATACATGCTCTTTTTTAGTCCAATGTATATGTGCGTCTTCATACCATGATGGAGGTTCAATCAAAATATCCAGTGTGAATTTGGGCCTCCATCTAACTCTAAAGAGAAGCTTTCATTATAGACTTTAATAACAATAGTTGTAATTCTAGCAATATAATGATTTTTGTGTATAAAATCATCATTTCATGAAATAATAATACTTAATACTTATAATTAGCCGAAAAAGTCAGAAATTTGATGGACGTCGGAATAAGTCGGCAAAGTGGCATCCCTGAATACTAATAATACCAATTTTTAAAAAACAGTTATTGTAGAATTATAACTGATGAATGAATCTCACAGATGATACAATCAACAAAACATTGGCATAGATTTGGCCAAACCTGGTGGCAAATACTTATCCTCATTGGAAAATCAAACTATATGGTTTTCTCTTTATTTCAGACGAATGCTTCTTTGACGAGACTCTTAAAGCAAATACTGCAACATCCAATATGCTCCCTGTGGTTTCCAAGGCACAACACATTATAATTATAAGATTTGACTCAAAATTGAACAAAACTTCCTATTATATTCCTGTAATACTTAATTTCATATTATTAAATGTGCAAAACATATCTAATCAAAAATTTGAGTGAGAACAATGCCATTTTTAAAAGGAAAGGCAGCCATATCATTTTGACATCACAAAAACATTGGTGCCCTTGTCTGTGCACACATTCACTTCATATGCAGTTTGGGAATTTTGACATGAAAGACATCATTTGGAGGCTTGTGAATAAAATCACAGTGATTGAAATAAGATTTTTTTTTTTTTTTTTTTTTTTCTGAATAAACATCTATTGCTATAATAATTACGAAAAGTTTTTGTTCGTTGCATGTTTTGTTTTATAAGAATCGCAGAGTTATGCGTGTGTGCAAACTTTGGCACTCTAGCCATACACTTTATAACTATCTTGGCTGAAGATGGGAACCACATACCTGCACTAATTACCTCAGTATTTCATACAAAATTAGAAAATTTATTCCAATCAATAAATTAATTGAAGCCCAAAGAACATTCCATGATTTGAATGAGATCAAATATTTCAAGGAATCAGAGAACCTTCAACGAAATATTCAGTATTTCACGTCATTGATTAAAGTTCATAGTCATGTTCATGATTATCGCTATCAAAATTCTGCATTCCTTATTGCATGATTTGGTTACATATATTTCAGATGTTGTATATTCATAGCTGCTGCCTAAGTAGGCCTAGCCTTCTTGAGCTCCATCCTAGCTATAGCCTGACGATGAACCTCATCTGGCCCGTCAGCTAGCCTCAAGGAACGAGCTCCAGCATAGAAATGTGACAAGGGAACGTCTGAACAAACGCTTGCTCCACCAAAAGCTTGCATGGCCCGATCAACCACCTTCAGAGCCATGTTAGGAGCTACCACCTTGATCATAGCTATCTCTGCTGCAGCTCTCTGGCAAGAAAACATACCATAATAGATATAAAGCCTTGACTATTAAGCCAGGTAGAAGGAAATCCTCTGATAATATATTAAACACTTTGTTGTGAGCAGATTGTTGAATTCCAATATCAAACCAAGGAAGTGATTTTATCTTTGCAATATACAGGACTGCGTTCTCACCAACAGAGGTAGAACATTATTTTGCTTGTTTGAAGGATAGCAACCACATGAGCTATGGTTTAACATCCTATCCAAGGGAACAGTCAATGGAGGGATTAAGAACATGGACCAACAATTTCCTGGTTTAATGAATGTAGACCTTTCTTGGAAAATTGGCTTGGATTGCTTAATAATTATGCCAATTTTCCATGAATTTATGCTAATTATGCAAATTGTCCAAAGTTGTTTTTTTGGCAACAAAGCTGAAACTGTTCGGAGATCACAATCACGGATCTACAAAAAAAATCAAATCGACTATATACCGGCTTTAAAAAAGAGGCATAACAAATACATGTAGCACGGTATATAGAGATGGAATAAGTCGATGTGAGAAGCCTTTTCAGTGCTTTGAAACTACTTGCTTACCTACCCATTAAACCGTGACTTAAATGAATTAAAACTGCTGTTTTCATGAAAAGAGATACTAAAGAAACGTAAGAACTAGTTTTTATTAAAATTGATAAAAGGTTCCTACGTAATGCTTCTTCGTATATATCGAGAGGCGGCCGTAGTGAGAGACGGAAAGAGAGTCTTAGCCGAAAAGTCAGAAATTTGACGGACGTCGGAAAAAGTCGGAAAAGTGGCATCCCTGAATACTAATACTAATTTTAAAAAAAACAATAGCAATTATAACTGATGAATGAATCTTACAGATGATACAATCAACAAAACATCGGCATGGATTTGGCCAAACCTGGTGGCAAATACTTAGCCTCATTGGAAAATCAAACTACCTGTATATGGTTTTCTCTTTATTTCAGACGAATGCTTCTTTGACGAGGCTCTTAAAGCAAATACTGCAACATCCAAAAAGATCCCAGTGGTTTCAAAGGCACAACACATTATAATGAAGAGCCGTATGTTTGCACACTTAAGATTTGACTCAAAATTGAACAAAACTTTCTATTATATTCCTGTAATACTCAATTTCATATTATTTCTGATAGAGTAAATGTGCAAAACATATCTAATCAAACATTTGAGCGACAACAATGCCATTTTTAAAATGAAAGGCAGTCATGTCATTTTGACATCACAAAAACATTGGTGCCCTTGTCTGTGCACTCATTCACTTCATATGCAGTTTGGGAATTTTGACATGAAAGACATCACTTGGAGGCTTGTGAATAAAATTTTTTTTCAATATTTTGACTTGTTTTCTGAATAAACATCTATTGCTATAATAATTACGAAAAGTTTTTGTTCGTTGCATGTTTTGTTTTATAAGAATCGCACAGTTCCGCGTGTGCGCAGACTTTGGCACTCTAGCCATACACTTTATAACTATCTTGGCTAAAGATGGGATCCACATACATGTACATGCACAAATTATATCTTAATTACCTCAGTATTTCATACAAAAATAGAAAATTTATTCCAATCAATAAATTAACTGAAGCCCAAAGAACATTCCATGATTTGAATGAGATCAAATATTTCAAGGAATCAGAGAACCTTCAATGAAATATTCAGTATTTCACGTCATTGATTAAAGTTCATAGTCATGTTCACGATTATCTCTATCAAAATTCTGCATTCCTTATTGCATGATTCGGTTACCGGTACATATATTTCAGATGTTGTATATTCGTAGCTGCTGACATGATAGCCTAAGTAGGCCTAGCCTTCTTGAGCTCCATCCTAGCTATAGCCTGACGATGAACCTCATCTGGCCCGTCAGCTAGCCTCAAGGAACGAGCTCCAGCATAGAAATGTGACAAGGGAACGTCTGAACAAACGCTTGCTCCACCAAAAGCTTGCATGGCCCGATCAACCACCTTCAGAGCCATGTTAGGAGCTACCACCTTGATCATAGCTATCTCCGCTGCAGCTCTCTGGCAAGAAAACATATAATAGATATAAAGCCTTGACCATTAAGCCAGGTAGAAGGAAATCCTCTGATAATATATTAAACACTTTGTTGTGAGCAGATTGATGAATTACAATATCAAACCAAGGAAGTGATTTTATCTTTGCAATATGCAGGACTGCGTTCTCACCAACAGAGGTAGAACAGTAGTTTGCTCGTTCCAAGGATAGCAACCACAGGATCTATGGCTTAACATCCTATCCAAGGGAACAGTCAGTGGAGGAATTAAGAACATGGACCAACAATTTCCTGGTTGAATGAATGTAGACCTTTCATGGAAAATTGGCTTGGATTGCTTAATAATTATGCCAATTTTCCATGAATTTATGCTAATTATGCAAATTGTCCAAAGTTGCTTTTTTGGCAACAAAGCTGAAACTGTTCGGAGATCACAATGACGGATCTACAAAAGAACTTCAATGGAAAGAATTTTTTCTAGGTTCTTAAATTTTCTTATAATGTCAAATCGACTATATACCGCCTTTAAAAAAGAGGCATAACAAATACATGTAGCACGGTATATAGAGATGGAATAAGTCGATGTGAGAAGCCTTTTCAGTGCCTTGAAACTACTTGCTTACCTACCCATTAAACCGTGAATGAAATGAATTAAAACTGCTGTTTTCATGAAAAGAGATACTAAAGAAACGTAAGAACTAGTTTTTATTAAAATTGATAAAAGGTTCCTACGTAATGCTTCTTCGTATATCGAGAGGCGGCTGTAGTGAGAGACGGAAAGAGAGTCTTAGCCGAAAAGTCAGAAATTTGATGGACGTCGGAAAAAGTCGGAAATCCGACAAAAGTCGGAAAAGTGGCATCCCTGAATACTAATACTAATTTTTAAAAAACAGTAGCAATTATAACTGATGAATGAATCTTACAGATGATACAATCAACAAAACATCGGCATGGATTTGGCCAAACCTGGTGGCAAATACTTAGCCTCATTGGAAAATCAAACTACATGTATATGGTTTTCTCTTTATTTCAGACGAATGCTTCTTTGACGAGGCTCTTAAAGCAAATACTGCAACATCCAAAAAGATCCCAGTGGTTTCAAAGGCACAACACATTATAATGAAGAGCCGTATGTTTGCACACTTAAGATTTGACTCAAAATTGAACAAAACTTTCTATTATATTCCTGTAATACTTAATTTCATATTATTTCTGATAGAGTAAATGTGCAAAACATATCTAATCAAAAATTTGAGCAAGAACAATGCCATTTTTAAAAGGAAAGGCAGTCATGTCATTTTGACATCACAAAAACATTGGTGCCCTTGTCTGTGCACGCATTGACTTCATATGCAGTTTGGGAATTTTGACATGAAAGACATCATTTGGAGGCTTGTGAATAAAATCACAGTGACTGAAATAAGATTTTTTTTCAAATATTTTGACTTGTTTTCTGCATAAATATCTATTGCTATAATAATTACGAAACGTTTTTGTTTGTTGCACGTTTTGTTTTATAAGAATCGCAGAGTTATGCGTGTGCACGAACTTTGGCACTCTAGCCATACACTTTATAACTATCTTGGCTGAAGATGGGAACCACATACCTGCACTAATTACCTCAGTATTTCATACAAAAATAGAAAATTTATTCCAATCAATAAATTAACTGAAGCCCAAAGAACATTCCATGATTTGAATGAGATCAAATATTTCAAGGAATCAGAGAACCTTCAATGAAATATTCAGTATTTCACGTCACTGATTAAAGTTCATAGTCATGTTCATGAATATCTCTATCAAAATTCTGCATTCCTTATTGCATGATTTGGTTACATATATTTCAGATGTAAGTGTTGAAATGATAGTGGCGAGTGGAGAGACTGGGATTGATGTGATGACGGATTTGTGTCAGGCTGTGCTGGATGGTAGAGGAATACCACATGAGCGGGTGCAGAGTATTGTAGTTCCGATTTTTAAGGGAAAAGGGGATGCAATGAATTGTGGGGCATAAAGGGGAGTGAAGTTATTAGAGCATGCAATGAAGATTGTAGAAAGAGTGCTGGAGAAGAGAATACGTAGTATGGTGACAGTGGACGAGATGCAGTGTTCATTCTAAGGAGGTTGCAGGAGGAGTACCGAGATAAGGCAAAAAAGTTGTATATGTGTTTTGTTGATCTGGAGAAGGCATTTGACAGGGTCCCGAGGAAGGTAATGGAGTGGGCAATGAGGAAGAGAGGCATACCAGAGGTAATAGTAAGAGCAGTGATGAGTTTGTATGATGGAGCAAAGACAAGAGTTAGAGTTGGGTTAGGGCTGTCTGAAGAGTTTGAGGTGAAAGTTGGTGTACACCAAGGATCGGTGCTATCACCACTGATATTTGCAATTGTGGTTGATGTGGTTACGGAGAGTGCGAGAGAAGGTCTGATGACTGAGATGTTGTACGCGGATGACTTGGTTCTGTTGAGTGAGACGATGGAGGGATTGAGAGAGAAGTTCTGGAAATGGAAGGAAGCATTTGAGAGCAAGGGGCTGAAGGTGAACCTGGGAAAGACGAAGGTGGTAGTTAGCGGGGCAGAAGGCGAAATGTTTGCGAGTAAGATAGATCCATGTGGCATATGTGGGAAGAGGGTAATGGCAAATTCTGTGATGTGTGTGAAATGTAGGAAATGGATCCATGGAAGGTGTGCCAAAGTAAGGAGGGTGACCCCAAGGCTAGGGAGAGATTTTATGTGTAGAAAAAGGAGCAAGGACCTGTTGGAGATGTTAGGACTGGAAGAATCAGTGGCTCAGATGGCAAAAGCAAATGGAGTGAGATGGTATGGGCATGTGCTGAGAAGGGAGGACGGGCACATTTTGAGAAAAGCTCTGGAGTTTGTAAAATCAGCACTGATTTTCTTATTTACTATATAAATCTATATACCTACCTATTATGCCTGTAGTCTTGACTACGGGACCCCTTCGAGAATTTAACACACATGAGTCACAATATTGTGTGCACCCCCCGTAATCCTATTGTCCCCTTCGCCACTCACGCGCGTCAACACGCTACGGCCATCTTCCTCTTTTGCGAGCAATCCCAAGTAGAAACATGTTGCTTGCAAGGTGAGGGGAAGGAGGGAGGGTCATAGGTAGGTATATAGATTTATATAGTAAATAAGAAAATCAGTGCTGATTTTACAAATTTACTGCAATAAATCATATATACCTACCTATTATGCCAGACCAGCGCCAACTCAAAGACCGGGAGGCATGTTTCAAGCAGAAGGGAATAGGATTACAGCGAAGAAAACAAAGACACAGCGGCCTTCAAGGTGGCTGACGCAAACAAAGCCTCACCTGCGGGAACATCCCTAAGGTAGCAAGAAATGAAGGAATTGGGCGAACGCCAATAAGCAGCCTTCAAAATATCATCAAGCGCCACACCTTGAAACAGAGCCCAAGAAGTGCTGACACTACGAGTGTCATGAGCACAAGGCTTACTGTCGGAAAAAAGAGACCCTGTGCCAGCAGCCCTAAAAGCCTCGACAATCCATCTAGAAATGGAATCAAGAGAAGCAGGAGAAAAAGGCTCTCTAGTGATCAGGAGCAACTGATCATCCTTACGATAAGACTTAGTCTTATCAATATACCAATTGAGAGCCCTAACAGGACACCAAACTTTGTCCTCGCGCACTGACGAAAACCCAGAAAGCAGACAAAGAAAAATCTCAACAGGGCCAGAGGCAGCTGTCTGATTCTCGGCAATAAAAGAAGCCTTAGGAATCAATCTAACGCCTTTTCTCTCCCAGCGAACATGACCAGGAGTAAGGCAGAGAGCATGAAGAGTACTGCGCCTCTGCCCAGAGGCAAAAGCTACCAAAAAGAGCGTCTTAACCATAAGATGATGAAGCGAGCTTCACCTAACGGTTCGAAAAGAGGTTTCGCCAAGGCCTCCAGGACCTTAGGCAGACCCCAAGACGGCACTAACCTAGAAAAGGAGGTCGCTTTTAAAAGAACGACCGAAATACCACTTAACAGCGGGGAATTGGAAATCCCCGAACCATCTGAGAAACCCGAATGAATGGCCCCGATCATTCCGAACGGTAGCCTCGGATAGTAGAGATGGATCTCCCTTTGTCAAATAGCGAGATTAGAAAATCCGCAATTGAACCAATAGGAGCCAAAAAGGGGTTTGATTTCGCTCTTTACGCCAAAGGAAAAAGACCGAAAGACGGGAATTATGAATCTCCCTAGTAGAAACTCTACGACTGGACATTAAAAAGTCCGCGGCTCTATCAGAGAGACCCGACTGTCTTGCAGATTCCCTGACAGGGGCCAAGCAGTCAAATGAAGAGACTCCGGATTGTGGTGAAGAATCCCCGATAGGGGCTGTAACACCAGATCCGCTCTTAACGGGAGAACGAACGGTTGAGCCCTTAGGAGGCTCATAAGTTCTGGAAACCAATTCCTCCTGGGCCAAAAGGGAGCTATTACGAGCACCCGCGCCCGATCTTCCCTGATTTTCCGCAAGACACGCGGAATCAGTTGGAAGGGAGGAAAGGCGAATCCCTGAAGGTTCTCCCAGCTGAGGGAGAAAGCATCGAGAGCCCATGCTCCCTGATCGCGAACACGGGAGCAATACTTCGGCAGCTGGTGATTTAGCACCGACGCAAATAGATCCACTTCCAGTGGACCTAGGCAACTGCGAATGCGGCAAAATACCTCCGGATGGAGCGTCCATTCCGATGGAAGATACCTGCCCCGAGACAGAAAATCCGCAATGAGGTTTTCCCGACCGGGGATGAAAGAGGCCACGGGTGTGATTGCCATGCGACGACACCACCTCCACAGCTGAGCTGCTAGGGCATTCAGGGCAACCGAACGAGTGCCCCCCTGCCGATTGATATATGCCGCCACAGTAACATTGTCCGTGAGAATCAGAACCGAACGACTGAGAAGTCGACTTCTGAAATGGAGCAAGGTCAACAGAACTGCCATAAACTCCAGGACATTGATATGAGGAAGAGTCCCAAGATGAGACCAATCCCCCGCAACCGTGCTGCCGTTGCAGTGTCCTCCCCACCCCAACCGAGAGGCGTCCGTCGAAACCGATATCGACGGGAGAGGGGCAGTGAAGGACCTGCCTTGCGCGAGAAACACCTCGCTCGTCCAACAAGAGAGAAGAGACTTGATCCTTACTGGTACTGGAATCCAGACCAAAAGAGAGTCTTTTCCCGGCTTGAAGAACCTGAGGAGATGTCTCTGAAAGGGTCTCATGAGGAGCCGGCAGTCCTCTAGAACATCGACTAGACTGGCTAGATAACCTAGAAACTGAAGCCACTGTCTGGCCGTGACTCTTCTGGCCAGCAAGAGCTTGCGAGCCGCAGAGACAATGGTGAGAATCCTGTCTCGACTGGGCCGAGCCAACTGATTCCGTATGTCTAACACCGCCCCCAGAAAAACTGGGCTGCGAGTGGGAACTAACTCTGACTTTTCCCAATTTATTAGGAAACCTAAGTCTTGAGTAAGAGAGACGAGCAAACGAGTCTCGTCCAACAAACGATCGCGCGACTCCGCAAGGAGAAGCCAATCGTCCAGGTAGCAAAAATAGCCGAAGGCCGCGTCGCCTCAGAGAGGCTGCCAGCACGGCTACAACCTGAGTAAGAACCCGAGGGACTGGGCGCAGCCCGAAGGGAAGAGTGCGAAAGCGATAAGTCTCTGAGAGGAAGGAAAAACCCCAGAAGATCGCGCGAAGCACGATGAATGGGAAAGTGGAAATACGCATCTTCGAAAACTATCAAGACCGCGTAGTCCTTCCTCTTGATCAACAGGAGAATGGAGGCGAGAGTCTCCATCCGAAAATGTACTGAAGTTTTCCCGAGCGCTTGGGAATAACAAAAGTCGGAGAAAGGGAAAAAGACAGCCAGTCTCTTACCCTTTCTATAGCCCACTTATTCAACAGAGATTCAATCTCCGATGATGCACGAGAACGAGCTAGGGCCTGTGAGGTGACCGAGTTCCTATAGCCCCTCCGGGGAGCGGGGCGGACAGATCTATGAAGAATTCGTCTCGTCCGTCAAAGAGAACAAAAGCTTCCCCGGAGATGGCCTCCCAAGCGGGGAGAAAGGAACGAAGACAGCCACCAACCAAGACGCGGACAGAGGCTCGCATCGACTTAGGATGAGCATGTAAACAAGACAGAGACCTGTTATCGCGCATCGCCAAAAGCAAAGGACCCGAGACGGACATCCGAGAGAATCAGTGCGATGTCCGACTCCTTAACCCAAAGGGCCGTAAGAACCAAGACTCTGCGACGGTACATGACCGAGGCAGCTGCAGTGGAAAACTATGACCACTGCAAACCAAACATGACGCTTAAAAGAAGCGCCGCTTCAATGCGTCCATAATCCAGCTTGAAATCCTCCGCAAGAGAAATACCCTCGGAGGAATCCCGCTGCCTGAACCCAAGCAAAGTCGAACCCTGCGCGCGGGCTGACTGAAAGTCAGGGAAAGTTTAGAACAAAGCAATCGCTTCTACCCCACAAAGGGAGAGCGACTAAGGCTCTGCCTGCCCCAGCGATTCGGAAACCGAAGCTTGAGAGGCCGCTTCCAAAACTGGTTCCGCCTGAAATGATCAAGACAAAGAAGAATAAACCATAAAAGGCTAATTAGTCTCGATGTCCGACCCAAAAGAGGGACAAAAGCAGGGGATGTGATGCCTGGTACAAGGGACCAACCCTGAGTCTGGGCAAAGCCCATCTCACACCGAACATCTCAGCTTGAGAGACCGGAGGGTTAGCTAAACCCAATGGGCAAGAGGCAGGCAAAGCCTTGCCTCTTTTAGCCCCTTCCCTAGGCTTCTGATTGGCCCAAAAAGAGCCTAAGACGAAACCCGCTTTTCAGAGCGTTTATTCGGTTTCGTTCGGATCCCCGAAGCCCTTCGGGAACACGAACCGAACCCTCCGCTGAGGGACACTCACCTCCCTTTATGGGAGAAGTGCGCTGAGGGTATTGAACCCAAAGACGCGCACCAATTACCCATATCTGCTGAGCAAGAAGATGCAACAGCCATGGGCCGGGCGCCAAGGCGCCCAGTGCAAGGGCGGACCGGGATGACCCAGCAAAGGAACGCCAACAAAGGACTCAGCAGGCAGAGCCCCGCATGGTTCAACGAAAGTCTCCTCGCCCGGCGGCGCCCCAAGGGCCGCGGGAATAGGAGGCACATGCGAAACCGACTCAGACAAAGACGAATCAAACACAAAAGGCTGATTAGTCTCAAAGTCAGACCCCTGAATAGGGACAGAAGTCAGGGTTGAAGTAGCCGGTACAAAGGACCAACCCTGATTCTGAGCAAAAGCCCGCATCATGCTGAACATGTCAGCTTGAGAGGAGCTAGCTGGGTTAGCCAGGCCAGACGGGCAAGAGGCCGGCAAAGCCTTGCCACTTTTTGCCTTCTTCTTGGCCTTTTTCTTGGCTGGCTCGACAAGAGTCGTAGCCGAAACCCTTTTCTTAGAACGCTTAATCGGATTCGTTCGGATCTCCGAAGCCGCTTCGGAAACACGAACCGATCCCTCCGCGGAGGGACGTTCACTTCCCATAAAGGGATTGGAGCGCTCATGGCGTAAGCCTAGAGAATCGCCCAAATCACCCATATTGGCTAAGCAAGAAGATGCAGTAGCCATGGGTTGGGAGCTAAAAGCTCCCAGTGCGGGGGCAGACCGAGATGACTCGGTATGTGCCCGATGACTACTAAAGGCGTGTGAACCCGCTATTGGACCGCTAGAAAGCGGCAATAGGGGAGCACTAGTAGTCACGCACTCAGGTGAAAACACCTGTTGCTCCGAAGAGCGTCCATAATTGTTAGCTCGAGCATTCCCATTAGCTGGCAATGTAGACAGCCCAGGAAGTACTCGTTCCCCCATATGGCGTTTGCCGGGGGCTAGGGTTTGAGAACCCAGACCAACATGGACTAAGCCCGTGGGTTGCCCTGCAGTAGTGGGGCGCGTCTCCCCTAACGGATCAGAGCGAGTGAACGCTACCGTACGGGAAACAACCGCCTCCCCCCTCTGGTCTCAGCGACCGGGGGATTGGAATCGTTAGATATCCAAACCACTAGAATCTGACGCCACCCACCCCGAAACCACGGGCTTCGGAGTTGACAATCCCGACTCAGTTAACGCCACCCGTCCCGAAGCCGCAAGCTACGAGACTGGCAAACTCTGCAAGGAAACACCACTAGGCAACTTACCCTTAGCCCTCCTCCCTCCCCCATGTACCGAAGTACTCGGGAGAGTTCTGGAAGGCCGAGTCGTCTTGCTAGACGACTCTTCGGAAGAAGCAGGTCTCCTTGACCTAGCTGCTTCTTCTTCCGAATCCATACCACTGCAATAAAACAGACAATAAAGTATACTTTTCAAAATAAGAAATACTTCAACTGAATGCAGTAAAATAAGGGTAAATTTTATTTGGGAGATACGCACAAAAGAATTTTCACAGCCAAAAAACCGTAAGAACAAACACCGAACCCAAAGGCTCGGTGACAAACGGAAACACCCGCAAACACACAGAAATATCTACGTGGGGCTGACCGTGAAAGAGAAAAATAAATGCCAAGAAAGGGAAACAAAAATCCCTTGCAATCGGCAAGAGTGACTACTAAAACACAAAGTACTATAATCTAAGCGAATATAGGTACCTAAAAGTGCTTTAAATGTGCGAAAAAGCGCACCTAAAAGATACTATACGACCTGATTTCAGGAGCGCTGTGACTATACGTCCTATCTCGTCGGGGGCGAGCAAGAAAGAGGAAGATGGCCGTAGCGTGTTGACGCGCGTGAGTGGCGAAGGGGACAATAGGATTACGGGGGGTGCGCACAATATTGTGACTCATGTGTGTTAAATTCTCGAAGGGGTCCCGTAGTCAAGACTACAGGCATAATAGGTAGGTATATATGATTTATTGCAGTAAATTTGAAGTGAGGGGCCCGAGGAAGCGACGGCGACCGAGGAAAACATGGAGAAAACAAGTTGAGGAGGAGTGTAGTGGAGTTGGTTTGAGGAGGGAGGATGCCATGAATCGTGCGAGATGGAGGGCGGGTGTGAGAAAGATTGCTACAAAGTGAGGTAAATCCGGCCACCCCCGTCAACGGGGAATATACCCGGATCACAACTGGATTGATGATGATGATGATGATGTTGTATATTCATAGCTGCTGCCTAGGTAGGCCTAGCCTTCTTGAGCTCCATCCTAGCTATAGCCCGACGATGAACCTCATCTGGCCCGTCAGCTACCCTCAAGGAACGAGCCCAAGCATAGAAATGTGACAAGGGAAAGTCTGAACAAACGCTTGCTCCACCAAAAGCTTGCATGGCCCGATCAACCACCTTCAGAGCCATGTTAGGAGCTACCACCTTGATCATAGCTATCTCTGCTGCAGCTCTCTGGCAAGAAAACATACCATAATAGATATAAAGCCTTGACCATTAAGCCAGGTAGAAGGAAATCCTCTGATAATATATTAAACACTTTGTTGTGAGCAGATTGTTGAATTCCAATATCAAACCAAGGAAGTGATTTTATCTTTGCAATATGCAGGACTGCGTTCTCACCAACAGAGGTAGAACATTAGTTTGCTTGTTTGAAGGATAGCAACCACATGAGCTATGGCTTAACATCCTATCCAAGGGAACAGTCAATGGAGGAATACAACAAACACACATCTCCATAGCTTTACATATAAAGTTGAGTTCTGGCCATGCCAGTGCATTTTGAAAGAAACTGTCTGGAGAATATTGGGCAAGGTTGATTTTGTAGTACAGAAGAATAACTGTATTTGGATGTTTAACTTAACCCTTATGGAATGTGCTGCAAGAAAGTTGCAATCAATTGCAAATTGTAAAGCAAATTAGAACAACCATTCTGAATGGTTCAGGGTCTGCCCATTCAAGAAGATGCGCTTACAACAATGATTTTGATTGGTCAGTACCGATCAGTTGCAACTTGCAAATCAATCGCAACTTTCTTGCAACACCCCATTAGACTACGGGAACTGGGTGGCTCCTGTATTAAGCCGGCGCGAGTTAAAGAATTCAGTAGTCAACGGGTTAATAATAGGAATAAAAAGAATATGAAAGCCCACAAATTAATTTCAACCATTACCAGAACCTCACCTTCTTTTTAAATCATGACTTAAATTTGAAGAATGTTACCTTATTTCCAACAGTGTCCATCATATGAGCTGCTTTGAGAGTGAGTAGTCTTGCTTGTTCAATCTCTATCCTGGATTCAGCTATATCTTCTTGGATGACACCCTGTTCAGCTAGAGTCTTACCAAAGGCTACTCGGTTCAATACCTAAAATTGGTAACAGATATAAACAGATATAATAAAGTGGCATAAATATTCAAAATTAAATGATACGTGCCGCTAGAAGTAACCTAACAACAACAATGTACAGAAGGTAACATATACATGTATAAACAGATGCAATAGAATTTTATCAAAAGCTACTTGCTTCAATACCTGCAACAGTAAATGAGTATTTACTTTGTTTATTTACATCTGTTACCTGCAATGCGTAACAGACAAGAACAGATATAATCTTATTGAAGATATCATTAATTATTACCTATATAAAGCATTTTAGCGGCGCATTAAATGCACATATTTTTGTCTGCTTGATTTGCGTGTGCAATATGAGAGCATATTGCACGGAACGCTGAATTCCCCATAGGCTACAGTACTAAACTTGCTGTGCAATATTATGCCATATTTTGTCTGGTCTGTTTGCGTGTGCGCAAATAATGCAATGCATACACACATACGCACATGACGTCATAAAGTGGTTAAGTTAAACCTGTGTGATCACAATGAAGTATGATGAGGGGCTCTATTAACTGAATGTGGTTGGTTAAATGATTTTTTTTTAAGTTCTATATCATTTTCCTGTGGGGTATAGATAATAATTATATTGGATGGCTTTATTTCATGGAATACCAGAAAATATAATTTGTGCAATATTGGCCCTAACTCGTGGAATATTCTCTGGTATCCCACTCAGAGCCATTCAACCTGGTCTGGAGAGATTTGAGACTACCTACCCTATGTGTCATGAGTTCTAATGACCTCTCTGCCATTCCAATTAGTCTCATACAATGGTGAATACGACCTGGTCCAAGACGACCCTTCAAATATACACAAAGAAACAAACAGTAATACATAGTAAAACTGAAGGAATCGACTTCTTCAATATTACTTCTCCGCCAAACAACACTCATACGAAGTTGGTCATTTGAATGATGTTCCCATACAGCACAGCTATTGAATTGAAAATACAGTGAAACCTGTCTATAAAGACCACTCAAGGGAGACAAGAAAAGCGGTCTTTATGAGCAGGTGGTCTTTATGTACAGGTTTAATTAATACACAGGTTTAATTAATACACGTTTCAATGAGAAACACTTTTCAAGGGAAACAGAAATTGTGGTCTTTATAGACAGGTGGTCTTTCTATACAGGTGGTTGCTAAAGCAGGTTTCACTGTACATGTAATGTTTCTTGTCACTGCATTGTTATACGAGACAGAAAATAAATGGCTGTACAATGCTCATCATTCAATCCTTTACGAATTACAACTATTAATTTTAGCAACCCTGCTTGGAGGTATAAATGTTAATAATCTTAAAAATGCAAATTGGTAAACCAACTTAAGAGCAGAGGAAATCCTTTAGTGAGTGAATAAAAATTGGTAATCAGTTTATTGATGTAAGTCAGTTAACTAATATAGATTATTTACACTGTGTTTGAGTATAAAACTTCATGTATTTGAACATTAATTTTAAAGCCTTGTTTGCACATGGTGCTGGAAACTGCCCAAAAAAAATGCTGTGGCAATTCAAAATGTACTGCACTACCTATTTTGTATCTTGTAATAAACAGAGGAGAAAGTATGCTTAGGAACCTTTGTTGCATGCATCTACTTATTTTTTTTTCACCCACTAGCCATTGATTTATTACCAGTTTAATAGTTTTTATTTTGCCACAGTGATTTTTGAGGCGGCTTAACACGTTATGTGTGAACGAGATTGTACAAAACCAAGGTTAATGAAAATGCTATCAAGACCGCTGCACTACTCACCTGTGCAATTTCAAATCCTCGTCCTGCTCCCAGGATCATGTTCCCTGCAGGAACCCTGACATTATCAAAGACTACTTCCCCATGACCCTCAGGCCGATCATAGAACCCAAACACAGACAAGGGTCGTACTATAGTCACTCCTGCTGCATCCATAGGAACCAGAACCATGGATTGCTGTCTGTGACGGCTAGCTGACGTGTCTGACTTGCCCATGAAGATGCAGACCTTACAGCGAGGGTTCATAGCTCCTGAGGTCCACCATTTGCGTCCATTGAGAACCAGCTCATTCCCATCCTCCTGGATCTGAGCCGAGATATTAGTAGCATCAGATGAGGCAACCTGAATGAGAGATGTTTGAAAATTAAACGTTGAATGGATCTGAACTTTAAACAAAGACTGCACAGAACATTAACCCGCTGGATACGATCTGAATTTTATACAACACACATTTTCAATAGACTCCAGCCTGAGTTATCTTGCACTTTGTCAAAGGGTTCAAACTGTAAAGGTTGTCTGCTATGTTCTACACATGAACCTTCTTTATTTCTGAAGGTATCACATGAATTTATTAAATCATAATATCAAATATTTATTATGTTTATTTCCATGAATTGTTGTGGCCTAGGTGATAATCGGAAAAGGCAGGATAGTTTGTTATATTTAAAGTCAAAACAATGTGACGTGTGTTGTATTCAAGATACTCATTTTGTACCAGATATAGAGAATGAAAGAAGTAGGGAATGGGGAGGCAATGTTTTTTC
The DNA here is from genome assembly GCA_025617745.1 of Heliocidaris erythrogramma. Classification (NCBI taxonomy): domain Eukaryota; kingdom Metazoa; phylum Echinodermata; class Echinoidea; order Camarodonta; family Echinometridae; genus Heliocidaris; species Heliocidaris erythrogramma. The sequence goes on along the minus strand of CM046861.1, from coordinate 22,762,080 downwards.
TCTTGTATTATTTTTAAACAATAATATCAAATACACCATTATATAATTCTTCACTGTAATTGTATCTTAATATTGTTATTTTTCTAGTCACTAAAACTGTTAAAGAACAGTTCACTAACCTAACAATAAAAGAAAAGATATCTCACGAATGAAAACAGACTTACATGTGGTTCAGTCATTCCAAAGCAGGATCTTATCTCTCCAGCTAAAAGAGGTTTCAACCATTGCTCCTTCTGTTCCTCAGTCCCATATCTAGCAAGTACCTCCATGTTACCAGTGTCAGGTGCACTACAGTTGAAGATCTGAAAAGGTACCACCACAAGTCTTTGAGTTACTCTGTGAAAGACCTAGCAAATTATACCTCCATTTTTTTTTCAATCTTTGATGCTCCAGATCTAAAAAGTACAGCAACTATATCAACATATCCTGAAATAAAAAAATAACTGCATAAGTTTGTAAAATCAGTACTGATTTTCTTATTTACTGGATAAATACTTTCCTATTTTTGCTAGTCTCCTGACTACGCAACCCAATCGAGAACTTTTACACATATAAGTCATATATTGTGCGCACCCCCTGTAATCCATTGTTATCTCCTTCCTCACTCGCCCGCATGAATGTGCAACGGCCATCTTCCTCTATTGCGAGCAGCCCCAATGGGTAAAACAGGTTGCTTGCAAGGAGAGGGGTAGGAGGGTAGGTCATAGGTAGGTATATAAAGTTCTAGGACATTGATATGAGGTAGACTCACAAGGTGAGACCAGTCCCCCGAGACCGTGCTGCCGTTGCAATGTCCGCCCCACCCTAGGAGAGATGCATCCGTCAAAACTGAAATTGACGGAAGGGGGTACGGAAGGACTTGCCCCGCGCGAGAAACACACCGTTTGTCCAGCGGGGAAGAAGGGGTTTGATGTACTCTGGAATATTGGGACCCAATTCAAGAGGGAATTCCTGCACGGTTTTTAAAATCTGAGGAGATGCCTCTGAAAATGCCTCATAAGAGTAGTCGGCGGGCAGCGGAGACGACAGTAAGTATCCTGTCTCGGCTGGGCCGCACTAACTGATTCTGTATGTCTATCATTGCCCCCAGGAAAACTGGTCGCCATGTAGGAATTAGTTCTGACTACTCCCAATTTATTAAGAAACCTAATTCTTGAGTCATGATGACCAGTGTGTACTTGGTCTGTGAGAAGAGCTTCGGACTCCGCCAGGAGGAGCATATCGTTGAGATAGCAGAACGGACGAAGGCCACGACTCCTTAGAGAGGCTACCAGGGCAACCACTACCCGAGTAAAGACCTAACGGGACGGACGCAGCCCGAAGGGGAGAGCACAAACCGGAAGGTTTCGGATAGGAAAGAGAATCCCAGAAGATCCCTTGAAGCAGGATGTATCGGGATATTGAAATACGCATCTTTGAGAGTCGTCTTGCTAGACGACTCTTTGGAAGAAGCAGGTCGCCATGACCTTGTTGCTTCTTCTTCCGAAGAACTCATATTGAGGCAACAAAACAAGCAATAATAAAATATAGATATCAACAGGCAACACCAGACAGACTTCAAACAATTGGAGGATACGCACAATTCAACAACAAGCACTGAGACATAAACAAATGAATCAGAGCATGAATCAACGTCAAGCAACGAAACGTAAAACAACGGAATCGGAGTAAACAGAAACATCAACAAGACACAAGAATGACTATGTGGGGCTGGCACCAAAAAGGAAAATAAAAGCCAGAAAAGGAACATGAAAATTTTCCTGCAATAGGCAAGAGTGTGATAAAAAAAACAACAGTACAATATTCAGAAAGAAACAGAGTACAGAAAGAGTGTTTTTTTTTTTAGTATTAGCGTGGAAAGATAGAATAAACCTGTTTTCAGAAGCGCCGTGACTTGAGATATCCTCACTCGATGGGTGCGAGCAAGAGGAAGATGGCCATTGCGCATTCATGCGGGTGAGTGAGGAAAGAGATAACAATGGATTATGGGGGGTGCGCACAACATGTGACTTATATGTGCAAAAGTTCTCAATTGGGTTGCGTAGTCAGGAGACTAGCAAAAATAAGTAGGTATATTGGATTTATAGCAGTAAATGATAAATATACACAACAAGCAAAATTTACATATGGCCAATCCCTACACTGACTGCATGCTGAATAGTCCCAACTCTTCTGGAACCAACAGAAAAATTGACATCACCTTCAAGGACCAAGATTTTACCGAAAAGCAGTTTGGGATTGGTTTCCCGATGAGTGTTATTGTTATTATAACTGCTCTTTCACTTTTCAAGTTTTGTGGTTGAACTGAGTCTCACAAATGATATTTGACCCATGATCTCATTCATGTATCTAGTCATCTTTTAAATGCAAAATATGACAGCTATTTTCTTACCTCTGGTGCATAGAGACTTCGTCCCATGATCTCACACAGATGAGCATACTCTAGATTGGTTAGACCAGCTCCATGCTTCACATCGGGGTCAGATTCAATGGGAAGAAACAGGTTCCATAATCCTTCTGATTTAGCTATACTCTAGCAAAGAAAAAACAACAACTACTGAGTAAAATTTCCTACGGAGAAAACCATATCAAATAAGACGGAGGACATACATCCAATAAAACATTCTTAACCACATCAAATATAAAAGACTCGTATCAATTAAAACATTCTTTGCTTCCTATTGATAGCAAGAAATTCATTTAAGCCTTCATAACAAACTTATTAGTTTGTAGATTTTTCATGATTGGTTGTATGTCCCATTGATTGTAGGAAATTCCTTTAAACCTTTATTACAAAAAATCTGACACATTAATCTGTAGATTCACATTACTCGGTGTGTCCCCCACTAATCGTAAGAATCCCTTCAAACCATATTATTACAAGCATGGGATATTAAGCTCTAGGTGTGCCTCCCCCTGTTGTACAAATAAGTTCAAATCTTAACACATGCCTGACATATATTTCCCTAAGCTCTTCCATAACTGGTAGTGCCCCACCTGTTGCAAGAATACCTTAAAGACCTCAGCCTGACCCAAAACAACCATATATTGACGTAAAGCTTAGTAAACAAAGAATATAATTACCCTGGGTATTCATAAATTTTCGTCTCCGTTTATCCATAAAAAATAAAAAAGATAATTTTTTTTGGTCCGCCCCCTCCCTATGGCTAACAACAGAGGAAACTGCAGGGGGTCGCTAGACGTGTGACGACATGTTATGTATACAGCTCCGAGTGCGTCTACACGATATGTCGTCATCAAATTTTCACCCCCCCGCAAAGTAGCGTTCCTCAGAGACGGGGCCTTCGTCAGAAAAACCACCGGGGCTCAACATTCGGGACGCTGTTACTCATTCCACAGGAAACGGAATCTCATGAAGTTGGTTTCAATTTGTTCAGAAAATATATAGCTCCCCGTGGATGAATAAAGGGTATATTTCAAAATTCGGTCAGGCTGAGGTCTTTAAAACCATCATTATTATCAAAAGCCTGACATAGAATCACTTAATGCTCTTTCATTACTGGGTGTGCCTCCCAATGTAAAAATATTTCAAATCCTAAAACGGGCCTGACATATAATCACCTTAAGCTCTTCCATGATAGGGTGCGAAGCCCAGTGATTGGAATGAAGATAGTATTCTTCCATTTCCTTCTCTACAGGGTAGATATGTTTCTCCATAAAGTCTAGCAGCTTACTGTGAAGTTCCTGCACTCTCTCTGTCAATGCTGATGGTGTGTAGGCAAGCACACCTGCAAGAGAGAGAGAGGAATGCAACTACATCTTTTACCCTTTCAGTGCAATACAAGGTTTATATTTAAAAAATGTTAATATTACATCTAATATTCTGAAATAAAGAAAAGCTTGTTTGTTTTCACAAAAATTGGAAACATGGTTGGTACTCTGAAAGCACATCACTTATACGTTTTGAAGTCCAGTGGTTTCAATGAGAAAGTGTTCTTCATCGCATTATGTAATATTTTGGCAGTGCAATCATAAGAACGACATGTTTACTTAGATGCGACTCACACTTTCCATTTCAGGTACAGTTCTGGATCACTTTGATATGCTGAAGTCCACTTCAGCAATAACAGAGTTTTTAATTTAATAGCATGAGAAGGAGGAAGGTAAGGAGTATGAGGAGAATGAGGATGAAGAGAAGAATGGGGATTAAGAGGGCAGCCAGTGGGGATGGGGATCAGGGGAGGGTTTCATCAAGCGTTTTGTCAGTGATTTTTACTGACAAATTTGCTCTCAGCCAATCAGATGCAAGGATTTTGGTAGCTTAAAACAGTTGTCGCTAAAAGTCCTCTGGAATATCATGATTAAGAGGAGAAGAATGATAATGGGGAGGAGGGGAAGGAGGAGAATGATGATGATGGGGAGAATGAGGTATAAGAGTAGGAAGAGGAGGAGGGTAGGGAGGAAAAGAAAGCGTATTAGGGAAAGATGACTAAAGATGAGATGAACTAGAAATGTGCATTGCTGGGGCCGCGCAATGCTAAATGTATCCCCCGGCACTGGCAGCGATTTGAAGGAGGGACAAAGACCCTCCCCCATCCCCTCCCTCAAACAAAAGGATGGTGTAGAAATTAGATACATGTGTAGGTTTCACTAAGACACATCTTCATATAAAATTTGAAAGAAATGTGTTGAGAGATATACCAAGATACATCTCCATACAAAATTTGAAAGAAATCCATCAAGAAATGTGGCCATGCCCTGAAGTATGACCTTTGACCCTATAAAAGACGGAACACTGGTGGCAGCATCACCAAAAACTATAGGTTTTTAGATTACACCAAGAGACACCTTCATGCAAAATTTGAACGAAATCCGTCAAGAAATGCAGAAGTAAGAGTGCACAAAAGGGAAAAAAATTAGCTTTGACCCTATAAAGGATGGAACAATGAGGGCAGCATCACCAACCAGTAACGATGTGTAGATTATACCAAGATACATCTCCATACAAAATTTGAAAGAAATCCATCAAGAAATGTGGCCTGCAGAGTGAACTCACGCCATCCCTTGAAGTATGACCTTTGACCCTATAAAAGACGGAACACTGGTGGCAGCATCACCAAAAACTATAGGTTTTTAGATTACACCAAGAAACACCATGCGAAATTTGAACGAAATCCGTCAAGAAATGTAGAAGTGTGCAAGAAATGGAAAAATGACCTTTGACCCTATAAAGGACGGAACAATGAGGGCAGCATCACCAAAAATTAAATATGTGTAGATTATACCAAGACACATCTCCATACAAAATTTGAATGAAATCCGTCAAGAAATGCAGAAGTAAGAGTGCACAAAAGGGAAAAAAATTAGCTTTGACCCTATAAAGGACGGAACAATGAGGGCAGCATCACCAACCAGTAACGATGTGTAGATTATACCAAGATACATCTCCATACAAAATTTGAAAGAAATCCATCACGAAATGTGGCCTGCAGAGTGAACTCACGCCATCCCTTGAAGTATGACCTTTGACCCTATAAAAGACGGAACACTGGTGGCAGCATCACCAAAAAGTACAGATTTTTAGATTACACCAAGGGACACCTTCATGCAAAATTTGAACGAAATCCGTCGAGAAATGCAGAAGTAAGAGTGCAAGAAATGGAAAAATGACCTTTGACCCTATAAAGGACGGAACAATGAGGGCAGCATCACCAAAAATTAAACATGTGTAGATTATACCAAGACACATCTCCATACAAAATTTGAACAAAATCCGTTGAGAAATGTGGCCTGCAGAGTGCACTCACGCCATGCCCTGAAGTATGACCTTTGACCCTATAAAAGACGGAACACTGGTGGCAGCATCACCAAACACTATAGGTTTTTAAATTACACCAAGAGACACCTTCATGCAAAATTTGAACGAAATCCGTTGAGAAATGTGACCGCCAGAGCGCACACAAGAGTACACACAAGACATCTATCAAAATATGACCTTTGACCCTATAAAAGACGGAACACTGGGGGCAGCATCACCAAAATCTATAGGGTTCCAGATTTTACCAAGAGACACCTCCATACAAAATTTGAACGAAATCCGTCGAGAAATGCAGAAGTAAGAGTGCAAGAAATGGAAAAATGACCTTTGACCCTATAAAGGACGGAACAATGAGGGCAGCATCACCAAAAATTAAACATGTGTAGATTATACCAAGACACATCTCCATACAAAATTTGAACAAAATCCGTTGAGAAATGTGGCCTGCAGAGTGCACTCACACCATGCCCTGAAGTATGACCTTTGACCCTATAAAAGACGGAACACTGGTGGCAGCATCACCAAACACTATAGGATTTTAAATTACACCAAGAGACACCTTCATGCAAAATTTGAACGAAATCCCTTGAGAAATGTGACCGCCAGAGCGCACACAAGAGTACACACAAGACATCTATCAAAATATGACCTTTGACCCTATAAAAGACGGAACACTGGGGGCAGCATCACCAAAATCTATAGGGTTCCAGATTTTACCAAGAGACACCTCCATACAAAATTTGAAAAAAATCCGTTGAGAAATGTGACCGCTAGAGCGCACACAAACTATCCAAAAAAATATGGCCTTTTACCCTATAAAAGACGGAACACTGGGGGCAGCATCACCAGAAACTATAGGGGTCCAGATTTTACCAAGATACACGTCCACAGGAAGTTTGAAAAAAATTCGTCGAGAAATGTGACCGCTAGAGCGCACACAAGAATGTGACGCGGCGGCGGCGGCGGCGGCGGCGGCGGCGAAACGCTGCTGAATCCAAAGTATCCTCCGGCATACTGCCGGGGGATACAATAAGTATGAAGAGAAGCAGAATGAGGAGGAAGGTGGTCGGTACAAAAAATGGGGACAAGGATGAGGAAGATAAGGAGGAAAATAGAGATGAGGAGGAGGAAAAGCAAAAAAGATGATACCTGATTGCCTTGATGCCTGTGAGTAGTGTCTAACAGGTACACCATGATGACCAGCCAAGGTAGAGTAGCTTCTAGTGGTTCCATTACCTTTCACACCCTGAGCTTGACTAGCAAGTGACCAGCCCAAATCTGCAATTTGTTCAGCTAGAGCTCCAACAGATTTAGCTTTATCAGAACTGGATTGACCTACAGACAGTGAAACCTGTGTTATTTTCTTTATTTAATACTCTATTCATTTTCAACAAAATCATTCATAAACAGAGTATCAGAATCATATCATGACATTGAACACATCATGAATAAACTAATCAGTTTATTGGAGAAAACTTTGTATACCATTACGTAAGCACATGAATATTTTTTTTTATTTCAACCGTGTGGAATACACGGGAAACTTCGAACTAAAATCATCTGTTTTGAACAAACAACACATATAAAAGAGTAATTAATTTAGAAAGATTTGTGAAGGGAGGCTAAGTCACAACAGCCTCTTGTATCATAGAAAGGGATATATTCCTTAGTGTGTAAAAAAGACAAATGATAGGGGCTAGCATCAATAGATTGAATGCTTTGTGACTTGCTAGAAGAATGGGCATTTCTAATGATTTTTATTTATTTTAATCAACTAATTGGTCTAATAATTTGAATAAGCAACATAATATTTGTAGGTTACCTGAAAGACAAAATTGGAAAAAAGAGAGACAATGATACTGTATTGTATAAGGTATCCTTTCAGTGGGTGTGGACACTGGAATGGTGGCAAATTTTGAGTGTTTCAAATTTGTGAAATATGCCCTCAAATAATTTAATCACAATGATGCCACAAGACAACTGAATTATAACTGACACAGCACAGAATGTTTGCAATTCTTGAAAGTTTCTTGCCATGAAAATGGCTGATGCTCATGATGCACAAAAGTTTCTGGTCTTATACAGTATGTTTCTTTAAAAAAATATCACAAAATTTATTATTTCCTGGTTGATTCTTATTATTCATGTCTAAGTTTAATTCATCCTCTTTCATATAATACCAAATTATATAATGATATGTTCATGCATGAGTAATACTGAAAGGTTCCAAATGAGTGATGTCAAAAGTAGTTTGCACACAGAAGTAATGCAAAGTGTAATTCCATTAGGTACAATTCAAAGAAACAAAATAAAAGATAAGACTCTTAGCAAAGAAAAATGACATTTCATGATGTTTCCTTATTCATATTTTAGCATGTATGCAACCTTGAATGAGATACGAGTCCAAAATTAAATCACTTTTTACATAACTGGTTTAAAATTGTTTTAGTTCAATGATTCCAGGCTCTATCATCACAAATGTGGTAGCATATGAAAAGGCATACAATTCCTGTTTATGGTGTATTACAATAAATTAAGTTGTTTATTTGACGAAATGTTGCTGGAGACACTTGGGTTTCCTTTCTTAAGAAACACCCTGTACAGTAGTCTGACCTTGTAAGGAGCGTTTGTAGACTCCCTGAAGAATAGCAGCAATCCTGAAGTAGCTGAAAGCCATATAGAACTGAAGATTGTCTATTGGTTTTAGACCTCTCTGCTCATAATACGATGATGTGATGTCTTTTAGAGTGGGTATACCCAAAGCATTGATGTCTAAACCTTTGAAACCTTTAATAGCATGTAGAATGAACAATTTGGAAGAGGGGAGGCAGTTACAATCACACAACGTAAAAACAAAATGGGAACAACTGCAGAATTATCTAAAAATGAGAAACTATGCACTAATTACCTTTTGCTATCAGACACGAGTAATGGCAGACAACTAAAAGGGAAGGTCTGAGAAAGAATCTCTTGACTAGGTACTGGTACTAACCTCTAGAGGATGGATGTAAAAGAAGACATGGCATATAGCAGACAGCTATAGGTAAGGTCTGAGAAAGAAGACTAGGTACTGGTATTTACCTTTAGAGGATGGATGTAACAGACATGGCATATGACAGACAGCTATAGGCAAGGTCTGAGAAAGAAGACTAGGTACTGGTATTTACCGTTAGAGGATGGATGTAACAGACCTTGCATATGACAGACAGCTATAGGCATGGTCTAAAAAAAAGACCTCTTACTTTTGAGCATGGGTGTATCGGACATGAAGTATGACAGGCAACGTATAGGCAAGATCTAAACAAAGAAGACTGCTAACCTTTTAGCAGGGGTGTATCAGCCATAAAGTATGGCAGACAGCTATAGGCAAGGTCTGAGAAAGGATCACCAAGCGTAGAGAGCTCCCAGTCCAATATGGCCAACACTTCAGGCCTCTCCAGATGAAATATCAAATTATCTAGCCTGACGATACAAGAAAATGTATTGAAATTTTTAAGTAAACCAAGTAATAGCATCGTGAATTTCGCTGTAATGTAGTACAGCATTCAGGCTTCTCACCAGTATGCATAGTGATCACAAGTCTCAACCTTCCTAAAAACTTTAATTTGATCTACCCCCTTCCTACCTGAATGCTTCAATCTGTAAAAAAAAATATATAGTAGCCAGGAAGTTGCATATACATTGGACATATGGTAATGATAATAACTGATGTCAGCGCAACTTCTTCCAAACAAATTTTAATAACATAACATTGAATTTGACAAAATATGTTCCACATGTTCAGAAAGACCTGCTAAAACATAGGCTATTCCTTATAGATTGATACCCTAACTTATTACCCACGCCGATGAAATCGGCAGGGTTATGTAAAGGGCTCCGTATGTTAGTTTGTTTGTTTGTTTGTGTGTTTGTTTGTGTACAAGATAACGAGAGAACGGTTGAACAGATTTGCACCAAATTTTCAGGGAATGTTCAGAAAGTGACAGGAAAGAATCGATTAGATTTTGGTAATGATTGGTTGACCCCTGCAAATTCTGTGTGACCTTGAAGTTTTGACCCTGTAGTAAAGTATAGGAACTTCAGTTCGGATAGTGACAGGAAAGAAACTAGAAAGTTTGATGACCCCAAACTTCGCCTGCCGATGCAGAAATATTTTGGCCAATCAAAACACTCATTACTTCGTCTCACCAAAAATCTATTTCAGGTTTATGAATTTTAGAAGACCCATTATTTGCCATTTCACTTCAAATCCGTACGAGCCTGCAATGAATATTCATATCTATTGTTCCCTGCCAACGTATCCCAGCAACAAGGGATTTTTCGCGCGCTTGAACTGTACTGCGAAATCGAAAGCGGCTATCGCGCGCGATACCTTTTATTATCTACAACTTCATTCAGATTCAGGCTACCCTAGGCCTAGCACGTCTAATTTCTCTTCTATTTCTTATCTTCTGTGCATTTCTGTTTATTTTCCCCAGTTTTTTCCACTTTGTTGTGGAAGTTTTTGTGATTTATTTTATCCTGGTGGACGTGTAGTACGTGATTTTAATTGTTTTCGGTGAAAATCTGGTGAGTTTGTTCGACGTGAGTGAGTCTATCGCACTCGCGAGTGTTCGCATGTGCTGTGAATGGGCTGTGTGGTTTGAGAGTACGGTAGACCAGGGAGTACATAACTATACACAGCGCTGTCGCGAAGCGACGCCGTCTGGTCGGGCTAGGGAGTACAGTGCCTGTGGCTGTGTAGTAGGATTGAACTTTTTTCTTTGGGTTATTACGGTCCTGTCATTTGAGATTTGAGTTACATGTAGTTTATAACTCATTTATGTCTGTTTGAGTGGATTTCGTAGTTGTAAAATATATAAAAAAACTGTATTTTTTTTTTAAATTTGTGTGGATTTGCAAAATTTGGTGGCTGAGGTTCGCCGAATGTACGCCAGTATACACTCTGACTTTGTTGATGGGTGGTGACTGATGAGCTGAGTGAGTAAGCTCTGTGCCTCGCATGCATGTCATTTTGAAGTCGAGATCCAACTTATTTTGTTGTCATATTTATTTTATCCAAGCCCGATGAAAAAAAACAAACAACCCCAATTGCAATGTAAAGATAGAACACTGAATACAAATTGCTAACATTTTTTTTCCTCACCACGCCACGCTCTCTGACATGTCTAATCAATTACTTTTAGGGGAGGGATGTTTCAATAATAATATATCTTTTTCAGAAGAATTTTTTCAAGGGTGGGGACACACAAAATTATGACCTGGATATGGCAAAATTTTTTTTTTTTTTTTTTTTTGGGGGGGGGGGGAGATGTGCCTCTTGTTATCCCCTTTGAATGGCTACTGCTTACAAAAATAATCGCAACAAAACAAAACCTATATTGGGTTTACTTTTTTTTATACACGACAGGGAAACCAACCAGTAAAAATATATCTATTTCTGCAGTTTCGAGAATAATAGCGCCGCTAAGGCGTGGGTCTGCCGCCTTTGACGGCCTTTCTAGTTGTATAAGCTGTTATTTTCCTGTGTAAATATTTTTGTGGATGATGGGAAATCAAACATTTTCCCAAGTTGTTGTATTTGCAATTTAATTATTAACACAATCTACTCAAAATACATGTTCGCAAATGTATTATCAGCTCATTTTTGTGTGTTGTTAAATTTGTGAAACAACAATTTGCAAAATTTGACTGTGAAATAAACCCTTGTATAAATAAGAGCTTATACAATAAATTAATATCCACTCCCCCACCCCCACAAAAAAATAAAGAATCAACAATATGAAATATGGTTTTAATACACAGCAATGATGAGACTCCCGAAGGCCTAACCCTGACCCTAACCTTAACCCTATTAAACTCTAATTGTACTGATGCATAATGGGGTATTTTGCAGTTAAAGGGTATCAATCACCTGAAAAAAATTAATTTATGTACAGCTAGAATATTTAAAATCAACCTGAATAAAGAAATTTACCAGGCATTCTATAGGTTAACGGTTAAGGAGTATGAATATAATAAAGGATAACATACAAACCCCATAAATAGGACCCGCACAGAACCGAACTCACGACTTGGGTTCCATGCAAGCCCTATTCTATACGAGTGTGTACAGGTGCATCAACTAGTCTACTCACAAGTCGCTTTTATGTTTATTGAGAGTGTACATATATTTAAAACTGTAATACATTTTTATAGAAGTAATATTAGAAGTTTATATTTGATATGGTATTGCAACGTGGAACCCCTAATATACAGAGCAAAATCTATTTTTGTGATTGGTACACTTTAAAACGTTTAATTTTCAAAGAAAGATGATATTGCCTCTCACCTGAAGTCACCATGAACAACAGTTGTTTCATCTGTTTTTGGAGCATGTTGAGGCAGCCATTCCATGAGTTTATTCATAGACTCAATCTCGTGAGTCTTACTAGCGATGTACTGCTTGGACCATGTCTTCACTTGTCTAGCTACATACTGACCTGGCACAAAGATACTCTCTAGTATAAACTCCTTTTTCACACAAAGAAAATGTAACATTTTCACTTCTACAAAGTACATGTGCGTTTATTTCCAAAACACTTTGAAAAGAAATGATATCATGTATTCAATGTAAGTACTTAATATTACTGTTCTCCGTCCATTGTAGCAGAGTGAGAACTTTGCTGCTTCCATGTTGCACAGAGAATTTGGCATCATTTCATAATCACTTTTACTAGTTAAATGTGGATGACTATAGTTTATCATTCATAATAATTCAAGTTTGGTTGAGATCTGTTCCATGGTTCTCAAATGATCGAGGAAAAAATAAAAGAAAGCGGGCCGGAGACAGAAACCCAGAAAACCTTACATGTAATGGCCACAGCACCACCTTCGGTGATGGAGGCGTAAAAGTAGAACCAAGATACATGTACGTTCAAATTGTTGAAGGCCCACAACAGAGGTGTTACTTTTTTTGATAAATAACCAGATCTTAATTTGCAAATCTACCTATACTTGATGGCAAATAGCATGTGTGTATACCATAAAATACAGAAACAGCATTAAAGGCCAAGTCCACCCTAACAAAAAGTTGATTTGAATAAATAGAGAAAAATCCAACAAGCATAACACTGAAAATGTCATCAAAATAGGATGTAAAATAAGAAAGTTATGGTATTTTAAAGTTTCGCTTAATTTTGCAAAACAGTTATATGCACATCCTGCTCAGTATGCAAATAAGGGAACCAGTGACGTCACCCACTCACTATTTCTTTTGTATTTTATTACATGAAATACAAAAATTTTTCCTTGTTATAATGTGAAACAAGGTTTGATTCCTCGCTGAACATGTGTAATTGCCATTGTTGCAACCTATACACAATTCAATGAGAGCTTCCTAATTTTGAAATATGCAGAAATTAAAATATTCTATATTTCACATACTAAAATACAAAAGATATAGTGAGTGGGTGACGTCATTGGCGTGCGCCTGTAATCCAGCTACCGGTGGAAGTTATAAACTGATTCAGCGGACCCAGGTTTGAGACTGAGTCACGTCTTTCGGATGGTGACGTTAAAGGTCGGTCCCAAACGTAAATAATCATATCTGATTGATACACGTCTGTAAAAACCCAATCACACACACATTGGTTCCCTCATTTGCATACTGAGCAGGATGTGCATATAACTGTTTTGCGAAATTTAAAAAAAAAAAACTGTAAAATACCATAACTTTCTTATTTTACATCCTATTTTGATGAAATTTTCAGTGTTATGCGTGTTGGATTTTTCTCTATTTATTCAAATCAACTTTTTGTTAGGGTGGACTTGGCCTTTAAGACCTAAAATGTGTTCTCTCTCTTCTGATACTTACCATGCTTGCCATAGTTCTGTAGTCCAACTTGTGCTACATCTACGTTATGTATCTTACACAATACATCCATCATGGCTTTGTAGATGTCCCGTCTTTCCGTTGCCTCCATACCTGGAAGCGTAGGATCTTCAAACACCCTTCCTGCTACGTATTCCATCACATAGAATGGGGTGCCAATCACGCTGTAAAGAGATATTTTAAAGGATACCACATAATTGTTATTAGTATTTGCAGCTTTTACAGCTTCAGCTTCATGATTTTCAGAATATGCCATACTGTACAGGGACAAAGCAATCAACTAATAGCATATACGCTACAACACTAATGCGACAATGCCTTGGATTTATATAATGTATAGTGCACTTTGCACCAGTGCTTATGGCTTGCTTCACAGACTTACTTTTTAAGGAAAAATAAATCAAAGATAGATAACTCTTCAATAAAAGAATAATCCCATAAGCAACAAGATGAATGCGACTGCGTCTCCTATATGCCTCCGCCTAAATTCAGTTGATGGCTCAAACTGTTCTAGAAATATTTGATAACGAGGCTAAAAACCAGTAATTTCATGTAATTTCATGTAAATTGACCTCTGTGACCTCTGACCTTTGACCTACTTACCCCAAAATCTAATCAGTTCATCTTTCTATGGGGATACATACTGGTACCAAGTTTGAAGTTCTAACCTCAAATAGTTCTTCAGAAATCGTGGTAACGGTGCTAAAAACCAAGAATTTCATGTATTAATTTCATGTAAATTGACCTCTGTGACCTCTGACCTTTGACCTACTTACCCCAAAATCTAATCAGTTCATCTTTCTATGGGGATACATACTGGTACCAAGTTTGAAGTTCTCACCTCAAACACTTCTTGAGATATCGCGGTAACGGTGCTAAAAACCAAGAATTTCATGTAATTTCATGTAAATTGACCTCTGTGACCTCTGACCTTTGACCTACTTACCCCAAAATCTAATCAGTTCATCTTTCTATGGGGATACATACTGGTACCAAGTTTGAAGTTCTCACCTCAAACACTTCTTGAGATATCGCGGTAACGGTGCTAAAAACCAAGAATTTCATGTAATTTCATGTAAATTGACCTCTGTGACCTCTGACCTTTGACCTACTTACCCCAAAATCTAATCAGTTCATCTTCGTATGGGGATACATACTAGTACCAAGTTTGAGGTTCCTATCTCAAATGATTCTTCAGATATCGCGGTAACGAGAAGTGGGACGGACGGACGGACACACGGACGGACGGACAACCCGAAAACATAATGCCTCCGGCACCCACCTTCGGTGGGCGGAGGCATAAAAATAGCCACTTTGACAAGCTTTTCATGCATATCAATCATACAAATCATTAATAGTTTTGTAAGGGGCAATCATAATATATCATCAGTGTGCTATAATCAATGTCACTTACAATGACTCATCAATTTTGGTCCATGGTAAAGGGCATCTCTATACCAAGTATTTCCATTACCCCGAACGTGAAAAATCAATTAACATGACAAATGGCTTAATATGTTCCTTTCTGCAGGGCCTGAAATTATTATGTCTTTATTATTATTCCTACCTGTCATCCTGACAGAGTCCAAGTAGAGGAGGAACCGGAACCCCAGCCTGTCCTAATGCTTTCATCACTTCATACTCTCTCTCTACCATATGAGCCATTGGTAGAAGCTTTCCTGGAGGTTTCTTCCGAAGCACTAGATTTCTTCCACCAAAGCTCACAAAGTATGTTGGATTGGACTGTCCATGTTTGAACTCTCGGATAGAGATGTGGTCTTGTGATGACCCTACTCCTAATGATGCTAGATAGGTTTTGAGGTTGTCTTGGTTGAGTTCCATTCCCTTACGTATTGAAGTAGTACCAGGCTGGTACCCCTGGACAGGAAACTCTAGATGCTGCTGGAGATCATCAAGGGCTTGCTTGGTATTATGCACCTGTGCAGACACATTATAATTATGATAATGATACGATTTTACATCTATATAATGCATTACATTGGTACTTTAAAGGAGAATGAAACCCTGGGGAAATATCAATTTTAATGAAAAGAGAGGATAGAGAGAAGCAATTTAAAACAAGTTCCATCAAATTCGGTTACAAAATGAAAAAGTTATGAAAGTTTGAAAAGTCTCAATTTACTTTCTATGGCGATCCTCAAATTAGCAATGTTGCTTCAAAATGGCAGGTTTAGTAGTACTCTCAATATGTTTTCTACACAAAATTTCATATTTTCTCCATTATCTCTAAAGATGCTGCTTTTCTTTTTGTGAACTCAACATATGCTGTGTCAAATACATTTTCCGATGATATACATGTATCTTGAGCTTAGAAGGAGACAAGCTGCATCATGAGAGATAATGGAGAAAATATGAAATTTTGTGTACAAAACATATGGAGAGTTGTACTACTGAACCTGTCACTTTGAAGCAACATTGCCAATTTGAGGATGGCCATAGAAAGTAAATTGATACTTTTCAAACTTTCGTAACCGATTTTGATGGAACCTTTCTTAATTGCTTCTCTCTATCCTCTCTTTTCATTAAAATTGATTTCCCCAGGGATTCATTCTCCTTTAATATTCTTTATCCCTGGTCAATGAACAGAAAGCCTGCATCCACGTGTGCATCATCTCCACTCCTCATTCACATGCATGCTTGCAGTGCAAAATACATATACATACTCTGACCCTCCCTCTCAAAATTAATGACATTCAGACAAAATGATGGTTACCTTTGTCACATTTGTAATTACACTTCCCAATTTAGATAGGTCCTAAATGCCACCATATACCTCAAGACCAGACTACGACAGGATTTTGACAGAAATCGTAGGAGATAAGATTGTGAATTTCAAACATGTAACTTAACTAAAGTCCAGAAGAGTCATATGAATGTAAAAGCTGAACTTTTTAGGGTTGACATTTCAGTACACTGAAAGAAAATTGCACCTGTGCCGACAGAGCCATATATACAAGAATAAATCAGGAAAGTAGATCAATAAAGGGACATTGGTAGGGAGACGTAAAAAGAGAAAGAATTGAGATTAAAGAGGTTGAACACATTTACCTCCATTGCAGGAATTCCAACATCTAAAGCTCCTTGAATATTGTCTTTCAGATCATCCAGGAATAAGACTTCATCTCGCTTCAATCTCAGATTCTCAAGGCACAGTTCATAGATCTCAGGATCTGGCTTAGCATAACCTACACAGCAAGACTCTATGATCTGAAGATAAAATAAGACCAGCAATGGCACAGCCCACACATCAAGGCTCTATAATCTGCATATTCAATACAATTCATTTATATATCGCTCTTACATATATCAAATGGTTTTACAGTGCTTTAAAAACTAATTAGCAAATAATAGAAGTTAATGCTCATCACCGAATAAAAAAGTTTTGAGAGCCTTCTTAAAAGCATCCAACTACGAAAGGCAGACAAATTGTTGGACATAATTCTGCAGTTACATGTATGGTGCACAAGCCTGAAAAGCATTGTCATCAGTGTTACTCTTTGTTCTGGAAGTATGGTATGGTCTGAACTTGAAATGAAGGACAGGTCTAACGGCATGGCACAGAGTGATGAGATATAAGATCAGCCTTGGTACATGTATAACCAATACAGAAAGACTCTATGATCTGAAGACAAAATGAGATCACGCTTTGCATGGCCTACACTGCAAAACTCACTCTATAATCTGAATACAATACTCCTAATATTTTCATCTATTGTATCATTAATGTAAATCCAGAAGAGTTCGCGTGCATGAAACTTTCGTGAATTTTGCGACTGGTCGAGAATTGCAAAAGTTTCATGCCATGAAATAATCCAATCACGATTGAATCAACATAAAATTATTGCAGTTCGCGAAAGTTCCTTGCTGCAAAATTGGCTGTAATTAACAATTTGCAAAAGTTTCTGGTTTTACAATTAATCAAAATGTTTACAAAATACACAATAATGACCCAGGGTTGTAAAATATACCTTGCTAAGTTTTTTGACATGCTGTATAAAGTTAGGGAAATCTTGCATGCTCCTGGAGTTTGGCCAAAATAAAGCAGAAGACACATAGCTCCCCGTTTAGAAATTGAGAGTTTTGGTAATAGATGTATGTAGGATTACTTACCACATCAAACAAGTTGCGGTTTATTGGTAGAGGGGCACAATTTTGGCCTTCGTAACGCCAAAAATTTGATAAGACGGCTGTTTTCAGGCCTTCACTACGGATACATTGCACTGCATCAATCATCTCAGGAAATGGCTCTGAGATGTGTGATTCAAAGAACTGAAGTAGATCACTGAAATCACACTCTATTCCCAGCTGAAAAATAACAGATAAGAACTAGTTTGGTGCCATTGGCAGTCTTAACCCATTGGAAGCATTTTGATTTCAGTATAACATGCATTTTCCATAGACTGCAGCCTAACACATTATTAATCAAGCTGCCCTGCTTATGTACATGTGTAGGTTAAGAAGTTAAGTAAAATTCATGAGGTCAACTGCGAATATCACGACTACTGTGTAATATTTTGGATACCTACATACATAGTAATGTTTGCCAAAATAAGGTATTCTTCACTATTAAAGGCCGAGTCATATCGGTTTGTAAACCAGTCCTAAATCGAGGATATCGCTATCGCAATCACGAGTCAAGTATGGAACATTCTCTCTACATATCATTTATCAAAAGTATTTAAATGTGCATTTATATGTGCAGGTGTATATTACGGGTTTGTTTGTATTTTCCCCTGTGAAAATATTAATTTTACAGCATCTTTCTGTAGAAAATAATGGTTTTGAGGAGAGAGGAGCGGGGCGGGTACTTTATGCATAATACCTTTAGTGATGTTGCTCTGTTTAGCTCACAGGCGATCGTCCATCTGCCATGTTGCTGTTGTTGGGATGTGTTGTGGGTGTTGTGGGTGTTGTGGATGTTGTGGATGTAGATAAGTGTGCTTTTCCAGTGGGGGTAGCCTTTCACTTTATTTGCCTTTCTGTGTGGTTTCAAAGCTTTTTTAATGTATTGTGCAATCATCAAGGTATCAGGAATTACTTGAGGTTGTATTTCCTTATTTTTGTAAACATTTCGTAGATTGATGCTTGTAGTTTTAGGTTTTAATCTGCATTATGGCTCAACTTAAATATGTATCTTTTGCATGCAACTTTCTCTCCCTAAACGTTAAAGGAATAAGAAACATGTTAAAAAGGGATTAAAGGATTAAAGACAGATGAGGAGATATTATTTTCTTACAAGAGACGTATAGTACGAAAGAAATAGAAGATGATTGGAGACTGTTAAGGGATGGAAGTCTTCATTTTAGCCACGTGACAAATCATAGTAAAGGAGTCTAATGGGGTGTTGCAAGAAAGTTGCAATTGATTGCAAGTTGCAACTGATCGATACTGACCAATCAAAATCATTGTTGCAAGCGCATCTTCTTGAATGGGCAGACCCTGAACCATTCAGAATGGTTGTTCTAATTTGCTTTACAATTTGCAACTGATTGCAACTTTCTTGCAACACCCCATTAGTTTTGGTCAATTCAAAGTTAGATATTCAAGTCCATATTAAAGGTATGTACAGACAAGGAAGGACGGTGTGTGATTATGGAATGTATCATACAAGGTCAAAAAATGATTATTTGTAATGTGTATTTTCCGGTGCGAGGCAAAGATATATATTTTTTTAATGACTTTTTGTTGACAGGAATGTATGTCCAAGACAATTTTACAGTTATAGGAGGGGATTTCAATATGATTAGAAACATGGACTTGGATTATATGGGAAATAGTAAAACATCATATCAATCTAGATTTTGTACAGATTTTGTACATATTTTGAACAATTTATGGATGATTTAGATTTAATTGAATATTTGGCGAACAAGGAATCAAAAAACCTTGTAAAAAAAAAAAAGAAAAAAAAGTGAGTCATGTGATAATAGGGTTGGAGAATGTGTGTTGGAGAGGGAAGATATTTTAAAAAATCAATATTTTGACAGCAAAAAACTTTTTAAAACAGGAATCCAACAAAAAATCAAATGAAATAAAAGAATACAAATGTCTTTTACTGGAAAATGAATTGTGGCATGAGATTTCAGCTTTGAGCTACGATTAAAGTGAAATTAAGCCAACTTTTACATGGCCAAGTTTATGTTCAAATTAAATGCAAGTTTTTGTAACCACATACTGCAATTGATAATAGCATATCAAATGGATGTGCTAAACCTTAATATGTAGAATATCCTTGGTCCACCATTTTATCGGTGCACCGGTGTTCGACCAGAGCAAAGCAGTCGATCCCCAGTTTACAAAATAACCGGTATGACTCAGCCTAGTCTTCACAGTAATTTTGTCATGTGGTTGTCTCTAGATCTTAGGTGGTATTTTTTGTTTTAAAACTCATGATTTTGGAATGAACAGTCAAACCTGTCTATAGCGGCCACCGAAGGGAAACGGAAAAAGTGGCCGCTATAGACAGGTGGCCGCTATAGACAGGTCGGCGGCCATTTTTATTTTTTTGCACATACACTGTTACACGCAACAAAGTTAGTGTACATGCATCCATATACATGTATATCACTTAGGAAAACAAGCTATAGATCAACAGATTTGACGTATGACATGTCATATGATATATAAATGTTAAAATAATATGCTTTGTTGTCAATAAATGAGAAAAACAATAGATATACGAGCAATCTGTCATGTCTGTGTAAAATGAATTTTCCCTCAAATTACCACGTACGTACCACCCGCGGTAGACTGCTTTTCTTGATTTTTATAGTCTAAAAACGATGTCTAATCATGCTTTTGCTTCCTGTCAAAAAATTACAATAATAAGTTTATCTTTTGAATAAAATCGTGCAATCAATTTTCATTCAATAAATATTTGCCTTTTGAATGGTTTAAAAGAAGTTTTAACTGTTTTTGAGAACAGGCGATAGAACTAGAAGGTGCTCGCTTGCATTCGTCGAAAGTGCGAACGTCGACAATGGCCTGGATCGCCGGTGGACGATCCGAGTCGAGTTTTCACGCCGTTTTTCAGCAGGACAATCTCTCGTACATGAAATCATTATTATTGATCTTTAAAAAAAATAATACTTGGGTAGTATTTTATTATTTTCACTTTCTAAAAAAAATCACTCCTTTATTATTTTTTTCAAAAGTTTTAACGCTTTAAATTTTTTTTTTTATAAATCTTTTAAAAATAAAAAATTATATTGAAGTGTATGAGCCCCTGCGCTATTGCGCAATAGCGATCAATATCAATGCAATGCCGACCGCTATAGCTTAGGAGAACAATACAACTAAAGTGCAGGGGATTGCAGCTGGATGGTGCGAAGATTACGTAAACGAACAATACTAGTGCTTAATTCTTACTAAAAAGACTTTTTAATCTCTAATTAGTCGGCAATGTGAAACTATTAGATCTTCATGGCCATTGTAGAATCTATTCACGACGTTTGTGTGAGAGTGTGACTGAGCTAGGACTCAGTAAACACATCGCGCCTATGGCAAAAACTACTTTTTTTGTGCATGAAGCTACGGCTCGACTCGATAATAGTGGCCGCTATACGCGGTCAGATATTGTCCGAGGGATACATAATGGGTGGCCGCTGGCCGCGTTAGGCAGGTGACCGCTATATGCAGGGTCTACAACACAGTAATTTCCTGCGGGGGATTTTTTGGTGGCCGCTATAGACAGGTGGCCGCTAAGACAGGTTTGACTGTAATTCACCTCGGGTGTTGGCTATCAGGGCGTAGCTATCATGACCAACTCGACTTTGAAGTTATCCTAACCTTGACACAGGCATTTTTATACGGAGGGTTATTCATACTCACAATTTCTTTGCCTTCTCTTGTAAATGCTGCACCAAATCTTTCAGCTGTGATATGACCTCTTTCCAGCCGCCTGAATGAACCTGTATTCCCTGCTGCTACAATCAGGTCCTTCACTGTACCTATGGGTACACCTTTCATTCTCTCATAATCTACATCAATGATAAAAAAGAAGATTGACTGTAAATACAATGAGAGGTTTCTTGCCAAGAAAATCAAGACTTTGAAAAGAAACAGTACAGGAGATATCTTGAATTGGAAATAAAAGAATGAATATGAATCAAAACAAAACAAAACTAGAAATGTCCATTGACGTGCAATGCGATTGTATCCCCCGGCACTGGCAGCGATTTTTGTGTCATCCTTTTGTTCAAACAAAAGGACAATGTAGAGATCGCCACCAGTGGCCCAGACCATTGTCAACATTAGAAGCAGCATCATCAAAACAATATGTGTGTAGATTAGAGTATAATGCATCTCTACATAAAATTTGAAAGAAATTTGTCAAGAAATGTGACCTCCAGAGCGCACACAAGATATCCATTAAAATATAGAATATCTAGACTACCCAGTTGTCCGTAGATACGTCATTCGTGGAAAATGGCGGGCCCCATGTGCAGCATACGACGGGCAAAAGAAGTGTTTTGTAAGATCTAAAACATTCTATAACTTTCTTCGTAGCTGTACAATGCTGGTAAATTTGGTATCAAATTAATCAGCAATTTACGCTTCATATAATATCAATAGAAAAAAGTATGGTTGGATTTTCCTTTAACTCCATTAGACTATATATACTATATTTCTAGGCAAGGAAGTTACTAATACCCGGGGATTGGATGTACAGAAAGTTTACTACTTTATGGAATGACCCATGAGAAGATCTGAAAATAAACTTTCTCATGTACATAATTAGCAATTTTTGCATATTTAATGAGCTGTGACCTTTGACTTACATACTCAACAACATTACTTAGGTAAACCACATTTTTGCACATATAATTAGCTACTTTCACATATTTAATGAACTGTGAACTTTGACATTTAAGCTTTAACCTACATACTCGCAGATCGAACTTAGACTATATATATACCATGTACCTTCTTACCAAACTTCATTAAAATCTGTCTAACATATTACTAATAAAAGTTATCGAACGGAAACCACATTTTCGGATTTTTGCATATTTAAATGAGCTATGACCTCTGACCTTTGACCTACATACTCCGAAATCGAACTTAGGCTGTATTTTCATACCATGTACCTTCATATCAGATTTCATTAAAATCTGTCAAACATTACTAAAGTTATCGAATGGAAACCAAATTTGTTACGGACGGACGGACGGAAGGATGAAAGGAAGGAAGGAAGGATGAAAGGAAGGAAGGATGAAAGGAAGGACGTACGGACAGCAGCGTTACTCCTAGTATATATATACATATCCCCTCTGACTTCATCGGCGAGGGGATAATAAAATCTGCGCAAGAGAAATGGTCAAGTTTTATGGTTTTGTAAATTACCTGCAAATATAGGGTATGGCTTTGGCACCAATACTCCTCCCAAGTCAAATATAACGGCTCTTGTCTTATGTCGGATTGTTGATTGGCTCAGCTGCCTGTGTCTTTGACCAATCATGGTCTTCCGTTGAAGGGCATGGCACCATCTATGCCCCACACCACTCCTTAATAAGCTCTGCATGATTCTGAGAAAACAGGAATTTTAGAAAAGGCAATTAATTCACTTCTGACAACATATTTCATTGATTCAAATAACACTTCAAATATCAATTGTATTGCTGAGTAACATGCATTTGCATGACTCAGTCAGCTTCAGAGCAAGAAATATGACCATACGTTCTAAAGGTTACAGCTGAAGAAATACATAGGAGTGGAGAGAGATTTAGCTCTAAAAAGCTCTATAAAGAGGGCTCTGGTATTAAAAAAAAAAAACCAAAAAGATGAAAATCACATACATGTAGAGGAAATCTCATTTTTCAAATAGCAAAGCTATTAAGAGCTCATTGAACAAAAAACTATTTTTGTGGACTGGAAGGTACACAGCTTGTTGTTATCTCGAGATTAAATATTTGCGGATGTTGCACAAAGTCAATAAGAGTACAGAGTATACACTGAATAGCCTGAAAAATAAGTCACAAAAATTTATTTTAAAAAATGGACCTCTCCCCCTACAACAAGCAACACTAAGCTCACCTACACAAGCAATCTTCAATGATCCTAAGACCAATGGACCAATGGACCAATGGAGATTTCAAATACTTGTGTTAGAAGAGTGACTTTGTGAAAGCTGAAATACATACTAACGTTCCAGGGGTCCAAGTGCAAACAAACCAGGTCACTTCTCATTCTAGACAAGCACAATTGTTTAGGGTCCAAAGTCCATGAACCTTAAGCCAATGAGAAATATGTTACCTACATACCCAGAGCTGCCAAGGTCAAAGACCAGTTAGGAGTGAGATTTTCCGTGCATCATGTCAACGCAGTGGGTGAGGGAGTGAGGCGACCGAGCAAGCGGAGGGTGTGTCCCCCCTCCCACAGCTAGTAGGGAGCTTTAGCATTTTTAAGCCCTAAATCTTGTGATCTGGTGCATACTAAAGTCACTATTTTAGCTTCTAGACTAGAGCAGGGGGGAGATTTTTTTGTAAACCGGGGATCAACAGCTTTGCTCTGGTCGAACACCAGTGCACCGGACCAAGAATACTTTTCATATGGTTTAGTACGTCCATTTGATGTGCTATTTTTAATAGTCTTGCATTTAATTTGAGCACAAACTTGGCCATGTAAAAGTTGGTTAGACACTTCGAAAAACTGGCTTAAATTTCACGTACTCCCGTGAAAGACGTTTATATTTTTCATTTCATTTAATTTTTTGTTGGATCTTGCATTTAATTTGAGCATAAACTTGGCCATGTAAAAGTCGGTTAGACACTTCGAAAAACTGGCTTAAATTTCACGTACTCCCGTGAAAGACTTTTATATTTTTCATTTCATTTAATTTTGGATCCCTGTTTAAGAAAGTTGGTTTGGTGCCAAAATATTGAATTTCTCTGAATATCCTTCCTTCTCAAACACCTACGGTATTCTCAAACCCTACTGTCACGTGACTCACTTGACTCGCGATCGCAATACTAGATTTTACAATCGCAATCACAACCATGAGTCATGTGACTATTATGCATGTTTGAGAAGGAAGAATAATCAGAAAAATTCAATGAATTATTGAAACAGGAATCCAACAAAAAGATCGTATTATATGAAAGAATATAAGTATGTTTTACTGGAAAATTTTATGTACATAATAAGTGATAGCAACTATGATAATGAAATGAGGTGATCATTTCAATTTGAGATCCTGTTACTAGTATCTCTGGCTTCACTTTTTCGTGGCGCAAATTAGAATCAACTGGCGCTTATCGCGATATTTTTGCAAGCTACCAACTCAGAAATTTGCTTTCGCTACATGAACTTCTTTTCTTTGTATTACATCTTTTACATAAATTTCATCGATGCACCAGTTTCGCCAAAACAGCACCGGGGATCGATAGCCTCGATCGATGGCCAGTTTACAAACCGATATGACTCATCCTTGACCAAGCTCCTTTCATTTTATCAATTGAAATTGGCCACTTCAGCGCTTCATTCATGAATGAACCATTCTACTCTTTCCAAAATGAAACGCTTTCTCAGTTCCGTGGACCAGACCACACCCTAAGAGGAACAAAAGAATGTCAAAACAACTACTATTAAAGAAGGAATAGCATTTTGAAAGAAGAGGATGTAAACGCAGGTTGACCTATTGAATACTGTTCATGTATACATGCATAGAATGCACTGTAAACATGAGCTGCCATGCTATCAATATGATAAAACTACAACCCCAAGAATTACAGGAACCCAATTATAATAAAATATTTGTGAATGTAGTCTTCAATTCCATTTTCTAGACGAACACAAATTAATTAAATCTTGTGAGGGATAACAAAAAACCAGTATAAATATTCATTTTGAAATTCACAGTACAGCCCGTTAAATGGTTATCCTGATGACTGGGTTTTGTGTCAAAAGGATAATAACCATATTATTGCATATTTTGAAAGCTTTAATTGCATGCATCTTTATTTTATCCCCGATTCCGTCATCTGCTGTAAAAAAAATAATAATAAAAAGGGGGAAGGCGGGCTATTATTGCAGATATTGCAACATCACTATAAAGATATATTGATTGGGATTTAAGAACATATTTCTTCATCGTTTCAGTTTGTTTATGATTCTTGTCATTATCCAACTCAACTGTTGTGTTTCTGTTTCAGTATTTTCCTCATTATCTCGTAACATACAATGAATTACTACACTCTCGATATCATGCTCCTTTTCTGCTGTTCTCTTTATTTTCAAATCGATCAACTCTGATAAATAGCCACATCCTTTTATAATAAAAATTGCATGCAATGCGGAAATAAAACGCACTGAAACAAAGTCTTAATTACACAAAATTTCTGACGAGTTCAGAGAGAGAGAGAGAGAGAGAGAAGGCGGCATTGAGATGTGATAAAGTATTACTATTATTTTGTTCCACTCACTGTCATTCATTTAGCTCTTTCCCATTACAAACAAAACAAATCACATAATTTATGTGTACATGATTTTAATAAATTGTTTTATTGATAAAACAACTACATAGGAAAAAAACCGTTGAAAGAGAGATGGATACCTATAGATATAAACGAATGAAGCGGGAGACATAAACTAAAACAAATAGTTATGACAAATCATGAGAAATGTATTCGAAAGTAAATAGGATTATTTTTGTCTTACTGAATAAAATAATGTTCATCTGAAAAAACAGTTCCCTGACTGAAAGCATTTAGAGTGATCATGTAACAATATTGGTCAGAATACGACTACAAAATGCGTCGGAAACATGTGTAAAATGCAGGGCGTATATGCATGACTTGGGTGATAATCGCCCGAGCATTAGCAGACGACAATGCACGTATGTTCGTTAACTACACCACCAGTAGGCGCTTCGAGGGCGCAGACATTTTGGGTGATTGTATATACATGGCTTGGGCATGAGAGGCCGCTAATTATTTGCCATTCTACGTAGTATGGTCAAATGAGGGAGCAAATGTTGTGTTTTGTATTTTTATTTTCCAAAGATTTAAAAACTTTAATAGTTAAAATTGGTTAGGCATGCTATAGTTCAAGATGTGTGTATTTATGTCCACAAACCTTTAGTTTAATGAAGTTAATTCAGGTAGTCGCTCACGGAAAGCTCATTCGCTGACAGACACTCGTAAGGACGGCACACTCACATTTTCCATCGACATTCCCCTTCATTTATACTCTTTATTTCATTAAAGCAATTTCGTTGTGAAAGAAGGAGAAGATATTTGCTTTTCGAGGCTATATTTCATGCCAGATAATGAGATTTGTCCAAGGGTATAGGACTCGTTTGGTCAAAACAGGCATTTCTATATTCGGCCCATCTCTTTGAAATTTGATTCGTCTAATGTGTGAAAATGTATCAAGAGTGTAGGTAATGGTAATGGCAGGGAAGCTTCCCATTCCCCCCCCCCCCCCCTCACATTCAAAAATGCCATCCGGGCCCTGTCCTATCCAATATAATTTAAACAGAATATTGTTAAGGAAAAAAAAAGTTTATAAACTCCTGACCCCAAATCAGTCAATGTTTAACCAACAATTGGTTTGAGAGTTACACCGTACCAATCATTTGCCTGTTTGCCTAACTAACATTATTTCTGATATCTCGATCATAATATTTTGTGCATACTGCCCCAAAATCAGTAATAAAAAGAAAAGGTTTACAGGAATATCAATGACCAGTCGAATGTTTTCATTCAGAGATCAACAGAATTTTCTGTAAAGTTGATTAAATCATCAGAACATCTTTAAAACAGCAATTTTTTAAAGGTTTAAAATGGCAAAATCTCAGGAGCTGCAGGGGGCTCCGCCAAGTGGACCCCTCCCAAATAGGGGCTTTGTGGACACATATATCCCTTGGGGTAAAAAAAAAGATAAAAAATTATAGATGCAAGTCAGTCCCGGAGGTACTCATTGAACCGGTTCAGTGATTCTCTCATTAACATTTCAAAATGGCCCATCCCACGAAGTGAGCGGTGAATGGGGGCCAATGAATGGGGTATCGATCGAACCACGGATCACAGACCTTGATCGAACCGCGCATGCGATGGCGCTTACGCAATTTGTATTGTAAGTGAATTGAAAAGGAAGGATCCGAAGCAAAGCTTCAACAAAATAAGACGGCTTTTCCCCTCTGAAATAACAAACCTTATTTTTTGTTTCGATAAACAAAACTTATATTTTTAGAAGGAGAAAAGTCTGACCTTTCAGGTTTCCATTTACTAAAAATGACGAAAATGACCGAGTGAGGTGCAATGAGCAATCAAAGTAGAAAGCAACTCCCAATTTCCAATTACCGGCAATGTAACCAAAATCGCTCCGTCACAGGGAGAACAATCGCTGTGCGCGAGCTCGCACTCACAGGGTTAACAAAAAACAAACACCGGCAACCTGAACCACGTCAAAAAATCAGAGGTCAACACCTAACACCGACTGATTTTTTTTTTCATTTCATAGTCGGTGTTACTGTTACTGTTAGTGTTAGATCACGATTTCGCCATCACCAACACCGAGGGTGAAATCACCTACTGAGCAATTTCAGGGGTGTTGCAAAGAAACTATTAAGTCTGTGTCCTTGTACTTGTACTTTGTAGTTGTGTTGTATTTTTGTAATTCAGACAGGTACTGACTACTGAGTACAGTAGATCTACTGGGCATATAGCCCCGGGACGCTGCCGCTTCGTGGCAGCGTCCTGAGTGAAACCACTACTATTCCGTGGGTCTCACAATTTACATGGGCAAATGACAATGTATAGTTGTATTGTAGGGGCATATTTTTGAAATTAAAGTATCATATATGCGATGCCACGTACCTAAATAGACCTTACGCAGATCAGCTCTTCCTCAGAAATGTATAGCGTCGATCAAATGTCACTGTTTTATCACTCAATTGTAATCCTCTCGCTCGCGGGAGACGAGAGGGAGGATTACAATTGAGTGATAAAACAGTGACATTTCGAACGTACGTAAAAACATACTGTCGCGCATGCGTATTGCAAACTATACACCGGCCTATGAAAATTTTTAGTACAGGAGCCGGGAAATTAATAGGCCTTATTTATATCATCCTCATCGAAAAGAAAGACGACAGTTATTTGGAAAGTATTGTAAGTACTTAAAGTAGCCTTAAATGAAGTTATGTCATATTTGGCTATAGTAATATGCCCAGTAATCCTCAATTGGCAAAATTCCTACCTAGGATATCGAAAAAACAGTGAGCAGAACAGAGGTACTGAATTTGTATAGAGTGGAGGTATAAAGCCTTAAGAGCAACGAGCTGTACCGTCAACTGCTCATGGTCTAGTGTAGACCGAAAATTCTGTCTCTCGTTCGTTAGCTCTTCACTTAGAGACAGAAACGCTCCGTACACTCGCCTGTGCAAACTCACTGATCGCCGAGGAACAGTAGGCATGTAGTTGTTAAAACGTGAATATTACGATTTTAAAAATATTTGTGTAAATTAAATAGATTAGGCCTAGTCTCTATACTTAAACGAACATGTTCAACTTACCAATTTGACTGTTTTATTCCTTTTAATGCTCCTTTTTCAGGTAATTCAGGGTCCAAGGTTTTCTCCGTTTGAAAATCTTCCAGCCCTATTCAAACTGTTATAGTGTGTAAGTCAATGTGTATTCGGTTTGCACAGCACAGTGATACGGCCGTTTCTGTCTCTAAGTGAAGAGCTAACGAACGAGAGACAGAATTTTCGGTCTAGGTCTAGTGGTAAAGAAATCTGCATTATGGTCGAATTATCCTTATTCTACACAAAACATTCTACAATGTTGCTGGTTCGAATCCCGCTCTTCGTGACTGATATTTTTTTCAGTTATGAATTAACAATAGCGTTTAATCCGTTGAAAATGATCAGAATTTCAATTTAGTAAAAACACAAGAAACTTGACTAAATATTCACGGCAATCCTAGGTTTTAGCAGTCTAAATTATTTTAGGTTGCTAACTAGGGTTAGGGTTAGGGCCAGAGTTCTCGCCAAGATTTTTCTCGCGCGTGTCGGAAACCGGCCGATTTGGTGGCGGCCAATTTTACGCGTGATGTTATGATTTCCACGTGTGCTTTTTTCAAAAGTCAGATTTTCGCAATGCGTAGTACCGATCATGCCGATGCGTGACAACAGATTTTTTTTTTTCACGCGTCGCTCGGATTTTGCGTGTGACGCAAGTGAGTCTCCCGAAACTTGCGCGTGTCGCGTGCGACACGTGTATTCTACACTGGCGAGAACCTTGGTTAGGGCATAGACGAGCTGAAGTTAGCAACCTAAAAAATAGTAAAATAACTTTAGATAGGCACGCTCATCCAACACGAGAGGGCGCATTCTCCGTGTTCATTTCTGCTGTACAAAAGTTGCGACACGCTAGATCGGTCACCTGTCCATTCGCTATCATGCACACCCCCTTCAAAGTTCCTATTCTAGGGGTAGTATATAAATCAATGGTTAAAAGAAATATGACATCATTTTCCTTGCGACTTCAGCTTTACAATGCAAGTATTTTTCGCCGACGACATCATAATACGAAAACTGCGTCTCAATATGTCTATAAGTACCACTTTTGCTTCAATTTGTCTGATTTCGTGAATTCAATTGAATTATCAGACACATTACATCAAAAGTACATATTCTACTATAAAATTAAATTGTAAGGATTGATTTGATACCAAATTCGTGACGGTTCTTTCTGCCACTAACTGCCAAGACGGCTCAAAAAAAACCCTTGTCAGCCAGTTTCGCGGGGAATTTTCCAACATTGCACGCATATACAGCGGAGTTCGCGTGGACATTTTTCTACATTGCAATGTGTAGTCCCGTATATTGACAAATTTGAACCGAATGCAACACGCGCATGCGCACTGATCAGCTGATCTCTCGGACATAAAAAATGCCGACGAATTTGCCCCGACTGCCCATTGGTAGGCACAACCACGGGCGCTAGATGGCGCTATCGCGCAAGTGCACAGATAGTCAATGCGCGATTCGGCCCGCTATGCATGCACACACTTCCGATACCGCCTGTGTTAAGCGAATGACAGGCGAATGAATCTGAGATTTTTTCTTTCTGTGATTGGTCCCCCTATGTTTATCAATGACGTATTCTGAATGTCTGCGAGTTTACCGTTCAGGGGATGCCCTATACATCCCACCAAACCCAGGATTTTTTCCCTGAAGGACAAACAAAGTGGCGGTATGTATGCAATTTTAGGCATTTTTATCGCTACTTACCTTGTTCTTGCATAGTTTGAGTGGGTGATGTAGTGAGATGTGTCAGAATCTGTGTATTTTAGGGGAGTTGAGTTCGTTATCTATCGATGAGTCATTGAATAATCGCGCCGCAGTGAATCGCCTATGCATGTGAGAGGCATAGATATGGGCTTGTCATGCAGTGAGCTACGATTTGGGGGAATTTCTTCCAATTTATTCGCGTGCGCGCATGATGATCGTTTGACTATCGATAGTACATTGCTTGTAAAGCCACGTACGCGCTGCGGGCAGAATATGTCAACGTATTTTTCAGCACATGATATGGACTAAATTATTTTTCACTATTTATGAGATTTTCAGTTAAGTTTTGAGCCATCTGTGTTAGGCATGTTTTGTGACAGTGAGTGCTGGTTTTTTTTTTTTTGTGGACCTCCCTACCATTGGCGAGGTTGTCGCATATAAAAAATCATAACTATTGCTATATTAAATTTTACGTCTAGATCAATACATTTTCATGTTCTGTGACAAAATCTTTTCAATTTAAGGTAAGTTTCACTAGATAAGTAGATTTTCATGAGCATTAAAAAATATGTGAGCGTGCCTACTTTCTTTAGTCTTTCAGTTACTTTCATGTCTTTAGTCTTAGACCGCTAAAACCCAGGATCGCCATATCATATTCACTTGGTCAGGCGGAAAAAAAATAATGGTGGCTGGGCATAATAACGAATTTGGCCTCATATTTCACGGTATAATTTTGACATTTTGACATACGAGCATGGATTTAAGAGGCACCCAACCTTTCATTTTTTTTTCAAAGGACTGCTCGCAGCCCGAACGCGTACCGGTACCGTACTGCCGCAGTAACTCACTAAACTGGGCATATGCCTAGGCCTAGGCCTACCATTTATACAATAAATAGGCTTAGTTAGGGTTAGGCCTAGACAGCTGAAAACCGTCTGTTTCGGAGGAGTCTTTAACATTTTCTTATTTTTACCTTCTCCTCCTACACATGTAAGGAGGTGTAGTGAAGCAAGACGTAGTCCAGTGGAACACCCGACGAACAGAGACTGAAGCTTTCGGTCTAGGCTATGCTTAGACCGAAATTTTCTGTCTCTCGTTCGTTAGCCTCTTATTTGGTTAGGGTCGGCCATTCACTTAGAGACAGAAACGCTCCATTCACTCGCCTGTGCAAACTCACTGTCACCGCTTGACAGTAGGCATGTCGTTTTTGTAAATCGTATTATTCACATTTTAACAATATTTTGTGTAAATTAAATAGATTAGCCTAGGCTGTATACTTAAACGAACATGTTCAACTTACCAATTTGACTGTTATTCCTTTTAATGCTCCTTTTTCAGGTAATTCAGGGTCCAAGGTTTTCTCCGTTTGAAAATCTTCAGCCGTATTCAAACGGTATAGTGTGTGAGTCAATGGGATTCGGTTTGCACAGGCGAGTGAATGGAGCGTTTCTGTCTCTAAGTGAAGAGCTACGAACGAGAGACAGAATTTTCGGTCTAGGCTATGCTAGGTTAGGCCTAACGTTACTTACAAATTATTCTTTTTTCTTTATTAATGCCAATGGAGGTTTTTGTGGGAGAACTGGTACGGTACTTCATTTCAAGTCTCTATATCTTTTGTTTATAAAGTTGAAATATATTTTAGTAAAAAGGTACAAAATTATGAAAACTTACATTTACAGCCCTCTTTTATCTGCCTTTTCCAGGAACCTTAAAATGTTATGACATTGCGTGACATTGATATTGACACACTACGTCACTAGGCTACTAGAATCTCATTCCCTCAACGTGTACGTACCTGGATCCGGATGGAACTTGGCCGGAATATCTAGCCGGAAAGCCAATTTGAGGAGCGTCTCAAAGTACCATGATCTAATAATACAATGGAGAAAATAGGAATACAAATAAAAATACCACGTAAGCGAAGCAGAAAGGAAGGAATTTAAAATCAAAACATTTTTTAATTCTATTACCGTACTAAAGATGACGTCATATTATCTAAAACGAAATATTCTTGTACTCTTTTGTAGCCTGTCTTTTTCGCGTATAATCAAGGAGTTATCAAAGTTCTGTGATAAGTCCTTGGTACATCTCAGAGAAAAATTCGGAAAAGGCGACTAACTTGTTAGGATGAGATTGTAGAGCAAGTCCAAACATAGAGATACATTACTTCCAAACTATCGAAAAAACGTGGCTTTGGCCAGAGCGGAATAGTCTTTTTGCAGACGGTACTTTACGAGTATATGGGACTAGGGGGAGGGGGGAAAATAACAATGCGAGCGAAAGACTTTTCTTCGATATTTTCGCATTGAAATTATGGCATTTCTTATTTCCTTACTTCTATATTAAAGAATGTGATGGTATTTCAAGATCAAACATCATGAGTTTTGGATAATTATTAGTTTTAAATTAATGTATCATAATCCAAAAATATTGGAGGGGGGGGGGGGGGGGTGTAACAATAAAGGCCATCCCCATCTCAATTTTTTTTTTTTATATAAACCCCAATCCCCCCGGGATCGACACCATGGTAACAGGGGTGGGTGCAGGGAGAGGAGAGTTATTTCCCCTCTTCCCGCGCGAAGCAAATTTTTGAGGGCCAGAACGGCTTGTAGCCCCCTTTTAGCCTTTTCTCTCAATTCCCCCTCTTTTTCGCTTTCGCTCTCTCTTTTTTTTTTTTTGTGCTGAATAGGGGGGGGGGGGCATGGCTCCCTGGTGCCCCTGTCTACGCCAGTGTATATGGCACATGGGGGTGAGGTAACTTTGAATTATTCCGCTAGAGCTCAGAGAGAGAAAATTGGAAAAGCGACTAGATGGAGATTGTAAAGTGGCTTTGACCGTAGCGGAATAGTCTTTTTGCAGGACGGCCATTTTCCACACTTTACATGTAATATAAATTATATGGGACAGGGGGGGGGGGGGTGAGCTAACTTTGAATCATTCCACTAGCGCTTAGAGAAAAATTTGGAAAAGCGACTAGATGGAGATTGTAGAGTAAGGTTAAAATAAAAGTGGCTTTGACCGTAGCGGAATAGTCTTTTTGCAGACGGTCATTTTCTATACTTTAAGAGTAATATATATTGGACTAGGGGGGGCCAGAGGGGTGAGGTAACATTGAATCATTCCGCTAGCGCTCAGAGAAAAAATTCGGGAAAAGTGACTAGATGGAGATTGTAGAGCAAGGTCCAAACTATCGAAAAAATGTGATTTCATTGAAATAAAAGTGGCTTTGACCGTAGCGGAATAGTCTGTTTGCAGACGGTCATTTTCCATACTTTACGTGCATGTAATATTATATATATGGCACTATAGGGGTGAGGTAACTTTTATTCCGCCAGCGCTCAGAGAAAAATTTTGGAAAAGCGACTACCTGGAGATTGTAACCAAGGGGAGGGTGAGGTAACTTTCAATCTATCCGCTAAATCAAAGTAAGTTGTCCGGCCCCTCCCCTATATACATTATACGTATAGAGTAGGGAAAAATATGTCTGCAAAAAGACTAGTCGCTGTGGTCAAAACCATATAAATTTTGATGAAATAACATTATTTCGATAGAGTCGACCTTGCTCTTCAACCTCCACACCAGGTCGCTTCTTTCGGTATTTTCTCTGAGTGCTAGCGGACCGATTCAAAATAAAATGTCCTGCCCCACCCCATTATATACACTTAGAGTAGGGAAAATATGTCCGTCTGCAAATAGACTAGTCCGCTGTGGTCAAAACCATATAACTTTTGATGATTTTTTTTCCCCGATAGAGTATATAGCCCTTGCTCTTCAAGCTCCACCTAGTCGCTTCTTTTGGTATTTTCCACGAGCGCCAGCGGACCAATTCAAAATAAATTGTCCGGCCCCACCCCTATATGTATTAGAGTAGGGAAAAGATGTCCTGCAAAAAGACTAGTCCGCTATATGGTCAAAACCATATAACTTTTAACGAAATATTATTTTTTCGATAGAGTATAGACCTTGCTCTTCAACCTCCACCTAGTTCCTTCGGTATTTTCTCTGAGCGCTAGCGGACTGATTCAAAATAAGTTGTCCCCCCACCCCCCCCCCCCCCCGATATAAATTATATTACAAGTAGAATGTGGAAGTGTCATGGACAAAGACATAATTATAACGTTTAATGAAATATCATTTTTTCGATAGAGTAGACGTTGCTCTTCAACAAATTCCTTGTCGCTTCTTTCGGTATTTTCCCTAAGTGGTATGGGACCAATTTAAGTAAAGTTCGCCCCCCCCCCCCCTTTCCACCATATATATTACACGTAGAGTATATTTATAATGTCCGGCTGAAAAAAGACTAGTCCTCTAGGGTCAAAACCATAACTTTTAATGAAAAATTATTATTTCGATAGAGTAGACCTTGCTCTTCAACATCTGCCTTTAGTCGTTTGTTTTTTGTTTTTTTTTTGTTGTGTTTGTGTGTGTGTATTTTCCCTGAGCGCTAGCAGACCGATTCACATAATAATTATGTTGTCTGTCCCCACCCCATAGGCATACGTCGCTGGGGTGGGAGGGGGAGGATGGGGTCTTCAGCCCTTCTGAGAGTTTTGAAAGTGCCGATATAGCTGCCCTATATTTGGGTAGTTTATGCCCGAATACGTAATTTTGGTACCTTTTTTTTCGGTCGCTCGGACAATTTTGAAAATAGTAAGTTGATATTCGGGCAAAAAGCGTCAGCCTCCCTCGTGAAAATGTGTCTGTATACGCATATGCCACCCAAATACATATTACATGTAGAGTATGGAAAATTGCCGTCTGCAAGAAGACTATAGTCCGCTATTATAGCTTTTAATGAAATATCATTTTCTGATAGATTAGACCATGCTCTTAATTCAACCTATACACCTAATCGCTTCTTTCGTTATTTTCTCTGAGCGCTAGCGGACAGATGCAAAGTAAATTGGCCGCCTTCTCCCCCTCCCCTCCCCCCCCCCCCCGCTTTCATTTTACAAGAAGACTAGTCCGCTATTGTCAAGGTATTATATTATTTTTCTCGATAGATTGCATTGAGCTTTCTCTTTACCCTCCAACCAGTCGCTTCTATTGATTTGTTTCTGCGCTATATAATAGCCGGTCGACCGCTCCAATTTAACCCCCCCCCCCCCCTGAATTCCTTCTTGATCTTGTCATATCACGGTGAAAGTTGAAATTCACTGTCTGCATAGAATAGTAGTAGGCCTACTATGCTTTTGTCAATATTTTAACGAAATATCTTATGATCACACCTTGCTCCTAAACCTCCACGTATACAGTCAAAACAGCGGGATGAGACAGAAAAAGAAAGAAAATAAAACTTCCAATAACAAAAAAACAAAACATTTGAAACTTTTGATCGTTAATACCTTAAAAGATTTAATTCGTCTTAGACTGAAGTCTTTTATAGTTGAATAATGCCAAATTGATTGGGAGCAAGTTTTATGACTTAGAAATAATTATATATAATGCTCTGAATATTAATTATAGATTTTCACTTTTTGACAAATCAGGCCACAAAGAAGTGTGTATCAGTAATTAATTTAAATCAAAACAATACCATTGGGTATCGTTTCTGTCATTTCTACCAACAGTTTGCTCAGGGGTGTCGCTAGGGGGGGGGGGGGGTGGGTGGGTGTGTCTCCCTAGAGTCCCTTTATAGATAGAGTTATGACATGGACGTCCTTTTTTTGCACCAAAATGGTGTTCGAATTCTTCTATTTAGAACACTCAGGTGCTGGTGCTCATTGGAATTGAATAGAAATGTTACGTAATAGTGGCCCCAAAATGGCGTTCAAATCACGGGTTGTCGTAACTCTGCTATAAGTGGACTCTAGTCACCCCCTCCCCCTCCCCTCAAAATTGCTGTCATCATATGCACCACCTCTGTCGGAGAAAAAAAAGGAGGAGGAAAAAAGGGTGAGGGAAGAGGAAAGAAAAAAGAAAAAAGGAAAAAGGAAATGAGAAAAGAGGAAGGAGAAGAAAAGAGAAACGGGAAAGGAAAGGAAATCAAAAACAAAAAGAAAAGAAGGAAAGAAAAATGAAGAAAAACTGGCCATTTTTTTTTGCTCGCTCGCTTCGCAAAAACACTGGAATGTTAATATTCAGGCGAAAGGCGTCCCTTCGGCATTGAGCTGCAGCCCCCCCCCCCCCCCGAGGATTTTCAAAGTTCTGATAATAATATTCAGGCAGCAATTAAGTGCTAGAATATCCACATACATGTATCCGAAGGTTCGTTTTTCCGAAGGTTCGTATTTCCGAAACACTAATTTCCCATGCCTGGGGGTTCATAATTCCGAAAATGAAAAAGGGTTCGTAATTCCGAACATTTGTTGCATTATTCCGAAGGTTCGTTTATCCGAAGGTTCATAATTCCGAAAATGAAATAGGGTTCATATTTCCGAAAATGAAAAAGGGTTCGTATTTCCGAAAATGAAAAAGGGTCATAATTCCGAAGGTTCGTATTTCCGAAAATGAAAAAGGGTTCGTATTTCCGAAAATAAAATAAGGTTCGTATTTCCAAAAATGAAAAAGGGTTCGTATTTCCGAAAATAAAATAAGGTTCGTATTTCCGAAAATGAAAAAGGGTTCGTATTTCCGAAAATGAAATAGGGTTCGTATTTCCGAAAATGAAATAGGGTTCGTATTTCCGAAAAATGAAATAGGGTTCATAATTCCTGGTAAAAAAGGCGAATTCATCAGGAGCAGAGGTGTAGCAACGGGGGGGGGGGGGGGGGGAGGGCACGCCCCCACCCCTCCCTCATCGGATGGCGAAAAAATAAGAAAAAAATAAAGAAAATGGAATAGGAAAGAAGACGGTAACCCCCCCCCCCCCCAACCCTCTTCCACCAGCGGCGTCTTAGATTAGCTTTAAGATTATTCCAAAAGACTTGTGCCTCCAATGGTGCCAGTGCTCCCACAATGGCTAGACTCTAGCTACGCCACTGTTAAAGGGAAAATTTAGGGTAACGATAAGATATTATGGTTTTAATTGCTATCTTCAAAAAGCGGATCTCTTTTCGACGAAAAGCACCTCCCCCATCCCCGCAATGAATAAAAAAATGAGACACAAAACTGGGAAGGTTTAAAAAAGAGGAGAGGAGAAGAGAAAAGAAACGAAAATAAGAGAAAATCGAATAAGTGTTTATGTGTGTGTGTGTGTGTGAGGGTGCGTTTGTTTAGCATTATGTCCGAGGGAATTTTCGGACAGAGAACAAAAAAAAATCATGACAACAATGGTCCTCGGAAGGCGGACAATAGTCCTCGAACGTCGAACGATGAATTTATGCCTTATTCCGTCGACTGTCCGAGGACGAGTAACAATAGAGGAACAATAGTTGTCCTCGGAAGTAAAGCCATGTAAACGTGTGTGTGTGTGTGTGTGTGTGTGCGTGTGTGGAGGTGTCGTAGTCGAACGGTTTACAGCGCTTGACTGGAAACGCGAAGGTTGGGGGTTTGATCCCTGTTACGGCACCTATGGCCTTTTTTGTTGTAAAAAATATAGCAACTTTCCTTTTTTTAAATTTACGAGCGCGCGAAGCTAGCGACCAAAAATAATTGTACCTTTCCGTAATTTGTGAAAAATCATAAAAATAACGTATTTCGGCATATAATGACTGGAATATGAGGATATTCGGGCACCTCACTTCCTGAATATGAGGTGTGAGTTGCCGGAATATCTGCACTTTCAAAATCCGGGGGAGGGGGGGGGGGGGGGTTGGCTGCAGCAGCCCCCCTTCTCGTACGCCTATGCCTAGGCCTATGTTAAGTACACAGTTGCGATTGATTTTAACTTGCGATTGTTTCAAATAAATCGCTTCAACTCCTTATAAGGCGGGGCACTGGTTGATAAAAGCCATTAATTTAGGTCAGAATGTTTTCTTCTCCATGTGTAAGTCCTTATTTCTATTTTTTACGATGAGGATTGTTTTACTCTCAATGTCTTTTAGTGTTTTGTAATTCGTTATGCTTGTAAAAGTTATTTCAAACTTCAGGTCAGCGGTTGTAACTGTTAAAAACGCAGACTGTGCAGTAAAATGAAGCAACTCATTAGAATATGTACAAATTTATTATGCTGTAAGCAGCTGTATAAAATGAAAGATTTTCATCCATGTTTAGAAATGATGGTATTTTGGTAAAGTTAAAGAACATGTTCAATGATTTTAATCTATTTATGCGGCATAGATAGTTAGGATTATTCCCTGTATGATAATTATTTTAGCCCGACTGAAAGAAAACTTAACATTTTGATCAACTATTCTTCAAATTTGGTTGTATGTTGCTTTTAATCATTATCATTATATTCAATTAGCGATTGCACCTGACCTATATACTTACACATAATATGCCAGTATAAAGAGTTATTTTTATTCTTCAGATGCGGTGTGCTACATAGCAGTGGCTTTAACATTTTTGTTATTGCTCACTTTCTTTCTTTTCTGGAATTTTGTTTTCTTAAAGATCACATTGCAAGAAAATTCCATCAAAATGAATATTGGCTTAATACTTATTATTGCATAGATGGCATAAATTATACAAGGTTATCCAAATTCAACGCTTGGAAACATTTGAATTAATGATTATTATCAATTATAAAACGGTAAAATACAGCCCCCGATATAGCAGCTGAAGAGCTCCTTGAACGCTGCTGAGATGTGTGACGACACACGAAGGACCAGTCCTGTCTAAGCAGACGATGTCCCATAACATCTTACACATTTTTCAGTGCCTGTTTTGTCATCTCCTCTTCACTTATTTCTCTTACTTGACTAGCGTCAGTCTTAATGTTAGTATGTTGCCTCACTCTTAATTTCGTGTATGGTATTATTTTGATGAAAAATGCAGCGTTAAAAAAATAAAGGAATCAGTCACTTGTAAACAAAATAAGACGCCATTGTATTTTCAGCTGCTTGCACCGGGGCATGTTCGGTGTTTCAAGAGGGAACGAATACAATCTGTGATATTATTCGGAGGGCTTTTCAATTTGAAAATGGGGTTTATTTCATTGATCATTGACCCTTCTCCTGTGTATTTACAATCAAACGGTTTTAGTTATCAGAATCAGTTTCATTTTCCCTTTTAGAATGGTGTGAAATAAGGTCATGTTAAATATACCAAACTCTTTATAATTTGATAAATAATTGCATTGCAATTACGTTCATTCATTATAGGACGTCGTCTGCTTAAGCAGGATCGATCCCTAGTGTGACGACATCAAAACATCGCTATATTTCTGGCGAATCCTCGGATATTCCAGATGCTTAGAAGAGCTTTTATTTATGTTGTTTTTATAATCATCAGATACGCAGTTGACATAAAACTTATACGATTGCCATATGTAAGCTTCCCAGTTTCTAGTGATACATTAATTGCCATATTTGTGATTTTCTTGCAATGTGATCTTTAAGAAGTAGCTGCTGCACGGCTTTTGTAAAGTTCTGTTGGAATTGTAAAGTGTTTGAAAACTATCTGCGTCATAGATCATTTCAGATATGCGGCAAACAAAATGCTGTATAGTTGTGTAAGCAAGGTCATTACTTACAGCATACTATGCTGCATTTCATTCATTTACCTCTACAATTTAAGATTTTAATCTGTTTTAAGAAATGTTAATACTTTTGCAAGGTTATAAAACATGCTCAATGATTTCAGTCTGCCCTGCTGCATAAATTGTTTGAGATATTTTGCATTATAGTTTGGTTTTACTTTTGTTTCCTTTTATGATAATCATATCAGCCTGATGATAAGACTCCTTCTTTAACTTGTTACGATCCATCTTTCTTCGGCTTTGGTTGTTTATGGTATCTATTCATTTATTTATTATTATTACTAGTATTATTTGTATTATTATTATTGTTATTATTATAATTATCATTATTATCATTATTATTAGTAGTAGTATTATCTGTTTTATCATTTTTATTATTATTATTACTTATATTATCAGTAATATAATTTTTTATTATTGATATTATTGTTGTTGTTGTTATTATTGTTATTATTATTACAATTGTTATTATGAAGTGGACTACCCAGAATTACGATGACGATGTCATTTTGGATGGAGTTATGCGACCAGACTTAGATATTGCACCCGTTACTCTACTATTGCTTCTTTTATTTCTCTTGTCATTATCGTATAATAAAATTGGCCTATAGCCTATACGTATCAATAATATGCTTGTTATAATATGTTGTGCTACTTGCCAGGCTATTTATTAAACATAGCAGTGACTCCTTTATGAACTCTCTGTAATATTATGTTGTTGTTTTTATTGCTGTTGTTGTTTTGGGGACCGGAGGGGAGGGCTTGTAGAGTCATCTACAGAGCCATATTACAGACTTCGGCCAACTCGGTTTATTTGGGCACAACATGGCGTATATTCCTTTGTTTAGTGCTTGCCTAACAAAGCAACAAACGCCATATTGCTACCTACATGGAGCCGAGTTGGCCAAACTCTGTAATAGATGGCTCTGAGGGCTAGGGATGCAGGACGCCCCCACCTTATTTTTAGTATACGCTTTTCATAGTATTTTTTTAATCACAATTTATGTTGAATGTTGACGAAGTAATTACATCTTACATGTCTTAAAGATAATAAAGTGTCAATGTTTGGCTCGCTGGAATCCAGCAGCGTGGTGCCCGAACATCCTTTTATTTTGGGAAGCGAGATGGTCGGCTATCCTTATCTGTGGGCGGGAAGGTACTCAAAATGTTATCGTTGTTTGGATTATCTGGTAACAAAATCATTATTCTATAGACAATATCTCCTTTTTTTTACTTGCTCACTAGCGCGTAAGATTTAGAAAACGGAATAGTTTGGGACAGGGAACGCCCTTCATTAGGGCGAGTGAAGTGCCCAAATATTCCATATTCGGCAGCAGTTAAGTAATATTATTCATGGCTCATTATTACATGTTCTATATTTGTCTTTTGATGGCGAAATTGCATTTCCATTACAATAAAAAAAGGGTTTTATGTTTTTTTCTAACTCGCTTC
This sequence comes from Heliocidaris erythrogramma, assembly GCA_025617745.1. Taxonomy (NCBI): domain Eukaryota; kingdom Metazoa; phylum Echinodermata; class Echinoidea; order Camarodonta; family Echinometridae; genus Heliocidaris; species Heliocidaris erythrogramma. The sequence continues at coordinate 22,720,193 of CM046861.1, read as the reverse complement.
GCTCGCTTGCAAATTGTAGAAACGGGGAATATGATATTCTGCCAAGAGGCATCAGCTCCCTCTTTCAAAAACATTACGTGGCCATTTTCTGCTTGTAAAGATCTACTTGGAACTTTGGTGTGTCTCATTTTCCAAAGCGGTATATACATTATATAAATAACTTCAAGCCAATTTTGTTGTAGCAAATTTAATCCGGAATCCGATCATTCACTTTCTTCGGAAAAACGAACCTTCGGAGTAACGAACCTTCGGAATAACGAACCTTCGGAATTATGAACCTTCGGAAAAACGAACCTTCGGAAATACGAACCTTCGGAAAAACGACATGTAACCACTATTATTTGGGCAGCGAAGTTCCCAAATAATTATGTAACTTGATCAGCATTTGTGAGGGTCTGCAAAAGGCGCCTGGCTGGAATGCTCCCTAGGGAGTAGAGAAGGTGCATACATTGTGTGCGGTCAAGCCATGAATCCGATAACCGGGGTAATGTCTGTAAAGCGCTTAGAGATATAGATGTATTAGTCGCTATATATTAATCCAGGATTGTAACTTCTGTACATTTTCACTGCCAAAACAAATTAAAAATCTAGAAATTGAAATGTTGATATTCGGGCAAAAGGCGTCCCCCTTTGGCAATGGGCTGTCCCCCCCCCCCCCAGGATTTTCAAACTTCCGCAATTCGGGAGACCACCACTTCATATTCGGGCAGCGAGGTGCCAGAATAGTATTTGCATGGGCAGCGACGTTCCCAGATAATTATGTAACTTCTGTATGTAACTTCTGTACATTTTACTACAAAAAGTTAAACAAAATTTGCTCGCTTGCAAACATTTAGAAATTGAAAAGTTGGTGTTTCATTTGGGTAGGTGTCGTGGTATAGTGGTTCATTCACTTGACTCTTAATCAAAGGGTTGAGAGTTCGAATCCCAGCACGGCACTAGCGTCCTTTGGCAAGACATTAATCCACATTTGCCACTCTCCACCCAGGTGTAAATGGGTACCCGATATGCTAGAGCGCTACATATTTGGCCTCCAAGCTATGACCGGGGTAATAATGTTGAAGCGCCAGGAGCGTCACGACGTGACGGACATGAGCGCTATAAGAAGCCATCATTATTATTATTATTATTATATAAACAATGAACAAATCTCTGCCCGAGTCCGCCTCCGCCCCTAAACAAGGGGGAAGAGAATAAATAAGAAAATAAATAAATAAATTTGCTCGCTCTCTTTGCCCGCTCGCAAAAATCTAGAAATTGAAATGTTGATATTCGGACAAAAGGTGTCCTCCTTCGGCAACGGGTTGTCCCCCCCCCCCCCCCCCGAGGTTTTTCAAAGTTCCGATATTCGGGCAACCACCACTTCATATTCGGGCAGCGAGGTGCCAAAATAGTATTGAAAAGTTGATATTTCAGACAAAAGGCGTAAGCCCCCCTCCCCCTTGCGAAAATGGGTCCGTATGATCAAGATCTCTATATCTGCGATTTTCGTTTATTATTATTTGTGGGAGGATTAGGGTGCGTATTTTTTGTCGACAAATTCGGGTGTCACATCCACGCCCTCCCCCCCCCCCCCCCCCTCCAAATTTTCGCGATACCCCTGATTTCGCGGTCCAGGGTAGCTGTCCAGGGTAGCGTTTCATCAAACAGTCATAGGTGCGGGTTCGCCGAGATCCCATTGAAACGCGTGTATTACAATTAACATGCGTTTCAATAGGATGTCGCGAACTTGTGCTTGTGACGGTTTGGTGAAACGATGCCCAGTTCCGGAGCATCATATTGTAATCCAGTTCCAAAGAGCCCTGTTTTAAACTAATGTTAGTAGTTCCGAAGACCATCCTTTTTCATGATACGCTCGTTCCGAACGGCCCCCTTTTTTGCGGGCGGCACATACCCCCACATACCCACCACTTTTTGGGTCGAGTGCCCAATGTCCTGTGGTATTCTCTGTGGTACTTGTCTTTACCACACAAAATACCACAGGAATATATGTTACCACAGCTGTTAACAGGTACACCTGCGGTACTTTACCATATACCTGTGTGGTAATGTCAACTGGTGGCTGTGGTATTCTTGTGGTCCTGTTGTACTCATGTGGTACATCCGAAATACCACATGAATACAAGTTGCCACACAATATACTTGTGTGGTAATGTCACCTGCTAGCTGTGGTATTCCTGTGGTGCTATTGTATTCCTGTGGTACATATTGTTAACATCCGAAATACCACAGGAATATTTGCTGACACAGGGTTACCACAGGTACACCTGTGGTACCTTAGCATATAATTGTGTGATAATGTCAACTGGTGGCTGTTGTATTCTTGTGGTCTTTTTGTGCTCCTGTGGTACATCCAAAATACCACATGGATACATATTACCACACCATATACTTGTGTGGTAATGTCAACTGCTAGTTGTGGTATTCTTGTGATGTTGTATTTCTGTTGTACATATTGTTAACATCCGAAATACTATACAGGAATATATGTTACCACAGTACGCCTGTCGTACTTTATCATATATTTATGTGGAAATATAAGTAGATGATTGTGTTACCGTATGTCAAAGAGATTTTAACTAAATCTCATTGGTTATGTATTCTTGTGGTCCTGTTGCATTCCTGTGGTACTGTATCATATATTTGTGTGGTAATGCAAGTAGATGACTGTGGTGTGTATTCTTGTGGTCCTGTTGCATTCCTGTGGTACTGTATCATATATTTGTGTGGTAATGCAAGTAGATGACTGTGGTGTGTATTCTTGTGGTCCTGTTGTATTCCTGTGGTACACATTGTCAACACCAAAATACCACAGGAATACATGTAACCACAGGTACACCTGTGGTAGTTTACATGTACAGTGTACTATGATGATTGTGTGTAAACGGCTGGCTGTGATATTTGTGTTAAACACCCAAAATATGACAGGAATATTTAATGATATGCATATAATCTGTAATCTGTGTGGTAACTGGTGTGTGGTAACCGGTGTGGTAATTCTGTGTGGTAACTGGTGTGTGGTAATCTGTGTGGTAACTGGTGTGTGGTAGTCTGTGGTAATTCTATGGTATCTAATACCACATACTAATCCCTTCTGTGGTAACCTTTACCACATATTAAGCCATTCCTGTGGTATTCCTGTGGTAAATTGGGACGTTACCACAGGACCGTTCCTGTGGTACATTCTGTGGTATAGTGCTGTGGTACAGTCCTGTAAGGGCCCCCCCCCCCCCCGGGCTTGTTCCTGGACACGCTCAATTCAAAACCCAAGAGATAATGATCTAATATAAATTTCTATCTTCATGAAACTTTCAGCCCCCAAAAACATGCTACGAGCCGTTTTCTTTTTCTTAAATTTGCTGGATTTATCATTTTTTTTCAAGGATAATTATCATAGCCTTAAAAGGCTATGATAATTATCCTTGAAAAAAGATGATATACCGTACCGTACATCGGATACGATATTCGTATACACGCCGACAAAAGACAACGCGGTCCGCGTACCCATAGGCGTTCACCGACACTCTCCACCACTGCCTGGACTGCCTTCGTAGTGCGTATAATTGCAACGTCCATAATATTATACACGCAACTGCCATCGCTGAGGGCGTTGTAGTGTAAGGCGAACAAGGGGTCTCAACTCCGCTTCTGCATCCGGCTTTCCATGGGGGCATTTCCGGCGGGTCAAAAGTGCACACTGCTCCCACTTTTCATGTATTAGCCTATGAAGCCAAAATTTTTTCAGTGTACCAGCGAAAACCAGATCTTAGCCGGCGCGCAGAGCGTAAAGTTATTGAAATTATATTTGAATATTCATAAGCTTTTATAATTAATTAACATAAAATGAAACTGTACTTAGGCGTATACTGTACTTTTGCAGCAAAAATGTGCAGAAGATGATGAAGAACTAGAAGACAAAGATAAAGAAGAAGAAGAAAAAAAGAAGAGGAAGAAGATGAAATAGAAGATGAAGAAGATGAAAAAGAAGAGGAAGAAGAAAAGGAAGATGAAGAAAAGAAGACGAAAAAGAAGATGAAGATGAAAAGGAAGTGCAAGAGGCCCGGCAAGAGGAAGAAGAAAAAAAAGATGAAGAAAAAAATGAAGAGGAAGAGGAGGAAGAAGAAGAACAAGAAGAAGAAAAAGAAGAAGAAGAAGAAGAAGAAGAAGAAGAAGAAGAGGAGGAGGAGGAAGAAGCCCTCCTTCGATATTGAATTTCCCTTCATTGAACGCTTTTCTTGTGCCTTGCAGATCTGGCATATCATATGTCAAGTAAAAGTACAAAGGGAAAATTTGCTCCCCATGACCTCATATGTACCACCATGTACTGGCTTCTGGTGTACCCCCCCCCCCCCCCCCACACAAAAAAAAAAAAAAAAACCCAAAACAAAACAAAAACACAACAAACAAAAACAACAAAAAAGGCACAAAACAAAACCCAACAAACAGCAACAAACAAACAAACCTAAAAAATCTGATTTGATTTTTGTCTTCTTCTTCTTCCTCTTCTTTTTCTTCATCTTCTTCTTTTTTCTTCATCTTCTTGTAAAATGAGTCCATCAACAGAAAACCCACACAATTCAGTCTATCATTAAGTTATTCAAGGTTGCATAAGGCTGTATTTACACCAATCCACCTTCACACTTCAGAACACATGCCATATTGTGCCTGCATCATCATCAGCATCACCACCACATCTTTCACAAAATTATGGGGGAAAAAAACAAATAGAAGTTTCTCAGTGTGCAGGTGAGGGGGCGGCATACCAATTGCTATTTTATTTCAGTTTGTAAGCAAACAAGTTTAAATCTAGTGACATCCGATATATAGGTGGATTATAATGTATATCCATGTACATCCCTTCAATCTATCATCAGAATATACAAGACATAAAAGTCCAAAGAGACCACCTTACTGCCCAAAATGATGAGGCGATGTTTGTCCAAATATTGGTAGTTTTGAAAATTTCCGGGTGGGCTGAAACTCCCAAGCGCCTGATTCGTTTGCCTAGTAACATGCCCCAGATTGATGGTACAACCATTGCACAGATGATAAAAAGGAAGAAATTACAGATTATAGAACCATTTGCGTTTCAAGAAAAATTATCATAGCTATCGCAGGATAGCTTCAAGAATTTGATGAAAGGGATTATCACTTAAGGTTGAAGATCAAATAAATATGATTACATCTTAATGCACTACTTATGCATACAATTATAAACACACGTTGCATTAAAGATGATGAACTAAAATCATATTTCATAATGTAGTCATGCCACATTTTTCTAACTCCATTTCTAAATTACAATGGAATTAAAAGGAAAATTATTTGATTTCGAAAATTTATTGGTTATAGTTTGAATTTAAATTACTGCATTATTCTGAGGTGACATGATAAGTTGGTAACTGACTGTACTTAAAAGGTCTTTATCAAATATTTTTTTGAAGTGTGAAAAGAATTTAGAATTAGGCTCCAGATTAATCACTTTCTCATAATCATGTTTCAAATGGACCAATCGTACCAATTGCAATATACTTTTAATTACGTGTACATGGTCATCTACACCTACAAAAGGTAAATCCGATGTAAAATTTAGTCTTTGCTTTTATTTCAAAATTACGAATTAGGGGGTGTATCTATAAATCATCTTGAAGTGAAATGTCAAGTGATTGCAATAAGGGCCATTCAACCCTGAACCACCCCCCCCCCCCCAAAAAAAAAAATGAAAAAAATAACGAAAAAAAAATGGAAAAATAAATAAATGAAAGTTACAAATCTGTTTGTTTCCCCTTTGAATAATATGTTAGCTCTTTCTTTTGACCCAAACTTTGACATTCAATTTCCAGCTCAGAAATAGCATTCCTGACATTTAGAATAAATGTAATTGCCATTATGTAAATTAGCAATAAATCTCGAAAGAAATTAATTAATTAAACTTTTATGTTTAAATGATAATAAATATAAAAATACTTCGATCCTTAATGACTCCGTTACTTGACACGTAATAAGCAATGTAACTGATGAGCTTCCTTGGACAACCTGCATTATAAAAACAAAAAGAAAGGACAAACAAAAATTAAACTTCTTGTAGACTGTGGACTGGATTTTAAAGAAGGGAACAAAAATGGGTACATCTATCCAGGGGCGGATCCAGGATTATGTATAATAAGGGGGGGGGGGGGGGGGGGGGGGGGGGGGGGGGGGAGGAGGGGCATACAAATGCTGGATTGTCAACTTTGGGAAACTGCTAGGAGGGAGATCCGTATATTGTCTGGTCTTGCCAGCCCTCCAAATATCGCTCAGTGGGGGGAGGGGGAGGGGGTTATAGGGTCCTGTTTCCCTCCATAAATATCTGACACGAAAACTAAACAAGAACAAAAACAAAAACAAAAAAGGTTTTCCGTTCTAAAAGGGGGGCACAATGCATACTGTTGTTTGAAAGGGGGGCACGGGCCGGGATTGTTCCCCCCTAAAAAAAAAACAACAAACAAAGAAACAAAAAAAAACAAAAAAAAACCCCCACCACTACATTTGTTCTTCCTTCTTAATGATAGAAATGTAAATCTAAGTTTAAATCATTTAACAGACGTACATATTTTCATCTTCCATTCCAAATTTGATCCTAGACCAAGACATTTAGTAAACTTTAAAACGGCTAAATCAAAATAATTTACTGGACTTTAGAATTTTGATTTTGACTGCACAGACTATGTCGGTAGAAATCTAAGTGTATTAATAATAAGATCTAATCTTACAGAGCTACTACTAAGACTAAGCAATGGAATATTGAAATTTACACCAATTATGTGGGCTTAGAGGTCTACATTTTCAAAAAACAATTTACCTTTCCAGTTCAACTTGGGTTTCCTGCAGGCTGCAGTGAGTGGATGACAATAATCTACAGCCCAGCCCCAGGTAGGGTCTATCAGTTTTTAGTATCACGATATTGAATGATCTGGTCCTGGTCCCCCTGTGTTTCTCTACTTCGGTCCAAGGCAATAGCTCTGCAATCAAAAGAGAACAAGAGGTTAGTAGTAATTAAAAGCATGCCACATATCTACTGTTTAAATTAATAATATTACTCGCACATGAAGGCCCTATGTACTCTCTCGTCTCAGTGACAGTGGTGACTCGTCATGGTTGTCACTACAGAGTACAGTAGGCCTACACAAAATAAATTGGGACAGCTCTCAGTAGCAGCATAAGGTTATACTGACTGTATATAATAAAGAACATTTTAATCTGGTCCAGCATGATTCAGGACATTATCATTCAAATTCTAAATTGATCTTTCTAGACCCTCCTTAAACAAAGTTCAAGGCGAGGCCGAGGGCCTAACTCGAACTCTAAGTCTAAGGTAGGCCTAGATCCAGGCTATCGTAGCCGTATGCAAAGCGCAGTTAGCCGGCCAGGATCGGCGCACCCAAAACTAACAGACCGCTGGGCAAGATCTTACCCAGCGCGGCCCAGCTCCCCAGAGTGAGGATCTTGCGCATTCAGTGTCATGATCAATCTTGAACAGGTCCACATCTACCGCAGATTGTCGGTAATGAAGCCATGCACTTTACTTTTTAGGCTTGAGCACTATCATAATATACAGATCTTCGGAAAATATCTGATCTTCTCGAAAAATATTACAAGTAGACTATTCAAAATGACCGTTTTAGAGTTCAATCAAAGATAATAATTTTGTTTTGTCATGCATGAGAAGGGGGACTGGGTGGGATGTGGGATAATACGTTTTGTACAGTGAACTCACTAGCAGCCACGACGAACACATCCCAATTATTAAGAGGAATGTTAAACAAAATACATATTTACTTACATTTCATGGCATCATACGGCATTACTTTGATGAGAATGTCCACCGGTGAATTTTCTGCTTTTGTGAGACTTACAAGACAAACTCTTTCTAAAAAAGAAAATTCTCAAAAACAAAGTTTTTTTGAGATTTGTGTTGAAATGGCACAAAAGTAGCACTACCCGCACGGCCGTCATTTTCCCTATTTCGTGTCCAAATCGTAGGGAATTGTGGGAATGAAAAAATGAATTATGTATGATCTTATACATAAAACATTATGTTAATATGAGCAACTAACCAATCATCGAACAGTATTTGATGAGTTTTTGACGTCATTCCTCATGAATAAACATTTATTGAAATTGACCCTCCTAGCTCACTGTTCAAATTGGCCAAAGCTCCCACAATGCATCCAATGCAAAGCCTATGGAATGTCAAAGGTCAGATTTTAGCTGGCCCTCTAGCCCTCCTTCGGAGGGCATACTGTGTATGATCGAATCTCTTTGAAGGCGAAATTTTTTCGGGTGACGCGATTTGTGGGGATATCGCGTTGAATGGGCTACAGCCAAGCCCCTAAAGCGGCCGCCATTACGCTGTAACATTTGGGCACGATTTGAACGCGCCCGAAGCCCCCGATGCATTATTCATTTTGTACGATGCTCCCCTACAGTGTATATGCTTTACACACAGGTAAAATATAAATGTGGATCAGTGTCGCGCATGCGCATTAAGAAAGGTCAAATCCGCCTAATCTATTCATGTATGCTAATGTATTCATCACTTGGCTAATGACGGCGCATCGATAATTGACGAATGGGCGTCATTCATATGGTGTCATTAAATCTTTATGATAATTAGGTCCCAACATTTGATCAGTCAGCACAAAAGGGTTAACGTCGTTCCACTTAAATAACGTTACTTGGTCGAGTTCAATGAGTTGTATACCGTAGTTATGAAGAAGATAAATACATGTTGTTCACATTAAATTTATCACATCTCATGAATTAAGAGAAAAAACTTTTACATTCATAATAAGTAATTTTTCAAATTACTTTTTAATAAATGTACTATCTTTGACCAGTAGGATAATGTTATAAAAAAAAAAGGGGGGGGGGGAGGGGGAGTGTGTATAATAATTGAAGGCCAAATTAAGGTAAGAATAAAATATCAGCCGGTGTAGAAGAGGTATCCTTTGATTTTTCTTGAGGGGCAACTTTCGCATTGATACCAATTTGTGAATCTTATAATTGTACCTTTCAAAGAGAATTATGAACCTTCAAAATTCGGCCATTTTAGTTGACCCGAAAACTATTACATTTTGATTCTTTACTTTCTTTCCCTCTTTCTCACCCCCCCCCCCCCCCCCACTAGCATACCTGGGGTGGGGGTGGGCAAGGGGACAGACTGCCTCCTAACAGCTTTTGACCCCCCCCCCCCTCTATTTTTTTTGAAAGACAAGTATAAGCCTATTTAAGTGTGCCACCCCTTTCTTTTATAACATATAACCTTTTTTGAAATTCATATTTTGCTTGTCAGAGAATTATGGAGGAAAACTGGACCTCATCAAATCTGGTAACCCCCGCCCCACCCCCCGAATTTTGGAGGAGGAAAAAAAATTCTCGAAGGGCTAGCTAAAAAAAATTCCCCTCCCCCATTTTCATCAAATCTTCTTTCACCTTTCCTCATCTTTTTTCTTCCCTCCCCTTTCTCTCTCTCCCTCTCTCTCTCATACACACACCTCGATCACACGTCCTGGTTCATTTTGGAGGGGAAAACAATCTTGGAGGGCTGGCTAACCCCCCCCCCCCCCAAAAAAAAAAAAAAAAAAAAATCATAAAATCTTCTATTTCACCTTTTCTCATCTTTTTTTCTTCCCTCTCTCTCTCTCTCTCTTTTATCTCTCTCTCTCTCTCTCTCTCTCTCTCATACGCACCTCGATCACACACCATCCCCATATGGTTCATGTCATTGATACAACGTGAGAGGACCTTTATCATGTTCACATGCAAATTTTCAATAACAATTATCTTTCTTACAATCAAGATTTAAGGTGCAATTTTATGCACACGTCAATTCGGGAATAGTTAGATTTTCTCACTTTTTAATGAATATTTTTGTACATGCGGAAATGATAAAAGTCTTTAGAGATGTTTAGACATTGTATTACTTCTTAAATAAACCCATCATTTATCTGCAGTCATACTCTTTCATGAGTTCTATTACAACTGACTTGTCATGGTCAAATAATATCATTCTTTTCTTGACAGTAGTACAAATATGTACATGCATTAAAAAAATGAATTTCAATATAAATGAATCATATATTATTAATTTCAATCCCTATTCAAGAGGTAAATTATTGAATTTACACTGGAGAAATAGATACTATTAACTTTTTACCACTACACCCCACAAAAGAAGAAATAATAAAAGAAATAAATGACCATCTAATTTCCATGTTCAATGTGAGTCTTTAAACGAAGAACCTTGATGGGAGGAATTTTAATTTGTAAACAATTTTTTAGGCATTTTACTCCCAGTGTTAAAGATCGTATGCTCGAATTAAAAATTAGAAATTAAAATTCCTCCCATCAAGCTTCTTCGTTTACTAACCATTGTCTACGGCGGACTGTTGAATATTAATGGGTCAGAAAGAAGAGGATCTTGGGTATTTGATTCCAGTTCATCGTGACTTGGCCGTGAACCAGAATAGCCTGGTGGTTAAGTCGCTGCCCGGAAAGCAGTAGATGACAGGTTCGAATCCCGCTGGTTCCAATTTTTTCTGACTTGTGTTTTTCATTACAGATCGAGCATACGATCTTTAAGACTGGGAGTAAAATGCCTACAAATTTGTTTACAAATGTGAGTCTTGTTGACACTTCTAAGAAATATAAATCAAATGATTCATCTTCCTTTTAGTTGGTACATGTATATTGCATATTAATAGTATTAAAAGTCTAACTAAAAAAAGGGGGGGGGGCGGGAGAAACACACACATAGATCTAATTCTATAGTTTGAATCTAAATAACAGGGATGCCAATTAGAATTGATAAAAAAGTGGGAAAATCATCTAGAATGGGCCCTTGGGTACTACATAAACAGTGGTTTTATATGGCTGAAATTATGTTGAAAAAGTAGGAATTGCTACTTTTGTCTGAACAGTGGCATCCCTGAAATAAAGTGTTGAATAGTATGGATTTTCTCTGAAGATCAATAATAGAATAGTAATTAAATTAGCACAAATTCACAGAATCAGTTAATTATTATTATTAATTTGTTATACATGGTGAGAAGATTTAATAAAGGAGATGCCAAGTGGCTGTGGCAGTGCTTATCTTTATTTCATTAGGGGCCATGTAATGTCACTAGGCCACATAGAAGAGGAAGACCTCCTCACAATAACGAGCTACTACACAAAATGGCTGCATGTGACTGCAACATTTGACATGGGGAGGGGGTGGGTAAGATGGTTAAGATATAATTGAAGAACTTTAACAGGGACCGCGGAACCGTAGGGGGGGGGGGGGGCCTGCAGCCCCCCACCTTTTTCAGTAAACACGTGCAAACGTACGGCAGTGCAAAAAATGTGGTAATACACGCAGCCCCCCCCCCCCACTAAGCCCCTCCACTTTCCAAGACGTTCCGCGGCGCCCGTTTAAAACTCCTCTTCCGCCATTCTAATGATGCATATTAGACTGGAATCCAGGTATGATTTCAATATGAAGAAATTTAGATGTTTATCAAAGCAGGGGTCTATTTCACTGAAGAGTTGAAGTAGAAATCCATGTCTGTTGAAAGAAAAGAGGAAAGAGTTTAGAAAATAGCATCCATTGTGTATTTTATAATTTAGCAAGCAACAATTAGAATTTGCAAAAAGACTGAAATTTAGAGTTTCCTATTAATAGTTAACATCGACTCTTTAAATGATATTAATATAATAATAAGTGGGAATTCTCAAAAGTATTTAAAGAGGAAAAAAAATTTTCCAGTTGGACAGATAAAATTTTCAAGGCTATTCAAAAGAAACTAAATTAGTAAAGTCACAAGAAAATGGCTTCTTAAACCAAAAAGTGTGTACCTTGATTGTATTGAGGTACCAATAACAACCAGGGGCGTTGATTATGGGGTGGTAAGTGGGCAGTAGGAGGGCAAATAATATAGTTTTGCCCCCCCCCAAAAAAAATAATTATATTTCCCTGACTCATGTTACCTTGGAGAAGCTGGCAATTAAGAGGCATTGAAAAAATCATGAAGGGTGCTATTAGGCTGTTTTGCCCCCCCCCCCCCCCCCCTCCGAAAAACACATTGACGCCCCTGAAGGCTGATAGCAATCTTACTCTTAAAGCATATGCCTACCATGCAAAACTGAAGCAGCTAAGTAGTAATTGTTCCTCTGAATCCTCTCAGAATTTGTCTTCATTCTCAGTAGGTAAGCATTCCTCTTCATCATCATCATCATCTGTTGTAGAATAGATGAGGTAGAGAAGCATTACCCTGTATTAAGAAAAAAAATCACACAAACACTCATCCTCACCCTCTTCATCTTTTCAAAGAGGAGACTAACTACAATAGATTTATGGACTGTAATCAATAGTGTCATATTTGGCCCTAATATTACTACTACTACTAACAATAATAATGATCATAATGATAACAATAATAACGAAAATAATAATATCATCAATAACATACATTCACCCATCTTATTTTTGTTTCTGTTTGCAGGAATTAATGAAATGTTAAATGTAATAATTAAGGGGACTAAAATTTGTATTTATGACACCCCACTGAACATCCCTTAAATATATCATAATTGATATTTAAAGACACTAAACAGCTAATTTCATATTACACTGAAAACAGATCTCAGTGGTGGATAAAGGAAAATGACAAATTAATTGTCCATTCCTCAGAAAAAAAGAAAAAAAAATTGTTTTGGTTGGACAATGTTAACTAAAAATGCCACTCTTTATTGTGAACACATCATCACCCCCCCCCCCACCCCTCCCTCCCCAGTTAACTGATCCTGGATCCACTACCACCACCAGACCTAGTCTATAATTTTTAGCTGTAATAGGTATAGGTCTAACTAGTTAGGTCTAGTCCCTAGCCCAGGGATGCTGCCACGAACGCTATGCGTTCAGGCTGCCGCAGTAAGGTCTAGACTTACCCGTTTATTTCTCATGTCTCATCAAGTAGGACTTTCCACTTCATCCGGCACCTCCAACAGTTGTTAAGTTATGTAAGGAGACCTAGCCTAGTAGATCTTCAAGTAGATCAGCCACAGGTTAGTTCCTTGCCATGTTTATCTGATGGAAATCAAAGTCAACATGAATGAGACTAATGAATGCAATACTGAAACAAAGGCCATCCAGCTATTTAATACTCAGGGGAGATTTATTACCTCTTTAAAAAGGCCTTTGATTCTGGTCTATAATCAACACTAATTTATGTACCCCCTTCTCTCTCTCTCTCTCTTGAAATGTAAAAAATATAAAACCTCATCACCATGATGCTAGCCTAGACAGAAATTTCTCTCTCGTTCGGTCTAGATCATTAGATGCTTGCCTTACTGCGGTAGCCCGAACACGTAGTGTTCGGGCTGCGCTTCGCAGTCCTTTGATCGCATGGATGTCACATAATTACAAGGTCGTTTGTCAAAATGATAGCCATGAAACATGAAATCAGTAATCAGTTGATTTTAGGCTATTTTAGGTACTTACAATACTTTACGATTGACTGTCGTCTTTCTTTTCAATGAGGATGATACAAAAAAGGCATATTTATCTCCAAGAGCCTGTAGTAAAAACTTCCGAAGGTCGGTGTTTTGCTTGCAATGCGCATGCGTCAGCAGCTCCAATTATAATACAGACAAGAAGGGAGGATTATGAATATTCATTAGACGAGCTTGAGCTTGAGCGCTAGATCTATACGCTAGCGATCGGCGGATTACAGTGGGTATATGAATATTCATTATTCCATTGACGAAAACTATGCCGTCATTGTAATAAACATTCATAGGCGCATGCGCAAGTGCCTATTTTCAATTTGGCTTTAACAACATGGCGAATGGGACTGGTTTCGAAAATTGAGAGTAAAAAGTGACATTCATCGATTCTACACATTTTTTAGGAAAAGCTGATTTGCGTAAAGTCTGTTTAGGTAAGTGGCATCGTATATATGATACTTTAATTAAAAAATAATAATTACATGGCCATTTTTTAAATGGTCATTTGAACATTGGTAGATTGTGAGACCCACCGAATCGTACTGGTTTCACTCAGGACGCTGCCACTTCGTGGCAGCGTCCCGGGGCAAGATGCTTGCCTAGCCAGCCTTGGCTTTGGCCTTGGCTCAACTTTAGAAGAAAAAAGTGGGCCAAAGCTCATCTAACATTAGTACACCTAAGCAAATTAACTTTTACTAAGAACCACTACGTTAAAATTACAACCCTGCATTACCAAACTCTGTACATGTACACAAAGTAAACCTTGACCTGGACTGGTTGGTCTCTGGAAAATACTAGTATCAACATGAAACCCCCTCTTCATTCTCAAAAAAAAAATCCTGACAAGAACAGCCTACGCTACAGAATCAATTAATTAGAAAGGGTCTCACCTGGGCCCTTTGTCTTTCAGAATATAACGGGGTCTATGCGTCTACATCTAACTTAGATAACCAAATCATCGAAATACAGACTAAGTTCGATCTATTTCGAGGTTTACGAAATCTGTCAGCCATTGGCATTGACATCAATCAATAGATCATCTATCGAAGCGTATCTAGATAGTCCCGCCCGAAAGTCCGGGTAAGCCGTCACGAGTGACAGGGTGGTAAGGGGAATCGAGCTGCAACATTTAGCTCATGACGATGAAAATTGAATTGAAAGTTCGAGAGTAGATTACACATTGTTTCATGACATACAGCTCTGTAGAATTCCTTCAAAATGTAGAGAAATTGAAACAGATTACTCACAATGGCAGAACTTGTTATAAATATAATCTAATTTTCGAAAATTAAGCATAAATACAGGTGTACTCACCTCTAAACTTTCCACAACTTTTTTTACTTTGTGCGGGTGACGTCAAATTCACAGCGGAAGTGACGAAGAGAGGTCAAATCGTCCCTTTTCAATCACATTCATATTCATAAGGTCCGGTCCAATCAAAGTTTGATAAATCGAGTATGCAAAACAAAAATGAATAATGCATAAGGAGTTTCTCGATACTTTTCGATATTTTCTTGGTATCGGGGGCTTCGGGAAAATGAAATGTTACCAAATGGGCGTGGCCGAATCAGGGCCGAATACGCTTAGCCTGAATGGTGACGCTACAGCTTATATGCAAATGAGGGAAATCCGCGGGTGCTACCTTTCCGTCTATAAGTTTTAATTTGTCTATGGCTACAGCGCAATCAGCGGGTGTCGCGTTCAGTGAGAGTTGCGGTTGACAAAAAACGGCCTGAATCTGGGTACTCTCCACCACGTCTAATCGCTACTTCCGTAAATTCATCCTCAAATTCGCAACGCAGAATCTGCATTTTTCGACGTGATTCCGGTGATTCCAGCGCGCACTACACGTCTCATTTTCTTCAGGCTACGGGCTAGGCTGCGCTGAAGCTGAAGTGCCGGGGCGAATTTACCCGTGATCCGTTAACCAGAAAACCTCCAGAGTCCAGAGGTAGCTGATCTGCAGCTGACTGATTTGAATCAAATCAGATGAAGTGTAAGTTAGAGTTGTGCAGCTCACCATATTCTACTACTAAGTTAGTACTAGGGACACCAACACAAAAAACTAATCCGATCGTTTATGAAGGTCAAAAAGGGGTTTAAAACTTTAATTAAATGAAAGGCAGTGTCAATAAATAACTAAGTAGCCTACAGTTACCATGGTTACCACGGTAAATAACTTGCTGCTGTGAATAGTATTAATACATGGTTGGGAGTGTGTTGGTGCGATCTGGCAACACAAAGGCAAAGCAAGGTTTTTATGGCATTATCGTGAAATAGTCCCCGCTTCAAAAAAATCTAAGTTTTTTTAGGATTAGGATTAGGGTTAAGTTAGGGTTTAGGATTAACTTTAGGGTTAGGGTTTAGGGTTAGGGTTAGGGTTTAGGATTAGGATTAGGGTTAGGGTAGGGTTTTACTGCGGCAGCCCGAACACGTAGTGTTCGGGCTGCGCTTCGCAGTCCTTTGATCGCATGGATGTCACATAATTACAAGGTCGTTTGTCAAAATGATAGCCATGAAACATGAAATCAGTTGATTTTAGGCTATTTTAGGTACTTACAATACTTTACGATTGACTGTCGTCTTTCTTTTCAATGAGGATGATACAAAAAAGGCATATTTATCTCCAAGAGCCTGTAGTAAAAACTTCCGAAGGTCGGTGTTTTGCTTGCAATGCGCATGCGTCAGCAGCTCCAATTATAATACAGACAAGAAGGGAGGATTATGAATATTCATTAAGACGAGCTTGAGCGAGAGCGCTAGATCTATACGCTAGCGATCGGCGGATTACAGTGGGTATATGAATATTCATTATTCCATTGACGAAAACTATGCCGTCATTGTAATAAACATTCATAGGCGCATGCGCAAGTGCCTATTTTCAATTTGGCTTTAACAACATGGCGAATGGGACTGGTTTCGAAAATTGAGAGTAAAAAGTGACATTCATCGATTCTACACATTTTTTAGGAAAAGCTGATTTGCGTAAAGTCTGTTTAGGTAAGTGGCATCGTATATATGATACTTTAATTAAAAAATAATAATTACATGGCCATTTTTTAAATGGTCATTTGAACATTGGTAGATTGTGAGACCCACCGAATCGTACTGGTTTCACTCAGGACGCTGCCACTTCGTGGCAGCGTCCCGGGGCTAGGGTAGGGTTTAGGGTTAGGGTATGGTGGGGACTATATCACGATTATGCCGTCTTTATCGTGGTGTACTAGGTTAGGCACGCTCATCCAACACGAGAGGGCGCATTCTCCGTGTTCATTTCTGCTGTACAAAAGTTGCGACACGCTAGATCGGTCACCTGTCCATTCGCTTTCATGCACACCCCCTTCAAAGTTCCCATTCTAGGGGCTTTTATATAAATCAATGGTTAAAAGAAATATGACATCATTTTCCTTGCGACTTCAGCTTTACAATGCAAGTATTTTTCGCCGACGACGACATCATAATCCATACGCAAATTGCGTTTGAATATGTCTATAAGTACCACTTTTGCTTCAATTTGTCCGATTTCGTGAATATAATTTAAGTATCAGACACATTACATCAAAAGTACATATTCTACTATAAAATTTAAATTGTAAGGATTGATTTGATACCAAATTCGTGACGGTTCTTTCTGCCACTAACTGCCAAGACGGCTTGAAAAAATCCTTGTCAGCCAGTTTCGCGGTGAATTTTCCAACATGTAGTCCCGTATATTGACGAATTTGAACCGAATGCAACACGCGCATGCGCACTGATCAGCTGATCTCTCGGACATTAAAAATGCCGACAAATTTGCCCTGACTGCCCATTGGCGAGGTTGTCGCATATAAAAAATCATAACTATAGTTATATTAAATTTTACGTCTAGATCAATACATTTTCATGTTCTGTGACAAAATCTCTTCAATTTAAGGTAAGTTTCACTATATTTTCATGAGCATTAAAAAATATGTGAGCGTGCCTAACGTAGGTTTGACACAACGATAAAAACCTGCGTATTCTGGTATTGCCCTAACGCACGAACTCACAACACAACCATGTATTATTAAACGGGTCGGCAATATGAATTATGAAGTGTATAATTAAAAATGGTTACGAACCCCATAGAATCGCCAAGAGTCGCACAGTCATGGAGGCTGCCATTTGCTTTCCTGGATGACGTCACAGATGCGCAGCAAACAAAAGTCATCCGCGTTTCAGTGCGCGCATGTAATCCCTGCGCTAAAATGACAATTAAACTATGCGATTTCATTGCGTTTTAAGTTTGCACGCACCAGAGGTATGCGTATGCGTAACTCCAGGGACGATTTAACGATTGTTTCGATGAAAAAAATGGAATTTCCTCGCCGAGCCGATCTTTTCCCCGTACTGTACCGTCGATTCAAATGACTCGATCGCGCTGTGTGATCGAGTCAGCAACGGTATACGGTATATTGCACACAGTGCGATCGAGTCAATTCCATTTTTTTCATCGAAACAATCGTAAAATCGTAAAATCAAAGAGCCTGCTAGATAGTTACAGTAATTCTCTTGAAGTGTAAGTACAAATTTCTATCTTACCTGCCGAAATTTAGCGATGCGATTAGCCATAAAATGGACGAGGTCGACTTTGGATATTTGTAGCTCAAAGCCTAGATGGAGTAGGAGCCATTTTTTACTTGCACTGGGAGCACTTTTATATGATGTATATATATGTACATACACCAAAAACCCCACTGACACTTTGAGGATCAGCATTGCAACATGGCACACTAGTTTTTTAGCACTGCACAAAGTACGAAAATACTCTACCCAGAGGTGTGTTCTTCACCCGGAAGAAGAAGAAGAAGAGTCTCCGATATCAGCCGTGTGCCTCTACTGTTCGTTAGCTAACGAACGAGCTAACGAACGAGAGACAGAATTTTCGGTCTACATGTATATAAACCCCAGGGCACTCATAGCTATATACGTGTGTAGAATCTAAGCAGTCATACACCTCAACTTTTTCAAACACCACTGCACAAAAGTCACCAACATTCACTCAAAATCGGCATTTAATTTTCAAAAACCGACCCGAACATATCCAAGAAATACAATAAATTCAACTCACTGATGTTGGAAGAGATAATTCCAAAAATGAAATCAGTAATTTACTGTCGATTCTCGCGAAACGCGCTATCAGAGTCACTGTGTACATTTCCTGGTCGCCGCGGGCGCTGACATCTCCCCAAAAGAATTTTGTCGTTAACAATTCGGTCGCGATTTTCTGTGTGCGCAATCGTAATGACAATGGTTGACAATGCCAATGGCAATGTCAATGACAATGATTTTTATTTCTGACGTCCCCTCCTGGGGGCATGGAAGAAATACAAACAGGTTATAATAAGACAGCAATATTTGGCATAAGAAAAATACAAAACAAGAAACAAAAACATGAGAATACATACTGGGAATATAAATGAACATATGTACAGGCTACAATTGTCACAAAATGTATATTGGCCAACCTACACCCAGAGGGTAGCAAAACTACACGCACCCCTCTGAGCACCTGTGGGCGCAATCCAACAAAATGTGAGGTAATGTTCTAATACAAGACTATAACTTCTAAAATCAACAACATTACAGATGACATTTATTTAAAACTTGGACATAATTAATTTACAGAACTTTGAAAGGTTTTTCAAGTCTTTGGTATTTCTCATATAAACAACTTGAACATTTTAAAAACATTTGGCCTGACAAGATAATACCCTTTAATTAAAACTTTCCTTTCGTTTTTAAGAACTGGACAATTAAGCACAAAATGAAACTCATCACCTGGCTCATGTGCATCACATTTATAAGGTACCTGGTTTGGGAGGTAACGACCATTAGCAACAGGCAATCTATGATTCCCACAACGATATTTACAGAGTTTAATCCTATCTGCAAAATTTAATTTCACCAAATAGTTCTCAAAACCAAAATCTTGTTGAAGATCCTATAATTCATGCATAAACGGTTTCTATTTACTTCAACACTCCATTCCTGTTTTGCAATATCATCTAATCTGAGACTTACAGTTGACTTAACCCACTTGACATCCAGAACAATATTTTCATCAGTCCACAGGTTAGACATCCCGCATTTATCCAAAATGTCTTTCACTTTTACAATCCATTGTGACTTATAAAGATCCCTATTATGAAGCTGACGTAAATGCCAATGAATCATACTAGATAATTTTGATTTTCCATGCCCACTCTGATGAATTCTAGCCCAAAAGTTTATCATACGCTTTTCAATTATATAATGCAGACTGACTCTTCCGAGTTGACCATATGCCATGCAATTCGCAGTTCCTCGACTAAGCCCAAGGAGGCTTTTTAAAAACTTCTTGTGAAAATATCTCAATACAATCTACATCACTAAAACCCCAAATTTCCTACTGTACAGTAAAATCGGTACCACCAGCTGATCAAACAGTTCACATTGAATATCCAGAGGCAAACTCAATACCTTGGCTTTACTTTTAAGATTATACATCGCTCTCCTAGCCTGGTTAACTTGCTTTTTCATAACTTTCTTGAAGGAACCGTTGTAATTAAAAGTGGTACCTAGATAAATATAATCATCTACAACTTCAAGAGGGTTATCACCAAACAAAAACAGGGGATATTTATGCACCCTCCCTCTCGAAAAAATAACAACTTTAGTCTTGCTTGTAGTAACAGAAAGTTTCAACAACTCACAATATTGATGAACAGCCGATGAAGCAGACTGAAATTCTTGAGCTGACTCTGCAAAGATTATGGTGTCGTCGGCATATAAAACATATAATCGTAAGAAAACTTCCACATCATCATTACTCAAGTGTTCCCATATTATTATTGCAATAATATTATGAAAAGAATATCCCTCTAGGCAAAATTAAAACAAACGAAGTAAACCCAGGATTCCTTGGATAACGAAAGGTTTATTGAAGTCAATACAAACACGCAACCGCCTCTATAAATTACATTTACGCAATCCAACTGACACTAACCTAAAGACATAACTTATCGCAATAAATTCACAAAATTACTGGTAATCCGAATCTGAATTTATGCAAATTCATTTAATTCACTTTTCACAAATATCGGCTCTGAACTCACCAGCAAAATTAACAGCCCTAACGCTCACTTTAATGACTATCTTTCCGAACAAAATTAAGAGTCTCTCTAATTAAACCCAACAAATCCCAGCTAAAAATATATTACCCAATCTCTTAACAGCTCAAAATCTCATGGTTTCGATAAAATAGTATGTCTCTTGTGCAAAACCTTTAACTCACATATTTAATCACTCGTTATCACAAGGTATTTTCCCTGATCTATTCAAAATAGCTAAAGTCAATCCAATTTTCAAAAAGACGATCCGCACAAAATAAGTAATTATCATCTCATTTCCTTACTTCCAAGTATATCCAAAGTCGTAGAAAAAAATGATTTATAACAGGTTACATACATTTATCAATAAACACAATATACTCAATTCAAATCAATATGGTTTGGGGAAAAATTACTCAACTGACCTAGCATTAATTCAAAGTTATGACAAAATTACAAATGCCGTAGCTAACAAAGAATGTGTTGTTGGTATATTCTGTGACTTTGTATGTAAAGCATTCGATATAAAGCTAAATCACGCTATCCTACTTTCCAAACTCAGTCATTATGGAATTTGAGGTCAACCACTCGTAGGGTTAAAACTAAAAGATTATTTAACAAACAGAAGACAATATGTTGCATTCAATGGATATGATTCTGACCCCCTTTTAGTTCAATGCGGTGTCCCTCAAAGCTCTTCTTTATGTCAATGGTATTATTAATACATTGTCCGTTCTTTCTTTTGTCTTATTTGCCGATGACACAGATATCCTTTGTTCTCACAAAGACCTTAATTCCTTAACCAATACTTTGAATTATGAAAATTAACACAGTATCAAACTGGTTTAAGTGCAATAAACTTTCTCTTAATATAAAGAAGACTCATTTCATGTATTTTAACATCATTTTCATAATACAGACACACCAATATATATTCAAGGGAAATCCAACCTTAATTGCTGTGAATGAAAGAGGACAAATCAGAGAAGCCGACTGCTGAAAGTTTGAACGAAATCGGACAAGCAGGAAGAAAGTTATGAATTTTGAAAGTTGTAATCACTGTACATATGGGAATTTCAAATTGGCCGTAAAGGTAATGTCATTGTGATGTAGCTGTGGACAACTCCCCCATTCGCTCCAACACACAAAATGACTAAAATGTCACTTTTTTTCAAAATATATTACTCAGTAGGATATTTTTCTTTCATCAGAACCTATATAACAATATGTTGTCTCCAATATATTTTGAGTATTGCCCCGTGGGTAAAAGCACCTCAAACACAACCGCAAATTAATGATATTTTTGTGTACGACAAACGGGAGAGTTTTCCACAAAAATGCCGCAATCGACTTACCAAATTGCCAATTTGAGATTCGCATAGATGTAGTGATCTCATTTTTCAAACATCCTTGTCCGATTTCTTCCAAACTTTCACCATCCTGTTTTTCTTATTTTTCTGCTTTCATACAAATTATCTTATTACCAAGGTTGGATTGCCCTTTGAAATTGATGATATGCCAGTAGAAAAGAAAACTAAGTCCAAGTTTTTGGGAGTAATTATAGATGAAACTTTGACTTGGAATAACCATCTATACCATGTAATAATGTGCATTTCTAAAAGCATTGGGATAATTTCCAAGGTAAAGTTTCTTCTACCCTGTGCAACCTTATTCCTATTATATAATATGCTAGTTCTCCCGTATATAAGATATTGTAACATTGCATGGGCTAATTGTGGTTCAACAAAAATCAATTCTATTTTTAAACTACAAAAGAGAGCTATACGTATTTGTACGGGATCGCATTTCTTAACTCACATTGACCCCTTATTCCATAAATTTAAAACGCTAACATTTTTTTACTTCAAGGAGCAGTCATTATGTTGAAGTACTAGGTGTTACAAAAAAGATTTCCCACTTTTGATCCTTAATAGAAAACTATATATCAAATAACACTGTCGTTGATATGAGTAATAGCTGAATAGTGTACAAATTAGTTGGAGGTGATTAAAGCATAAATAAGTTTCATTAAATCCATAATTAAAGGACAATTAACCCCACGTGATATTCTAGATGCACCTATTGTCTGCTACGTCTTTCCATGGAGGCTGCCATTTTGTGCATGACACGGATCATTAGGTACCATATGCATTGATAATAGCCTACCTTTACAACAGATACGTCGCTTTGTTCTGATTGTATTACGATTGTTATTGGCCATGGGCCTAGATAATTGACGACCCATGAGTTCTAATAGCCATCCTGTAAAGCAGATTCCTCGCTTTGTTTTGGTATTGTTACGATTGTCTCCGTCCTTGACGTCAATTCTCCGTCCTTGACGTATATTTTTTATGAACAAATTAAGACCTTTTAAAAAATATATAAAACTAAACTTACATTTCAGAATATGTGACTTTATCTAATATATATTTGTCCTCTAAAAATCAATTACAAGTTAACGATGAAGGAAATTTTACTTGGGATGAAAAATATGTTCGTGTACACATAAAGTAATGGCAGCCCCCTTATTATTGCTAGCAGACGATAACTTGGCTGGAAAATAGTGATTTATATCTATATCCTGTGTTTTTACATGAAATTGCATGTATCAAATAAGAGGCATATACTACACCATTCAAAATAAGCTAATTCATACGCTGAGGTTAATTTCCCTTTAATTTTAAAGTTAGGTTCCAGATTTTGGTCAAATTTTAACCCTCTGTACAAAACTTGAACTTTACACAGGAACCAGTGATGTGTATTTGAGTGTGTGCTTACAATGACCCTGAACAATGGACATGAATACCACCTTTTCAGAGCTCTGCTGACCAGGCAGATATTCTATTATCCTAAAATGTTAGAAGGAAGTATTGACCTAAAATTTTGCTGATTATATTGATGTTTTTACCTCTTCAGCTTTAGAAGTTGTGACAACTGCCAAAATTGATACAGCCCCACATAATGATGGTTCTGTGAGTGAACCCTAACACTAAAACCTAACCCTAACCCTAATCCTAAAAAACTTACAAAACTTTTTGAAGTGGGGCCTATTTTATTTGTTATTGTAACAAGCACCAGGTGGTAACAACATAATTAAGTCAATTTGCTATTCCAAGACCAAGGGCAGGCAATGAGCAATGTTATTATGACAATGTTCTTTTCTTGCTTAAATTTTGATGAGATTTTTGCCAAGTCTGCTGACTCTTCAGGATATCAGGAATGATGTGACAGTTATCACTACAGTCAATTCAAAATTATATACTGACCCACAATAAAAAGTACCCACGACTTTATAATGGTATATCATATTTATATTGACAGACACAGAATGATAATGAACCAGGGTGGAAAGATTGACCTTTTATTGAAACATTTCACTAATTTTGGAAGACAATGCTGTCTCTTGTCAGCGCCCATTACAGTGCAGAACACAACAAGTTGAAAAATGAAAGTCACAGATCAATAGCGTGTGTGGCCACAATAGCGTGTATGGCCACCATTGCATCTGCGACGCATACTGCGCACCAGTCTTTGAATGAAATCTTGTGGAATCCTGTTCCATTCATCTTGCAAAGTCTGGATCAGTTGTGCAGTATGCGTCGCAGATGCAATGCCTGTCTTGCAAACAAATCTTTCCACCCTGGCTCATTGTCATTCTGTGTATGTCAATATAAATATGATATACTATTATAAAGTTGTGAGTACTTTTTATTGTGGGTCAGTATATATCTTGCTCAGTTTTAAGTGAATTTGATCCGGGACATCATTCAAATTGATAAGAAAGATACGTATATCATTAAAATAGTCGGCCAAAATAAAAATCATGTAGAAGGTAGAATCTATAGAATCTATTTGACATGAAAGTTTGCATTGCACAGCAAAGACTCCTGTCAAATGGCTCTATCTTCTTGAGTTAACTTTGAAGTTTTGTAAGTAAAAGTATTTGCCAAATAAATAGAATGAGAATCTGGAATAATTACATGTATATCTAGATTCTAGACGTTATATTGTAATTTGTCGCCAAATAATGTAGTTATGACTGTGTTGTTTATTTTGCAAAATCCCAGCTTGGTTTTTTTTAAACTCGATCCTGCCTAGAAGGCCTGCACTAAAATTCTGCTGTTGACAGAGGAAAATTTTGTCGACAGCTCCAATTACATGGTGTTACCCTGAAAACTTTACCTACAATTCAGTTTCTCCACCATGAAAAATGTTGCTGATACTTCATTAAAAAAGGTCAAATTTTGTCTACATCAATTCAATGTCAAACTAAGTTTTCTGAAGTCACACATTTACTTATTATGCAAAATTAGAATTGTATTGAGGCTTGAGGCTAACAAATCTGAAACCAAAATTTCAAAGAATGCTCGTCATCAAGTTTTTACTTATACTTTTAGACCTACTTGACTTTATTGGCAGGTTCTCTACGAAGTTCAACAGTCTGTGATTACAATGGAAGGGGGTTTAGGCCAGGAGAGTGATACATTAAAGCAAGCCTCTCACATGTGGGCTATGTTAGATGAGATGGCTAACTCAGATCCTGCAGCTTATCAAAGATTTATCAAGAAGACAATGGAAGAGGGCAAGCAGAACATGGATCTAGCCAAGCCTTTTGCCTGTATGAAGACATCAATAATTGTATGTATGGCTCCTGTTTGTACACAAGATGTACCAACAGTAAAAGAAGTGAATTTTATGTTACATATTCAAGCTGTAATTAATCTACAGTTAACTTTGCATAAGTCGATTCTGTTGGGACCACAGAAAATAGTTTGACTTATGAAAAATTCAACTTAAATGTAAATACACGTTTTGCATAGTTTGGTAAAAAATATTTATTCGACTTAGGGAAAGTTCGCCTTATGCGACTTTGAGTTATGCAGAGTTAACTGTATTTGTGTGGGTTTTTATCAATCAAGGCAGAAATCAAGAAATACACTAAAGGAAAAAAGAAACTTATAAAAGTTCAAGAGATCACCAAATTAAATTCTCTGCATGGAAATGTACCAAATTTGGATATAATGTTGATTCAATGCATGGCTTTAAATGACAGTCAATAACAAAAAGTTTTCTTCAATGCCACAAAAGAAATGTGCACTGAAGCAAAGGACTCTCTAATCCCCAAGTCACAAAGACAAACTGCAGCCTTGTACACCATATGCATGTCAATGAATGAAACAAAAGAATTTCAAAAGGGATTTGCAAGTTCATATCCAAACAGATTAATAGCCAGTATGTCCACCTCTAGCTTGCTGGCAAGCTGTACACCGTCTTCGCATGCTTCCGATCAGATTCGCGATGGTAGCCTGGGGAACATTGTTCCATTCCTCTTGCAGTGCTGCAATGAGCGTCTCCCTATTGATGGGTTGATTGATGGGTTGACACACGTCGACCAAGCTCTTCCCAGAGATGTTCAATTGGGGAAAGGTCTGGTGAACGGGCGCACCATGGCAGAACATCAATATCCTCTTGCTCGAGGGGTGCAAATCCCTTTGAAATTCTTTTGTTTCATTCATTGACATGCATATGGTATACAAGGCTGCAGTTTGTCTTTGTGACTTGGGGATTAGAGAGTCCTTTGCTTCAGTGCACATTTCTTTTGTGGCATTGAAGAAAACTTTTTGTTATTGACTGTCATTTAAAGCCATGCATTGAATCAACATTATATCCAAATTTGGTACATTTCCATGCAGAGAATTTAATTTGGTGATCTCTTGAACTTTTATAAGTTTCTTTTTTCCTTTAGTGTATTTGAATACTTGCTTGATGTTAAGTTGTATGTCAACCAAACAAATAAAACAAAAGTAAGAGAGAGCAATTGTGACTTATTGATGTGATTTTTTCTTTTTGGCTTTATGCTATTTTTATTCAATGTACAACCGTGAATTTCGTACTCATTTTGCTTCCAGACAGTTGTTCATTTGTGGTGACTACATTATTCTTCCTTTACAGGGAAAGTCCACCCTGATTAAAATGGGTTTTAAAAGAAGCAGAAAAATTAAAGAAACAGATCAGTGAAGGTTTGAGGAAAAGACGATGAGAAATAAGAAAGTTATGAATTTTTAACGTAATCAATCAAACACAAATTGGCAACTCTGTGATGTATCTTGTGAGCTCCTCTCCCATTTTGCCCTGTACCCGAAATATCATTAATTTCCATTATGATTATCTCTTAAGAAAATATTCAATCATACATGCATATAAGATACAGTCACTGCTCATATGTTTTTACACAAAACCTGTAGTATGAAGAATATTATTCCTTAAAAAGATTTATAAGAAAATAAAAATTTATGAACTTTTCTGGACTGAGCAAATTGCCAGTTTGTATTTGATTGATTACAATTTCAAAAATTCATAACTTTATTTCTTATCGGATTTTGCTGAAACTTTCACTAATCTGTTTCTTTCATTTTTATTCATTTATTCAAATCAACTTAATACCAGGGTGGCCTTTCCCTTTAACATACATGTTTATGTCTCTGCCCCTTTCCTGTCTGTTTCTCCTACACTTGGTCTTATTATTGTCTTATTATATGCTCTTTTATTACACCCATTTAGAAACCAACAAAGTCTGTTTTGTATATCAACATGTGTAGCTGGAAGCAAATTCCCAAGCCTGCTACTGATTCAGACCCTATAGCAGTAGCCAGTGGACCACTGGAAAATGGCAAAGATGCTTCAGGTAACAGTCTAATGGTACAATTTAACAAGTTTTAAGGAAAATGACAAACATACATGTATGGCTCTGTTTTTTTTAGCTATGACCAAAAAGCTTAATGGCACTTTGAGACAGAGTTGTTGACTCGAGTCATGCGACTTGGACTTGAGTTGCAACTCCAGTCACTATTTTGCTTACTTGCGACTTAACTTGCTACATGCCCGAATGACTTGCGACTTGACTTGGACTTGCAACAAAATACTTGCGACTTGACTTGTACTTGCGACGAAATGCATGTGACTTGTCTTGAAATTTTGCATGTCAAGTACCGTAAACCAGGGCTCGACACTAGCGGTGGTCTGGAGGTCAAAGTCCACCAAAATGTTGTATTGGACCACCAAATTTGAAAAAAAAAACAAGGAAACGGTGGTCCCCTGGGGCCGAATTCTGAAAACTGTGTTAAATTTTATGTTAGTAAAACTCTGCCATGTAAAAGTTGGTCAGAAACTTCAAACAATTGACTTAAATTTCACTTTAATTGTAGCTCAAAGCTGAAACCTCAAACGACAATTTGATTTCTAGTAAAAGACATTTGTATTTAATTTGATTTTTTTGTTAGATTCCTGTTTCAAACAGTTGGTTTTAGTGTCGAAATATTGATTTTCTCTGAATACCCTTCCTTTCAAACACTATAAGTCATGTGACTCCCTTTTTTTTGTTTTTACAAGGTTTTTTTTATTCTTTTCTCTCAAACATAATTACAAATGAAGTTTAGCATTTCATACAAACTTACAAATAACTTTTTGACATAAACAAAATTACAGATAAAGTTTCACATTTCATACATACATATTAAAGTGCAAATAAATCTTCACATTAACATAACTGCAAGTAATAGTTTCACATTTCATACAAAATTATGTTTTTTTCATCAACAGAAATGCAATTAATTACTTACAAGTTATACCATGGCATAATAAATGATTGGCATAATAAATGATTGGCATAATAATACAGTAGTCAAGGGAAAATGATGTATATAATGTATACTTCTACTTCTGTCTCGAGAGAAAAGAATTATAAGGAAAAAAAGAAAAAGAAGAGAGAAAAGGAAAGTGGAGGGGAGGTGTTTTAATCCCCCCCCCCAAAAAAAAACCAACAGTTCAACAAACAAACAAAACAAAAACAATAGAGGCTTAAAAAACATTTTTTTTTCTTCTTCTTTCCTTCTTGAATAAACATCCAAGCTCCAGATAGGGATGACATGCATATTACCAATAATGTCTTTCCTCAGAACGATTCAGAACGAGCTATACGCAATGTTCTTTCTTTCTTTTTTTCTTCCCTCCCCTTCTCCTCTCTCACTCTCCTTCCTTCCGTTCTTCCTTTTCCCTCTGTCTTCCCCCTTTTTTCCCTTTTCCCTCTTTTCTCTTCTTTTTCAAAAGAGCTAAAAAATTTTAAAAAGGGAATAATTGAGAACATAATTATAAATCAGCAGACACTTTAGTATAGAAAAGGACCTGGAAGAAAACACAAAATCACATATTACCCATAAAATTGTGATGTATTCTTATCTCACTTTAGCTTAGTTCTTTCCATTTTTCTGTTAGACCGAAAAAAGAAAGGAAGGAATTTTCAGTTTATTCTCTATAGCTATAAAATTTATTACGTGTATGGATGTCTGTTACCAAATTTGAAGACCTGGGGGGTGTTTCATAAAGCTGTTCGTAAAGTCACGCATGACTTTACGAACGACTTGAATATGAAGTGCCAGATAGGATGCCCAAAGTTTTTCCTAATGTTTTTTAAAAATGTGACTGTATAACCTCAATTAAATTATGGCAAAATATGTACTTTGCATTAAAATGTTTGTTATATATTAAGAATGTTAATCTACATCTGCACAGTTAATTAGTTGATGCAGTTAAAAGTGATTGATCATCCCATTTGGCTTGTCATATTTAAGTCGTGCGTAAAGTCATGCGTAACTTTATGAACAGCTTTATGAAACACTATCACTATACTTCAAAACATATAAGTGTAGATAGTTACAAAGTCCGTCATTGTCCTTGTAGATCAATATATACGAAAACCTAAAAGTGAAGGCTTCACATGCAGTTTTCTCAAAGCTTCCAGATTTAATCAAGTTGCAATTCTTTATGTTCTCTGTCGGTATTTCTGTTACTCTTGCATTGATATTCTGATGCATGCAATTCTTATTAGCTTTACCAAATGCATCCTTGATATAATCAACATTGTCTATTTCTTCTTCGCATGTTTCAAAACTCACAATTTCGGTTCCTCTTCTGAATTTTGCACTCAATGCTGCACTTCCAAACATAGTTTTCAATAAAATAAATTTAAAGTCAAAGACCGTTTTAATCTCAAATTATAACGTTTTTCAAGCTAGTCTATTTCATAACACTTTCTTCCTCTTGCTCAAGCATTAATACTAACTCATTTTTCCTATGAGCTTACCACTTTTCACTGCTGACGTCACGCCTACCTCCGAGCTCGAGTTATCAAAAACTCCTAAACCTTCTTGAGGCCCCCGTTTTTCCACTGCTTCGGTCTGGCTCCTCCTACGGCTCCGTCAGCCCCGTCAGCCGTATGACCTCGGGGTGCTTGATCTGCGTTATGCCCGTCTGATAGCATACCGCGGCGATGGTCCTCCACGTCGGTGTCCATGGCGTCACTTTGCGATGGTTTTTGTTTCCTCTGCCTCCATTTGATCCGCTTTTTCCACAAAACGCTTCTGATCAGCCTTCCTCAAATGCTTTCCATTGACAAACAACTTTCCCAGCTCACTCCACAAAAAATCGCTAATTTTCCGATCCTTCTAGCTGCTTTAAAAGCAGGCATCTGCTGTTGCCTTTCCATGCAGATATAGCCTTTTGACAAGGCCTGCGGGCATGCGCGGTATACAGGCGGGTGGAATATTTTCCTTTACTTTTCGTACGTCACAGATCACGTGATCACAATGTCGCTTTGATGGGTTTTTTTAGGGGCGGGGCTTATGACTGTGTAAATCCACAAAAATGTACTTTTCAAATGATTATGAAATACAACTGAATGCATAAAAATGTGTGTGATAGATATTTTTGGCTCCTGATGACTCTTTCCTACGGAAAATGGGCAATTAATTTTCTTTTTTAGTAACCCTTTAACATCATGTAACGTCCGAAACAAAGCAATGTATACATTGTTTTCCATAACAAGCTAAACAGAATAAAGGTTTAAGGTAATTTTCTGACAGGTTTTAGTAACTGCAGTTGCTATTAGGTTCATATCTTGCAATTTTACATCACTTACATTTGTACATGTACATGTAAGTAAACCTTGGATAATTGTGTAGTTGATAGAGACAATTATGTGCTTAACTCCACATCTATGTTATGAATTATTGTTGGAGTATTTTACTACCAACAAGCATTGTGACAGACCAATGATACCAAAAGAAAAGCATTAAAAATTATGAAAGCTGTGATGTTAACATCACAGTTACAGATGGAAATCTTCAGACAGTGCACTCATTCCCAATTTTTTTGTGTGTATCTATCTTATATCATCACTTAGGTTTATTTAAAAAAAATTGACCTATGGAAAGTACATTCTACCATATGAAATAAAAACTTTTATTTGTCAAACCCAAAATTTAGGGCTATTTTTCACTTTCTGAAGCATAATTCTAAAAGATAACCAGTTATCATCGATACAGTTTGTAACAAATTAGTTAATTTAATATCACACTTATTATATGCTATAGTTTGGAGTAAAATTGTAAAAACTCATAATGTTCATGTCTGTTCAATAAATATATGAATAGTCTTGATACTACATGTAAAATACATAAATACATGTTTGAAGTGTGTAAACATAAGTTCATTTTAATTCGTTTTGGGGACATATTTGGTATAGTTTAATAAAACCAGAGCCATATCTGAGTTAAGTTATACTGACAGCAAAATAACCTTGAAGATAACAATAATTGAATAGAATGTTTCTTTCCAAATCTATTTTAAAAGAATAATGTCTGTTTTTGTCTCTGTGCAGAAGCTTTGGATATCTTGGGTCTTGAGTTTAGATTTGTTCCACTTCGTTTTATACTGCTTCACCTGAGATGCATTGCTGACGTATGTAATTCAGCAATAATCCATGTTTGTTTGAATATACATGTAATAAAGCTGCGAGGTACAAGTCCAGTATGGGCATAAGCAAAGCATGAACATGATCCTCTGATATGTAAATTAATTTCACACTTGCTAGAGGTAGGTGATACGTTAATAGATACTCTATTAATAATCTATGTCTTTACATCCTGTAACATGCCCTACAATAACATACCTCATTATCAAATGCTTTGCTTACAGGTGATTACAGTGTTTCCCGTCTAGCCTTCAACCCTTATGTTTTAGAGGAAAGCTTCACAAATGCTGTGGATCGGGACCTACTTATCAACCTAGGCATGGACTATGTAGAGAATCAACACAAAGTGAAACTTTCAAGGGCGTATAAAGAGTGCCAGGGTCTCAAGTTCAAAGGGGACATTGCATCATTGGCATCTGCAAAGCGGTTCTTCGGGAAGCGGGAGAAGACGGAGGAGGAAATCCTTCAAGAGAATCTTGCAGGGCTTAGCCCAGACTCTCTCCTGGGGAAGATCCACGAACTGTCGAATCAGGACCTAGAGCAGCCTGAACTGGAGGCCAGACTCCAAAATCTTGCTATGGGATCCACCAAGGATCCTGGTGAAGGTGGGAGCATGAAAAAGAGTGGAATCATTGAGGAAATCTCCAGCACCAAGGTGGAGTTGCCAGTGCCGCAGTACAGACTAGATTTACAGGATGGTGATGAGAAGGGCCCAAGGAGATTAGAACTGAGATTGGAGCTTCATGGTGTTCAGTCTGTTTCCCAGTGTGAGCTCGACATCTCAGAGGTAACATATCACAATCTATGAAACAAATTTTTTTTTTGAGATTGTTGATGGGAGAAAGTTTGTTTCAACACATTCAATTAATGTGTTTTTATGCCTCCACCCACCGAAGGTGGTGCCGGAGGCATAATGTTTTCGGGTTGTCTATCCGTCCGTCCGTCCCACTTTCTCGTTCTAGCTATACATGTAACTCACGAACCATTTGAGGTATGAACTTCAAACTTGGTGCTAGTATGTATCACCATAGGAAGCCGATCTGAATAGATTTTGGGGTACGTAGGTCAAAGGTCAAAGTCACAGAGGCCAGTTCCTGAAATTTGAGGTGTTAGCCTCGTTCTAGCGATAACTCAAGAACCATTTGAGGTATGAGCTTCAAACTTGGTACTAGTTTGTATCACCATAGAAAGACGATCTGATTAGATCTTGGGATATTTAGGTCAATATGAAATTGCAGGTTTTAGCCTTGTTTGACGTGATATTTCAAGAACCATTTGAATCCATTAACTTCAGACTTCAAACTAGTATGCATCACCATAGTGAGACAAACTGATGAGATTTTTGTTCATGTAGTTCAAAGGTGACAGGTCATAGAAGTCATGAAACAGGTGTATGTGAAATTAATTTTTTTTTACCTTTGTTATTACCATATCTCGACTATTTTGTATTCATGACTAGGAGGAGATAAAGTGATCAGACTTTGGGGTTATAAGGTGTAAGGTCGAGTGTCAAAGAGGTCAGTTAATATGCAATTAAATTTTTTTCTGGTTATCACAATATTTCAAGAACAGTTTGAGCCATTAACTGAATTTAGATGGAGGCATATATAAGAGACACAGTCGCATTAATCTTGTTTCATAATATTTTGTATTGTAGTTTTGGTCTATTCATTGTTATGATATCACTGGTTGACTAAATGCAGGAAATTTTATATATCAGAGATCGAAAAATCCTTAAGGTGAGGGAATGTTGAAATTTCTAAATACGGCAAGTTATACCTCAATAGAAAGCTACATGTAGGTTTTTGAGACCTGTAGGCTATCCACGAAATAGTGAGAGACAATTGAAAAATAAACTATTCCTATTTTTGTCTGTCCGAGCGTGAGACAGCTACAATTTCGGCTCTTTATACCCCCGCCAAACGAAGTTTGAAGGGGGTATATAGGAATCAGTCCACGGTTGGGCGGTCGGTCGGTCGGTCGGTCGGTCGGTCGGTCTGTCGGTCTGTTGCAAATCTTGCTGATCGAACTACTTTCTCAGTTTTCGACCAAAGCTCATGAAATTTGGTACACACATTGGTCTTGGTGGGAAGATGTGCAATACATATTTTTCAGATGAGTTGGAATCTGCGTTGCCATGGTAGCCGCATATTTGTGGCAGAAAATCAAGGAAACACTTTGCGGATTGAACTACTTCCTCAGTTTTTGACCGAAAGTCATGAAATTTGGTACACACATTGGTCTTACTGGGAAGATGTGTACAACATATTTTTTTGATGTGTCGGAAGCTGCGTTGCCATGGAAACGGCATATCTATGGCAGTAAATCAGGGAAAAATCTTGCGGATCGAACTACTTCCTCAGTTTTCGACCAAAAGACAAGAAATTTGGTACACACATTGGTCTTGGTGGGAAGATGTGCAAGACATATTTTTTTGATGTGTCGGAAGCTGCGTTGCCATGGAAACGGCATATCTATGGCAGTAAATCAGGGAAAAATCGTGCGGATCGAACTTATTTCCTCAGTTTTCGACCAAAAGTCAAGAAAGGCTGTTGTCACAGGGCGGGGGTATTAATCATCTTCTGTGATATTTCTAGTTTTTTGTGACGTAGATATGAGGGCACGTTATAGTGTTGGGGGGGATTAGGGTGCAGCAGTTTTGTCAGCAAATTTGAGAGTCGCACCCTAAAAATTTGTCGGCAAATTTGGGTGTCACCCCCTCCCCCCATTCAAAATGTTCTAGCGACGCCCCTGTGCACTGAGCATGGTGAGGGAGGCATTTCGTGAACACCTCATGAAAATGACTATGTTTTCCCCTATTGATATTGAGAAGGACCCTTTCCGCCTGTGTCTTGGTCCATAAATTAGTAATGACCACAGATGGCACAGAACATTCAAGAGATTATATCGGTAGTTAGTGCAATTTTGGTAACTCTATTGCCCATGCATACGCACTGGTCCGAGGCCTATGAACCAGTGAATGAAAGGTGTGCGTTTTGAACGAGGGGGGGGGGGGGGGGGGCACTCGAACCCAAAAGTGGTACATGTACATGTAGGTATGTGCCACTGGCAAGACAAAAACGGGGCAGGATGGTCTTCGCAACTATTAACATTTTGGAAAAAGTTTCTTTGGAACTGGATTACAATATAAATATGATGCTACAGAACTGGTTGTTATTGAAATATAGGATCATCGGAACTATGTGTGTCATGGCAAGTCTATGGTGTGTGTATTCATAAAGCGGCGTTAATTCGCATGTATGCGCTCATCATGAATGAAAACTGAATTCCCTGGTGTGGATTGGAACAAGATTGGAAGCAGTGGGGAATGCCCGGAGGAAGCACCTGAAATGAAACTCGTTTTCACCTTTTCACCAATAATGA
Source organism: Heliocidaris erythrogramma (assembly GCA_025617745.1). NCBI lineage: Eukaryota > Metazoa > Echinodermata > Echinoidea > Camarodonta > Echinometridae > Heliocidaris > Heliocidaris erythrogramma. The sequence continues at coordinate 22,685,366 of CM046861.1, read as the reverse complement.
TATTCTTCAAAATGGGGCGGGGCGGGCCAGGCCGGAACGACAGGGATGAAAAAAAAGTGGTACTTTGGAATGCTTTTCTCTTTTTATCTCAGCAAGAAAAAAATGGTATGCTTTGGAATGGAAATTTGAGTGTAAAAATGGGGGTCTTCTCTACAGCACATACCCACCGCACTCTATATACTGATTGCTGTATAATTATCTGTTTGTTTGCAGGACGAAGTCAAACTGTTTGTTGAGGACAAGTTTGACCTCAGCCTCCCACTTCCAGAATTAATCCTGGAGTCTGAAGCCAAAGCTAAGTTTAACAAGAAAACATCGGTCCTATCTGTGTCATTACCAACACAAAACCACACATGACACTAAGCCTTGGATTCATTGATTGGTGAGTTCAAAATCAGTAATATTTTCATTAAAAAATTGTAAATGAACTTACACTTACATGAACTTACACTTACATGTATTTCTCTCCAACAATGAGATGCTATAAAGGTGATTTGAACTTATTAGAACTTGATTCCAGAGCAATTGTCACCAGATCATGTACACTCCAATTGAAATGCAAAGGGTACCATCCACTCTACCATCCACTATAATAAAATAATTTGTCTACTGTGAAACTGCTAGATGCAACACAAAATTATGCTCAGCTACTTAACTGGCCATTCGATGGGTGAACTATTAAAGGAGAACAAATTGATACTATGACAAGATAACTCAGTTCCTACTTTATTTCTGTGCCTGTCCAATTCACAACAAACATAAAATATTTTGATTGGTCCTTTGTTATTTATTGCTACCCTCCTCTCATGTTAGAAAGTGCATTTCATTTGAGGCTCAAATTCCATTTTCCAAATCTTTAATATCTCATGAATGTAACTGTGGATTCTACCATTTCAGATACACAATAGCATTCTCTCTAGTTCTTTTTTTTTTTTGCTCACAGCTCACAGCAAAATGCTATGGAGCAGTGTCGTTATATGAGACCAGGGGCCTGTAACATAAAGAGATGCAATCAATCTTACGATAAATTGCAACTCCTCAGTACACGGTTTACCAGAGACTTAGATTGATTTAAATCTCTTTGTTACAGGCCCCTGATGTGTATTGGAAAATACTGACAAATATACATCATTAAAAATGTACAATAAATAGCTTGATCTCTTATCATTCTCCCTTTCCAGTATCTGTGTTATAACCATCAATATGAGAGAGGCGACTCCCTTCCTCCAGTCATGACTTACCGATGCCATGGAACATCCGGTATCTATACAGAAATGATGAACATGTTTGGTCCTGAGATGTCTTACTTTTTAAAATCCCGTTTAGTAAATGAAGAAAACAGATTACGCAATAGAGATATCAGCTCTCCATATTGCTTATAGGCTGTTAATATACTTGCCTCATGACATTGTGCTTCTAAAAAAGGCACATTTATGTGAATGATTAAAAAAAAACAGGAGAAAAAAACGAATAGGAAGAATACAGGAGCAAGGGGGAGGGAGAGGTACATGACAGGCCTAATCAAACGAATGACAATTTCATGGATTATTATTCCTACAGAGGATTTTAGAGCAAAAATATAAGTGTTATTGTGTTGAGACATTTCATAAACCTTGTCCCACTTAAAAAGTTTGTCAAGGCACTCTAATATTACAAATATTGGGCGCATAGCCTCGCAAATGCATATTCTCATCAAGATGGGCAAAATATTATTGTTGTTAGCAAAGTATGGAATGATATTTCCTCCAGCTATTTTGAGTGAAAGATATTATGGGTGGGGGGGGGGGGTGTCCCAAATTATTGATTATTTTTAGTGTCGCCATTAGTATTCTACTAATTTAAATTACCTTAGTTTTTTTACATTTAGTAATTTTTTTTTTGTGAATTTTGTTACTGATTGATGTAATGACAAAGATTCCTGGTCCACATTCAGAGTGTTTGCAATATTCTCTTGCAACTGAGATGATGCTTCTGACTATCAATCTTGTAAATATCATCATGCTCAGGCATTGCGTTTGTGAGAAAATCTATTTTGAATTATGCTGTATGTGAGCGCGAATTAGCATATTTTTACAATTAGGGCCCATTTTAGGGGCACCATTTCAAGGTCATAGTCAAATTAGAGTGTACAAATGTGACATATTCTTCAAGTACTCATTGGAGTCTATCAATAATGAAAATATCATCTTCAGGCTTTGGGTTTGTGAGATAATAAATTTTAAGAGTATGGTATAAAAGTCACAGGTGGGGGCAAATTAGCATTATTTAATGATTTTGGACCTTTTGGGGGCACCAATTCAAGATCATAGTAAAATTAGAGTGTACAAATGTGATATATTCTTCAATTACTCAGTTGAAACTATCAATATTGTAAATATCACTATGATCAGGCTTTGCGTTTGTGAGAAAATCAATTATGGAGTATGCTCTAAAGCTCACATGTGACCACATTTTAAGTGTATAATTGTTTTTTGTTGACTTTTTCAATTTCAAGATCATTCTCCTAAAAAACAAACTTACAGTAGTATATATTCTTTTAGCAGCTATAACATACTACCTGCACTGTTAATATCACTATGCTTGGCCTTTTTATCTTGAAGAAGTTAACATTTGAAATATGATCTTAAGCCCATATGTCAATTTTCGTTGATTTTGATGCGTTTATGACCATTTTCGACAGTGTACATTGGCCATTGAACGTTCCAGACGCAAAATTTGTTTGGTAACTCATTAAAATATAGGTAAATGCCTATCCATACACAAGAATTGGTGGTGTTCCCAGATCGGACTAAGGGTGATCCATGACCTTGAACTTGGCTTATTTTCAAAATATCCCAAATTTGAGGGCGCTCTTTAGCAAAACCGCTTGGACAAACGTGCTGATTTTTTTTAGGTTTGTTCAATTACTAAAAGTGAATATATAAATATTGGGTCCTAAGCTTATTTGATTTTGAAGCTATGAGCCTCCAAACATACACTTGAAATCACAGATTTTACAGTTCACGCCATTTTCGGTGACCTTGTACACGAAAACGAGAATCGTATTTGTGTCACGATTATTTTTTTTTGTAAAGGGCATAAAGTTCTCACAATATCCAGACAATGAGCTCTCTGTGTGAAGAATTTTGGCTACAGTTGTCAATCAAAAAAGCATAAATTTAATTAGCCTTATTGGTTTGTCCGTGCATTGGTTGCTAGGCGAGGCCATATCTTGCAAAATATTTTGGGGTTTTTCGTCAGACACTTGGGGGAACATTTGGTGCGAGTTTAAAGAAAATCAAAGGGGGTCGGGTGACAACTTGTCTGAAAATCCGTTGATTGGATGTGGATTGACCCATATGGCTAAAGTGTACATAACCAGTGCCACAGGGATAATATCGAAGAATTTTATACTGAAATCATACAATAAACCATACGAGACTCACTATATCTTGTGTAGCGATGGGTGGCCATTCTTTCTAACCACTTCTTACCCCCGCAGGGGGCGCTATTTAATCTTTTATAATGTAACATCTCCCCCGGGGCCACCAAAACGAGTTCCCCCGAGTGAAAGCCAAAATAGGCATAGATGTATTAAACAAACGGTAGAAACAATGAAGAAAAGACACTAAATACATATATACGAAGCACATAAGATACTATTAGCATAATTATAAAGATGGTACAAGAGGTAGAACAAGGACATGTACCTGCAAGTCAAATGAAAGCCCAAACGAGAGCAGTGTGGGTACACTGTAGAAAAAAAAATGGGTTGCAATTAACAACAGAATATCAGGATCATTGGCCAGACTCTCCCGACATCCATAATTGTAATACCAAACTGACCGACAATTTATTACCAAACAAACCTACCACCATACCAGAAGCAATACCATGGGGTGATCAGGCCCATAGGTAAGACAGTAGCAGGTAGACAGTTATACACCCCCCAAAAGGTATCGCTGTGACATTAACAGGTACATGTACATGTAGAAAAATACATACAGCAGATCATGTAAAGACATGAAAATATGCATCTAGGCCATTCTGGTTATAAGGAGTAGGGTACATACACATATGTGAAACTAATCCCTGACTGACACCAAATGAAAGAACCACATGTAGAAGTATCATCAAATACAAAATATATGTGAACACTATCAACAACACAAAACAACACAGAAATCAATAAAATCATTCTGAACCATTGGGCAAGTTTCAACAGGCTGCTGGTAAATACAAAAATGGAGGAGCAAAGAATATTGTACCATAACAATCTACATGGACAAATCCAGTGAATATACATCCTCTACAGTTTCGCTGGAATTACAGCGAATATACATCCTCTACAGTTTCGCTGGAATTACAGCGAATATACATCCTCTATAGTTTCGCTGGAATTACAGCGAATATACATCCTCTGTAGTTTTGCTGGAATTACAGCAAAAATGCATCCTCTACAGAATTATAAAGAAAATGTGTCCCCCATAATTTCGCTGGAATTGCAGCGAACATTAAGTGAAGTAACAACTACAGTTTTGCTGGAAATACAGCAAAAGAAAAGGACTGTTGTTTTGCTGGAATTATATGATGTCTAGTGGAGACAGGGAGGCTCCGGGAGCCTCCCTGTCTCCTCTAGACATCTTGTCTACTGGGGGTGACTCTTGATCTGGTGGTAACTCTTCACCAGGTGGTGCATTCTCGGATGCAGAAATCTCATCAATCGGGGGCAACTCCTCTGACAGCCCCTCTATTCTCACTGTTGCCATTTTGAGGCGGTTCACATTTTGAGGCGGTTCACATGTATATGTCCTTTTACTATGACATTATCACACTTCTGGCATAATTTGACATTAACAGACGACAATTTTTCACAAAAGCAATATGGTCCATGCCTCGATGAAGCTAGTTTAGCTGACTGAGTAGAGTTTGTAAGGACAGGTCGATGCAGATAGACAAGATCACCTACTTGAAAATATGGAGGGTCCTTACGACACAACTTGGCTGCCATGATAGACTTGCGATATGTCATCATATTTTCTGCCTCTGCACGGGCAGACTCAAGAACGTGTAGAAGCCATGCGACATATTCCTGTGCTGACCGAGGAGGCTCAGGGAGGGTCGGCAAACAATGATCAAGCGGTGATCGCAAGTGACGTCCATGAACGAGGAAAAGGCATGTTAGGTACAGGCATGGGGATCACCTGAGCTTTGACCGTTAATGGAGGGGCTTTACGGTGATTACAGGGTACACATGACTTCACCCAGTTAATTATGTCTTGGCACATGCCCAACCAGAAAAACTTTGAACGCAATTTCTCAATTGTTCTAGAAATTCGCAGCGTTATCTGTACGAACTCGCAGAAGCGGTTGTCATCACCATCCTTCAAGGCTTTAAAACCATTAATATCATGAAGTATTGCATCAACTAAATATCTTTGATCACCATATATCGAATCAAGGAAAGCCCATGCTGCCTCATAATCTTGGCCAATGCCCCTTATCATATCTGCCGGTTTCCCCTCTAGGCAGGATCTGAGGAGTGCTGTAGCATCTCTGTCTGAATGGTTTTAGATAAGTGCAAAAAATCTGACTTGAACAGGTGATAATCTCTGATATCTCCCTTAAATTTTGGCAGCTTTATTTTCTCTAGTTTAAATCGAGGCTGACTACTATTAGAGGGTTCTGTTACATGACTTAGTGGTTCTACAGGTTCTGATGGCGTTGCCATCTCTGTTGGTTGTGGATTTATTGAACTCATTATACCAGGCTGACTATAACTATTATATTTAATCTTAATCTTAGTAAAGTTCTCATGTACTTCCTCCATCCACTTCTCTTCACTATTGTACAGATCATCATCAGTAATTGTCAATGTGTATTCTTCATGTGCTAACTCAACTTGCTGAAAGGCGCTCTCCGTTTTCTCGAAGGCCTTCTGTAGTTCTACTTCCGGTCGTTCCTCCTCTATAAGCGACTCGACCTCTTTGGAGAAGCGGGTAAACCTTCCTCTGGCTCCCCTCCTCTTGAGTCGCAGCTGGTCGGCCATCTTGATGTCGTGATGATCCTCGGATGCTCTAAGGAACTGTTTATGTCTCGTTTCCCACTTCTTGACTGTTAAGGACAATTCCGTTGGTAGTGTCCAAATTGTCCGCACTGATAACACTGCACTTGACGGAGATCGCGATTGTAACGCCTTCTTGAACCTGACGAAGGCCCAAACTGGTTGCCTGATCGCGGTGGTCTATACTGGTAATCTGGTCGCTGTGGCCCATACTGGTAGTCTGGTCGATGAGCTGGTGCGCTGTACTGGTACATGTACTGTGATGGCATGGTGGGGGGACCATACTGGCTGGTAAACTGCTGTGGGACGGCAGTAGCGCCCAATGTCGTCTGCACTGGTGCGAAGCCAAGGGGTTGTTCGTACTGGTAAGTCTGCATGGCCGGATGACCATAATCCCCTGGAGGGGTACGGGTTGGCATGTACACGTTGGCAGGCGTCTGCTGTGTGGCTGAAGCTCCTGAATCAAGTTTTGCCTGCAATACATTAACCTTGGCAGTCAGCTTTTTAGCTCACCTGAGCCTAAGGCTCGAGTGAGCTATTGCGATGGAAATTTGTCCGTCGCCCGTCGTCCGTCGTGTGTCGTCCGTCGTCCGTTAACTTTTTACATTTTCATCTTCTTCTCCAAAACTCATGATCGGAATTCAACCAAACTTGGTAGGAATCATCCTTAGGGGTAGGGGACCCAAAGTTGCTAAAATGGTACATGTGGCCACCAGGGGGGCCCAGGGGGAGGGCCCCCAATTGTAAAAGCTATGTAAATTTCAAACATCTTCTTCTGCAGAACCAGGCATAGCTCAGACTTGGTATTGTGTATGGAGATACCTCTATAGATGAAGAATGAATGTTGTTCATGAAATTTCTCTGAGTGGCCCTATAGGGGCCCTGTGGGGGTAACATACTGGAGGGGGGGGGGGGCGCTGCCAGGCAAAATTTACATTCTGATCTTCTTCTCCAAAACACATGATCGGAATTCAACCAAACTTGGTAGGAATCATCCTTAGGGGTAGGGGACCCAAAGTTGCTAAAATGGTACATGTGGCCCCCAGGGGGGCCCAGGGGGAAGGCCCCCAATTGTAAAAGCTGTGTAAATTTCAAACATCTTCTTCTCCAGAACCAGGCATAGCTCAGACTTGGTGTTGTGTATGGAGATACCTCTATAGATGAAGAATGAATGTTGTTCATGAAATTTCTCTGAGTGGCCCTATAGGGGCCCTGTGGGGGTAACATACTGGAGGGGGGGGGGGGCGCTGCCAGGCAAAATTTACATTCTGATCTTCTTCTCCAAAACACATGATCGGAATTCAACCAAACTTGGTAGGAATCATCCTTAGGGGTAGGGGACCCAAAGTTGCTAAAATGGTACATGTGGCCCCCAGGGGGGCCCAGGGGGAAGGCCCCCAATTGTAAAAGCTGTGTAAATTTCAAACATCTTCTTCTCCAGAACCAGGCATAGCTCAGACTTGGTGTTGTGTATGGAGATACCTCTATAGATGAAGAATGAATATTGTTCATGAAATTTCTCTGAGTGGCCCTATAGGGGCCCTGTGGGGGTAACATACTGGAGGGAGGGGAGGGGGGCTGCCAGGCAAAATGTACATTCTGATCTTCTCCAAAACACATGATCGGAATTCAACCAAACCTGGTAGGAATCATCCTTAGGGGTAGGGGATTCAAATAATACATGACATTGTAGACCATGGGGTGGGGGGGGGGGGGAATTATGTTAATTTCTAACATCATCTCGTGTACATGTACATCCTCCTAGTTGTTTCAATTTCTAACATATCTCCTGGTGGTGCTAGAGAGAACATGCACCAGATGTGAATTGATCCACCTCAGGTGAGCGTCGTGCCCCCTGGGACTCTTGTCTACGATACTATCAGCAAGCGACTCCACCTCGCGAGATGTTATAGCTTGTGCCCCTTCTACCGCTCTGGCTGCATTCATAGCAGCATCCAGATTACCCAGCTGCATCTGGAGGACATGAGCTTGAATGGGATTTCTTAAACCTTGAATGAAGTATTGCATCTTCTGATCTTCATTGTTCAATTGGACTTGTCGACATAGCTTCTCTAGTCTATTGAGATAACTATCTACCTCTTCTCCATTCCTTTGCCTTATTTTGTTAAGTTCCATTCTTATTTGGAATTTGAGAGTGGATGACAAATGAAAATTTAACAAGAAACTGTTTCTTCATATTTTCATATCGTTCATCATTTTGTCCCTCTAATTCATCTTTAATCTCTGCCAACCATCTTGCAGCCTTTCCTTGTAACATGCTTTTAAAAGCTGCTAGTTTCTTTTTTGGTCCCCACTCCACGAAATCGGTGTATCGTTCAAACGCATCAGTCCACTCATCCACATCTTCACCGAAGGGGGGTCTCATAGAATTGTTCATCATCTTGATCTCTAACTCAGTAACTGTTCAACTGGTTATTAACATAGTCTGAAATAAATTAATGATAACAGGGCTTAAGCATCATTCACAGTCAACATAGTCAATCAATCTGAGTTCATCATGTTCATGCAATAATACGACGCGACGAGGCCAATCTGCTGCTAGTGCTTACCACCATGCTCAAAAACCGGCATGACCAGATGAGTGTCAACCGTTTGGATTAAAATCAGAATAGGTTCCAAGTTTCTGTCCATCCTTGACTCTACCCGGGTTCTCTACCATTTGTTGTGATTCTTTCAATATGTATATGGCTAAAGTGTACATAACCAGTGCCACAGGGATAGTATCGAAGAATTTTATACTGAAATCATACAATAAACCATACGAGACTCACTATAATATCTTGTGTAGCGATGGGTGGCCATTCTTTCTAACCACTTCTTACCCCCGCAGGGGGCGCTATTTAATCTTTTATAACGTAACAAAAGGTACAAACTTTACATTCGGTCAACATACAGTGAATTTATAGCTGTCCAGTACTGTGAACAGAGATAAGAAACACAAAAATAAGACCATGGAGAAGAAATGAAAAATAAACATGTTCAAAAGAAGAAGACAAACAAAACAAAATGATGTGAAAGTGAGGTTTATCCAAATAGTCCATGGGCCAGAAACCGAAAAGGTCCCCCCCCTTAGGCACAATTTTAAATGATGTTTTTCTGTTAGCTAGGACCCTCAGCTATCAGAATCTGCTTGTTTGCCATAAAGTTGGTGGTGGGTGTGGCCACCAGGGCCGTTACCATGGTAACGGATCAAGAAAAATATGAATTTTAGGAAAAGTCACATAATTCCAATTCACGAATCTAAAAATACTTGCTAAGCATCCTAATATATGTATTTTAAGGTGCCCAATCGATTGCAACCATAATCAGAGCCATTTAAAGTCATGGGCGTGTCCAAAAATGGCCGTTACTATGGAAACGGTACCATAAAAAGCGGGTATTTTTGACAACTTTCTAAACTTATAAATATGAAATAGCCAAAAAGGTGTATGCACAAGCCTAAAGTATGTTTTTCTATTAGCTAGGACCCTCAGCTATCATAATCTACCTATTTCATGTACAGTTGGTGGTGGGTGTGGCCTGTAGGACCGTTACTATGGTAACACATCAAAAATACTGGATTCTTAGAAAATACTGCATCTTTGTAATTCAATAGCTATAAAATATATGGTAAGTATCCTATTATGTGTATTTCAAGCTGCCTGATAGATTGCAATCACAATCTGAGCCATTTAAAGTCATGGGCGTGTCAAAAAAGGCCGTTGCTATGGAAACGGTCCAACAAAAAGCTGTTATTTGTGAAAAAATCTATAACTAACCATTACAAAATAGAAAGAAAAAAGTGTCTGCACAGTCTTTGATAATGTTTTTATATTAGTTATGACCCTCAGCTATCATAATTTGCTTGTTTGACATCAAGGTGGTGGTGGGCGTGGCCGCTAGGGCTGTTACCATGGTAACACATAGCGAAATACTGGAATTTAGAAAATACCGTATATTGGTCATTTAGCAGCATAAAATATATGGTAAGGCCTCTAATATATGTATTTCAAGCTTCCCCACTGATTCCAACCACAATCTGAGTCATTTGAAGTCATGGGCGTGTAAAAAAGGGCCGTTGCTATGGAAACGCTCCCACAAAATGCTGATATTTGTGGAAAATATCTATGATTTATCAATACAAAATAGAAAACAACTGTCTGCACAATCTTAAATAATGTTTTTCTGTTAGCTAGGACCTTCAGCCCTCATATTCTCCCTATTTTACATAAAGTTGGTAGTGGGCGTGACCACTAGGGTTGTTACCATGGTAACACACCAAGGAATTGAATTTTAGAAAATACTATATATCTGTAATTCAACATCACATAAACAAATTGTAACCATCTAACTATATGTATTTTGGGGTGCCCGTTTGAGTGCAAGTAGAATCAGAGTCATTGGAAGTCACCGTCATGTCAAAACATGGCTGTTGCTATGGAAACAGTCTGATAAAAATTGAAAATTTCAACACAAGACAAAGAACAAGTGTATGTACAGCCTAAAATGGTGTTTATCTGTCAGCCATCATAATCGAAAGCTTCCTAGTAGCCACAAAGTTGGTTGTGGGTGAGACTGTCAAGGTAGCTACCATGGTAAGGCACCAAAAAACAAGAGTTTTAGAATAATAGATAATAATAAATTTATCTTACTTACCCAAGATAACCACATCAGTAATATTACTGCCCTGCAACTATCATTGCCTTGTACACATTTCATACATCTGGGTCAAGCAAAACAAATGTGGGCAAAACATCTTGCCCAGGGATGTAAGCACCGATCAAGGATCGAATCCAAGAGCTCTCGTATGAGAGTGAAAGGCTTTCACCAATATACTGCAGTGCTTCCACCACGTATTTGTTGTAACGTAACGAAGTACAATGTAGGCATCTAATTATACACAATTGAAGCTGCGCCTTTAATTGCAATCAAAAGCCGGATTAGTTTAGGTCAGTCATATAAAAATATGCCGTTGCTAAAGGAAAAGAATGATAAGAAAGCTAATACTGATTTTTAAGAAAGGGATATTTATGTATCTAAATAATGAATTATAAACAAGTGCAACTGTCCTATTGGTTCAAATCCAGATCAAGGCCTCATCAATCAAGATCATGCCTGGTAGGACACTTGCTATGACAAACGAAGATGCAAATGTTCAAATAGATATGCAAGGCTTCTGAAAATTCATTGTATTTTATAAGCCAATTCATATTGAAAAGGTACCACTGTACTTAGAGATACTCTCATCTACTGTGTTGTCGCATTACAGTATTAACTTTGACCACTTGGTAGGTGTGGCTGTGAGCACCAAAAGCATATAGATCTTTAAAATATTGGCATTTCAGAAAGTGGCATTGTTTTAGTTTAACATTATTTTAAAACAATATAACAGTATAGACATGCTAGATATCTCCATTGCAAGCAGCCTGAATGATTGCATTGAAAATGTTAATCATTTATTCCCAATGATCATATCCAAATATGGTCGCTGCTAAGGCAGATTATGATTGAGAAATCTATATTTAGAAAATAGTGGCATATTTCTGTGATTTCACAACACGAAAGATAATGTTAGTGATGATATATTTTTCTAAAGTTAATTTCTGACTGTACTGCTCACTGCAATTATTGTGTCGATTTTTAGTTCACGGTCATCTGTGAAATGATAACTGAGGTACATAAGTGTCCACACCCAGTTGACATGAGTGAAAACTACTTGTATTCCACTTTGCCCCTTCAAGGAGTTCTATAAATGGATGTCATTAGGAATCAGAAGTTAGAAAGCATCCTTGGGATAGAGGTACGGAACATTTTCAGCAGAATTCCTCTTGCAGCAACACCCACTACTTTGGATGAGGTTGAGGATTACCCATCAATCAGAGTTATCATGAAGAACAGATACAATAAGGCATTGACAGACTTCAGAATTACATACCAAACTATACTAAGTAAATCTGAATTCCCTCTAGGGTGAAGTGAGGATTCACTCATCTTCATCCTAACCATAGAGACATTACTCAAGTATTGCAAAAATGTATTCTCTTCTAACATAGTGGTGGAGGTATAGATGACACCTATATCTCCATCCTGAGTTCTGACTTTATTCTGCCAAACCAAACCGGAGGAGGGTTGGATAATCTCCTCACCATGACCTTCTTAGCATTCGATTCAAGCCAGATAAGAGTGCCTCACCATATCAGACTTGTAAGAAAGTCAACCAAGTTTTAATAAGAGAATACTCAGTTCAAGTAAGGCTGCAGAACGCCTTAAAGCTGTAAAAGATAGATAGACAAACCGCTAATTTCACAATATTATGGACTTAGCCACTAAACGCTGCCAAAAATATACCCCATCCTTTATCCAACCTTGCTTAAGGCAAGATAGTATTAGAGGAACAATCTCACAAACTATTGGTCATATCTCCTCTAAAGCCAAAAGAACTGCAGCTTACCTGTAAAGGGCAACCAATATGTAAACTTATAGGTCTTATGGTCCCCAACACATCAAGTCCATGGCTAATATACATGTACCCCAATCATGCAAGTCATGAGAATGCTGAGCTGCAATTGCACCACAGGCCTTCTCAGTGACACTTTTGAATACCTTCTAGCAAATATAAAAAACTCCAGGCAGGTATCAACACTTTAATCCTGGACTTGATCTATGATGAGGCACCCAAAAATTCAATTCTTTGGCCCTGTTTCTGATGAAGTCCAAATCCTAGACCACCTTGGCCATGCTGTTAATCCTTAATGAACATGCAGATTTCTTATGGGTAGGATTAGGGGAAAATATGCTAAATTCTATTCCAATCCTCTCAGATTTATTTCAAGTAGACAGGTTTAGCTACAGACCGACAAGTTTATCATCTTATGAATATATTAGGTTCTGTGACTGAGGTGAATCCATCTATTAAGCCTCCATTGCCTCCCTCCCAACGCCAAGGCATAGAGGTGGAAGCATAACTACTCAAGTACAGCTAACCAGGATCAGCTGTTGGTACTGCAACGGTCCCCCACATGGACACCCACATGGTCACCCACATCTTGCCCGGAGCAATCCGAACACGCGAACAATTAAAAAATGTCTTTGCAACATAATTGCTGCTGTGTAATAACAAAAATCTGTCACCTTTTTTTTTTTAATTGCTCAGTTTTCATAATAATACTAGCATGGCAACAACCCTGTTTTGACATTACTATGGCCTTAAGTGATTTGGATTATGACTGTAATAACTCTGGCAGTTTATGATATATCAAGACCAATATTTTGTGTTTTCTATTGTTGAAACAGAATATATATATGTAATTTTCAAACAATTTCCAATATTTTGATGGTGCGTTGCCATAGTAATGGGGCTGGTGCTCACACCCACCATCGGCGTCAGTTTGAGACCAAATGGATAATAAGAATTATAATCGTGTACCTGACTGTGACCTTGAAAGCACAAAAAAAATTGCACTCAAAAGAGCTGCTTGAAATAGATGTAATGCCTACTAAATATTTTCACGTTGTTGAATTACACATATATGTTATTTCCTATCTTATTACCATGGTAACAGCCCTAGTGGTCGCCCAGTATCCACCTTTGTGGCAGTCAGGGAGGATATGATATCCAGGGTCCTAGCTAACGTACAGGGGGGAAAAACATGGTAACAACCCTAGTGGTCACGCCCACGACCAACTTTATGTAAAATAGGAAGAATATGAGAGCTGAGGGTCCTAGCTAACAGAAAAACATGATTTAAGATTGTGCAGACAGTTGTTTTCTTTTTTGTATTGATAAATCATAGATATTTTCCACAAATAGCAGCATTTTGTGGGACCGTTTCCATAGCAACGGCCTTTTATACACGCCCATGACTTCAAATGACTCAGATTGTGGTTGGAATCAGTGGGGCAGATTAAAATACATATATTAAAGTCCTTACCATGTATATTTCATGCTGCTAAATGACAAATATACGGTATTTTCTAAATTCCAGTATTTCGTTATGTTACCATGGTAACGGCCCTAGCGGCCACGCCCACCATGAACTCTATGGAAAACAGGCAGATTATGAGAGCTGAGGGTCCTAGCTAACAGAAAAACATGATTTAAGATTGTGCAGACAGTTGTTTTCTATTTTGTATTGATAAATCATAGATATTTTACACAAATATAAGCATTTTGTGGGACCGTTTCCATAGCAACGGCCCTTTTTTACACGCCCATGACTTCAAATGGCTCAGATTGTAGTTGGAGTCAGTGGGGCAGGTTGAAATACATATATTAGAGGCCTTACCATATATTTTATGCTGTTAAATGACAAATATACAGTATTTTCTAAATTCCAGTATTTCGTTATGTGTTGCCATGGTAACGGCCCCAGCGGCCACGCCCACCATGAACTCTATGGAAAACAGGCAGATTATGAGAGCTGAGGGTCCTAACTAACAGAAAAATATAATCTAAGATTGTGTAGACACCTCTCTGTCTATTTTATACTGATAAGTTTAGATATTTTTCCAAAATATAAACTTTTTATGTTACCGTTTCCATAGTAACGGCCATTTTCTGACATGACCGTGACTTCAAATGACCTAGATTTTGGTTTCAATCAATCAGGAAACTCAAAATACATATATTTAGAAGCTTACCAGTCCTTTTTCAAATTTCTGAATTAGAAATATTAGGTATTTTAGTAAATTCCTATATTTCCTTGATGCGTTGCCATGGTAACAGCCCTGGTGGCCACACCCACCACTAACTCTTTGGCAAACAGGCAGATTCTGATAGCCTAGGGTCCTAGCTACCAGGAAAACATCACAAACAAATGTGCCTAAGGGGGGGGGAGGGGGGTCTACGTTGGCCCATAGACTAAAACGTATAGCTGTGCGCCTTTGAATGTTTATTTTAGACAGATATATGGCGCCATACAAATGTGAATCATCATCATCATCATCATCATTAGTGATGAGGCAACATTTCATAAAATGCTTGATCTTCTGGCTTCGAGATGACAGGAGATGACCTTGGCAAATGCTCATCAGGTCATCATATTTTCCTGCTGAAAGCTTCAGATAGCCTGGCTTGTAGAGAAGCTTTGGCAATACGTCAGCATCGTTGTCTCTGCTCCTTCGTTTACTTGATATCCGGATGGCATCAAATTCTTCTGAGTGAGAATACCTGAACCGGATTACATCAGGCTCATCCTTTGAGATTTGGACTCCTCTGAATTTGGTCCAGTCTATCTGTTGTCCACCTGATGATAATCGAACACGGAGTATGCCTTTCATCTGACTGTAGGCCGCTTCCAGTCAATGATATCTGACTTCTGCACCTGTATTACCTTGTATGGTCTAGGATTTCTTCTTGCCATCCGACAAATACAAGTCAACTGTGCTGGAACCACGACTTCCTCCATTTGTTTTAGTGCACTTTCGATTGTACTATGCATAGCATCACCTTCCGACTGACCATGGCCAGGCTCGAAGAAGTTCAGAGTGATCTTCTTAATCGAGGTTCCATTCTCAAGAAACGATGTCATCATGCCAGGTAGAATGGAATTTTTATTTTGGCCTGGACATCCATCTGCAAAGAATTCAACTTCTCTGATACCCTTCTTATCAAGCTCTCCAAGATATTTGTGAAGATAGGAAGCTATTTCATTTGCTCCTCGCCCAGTTACGCACTCATGAGACAAGAAACAATTCCCATCTCTCCTACCTAGATCATAGATTGTAAAGTTGTAATTGGACAGTCTCCTTTTGTAAAAGAGATCTCCATGTGGTGATTTCGGAAGGTAGATTACCTGTTGCAAATCAAATACTGATGCATTGAAGCTCTCATCAGTTGCAGCTCTCTCCTTTGCTCTCTTTTTCATCTCTCTCACTTCTTCCTTCTGCTGTACATGAGGCTGGTATACTTCTGTTATTTTTTCTTTTTGTTCTTCTGTTCCACGATGGTATGCCATACAGGTTCTACATTGATCCTTTTTTGTGTGATGGAACTTTAATTTCATTGCTCTCAGCTCAGACTTGTACAGGGATATTGATGTTTTCCCCAGGTCAGCTTTGTACATTCGGTACATCATCTCAATGTTCAAACTATTTTGTTTTTTCTGTACATCTTGCTTCTCATTCTCTGTAGATGCCTCCCCATCTACGATGAAGTTTTCAGGAGATGGCTCACTTTGGGCAGAGTGACCTGGAGTATTCGACTGAGTCAAATCTTCTGGCACATTACCTGTATCACCTAGCTCTTGCATCTCATTCTCTATAGATGCCTCCCCATCTATGATGAAGTCTTCAGGAGATGGTTTACTTTGGGCAGAGTGTCCTGGAGTATTCGACTGAGTCAAATCTTCTGGCACTTCATCTGTATCACCTAGCTCTTGCATCTCATTCTCTGTAGATGCCTCCCCATCTGTGATGAAGTCTTCAGTAGATGGTTTACTTTGTGCAGAGTGACCTGGAGTATTAATTTTTGACTGAGTCAAATCTTCTGGCACATCACCTGTATCATCTGTATAACCTGTCTGGATGTTCATTCCATTGACTTCACTGTTTTTGTCTACTGTAGGGTACCCAACTCCCTTTCCTTGTTACTTGCTCTGTGAACGTGTTGGTGTTTTGTCAGCTTCTGTTGTGCTAACAGGAAGCCCTTGCCACTCAGCTCTTGCCACTCAGCTTGCTTGTCCACTGGAACTTCAGCTATTTCACAAGCTTCTTGAATAGAAACATTAGACAATTCAGTCAGCTTATTGAAAGAGTGAACACTTACTTTGCTTCAACAAAGGCAACATTATGTGATAAACAAGGGTCACTGATTTCAAAATGATTATAGCACAAGAAACACATGCATGTTGGACATGCAGCCCATACTTCCTCACTACAAAAGAAATTTTCACATTTTGCAGGTTGATCAGGAGGTCCATCATTTGCCTGGTTGTCTTGTCCCTTTTTCTGGTTTCCATGTTCCTTGGGATCCTGATTTTAGCAGGAGCCATTGGCAGGAGATTTGGTGTGAGGGAAGGAATTTGTAAAAGAAAATACATGTATACGGAAAAGCAATAGTTTTTACTGATTGGTTTCCTCATTTATCACCTGCATTTTGTTAATCAGTTTTGAAGAAGTAGGAATATGTCATGTTCTTATCAAGAAGAAAAAGAAGAATTATGTTGATGATCCAACAGAATTGAAAATGTTCTTAAATTGATATGATATTATGTTTACTTTTTGAAATTTGTCGCAAGCTGGAAAATAGCCAAATTAAACTAACGTGGCCCGTGGACCACAAAAATATGGACAAAGTGGGAATTTTTTGCATGTTTTACTATTTAATGGTTTGAAAGCTAATGTAGCTTAGATAATTTACATCACTTTTTATATTTACATCAATGTTAAAGTCGTGTTCTCATTACTATCAATGATTTAATTTTACTAAAAATGTTATATGTTTCAAGTTGAGAACACCAAATATATACAATGGATAAATGTAGCACAGATATGCACAATGTGTTTAGCACTGACACAAGACAGCTGCAAAGAGCAAACAAAAGAGCTGGAAGGACTGTGGAGTGTTCCTTGTTCATATGCATCAAGAAGGCCAGCCATTAAATGGGACTAGCAAAATCAAAGAGATGCATTATGTGTCATATACTGCACATCAAACAGATCCAGTATTGTTGACCGTGTTGTTACACTATTTACAAACCTATTCTATTGACAATATTTTTGAAAGGATAAAAATGTTTTCCACTTACTTTTTATTTCCCTGAGAGAATCTAGAGTTAAATTGTCACTTTCAGATTAAGCTTCAGATCCCGCATCAGAATCAGGAGGGGTGCCTATCACTGCTCCGTGCCATGGTCAATCCAACCAATTCATAACCACTCTAGACCACAATTTCATGCACTTAACCTGTGTGTTTGAAATTGGGGTGATCTAGCCATCCTGTAAAGAGTAGGGGGAAAAAAAATACTAGATATAGATATAATTTCATGACCGCAAATTTGACCAATCAGAGGCCTAGAATCTAGACATGTGGTATATTATATGCTTATTTTAGTCCACAGTGGAGTTAAATGAAACTTGCTTTGTGAATTCAGACCTTTGAGGCCTTGATGATGTACAGGTAAAGGATGGGCGATTCATCATATTCTTGCTTTATTTAATTGAAAAGAGAGGGTTAAAGAATTGGTTGCACTTAGATTTTAGGTTAGGTGTAGGATTAGGTATAGTGTCAGGTCCATCGCTGAAGTTATGAATTCAGTTAGGTTAGCGTTAGCAATTTATCATTTGATCGTATTATTGCCTGAACACGTGTTCTATCAAAGGATGTATTTAACACAGAGGATAGTGTATAGTCAGTCACTTCTTTGAAGTAGCAAGACCACAGTCGGGGGCGGATCCAGGATTGAGTAAAAGAGGGGGCACAAAAATGAAAGTTTGTCAAAAGGTAGGCCCATATTTATTTGGTCTCGCCAGCTTTTTGAAAAGTCGCTTGGGGGGGGGGGGGGGGGGGGGGGGGGGGGGGGGGGGCTGGGGTGACGTCATAATTTTTTTTTTGCCAAACCTTCAAAATTCGCTCAGTAAGGGGGGGGGGGTTATGGGGGTCCAGTTTCCCTCCATAATTCCCTGACAAGCAAAAAAAAAAAAAAGGTCTTCATTCTAAAAGGGGGGGGGGCACAATCAAGAAAATGGAAGGTCATCTATGGTCAGAATGCATACTTTTTCTTCCAAAAAGGGGGGGGGGGCACTTCCGGCCCCTGGATCCGCCAATGACCACAGTGATTGCTATGTGGGTTACAGAATGTACACTTGTACATCCTATGGAGAAGAAATCTGTCCAAAGCTTATTCAGTAATGTTCAATTTTTTTTCAAATGAAATGTGTGTTCACTGATTTTAAAAAAATAAAAATATATAAATAATATATAAAGTAAAATGTCCTTTAAATGATTACTGCATATTTTTAATAGTAAGTTTTAAGATGATTATTTATTGGAGAAATCTTCATTAGGTCAGTGAAATGGTTGATGAATGATTTGTTCATTGGTTAGTTGATTATCTGGCTGTTGACTGATTTGTTGGTTGATTCATGAATATTGCTTTAAGTGATGGGCTCTTTGATTACTGGAGTGATTCACCGTTTGTTTAATTGATTGATCACTGTGTTTGATTCAGTTTTGTAGATTAATTAACTAGTTGACCGATTGATTGGTTGTTGGGGAACCAATTTACTTGTTAATTTGTTTTGCCTATATTTGTTTTATTTTTTCCAATATTTTCCCCTATACATGTATTTTCCCCTATATTTTCCCCTATATTTACCCCTCCACAGGGACTTTATTGATGTTCATTTGTATGCCTTACATCTTATAGTCTTGTATACAGCAAATATATATTTTTTCACCACACTTTACTTTATATGCCATATATTTTGCACTTGGTGTCTGACAACTCGACTCCCTCTTTATTTTCTGCCCTACAACTCCACTGCACAGTACTTATTCCTTTCTCTTCTCTTTGCATTGTTCCTTATCCTGTTTGATGTTGCCTCCCCACTTATCCATTGCTTTCACAGGTTACCCACCCTTAAGCTTGGGGCTTATTACTCTCCTTGGATCTCCATGCCTTTGTATTTGTTTTAATCCCCCTCCACACCCACTTGACTCATTGTTTTTGACTCCCCACACTCCCCTTTTGTTCCCATTTTTTTTGTGTCCACAGCTCCCCCCTTACAGTTCCTGTTACATGTAATCTGTTTTGTGTCTTTAGTCTATATATACGGTTGTCTTGCTTTTTATGTTTGTCTTTTTGCCTCTGACGAAGATTCTGGTAGGATCGAAAGTTCAGGTTCCTTTTGACTCCAAAATAATAAACAGACATATTCAAGGTGGACTACCTCAGAAATACGCTGCTAAATAAAAATAGCGGCAATTTTTTCAAAATGGTCACCATGTATTACTAGCATTGACAATTTTCAATATGACTCTTTAATAAAACCTTCAAATACCATGTTTGAGGCATCAAATTAAAGAAAGAAAATTAAATTCCCACAACATGGTACCTGCACTTTCGATTGACTTGGTAATAATAATAATTTTTTTTTTACCTCTTCAGAGGTCATTTATTCGATGCAATCAACAATACATTAAAATACATATAAATATACATTCACTTCTCAACGGCAAATCTCCAAAGGAAGAAAAAAATATCAATCGGTTAAAATCACGGAAAAATTTGATATATCATCTGGAATGTTATCTAACTGTAATTCGTTTTTAAAAGCATGCCATATTGTAAAACTATTATAAGTTTTCCTCTGAAAGTAGTTCAACATATACATTTTATATATTGCATATTGTGCGTATGCAATGACTATATTTATATCTCTAGCATTTAAACATTTAGAATCTAAACCAACAATCAAGTGTTTTTCATTCAATATAAGTGTTTGTTTAAAGTCATAACGAATAAATGCAACAATACGTTTCCAGAATAATATTACCTTGGGGCATTCTAACAAAACATGAACAAACGTTTCAGTTGTTTTGCAAAAAGTACATAAATTTTCATTTATAATTTTCCATTTACATAAGTTA